>CM040126.1:210079094-211279094 GCA_022559845.1 Amorphophallus konjac | reverse complement strand
CGTTGCCAGGATGCACAGCCTGAATCACGTACGGTCCTTCCCAATTGGGTTGGAGTTTAGAACGCGGCCCACCAGGTTTTACAAACATTCTTTTCACTACCATTTCACCGACTTGAAATTTCCTTTCAATGACCTTCTTTTGATAAAAACGTGTGAGTCTGTTTTGATATACCCGTGCATGCTCGGCAGCGGCCAGCCGTTTCTCATCTAAGAGTTCCAATTGGGCAAGGAGTGAATCACGACGTTCGTCGAGGGGGAGGTCCTTATCCAATTGTACTCTCAGAGAGGGGACCAGAATTTCGTACGGAACTACCGCCTCCATCCCATAAGTGAGGGCGAACGGGGTTTGCCCAGTGGGAGTACGGATTGAAGTGCGATAGGCCCATAGAGCTTCAATCAGCTTTTCTGACCAATCCGAGAACTTGTTAGACTCACATGTCTTTTTTATGATTTTAATCAATGTTTTGTTAGTGGCCTCTGCTTGTCCATTACCTTGTGGATAATAAGGTGATGAATGATGCAATGCAATTTTATACCTTTTGCAGAGGTCCTGAAGGTCCTGAGAAATGAATTGCGGTCCATTGTCGGTGATGATCGTGCTTGGAATGCCGAACCTGGCGATGATGTTCTTCATGATGAATTTGCAGACTGTTGATGCTTTAACCTCCACGTAAGCTTCGGCTTCGGCCCATTTGGTGAAGTACTCCGTTGCAGTAAGGATGAATGATTTTTGCTTAGTGAGGGAGTAAGGATTACCGAGAGGACCAATGACATCGAAAGCCCACATGGAGAAAGGCCATGGGGAGGATACTGGATGAAGTGAAGAAGATGGGGAATGAATTTTATCGGCGTGAAGTTGACACTTGACACACCTGCGGACATAGACGGCACAATCTTCTTCCATGGTGGGCCAGTAAAAGCCTTGCCGAAGGATTTTCTTGGCAAGCATTTGGCTATTCACATGGCCACCGCACACACCAGAGTGTGCTTCCTCGACGCATTTCCAGACCTCCTCTTCGTCGAGACATCTTAGAAGAACACCAGTAAGACTTCTCTTGTATAGCACTTCTCCGACCAGCACGTACCTCTGTGCCACCCCTCCTTATGGCTTTTCTATCTTCCGATGTGGCTTCTTCAGGGTAGGATTGATCTTTGCAATACCTGGCAATTTCGTAAAACCATGGCTTCTCCTCATCAGCCAATTCTTCTTCTAATTCTGTCAACATAATTTCCCTCTTCTCAAGGATTTCTTCCTGTAGGGCCTTTCTTGCTATCTTGTCCTTGATATTTACGTATGAAGCGTCATCGATTGCAGGGGCGTGACGCTTGTAGACGTGAATGGTATCAAACCATCTTCCTAGAGGGAACCTTAGAGATGATGCCAATGAGGCGAGGGCATCGGCCAGAATGTTCTGATGACGAGGGACATGGACAAAGATCAATTTGGCGAACAATTTGGCAAAGGCAGCAATGAGTTCTTGGTATGGCTTGAGCTTGGGATCGCGAGTGCGATATTTGGTGAGCACCTGGCGAAGAATGAGTTGACTATCACCTACGACTCGTAATTCAGTGATGCGAAAGGAATGAGCGAGTTCTAGGCCAGCTAGAAGAGCTTCATATTCAGCTATATTGTTGGTAACGGGGAATTTGAGCTGATATGCCAGTGGGAATGTAAGGCCTTTAGGCGACAGGAGGGCAATGCCGATTCCTTTCCCTTGGGAATTCAGAGCTCCATCAAAATATAACGTCCACATGCAATCATCTGATTGGTTGATGGACATTAGTTCCTCATCTGGAAACTCTGATTGGACAGGATCGAATTTCGGAAGAGGATGGTGAGCGAGATGCTCAGCTATAGCATACCCTTTAATCGCCTTTTGCTGGACGTAGACGATGTCAAACTGAGAGAGAAAACTTTGCCAGCGTGCTAATCTATCCGTAAGGACAGATTTTTCTAGAAGGAACTTGATAGGGTTCATTCGGGCAATCAGATGAACTTCATGAGCCAGAAAGTAGTGTTTCAACTTCTGCACTACCCAGACAAGGGCGGCACAAGTTTTCTCCATAGCCGTGTACTTCTGCTCACAGGGGTTGAGGAGTTTGGACAAGTAATAGGTCGCCCTTTCCTTGCCCGCTTCATCGGCTTGTGCTAGGACAGCTCCCACGGAGTCGTCCAGGACTGAGACATAAAGGATTAAAGGTCTACCTGGCGTGGGTGGAATTAGAACGGGTGAATTGGCCAGATATTCTTTTAATCCTTCAAAAGCTTTTTGGCATTTAGAATTCCAAAGGAATTCTACTCCTGACTTAGTTAACTCGTAGAAAGGTTTGCACCTTTGTGAGTGCTGTGACACAAATCGACGAATGAACTGCAACCTTCCAATTAAACCTCGAACTTCTCTCAGATTTCTCGGAGGTGGCATCTCCCTGATTGCTTTAGCTTTGTTGGGATCTATTTCAATACCCCTCTTACTCACAATGAAACCAAGCAATTTGCCTGACGAAACACCAAATACGCACTTTTTTGGATTCATTTTCAAATTGAACTCTCTTGATCTTTGCAGCACCTTAGCCAGAACTCTTGGGTGTTCTGCCCTAGTCTAGATTTCACCAATAAATCATCCACATATACCTCTAAATACACATGCATCATGTCATGGAATATTGCCATCATAGCCCTTTGATAAGTAGCTCCAGCATTCTTAAACCAAATGGCATGACCAAATAGCAATAAGTTCCCCAAGGTGTGGTGAATGATGTTTTCTCCTGATCTTCTTCCGCCAAACGGATCTGATTATACCCCGAAAATCCATCCATAAACGAGAGAGTTTCATAGCCTGCTGTATTATCAACCAACACGTCAATGTGAGGCAAGGGGAAGTCATCTTTTGGACACGCGCGGTTAAGGTCCCGAAAATCGATACAGATTCTCACCTTTCCATCCTTTTTCATGACCGGGACAATGTTTGCCACCCATTGAGGATATAGGACGACTCTAATAAACCTGGCTTTGTGGAGCTTATCGACTCCTCCTTCATCTTCAAAGCCATCTGGGGGTGGAAACGTCTTAACCTTTGCTTTATCGAGACGGACCCTGGTTTTAACGTTAGGCGATGTTCGACCAGGGTAGAATCCAATCCCGGCATATCCTCGTAGCTCCATGCGAACGTGTCCCTGTACTCCTTTAGAACCTTGATCAATTCCTCTTCTTCAGATGTCGGCAAATTATCGCTTATGAGGATGATCCTAGGGTCTTCCTCGGTCCCCAGATTGATCTCTTTGGTGGGTTCTTCTATAGCGGCTGATGGTTCGTCAAACCTCCTCATTCCGCTAGCATATGCGTCAGCCGCGTCCTCATATTCTTCGTCCCCTTCTTCAATAGGGTACTCTTCATCTGTGAGCTCATAAACTCCGTATCCCTCATCAATTGTGCAATCCTCCTCACATTCTAACTCCGGCAGATGGATGGGATTTTCTAGCAATTGAGGAATGGCTAGAAAGGCTTGACACCTATTGGCTAGATCTAGAAGGAATCGACGAGGAATTTCCCTGCCCTTGGATTTTCTTCTAGGTACTACCCTTGACTCGCTATTCCTAACCTGACTGACTTGTTCTACAGACGAAGAAGAAGTTGAAGAATGTACAGGAAGAGACCCCTCGATAGAGGGGTAAAGAAGGTCGCTCAAGGGACCTTGAATGAGTGGCCCGTAAGTCGGGGCACACTCGTGAGAGATGTAGGAGGTCTCCTCAAAGGAGATGCACTGTTGAGGAGTTTGAAAATCGACGTTTTTTTTCATTTTCATTTTCAATTACAAAACAATTGAAAGAAATTAGAGAATGGGAGGAGGGAACTATAGCTAGGGGGTTGCATGGCTCATTGAGCAGATCATGGTTGAAAATTTGGCATGGGCTGAAAGACCCACGCAAGAATGTGAGTAGAGAAGGGGACCTGGGAATATCATCAGATAAACGTCGGGTCCAAGAAAGAGTCAGCAGCAACGGCTGAGGAGGATGATCAGAGAGAATGACGGAAAGCGATCCGTCAGTGGCAACTTCCTCTTGGCGAGGAAAACTTGAATTTCGGCAATGTCAATGACATCTTTTGGTACCTCGGAGATCAAAAGTGGCACCTCTAAGTCTGGAGGCGAGAACATCTGTTGTAGTGCCATGGAAATATCCTGTATATCAAACCACTTGTTCCACTCACAATCCGGGTCATCGTGTTTCCCCTTCTTTGCATCTCTCGAGCAACTTTCAGCTAAGTAGGCAATTTGCAATTTCCCATGTGATTGTCGCGGGTAATCCCCCAACTGTATAACCGGACCCTTTCTGAAATGAGAGTACAATGTCCATGTAAGAGGTCCCTCATATGCTTCAAGTGGCCCTTCAAAGCCTAGGCCGGCTCTAAGGGTTAACTTTGTCTTCTTTGGCAATTTCAGTCTCCCTTGTAATTGTGCCCCCAAACCTTTGCCCTGTTGGTAGCCAATGTTTCTCATGATCTCCCATCCCTTAGCATGGGAAGGGTGACATGACTTTGGTATTGGAAGTGGCTTTTGTGTAAAATGGGTGCGACGAGGGTCACACACATCTAGCAATGAAAGAATTGGCCGGTGAGTTGGCCAAACAGAAGGCAATGAGGTATTAATAGCGTCCACTGTAGAAAAGATGGGCATGCTATTTACCTTGATAATCCAAGCCTTGTATGGAAACTTTAAGCACTGATGATTGGTGGAAGGCACCGCGTTCATAACCTCAATGTAAGGGCGGCCCAGTATGGCCTTGAATGTGGGATCCATATCAAGGATATGGAATTCCGTGAAGACTGATGCAGGGCCCAATTCTACATTCAAGATGACCATCCCCATTGGCGGCTTTTTGCTATTATCATAGGCCGTAACCGTGATTGATGAAGGCCTTATCTGTTCCGTGTCAACCCCACATGATTGGAGGGTGATCATAGAGATCACATTTATAGACGCACCAGTGTCCACCAAACATGGGTCTACAGGCACCCCATTGATCTTGACTGCAATACACAAAGCATATTTTCGAGCCTCCTTGGGGGCAAGCTCATGGTGGTGAAATATAATAGCCGGTTGTGTATCAGTTGGCGTTAATACTGACGAGATTTTCTCCACTGGGAGATCCTCATTTACCATAACCCTCTGAAGATACTCCATCAAGGCGTCTTGATGGGTTTTCGACCTCTTGATTAGCTCGAGAATGGAGATCCGAGCTGGTGTTTTATCCAAGTGTTTCAACAGGTCATATTGTGTCCCGGGGATAGACTCCTCTGGCTGTTCTTCGGTGTCTTTCTCTGGCTGAGATTGCTCGGGGACCTGACTGTTTTGGGGAAAAATCCGATGGAACATCTTTCCACTACGGAGCACCATGGCTTGTGGTTTTGGCGGCACCTTTATAGAGTTAGATATGGGGTTTAGCAAGGGTTCGAGGGGTAGTGGTGGAGGAACAATTGATGAAGCAGGGGCAATAATAGGTGTAGGGGCTCTGATGAGTGGTTTGTTAGGTGGAGGCATGGTGGGAGTGGGTGAAGCCTCAGATGGACGGCGAATGATAAGGGGTTTAAAAGGTGGAGGCATAGTAGAGGTTGATGGTGTCCCGGATGGGTGATGAATAATGAGGGGTTTCGAGGGTAAAGGGGTTGTGGTGGAGGTAGATGGTGCCTCGGAAGGGTGTTGGACAATAATGGGTTTGTTTAGTGGAGGCGGAATGAAGGCGGATGATGAAGTGGAGGCGTGAGGGATAATGAGAGGTTTTGGGGGTAACGGTGTTATGGTGGAAGTGGAGGGTGTTTGCTGGAGACTCGAAGGGAGGTCATCAGTAGCGACGCGGATGAGAGGACGTGATGTCAGTGGAAATGAGTAAGGTATTACTGCGGGTTGTGCTACGGGTGGAGGATAGACAGGTGCGGGACGAATAAGGCGTGGGGATTGGATAGGAACGTGATTGGTGACAAGGACAGAGCCGCTTTCCGTATGCCAATCCTGCCCTCTTCCAACCTCCAGGAAGGAAGAGATGGGGTTGACTTGGTGGTTAGGTTGTTGGTGCGCCGGTAACGGATTCTGGAGGATGCCCATATTCGGCTGTTGTTGTGGTGCCTGCTGAGGCTGTTGTTGTTGTTGTTGTTGTTGTTGTTGTTGTTGTTGTTGTTGTTGTTGTCTAAGAGGAGGTCTCCTGGCCTTCATCATGGTGACGCATCGCCTCATTTCATCCCAATCTATTTGATGTTCATCGTTCATATCATAGATATAATCTCTGAAATGAAAACAGTTTTCCACTGTATGACCCGGCTGTCTATGGAAGACACAATATCTGGAAGTGTCGACGTTCGTGGGCCATATGGCTTTTTCCTTAGGCAAGGTGAGGAAATTAGCAGCCATGAGAGCATTAAAGATGTCCGGCAATGACTCCGGCAAAGGTGGGTAATGAGCTCTCCTAGGGCCGATCGGCCTTCTCTGTTGTTGGAGGCCATAATCCCCGGGTGGTGGAACCTGATTATATTGAGGAGGTCGCTGCTGTTGTTGTTGGAGATGAGCGGTTGAGGCATATTGTTCTGGAAGAGATTGTTTTGTGGGGGAGGACGATAGGGTTGCTGACCTTGTTGCTCCTGATGAAAGGGGAATTGTGGGGGTTGTGGGGGCCTAGGATTAGCTTGCTGGTTGGGATAGCCAACCGCGCCCACTTGTTCATTTGTTACAACCCCTTCTGTTACCCCACCTTGGGCACCCGTGCCCGGCTTCCTAAACACCTTTGGCTTTGGTGGCTCGAACATATGCATGAGGGGAGAATCTTTCAGCTGTGTTTGGATATATCGAGCTCTCTCATACAGTTCCTCCATAGTGGTGAGTTTGTTCATTGCCAGGACGTGTCTAAATTGTGGAGTGGCATTAGACACGACCATCTTTACTTGCTCCGATTCTGAAATGGGGTCTCTCACTTTCTCTGCCAAGGATCTCCATCGATCGGCAAATTGGGTGAAATCTTCGTCCGGCTTCATTTTTTCAGCCACTAGGTCGGTAATAGAGAAGGAGGGACCGACCCTATCCCGATATTTCTGTGTGAATTTCCGTTGCACTACGTCGAAGTTCTCAGCCTCACTCGGCTCTAGTGAATAGAACCATTCTAAGGCGGGACCATCCAATGATCTCCTGAAGAGGTATGCCAAGGATCTTTGATCGTTCTGCCAAAACGAGGACTCATACATAAAGTCCTTCAGATGAATGAGGGGGTTGCCTGTGCCGGTGTACCGTCGATACGTTGGCATTTCAGAAGGAGGGAGATGGAATACTGGAAGGATTGGTAAAGAGATCTCAGGCGCGGATTTGACATCCACGATCTTTTTGAAATCTCGGAATTGTTCATCCATCTTGTTCATCCTATGAAGGAGAGATTGAGTGACCTCATTGTAAGGAGCAGGTTGTGGTGGCCACTGAGGCCTTGCAGAAGCCTGAGAAGGGAATTCCGGATGAGAGAGACGTTGTGACATATCAGCAAATGGAACTGACTGAAATGTCGTATGAGGAATTGGTGGAACTTGAGATTGGGGAGGTAATTGGAAAGGGGGAGGTTGCAGACGTGGCATATCAGTAAATGGGACTGACTGAAATGTTGGATGAAGAATTGGTGGAACTTGAGACTGGGGAGGTAATTGGAAAGAGGGAGGCTGCAAACTTATCTGCACAGGGGGGAATGAGGGAGGGATTGCCTGTGCGGGCTCTTGAATAGAGAGAGCAACTGGTGTTGGATTTTGAGGAGTAGAATCAACAGATTTCCCTTTCAAGACGGCCTGAAAGGCTCGGATCTGATCGGAATTGAGCTGTGTGTTCGCGAGAACACCTAGCAAGGAGGAAATATCTTGTGGCGGGGATGCTTCCCCAACGGCGGCTCGCACCTCATGTGAGGGCTCACGGGAGGAACCTGCGTCCTCAGCAGGGACATGTGTCCCCTGGTGACTCGGGGTCGGATTCTGACCGTTCCCGGACATTTCTTGATCTTTTTCGGAACGCGAGATTTTGCCGGAACGCAATATCATACACACTCAAACCAAGAACAAAGACTAACAAACAAGTTGATGTTTAACGCCTTTTTGTGTTTTCTTTATGTTTCCCCCCCTTTTTTTTCTTTCTAATTAAAATGTAATAACATAAACACTCAAACCATTAGCAAAGATTAACAAACAAGTTGATGTTTAACGCCTTTTTTGTTTTCTTTTGGTTTTCCCCCCTTTTTTTTTCTTTTTTTCCTAATCTAATGTTCACACCACAGGAGGGACCTTAGTTGCAATATTGATTTTCGCCGTGTGATCTAAGGACACTCGACTCACCACGAATGGGTTAACTATCTCCAGGGAACTTCAGTGGTACAACCAGCCCAGTGAACGAAGAGGGAATCCTTCGATGTCGGGGACTTACGGAGGTCCCAGTGAAGGAGATCCTAGTCCGTCGAGAGGAATTCCCGACGGAGAGTCTTTCCTTCACCAAGAAAAGGTGATCCTAAAAAAGATGGAACAAAAGAAATAAAAATAAAAGGGAGGTGATATGCAATGCAGTGCTGAATTTAACAGGAGATATATAAACAGACAACAAATATATGCAATAAAAAAAATTAAACAAACATCACAGCACTCCTTTTCTGCAATGATACAAATTTCTTCAGACTTCAAGGGGATTCTAGAGTAATGCACGTAGTGCACGAGGGATGAAATTGGAATGCCAAGAGTGATAGCGGGAACACGAATATAGCGCACGCGGGCGCAATCAGGAGGGGCACGTGTGGGTGCCGAGTGGAGGGGCACACGTGGGTGCCGATGGCAAGAGTGCTACTGGGAGCACGAATGTAGCGCACGCGGGCGCAATCAGGAGGGGCACACGTGGGTGCCGAGTGGAGGGGCACACGTGGGTGCCGAGTGGAGGGGCACACGAGGGTGCCAAGTGGAGGGGCACGCGTGGGTGCCGAGTGGAGGGGCACACGTGGGTGCCGAGTGGAGGGGCACGCGCGGATGCCGAGTGGAGGGGCACACGTGGGTGCCGACAATATTTGGGTAACCAGAGAAAACAAAAGAGGTCCCACCGTGATCGCCAAAAAGGTGTAGACGGCAAAAGAGTGTCGTCCACCCTCGGGGGAAAGAAACAATGATGCAAAGTAATGAAGAAAAGGTGATTGCCAGAGAGGTGGAGACGGCAAGGGACGTCCACCCTCGTCTGTCCTAAGAGATGGAAATGACGAGATCAACTCAAGAAGAGAAAGAACATAAAGGAGAGAAAGGAAAGAAGGATGTGAAACGAACTCCGGTACGTGGTGGAGATAGGGGTCGGAAGACCCTCTCGCGCAAACTAACCCCTTCCCGGTAAGCGTGACTTACCGTTCCACGAGCAGTTTTTCATATACCAGGAAATCCGAGAATCTAAGTAACAGAAATGGGGAGGCACGAAGACTCAGAAACTGCAGCGGTGTATCGTTCTCCAGAAAATTACAAAGACAATACGAACCAAGACATACCACCACAAGACATTGGTCTTTGTGGGGTTCTAACAGCGATGCAATAATATCAACACTAATGAATATATATGTACGTATTAGGACCACCGCGAGACATTGGCCTTACGGGGTTTTTATTGCAATATAGATAATAAACATGAGTATATATACATAAGACCACCGCGAGATATTACTCTCCGCGGGGTTTTTACTGTAATATATATAATAAAAGGCTTCGCGAGGAATTACTTCCGTCACGTGCACCTTCGCGAGGAATTACTTCCGTCGCAGGGTTTAGATAGAAATTTAAAGAAATAAAATGACAGAATGAAAAAGGTTTCGCGAGGAATAACTTCCGTCACGTACACCTTCGCGAGGAATTACTTCCGTCGCAGGGTTTAGACAAAAATCAAAGGAATAAAATGACAGAATAAAAAGGCTTCGTGAGGAATTACTTCCGTCACGTACACCTTCGCGAGGAATGACTTCCGTCGCAGGGTTTAGACAGAAATTTAAAGAAATAGAATGACAGAATGAAAAAAGGCTTCGCGAGGAATGACTTCCGTCACGTACACCTTCGCGAGGAATTACTTCCGTCGCAGGGTTTAGACAAAAATCAAGGGAATAAAATGACAGAATGAAAAAGGCTTCGCGCGGAATGACTTCCGTCACGTACACCTTCGCGAGGAATGACTTCCGTCGCAGGATTTAAACAAAAGGGAAAATTGACAGGAAAGAAAGTGGGAAGGGGATGTGATCGCCAGGGGCTGAGAGCCCCACGGGAAATGTCCTGATCGCATTCGCCGCCGAAGCGGGAGCAGTGCGGGTCCTTTCTTCCTCTTTAGTCAGCCGGCCGACGAAGAGGGCCTTCTTTGGTTACCCGGATTTTATTATCCCTTTTTTTTGTTTTACTTTTTTTGTTATTATATATTTTTTGGGGGTTTTGTGGCTTTTATTGTTTTTATGTTCTTATATCTTTTTAAGAGAAAGATGAGAGAGCAAAGAGAGAAATCGGGTGATAGATGGTAGAATAAGTAGTACGATATAGGAAAAGAATACTAAGAAAATATAGACAGGATGAAAATTTTATTTTAGATAAGACAGAGAAGAACGGAGATGGAGTTTTAACGATATATAATACTAATAAGGGAGAGGAGATAGACTTATTGTTAAACGAAACGTAAAGGAGGATGAAGATGGAAATTTAATAACAAATAATAATGATGAAGGAGAGAACTAGGATAGATGAGAGAGACAATAGCCGGGTACCTCAAAAGGAGGGATGACCTCCTACTCTTTTGGTCGACGGAAGAAGCGGGATCCCCGACTGGTTAACCCTGCACGGAAAATAAATGTAGAGAAACAACAACGAGATAAGGACGACGGTGGTGTAGCATCAATTCTTTAGAAGCTGATATTGAGAATAGCATAAGAGAACACTAACCTGGTTGGTAGTATTTAAAAACCCCTTTTAGACATGAAAAGGTAGGTAGATGATATAATGAATGAACAAAGAGGGGTCTCTCAGGAAGAGAGACACTATATGAACGACAAGTAATGCATGCATATGTAACTAACTGAATGAAAACCAGACAACAAGGGGGGAGAAAACTTATTCAGAGATGGATGATGGGCTTTGGATGAGCTTCTTCGGCAAGGTGAGGATGAACCAGGCACGCAGCACAGCAGAACAACTTCCCTAGTGCACTTGACCACCCAGGGAACTCAACCTTCTTCATTTCGCGGGCTTCAACACTGATCAGTCCGGAGCATCTCTTTCATTCCATACGGACACATACACGCACTTACACACACGCATCTGCAAGAACACTCATGCATGCATACCTATATATACACATAAGAATATACTTACGAAAGATAGATTGGAGGAGAGAGAGTTGGAGAGAGAAAGGAAGAGGGAGGGAACGACTCTTCCCCCTTTTTTTAGATTTTTTTTATATTAGTTTTATATATATGCAGCATATATATGCAGAGAATATATAAGAATTATATAAGAGGTATATATATATAATGTTATATATATATATATATATATATATATAAGAGTGAGAGAGAACGTGATAGGGGGAGGGAGTGAAAGGAGTAAAAATAAAATAAAAGAGAGAGACAGTGAGGGAGAGATCGAGAGGGAGAGAGAGAGAGAGAAGGAGAGGAGAGAGGTGAGAGAGAGAAGGCCAGAGAGAGAGGGAAAGAAGAGAGATAAAATAATAATAATAATAATAAAAACAAACTGAAAGAGAACCGAGAGAGGTCGGGTGAGAGCGGAGAGAGAGAGGGGGGTGAGAGAGCGAGAGAGCGAAAGGGAGAGGAGATTAAAAAAAGAAAAAAAAAGAAATAAGAGAGGGAGATTGAGAGAGAGTGATCGAGAGGGCAGAAAGAGAGAGAGGGGGGGGGGGTAGAAAAGCAGAGAGACGGTGGGGAGAGTGGATTAAAAAAAAGGGAAAGAAAGAGTGAGAGAGGGGGGGATCGAGAGGGAGAGAGATGGAGAGGAAGAGAGGGAGGGGACGGTAGAGAGAGAGAGAGGGGGAGAGAGAGAGAGAGTGAGGGAACAGAGAGGGAGAGTGGGGAAGAGAGAGATGGCGGGGGGAGAGGAGAGAGAGAGAGTGCGGTGAGAGAGGGAGAGAGCGAGAGGGAGAGAGGGGGGGGAGTTAAAAGAATAAAATAAAATAAAATAAAAAGAGAGAGAGAGAGAGAGAGAGAGAGAGAGAGAGAGAGAGAGAGAGGGAGAGAGAGAGAGAGAGAGGAGCCGAGAGAGACAGTGAGAGGGAGGGAGAGACAGAGAACGAGAGGGAGAGGAGGAGAGAGAGGGGGTCGTTGGCGGCGGCGCGCAGGGAGCGGCGTCGGGCGTGTAGGGCGCAGGCGGCGGCGTTGGGGCGACCGGAGGCGAGGGCGCTGCGGCTGGAGGCGGCGTCGGGGCCGGAGGCGAGGGCGCTGCGGGCTGGGGGCGTTTGGCCGGAGACGGCAGCGGGGTAGAGGCGGCGTCGGGGGCGGCCGTGTGCGAGGCCGGAGGCTGCCGGCGAGAGCGGCGGCGTCGGGGGCGGCCGTGTGCGAGGCCGGAGGCGGCCGGCGGGAGCGACGGCGTCGGGGGCGGCCGTGTGCAGCAGACAAAAGGGGCCGTTGCGGCCCCTTGTGGTTCAAAGGGGGGGCACGGGCGACGAGGCCCCCCCTGCGAACTACCTTTTTTTTATAGCTTTTTTTTGTTAGAAAGAGATTGAGGGAGGGAGAGATCAGAGGGAGAGAAAAGAGAGGGAGTAAGGGAGAGAGAAGAGAAAGAGGGAGAGAACCGAAATGAAAGAGGGGGGGATGAGGGAGGAAGAGAGAGGGAGATGGCGGAGGGTGGCTTCTGTGGTGGCTGCAGTGGTGGTGGGTGCAGATAATGGAAAAAAAAGGAGGTGCAGGTGGCTTACGAAGGGGAGATGCGGTGGAGATGGAGGCAGAGGAAGAGAGTGGGTGAGTGGAGAGGAGGATGACAGAGGAGGTGGCTGTGGTATGCGGTGGTTCGATGTTGGCAGTGGAAGCGTGGGCGGTGCAGTGGCCGGCCGTGGAAGGCAGGGAAGAGTGAAGGGGAGAGGGAGAGAGGATGGTGGCTGGCGGTGGTGTTGGTGTAGAGAAGAGGATGGAGAGTGCCGGAAGTGGAGAGGGGGTGGCGATGGATTGCAGGGGAGTGAGGGTGGTTGTTGTGGGGAGAAAAAAGAAAGGGAAGAGGGAGGTGGAGGTGGCAACGTCGGAAGTGGAGAGGGGGTGGCTTCGTGGGTGCATACAAAAGGGGGGGTGTGTGTGTGTTGTGAGGGGCTTGCGAACGAGGTGGTGGGTTACGGAGGAGGTGAGAAGGGGAGAGAGAGAGAGAGTGTTAAAGAGAGGGGGCAAGATCCTAGAGACCCGGGAGGGGAGTGAGGAAATAATTTTATGTAATAAAAGATGGGGCCATGTCCATTAAATTTTATTTATTTTTTAGAACAAAAGTGGGCCAAGCCCATTAGCACACATCTATATATATATTTTTTTATTTTTGAATAGGAATGGGCCAAACCCATTAGCACAAATGTTTTCTTTTGGTATATTTTTTGAATAGGAATGGGCCAAGCCCACACGATTAACCTTCCCCCTTTTTTTAGGATTAAAAAGATGGACCAAGCCCATTAACATTTTTTTTATTTTGTGTAGGAATGGTCACAAGCCCATTAACAAGAATTACTATTCAAGAAGCCACAAATTATTAGATTAAATTAGAGATTACTCAACTAACTTAACCGTGCGAGCTGCTTTGCGGCGTCTTAGTGTAATACGGGATCTGCTCAGCATAATGCTAAAATGTCGTGTCTACACCCGTGTGACGCTTTGTGATCCGGGCTCCCTGTGTGGGTTATCATGGGCTATTCCTGTGAGAATTTGTGTCTGTAGAGGGTGTTTTCCCCGCGTGTTCTCGGGCTTCTGTGCATTCGTTAAATCGAGTCACCGTGTATCGGTACGAGTGCAGTGGGGGTCTCCCCCGCACGTCGTGGGTTTCTCCGGAAGGTGGTTTCCGAGTGGGCCATGTGTGTGGCCTTGGACTGTGGGTTCAGTTAACCAGCCTGGGGTTGGAGGTTTCCGTGTGTCCCTGAGACAAGGGATTAACCTGGTGGCTTGTGAGTTGCCTCGATATTTATGCTATCGTGGTTTCGGACCTAGGGATTAGGTTAGATCAACGGCGCTGTGCCGTTGTGTAGGATGGTCTTGACCCGAGTCCGTGACTCAAGGACCGTTGGATTTAGTAGGTCTAGTGGGCTGTCCAGAGTCTGGTGGCGTCATGCCACCTATTACTCCGCGTCACTCGCAATGGGTGCGTGACTTTCTGTGTTCACGTTTAGTGACCTCCCACTGGTGGTAGCCTTCTTACGGCACGCGTGTGTTGACCCACCAGGGAGTGGTGGAGCGGCTTACCCGAGAGAGACTGTTTTTACGCTGGTTACAATAGGGCCCCCACGCGCAGCCTGAGTCCGGGCTTCGGGGGAAGAACCAGCTAGAGGATCTGACCTAGGGCGTATGGTCTGTGTGTGCACACTTAGTTGGGGGCTGTCGGACCCACGCTGACGAGCGCGACCCCAGCTAGTCCTTGTTCGTGGTACTGGTTACTGTGTGTCTCTGTCTTCGCCTGGGGCGTCGCAGCGAGACACTTGAGGCACGGACTAAGACGTCAGTGGACGCATCCAACTTTGCTTCTGGTGGGCAGTGCTCCCGTCACTTGACGTGAGTTTCCCGTGAGTTGAGTTCCGCTTCACGTATGCGAGACGTGGTTTTACGTGGAGTTTCGGGTGTTTTCCCGATGCCGAGGTCTAGGGGTTTCGGTGAGCGTCACCGAGGGCTTTCCCCTAGACAGCGTTGAGTTCCCGTCAGCGTGGTTGTTTTCCTAGTAGCGTGACTAGGGTGGGTTGTTGTCTGGTGGTCCCCCGACTGTGAGATTGGGGTGCGTGTTTTCGTGTACAGTAGGAGTACCTGTAGCGCCGAGTTTTTACCGGCCACCGGTTTGCCGTTCCTGCTGTTACTGTTGTTGTTGATGTTGTTGCTGCTTTTTGTTAGCGCCGTTGTTTACGGTTGGGGTTCCGTGGGACCCATACTGAGCCAGTGACAGGAGGGTCACCCCTACGTTTCAGGTGCGGCGATTCTTCCTCGAGGTTCGATGGTGCTGTACGGAGGTTCTTAGTCGCCAGCTTGCCGGGCCGAGTGTTCACTTGGCGTTGGATACGTTCTTATGCCTTAGACTGTACTTTCTATTGGACTGGACTCTGTTGTAGTTGTTTATTTATTTCTGTTAATTGTTGAATCGTCCTACTTTATTTCCTATTTCTTTGTACCTCTACACTCTTTTTTTAGCCCTTCTGAGCCCCGACTTGTGGGCAGCGGGCCAGGATTCGACTGGTATCGGGTTCCTTTCCCGGTATCTGGATCTTGGGTCACTACAAAAGAACAAAACCAATACCATGTAAAAGTATAAACTATATAAAAAAATACGTAAGTAGCTTGTAGAAAAGGTGCTAACCGAAAAAAACTAAAAAAATTTAAGAAGATAAATAAAGTCGGCATTTCTAAAACTAGTTGGTTCAACTTTTTATTGTAATGTGCTGAAGAGAAAAAAAGCGTACCATTGATGCAAAAAAGATAAAAAAACGCAAGCACTCCTTCCTGCCTAGTCTCTATGTGTCTTTGAGCTCTACTTCCTGCAATCTTAGGTCTAACCATAAAAAAACACAAGCACTCCTTCTTGCCTACTCTCTCTGTCTCTTTGACCTCTACTTCAGACAAGCTTAGGAGCAAAAAAAAGGAAAACACTATTTCCCCCTGCTCTCTCTATTTCTTTTAACGTGAATGGACGATGATGGGGAGAAAAAATGTAAGTATTCTTATTTGCATACCTCTTTCTCTATTTTTTCTAGTTATGCAGGAACCGTTTGACTATATATGCTTCTCCCTCTCTAGAGTCCCTCATTCTCTCTCAGTCTTAAGCAGCTCTTTTCATCTCTCTAAAATCCCTCCTCTCTCACCACAGATTTATTTCAATAGACTGTTGCAACCATCTCTTCGAGCTCTGCAAGAATCTACTCGTATCTCTGCTTCTCCCTCTTCAGAATCATTGTTCTATCTAATCTTAAATAACAATCTCCCTCTCTGCAATCCCTATTTCTCTCTCACCATAGATTGTTGCAACAAGTCACAATTATCTCTCCCTTCTCTCTCCCTTGCCTTCGATTACAGAGCATACACACTCATTATCTCTCTTTCCCTATGTTCAACTCATCATGGGTAAAGGCGAGAAGCTGGGAAAGGGAGGGTGATATGGCTAAGTTGATGTGGCATGTATTGAATTAAGAGGATGAGGTGGCATTGATGACATGGATAAAATACTTGGCTGACAAGAGGGGATATATTTTTGAAAATAAATTTAAAGTAGGTATATTTAAGTATTTATTTATTACAATAAGATTATTTTTAAAATTTTCCCATACATATTTTGTGTGAGAGAGAGAGAGAGAACCAGCGGCAGCACGGCAGGAGAACGTTCCATTCCATTCTGAGTTCCACCACTCGAGCCGAGCTCTCCACTCTGCGCCTTCTTCTTCGTCGGATTCCGGACGAAATCCACCCACGGCAAGGCCAGAATTCTGACGCGATCGAGGTCGAGACACGGAGAGAGAGAGAGAGAGAGAGAGAGAGAGAGAGAGAGAGAGAGAGGAGGGGGCGGGAGGGCCATGGGCAAAGGCGGGGGCTGCGTCCCGAGCAAGAAGAAGCTGCCGGGGCCAGTGGCGGAGCACTCCTCCCGGGATGGCGCCCGAAGCTCGGCCGCGGCGCCTGTCCCCATGGGGGAGAAGAGCCCCGAGTCGGCGGCGGGGAGGGCGGCGCCGCCGCCGGAAGTGAAGAAGCTGACGGTCTTCATCGTCTTCTACTCCATGTACGGGCACGTGGAGGCGCTGGCGCGGCGGATGAAGCGCGGGGTGGACGGGATCGATGGGGTCGAGGGGGTGCTCTACCGGGTCCCCGAGACGCTGCCGGAGGAGGTGCTGGAGCAGATGAAGGCGCCTCCCAAGGACCCCGACATCGCGGTGATCGGGGCGGCGGCGGAGCTGGCGGAGGCAGACGGCGTTCTGTTCGGGTTCCCGACGAGGTTCGGGTGCATGGCGGCGCAGATGAAGGCGTTCTTCGATGCGACGGGGCAGCTGGGGAGGGAGCAGAAGCTGGTGGGGAAGCCGGCGGGTTTCTTTGTGAGCACCGGCACGCAGGGTGGGGGACAGGAGACCACAGCGTGAGTTGGATCTACCATTCTACCTTTCTTCTCGTCCATTTCTTTGTAGATCTTCGTTGTATATTCTCTTCCTGTTTCCAAATAATTGAATAGCACCTCACCTACCGAAAAAAATGGTGTTGGTTCTCGGGGTTGAAAACCATTTTATCCTAATTGAAGAAGTTGCTATTCTTGATTTGCGCCATTGATGCCTTAGGCCGTGTTTTGCAAAGCTTTTAGCCTGAAAGCCACTTCTTGGCTTCCACTCCCAACAAGGAAATGCCGGTGGCAGCAGTATCTAGCTGATTGTGGACATCCACATGACTCAATCCCTCCCCCATAGCCCCATTTTCCTCCAGTTTAGGAACCTCCCGTTATAAGCTTTCAGTTGGAAGTCAAAGTACCATATAACGTTCTCCCATCAAAGTGACCAGGTTGATAACTGTGGAAGCCCAACTAAAATTGCTTCCAACTAAAAGACGCCGGTAGAATTGAGGAGATGTCACCCCTAATAAAATTCAAACAATGATGATAAGAACAATGCTGCATCACACACCTACAAAAAAGAGCACAAAAGAGAGAGAGACTCTCAATAGTAATGTGTTCAAGCCTTAAGGATCAGCAACCATAAAGTTTCATGCGCTATAACAACTAGTTTGAAAATTAATAAGGAAATTAAAATTTAGTATAAGAATGGATAATCAAATTTAAAACATCAAGAGAGACTAAACAAACCCTAACGAAGTAGCTGGCCTGCATGTGTGACAGTTGTGACCATTGTGAGCTTTCCGCTGGGTACTTCATGAGTTTTGGTTCTTGGCAGGCTATGGGTACCCATGATATGTTTTGCTCATTTTTACCCACAGTTGTTAAATGGATGCCTCCATCCCAAGGTAAATTTAAACTTAACACTGATGATTCTTGTAGAGGAAACCCAGGTTTTTCTGCAGGTGCTGCCATACTACGAAATGATGGAGGCCACATGGTTATGGCTAGATGTGAATGCCTAGGATACACTACTAGTATTGTTGCTGCGATCCGAGCCATGATCCTTGGTTTAAAAATGTGTTTGCAGCACAGCTTCACTTCCCTTCTTGTTGAATCTGATTGTTTAGTCCTCATCTCTCTTCTCAATACTGTCAATCCCCTCATCCCTTGGGTGCTCCATTGTTGGTGGCATGACTTACGTCAGCTCAGGGAGGTTATGGACCTAAGGTTCTGCCATGTGGTCAGAGAGTGCAACCAGGCAGCCGATTCCTTAGCTATTTTTTCTTGCACTTATCAGACTACTCAGTTTTAGATCACCATGGATAGATCTGGTCTCCCTCATATTCGTTTCTCCCTTGTACTTTTCTAATTTTTGTGCAATAAAATTTCAAGGGCCGGCTTGGAATCGTAGATAAGTTTCCAGGCTAAAAAAAGGACACAAAATTCTCTCTCAACTCTCAAGCCTCCTCATCACACATAAAGGAGTCGGGGTCCCCATCATTTTCAGTGGGAAGCTCAGTCTCTCTCATCGGAGTCAACATCAACCTCATCTGTGGACTTCAACTCCAAGTGAGAATGGGAACTTGTGGCATTGCTTTTTCCCTTTTCTAAGTGATGCTTTTTGGTTGCCGATGTTGTTGATGGACCTTCCTCTTCATTAACACCCGCAACAATTTTAACATCTAGTCATTTGAGGTCCTCATCTTCATCTACAAAATCTTGTTCTTCGGAAGGATGAGCTATCCACTCATTACAATCATCAATGTCCTTCAAAGAAATAAGATTAAGGTCAAAGAAATAACCCAGCCGCTATGAGGTGCCTCAACTCCACCTATATACTTATTTCCAAGACAGAAGGTGCTGAAGCCTTAACTGATTTTCGGCCAATCAGCTTGCTGAATGGGAGTTATACAATTATCACCAAGGCCTTGGCTAATAGGCTGAAACTAGTGATCAACAATCTGGTTGATGACAATCAGTCTGCTTTTATTTCTGGCCGTTTACAACTTTATGGCTGCCCATGAGTGTCTGCATGAAAAGAAGGTAAAGAAGAAGGAATGTGTCATGTTTAAGCTGGACTTTGAGAAAACTTATGATAGAATTAGTTGGGACTGCTTATTCCATGTTCTCCGCTGCATGGGGTTCAAGGATAAATGGGTGGAATGGATACGGAGTTGTGTCCAGACGGCCAAGTTTTCGGTGTTGCTGAATGAGTCTCCCCGGGGTTTTTTTGGAAGTTCTAGAGGCCTGAGGTAGGGGGACCCACTTTCACCTCTTCTCTTTGTCATTGTAGGACATGTTTTGAGTGCGATGTGGAAGAGAGCAAGGGAATCAAACTTGATCACTGGGGTCTCAGTTGGTAGCAGACAAAGGAGGTCGCACATCTACAATTTGCAGATGATACCATCTTTGCCTTAGCAGATATGGATAAGATTGTTAATCTCAGAATTTTGTTATGGTTAATGGAAGCGGTCACGGGACTCAAGATAAACTTCCTGAAAAGTGAGCTAGTGGGAATCAATATCAGGGAGGAGGATAAGAACCTCATTGCCAGCCTGTTAGGGGCCAGATGGGGCAATTTTCCAATTAGGTACTTGGGGTTGCCACTTACTCCTAGCACCTTGAAGTCTTCTGATTGGAATGTGGTTGTTAAGAGAATTGGGGATCGTATTGCTGCATGGAAAGGAAAGCTTTTGTCGGCAGGTGGCAGATGGATCCTGTCCAAAATAGTTCTTCCTAACTTAGCAGTCTACTTCTTGTCCATTTTTAAGGTCCCAAAGCAGGTATGTCTGAAGATTGAGTCCCTTAGAGCAACATTCTTTTGGAATGGAAGAGGGCTAGGTGAGAAGAGCATACATCCAATCGCATAGAAGTGTGTTTACAGGCCTAAGGAGGAAGGGGGAGTGGGTTTGATGTCCATTGAAACCATGAATCAAGCCCTTTTATTGAAGTGGCTGTGGAGGGCAGACATGGTGGAATCAGCCTTGTGGAAGGATATAGTTGTTAGCAAGTACTTGGGGGGTTGGAATGGGTGGTGTTCCGAAGGATCGTTTAGTAGCCATGTGTCCAGCTTATGGAAAACATCCTCAAACTTAAAGATTTTTATAGATGTTCATCATCAATTGGTGTGGGGGATAGGAGGAAGACTAAGTTCTGGAAAGAGCCATGGTTGTTCAATATTGCGCCTAAAGAAGCCTTTCCAAGCCTATATGCAATTGCCTTAAGGACTGGGACAAATGTTTCTGAGTCCTGGTCTCAAACAGATCCAAGACCAGGATGGTCGGTACAATTTCGAAGAAATCTCACTGATTTAGAGTACCAGGAATTCCTACAGCTCAATTGCATGCTGAATCTGATAAGATTGGAACGTGGATCCTGTGATTCTAGACGCTGGAGATGGGAGAAAGATGGGAAGTTCTCGGTCAGGTCAACATCCAAAATCCTCATGCAAGGAGGGAGGAAGGTACCTTGGCATAAGCAAGTCTGGAATATAAAGGCCCCTATCAAAATCAGAATCTTCCTCTGGCAAATGGCTTGGAGGAGAACCTCCACTGCTGACAGGGTGCACAAATTTAAGCCGGTGGTCAGAATTAGATGTGTTTTCTGTGGGTGTTATACAGAGAATATGGACCACCTCTTCCTCAACTGCGGCATTATTCAGACTGTGTGGGTGCAGTTTTTCAAGGCTGCCAGGATTCAGTGGAACATCAAGTCCAGCCTGGAGGAGTGGTGGGAGGAACGGATGTCCCTAAACCCAATAAAGGAAGAAAAAGAGATATGAAAGCTATGTTTTCCAGCCATGCTATGGTCAATATGGAGGGAAAGAAACAAGAGAGTGTTTAGAGATCTATTCAAGCACCCAAGCTTCATCATTCAGAACTGCATTTCATGTATAATGGACTGGTATTTTGCTGTCAAGGGACTGCCACTGTCCCAATCAGAGATTATGTCTAGACCACAAGGGTGGAGGCCACTAACTGTCATGCCCCGAGATATGCAGCGGAATTAAGTCGAGAACGTGAACAACCGGCAAATAAGTCTCAAGCTAATATGATAATCAGAGCGCTAAACATTCACACACAAAAGAGTGAACACAAGATAATATACTCAAAAATTTCAACTTTATTGAATAATAACTTGAGTTTACAATGACTCTTGACTCCTTGACATAGTAATTCACTAGACTCAATAAAACGAAAATTACATAACATGATTAACTTCACCGCCTATTACAGTGAAGGAACTTAAATTACAATAAGACTCTTGTCTAACTAGATGGACTCATGACTATCTAAGGCTTCGCTCTTCTTCAATCACTCTCGGATCCGCCACTCGAATAGTTCGAATCCGACTCGCTAGAGTCTCCTAAAAAAGATTGGAAAGTAGGGAATGAGTGCACTCGTCCAGTAGGTATCTTCGTATCAACATGAAGGCAATATTTAAGTAATTAATATTTTACCTCTAGAAGGTAAGACAGGAATAATGCGATAAAACATACGGGTAAAAATCAAAGTAACACAAGTAGCAAGATATAGACTATAGAGATATGAGAGCATGATCAAGTAAGAATATAATGTGGCCTTTCATGAACGAGAATGTACTATCATGTATCGAGAATGTACTTTTCATAACCTTATAGGCTATGTACTAGAAAGTCATGTAACAAGCATGTAATAATCAAGCATGAGATTTTGTGAGAATTCGTGGATTTCACCTGTTTATAAAAAAAGTACTCTCGGCGCAATGCGACTCAGTGTTCATCATACCCCATTGTTTATAGTATGTTTCCGGCCATCCGCCGAGGGGTCTAGCGTGGAGCCCTTGGACACCGTCCGTGCCCGCCCTTACATCTTCAAGTTATAAATCAAGATACTTCCACGAGAAATAAAGTAGGCCAATAATAACAATTCCAACAATAGTTCATGACAACAATACCAAGGTAAGAACGTACCAAAAATGGAAATTATGAGATCAAGGATGAATTAATTGGACATTATGCTACGGAGGAATTCTGGCAGCATAACGGTACATTCATAGATTTTTATAATTTATTAATGGCTTATTAAACAACGTGTTGGGTTCCAGATAATCAGAAAACCATATGGGAATAGAGTAGAATCAACCCTTAGGTCAAACCTCGGGTTGGACAGCATGTTGATATAACGCGGTCTCAAGAGGACCGTTTTCTTCAGGTAGCGGTCAAGTCAAGACCGCTATCAGGTGGAGTCGACGCAGAACAAGGAACATGTCGACGCAGTGAATAAACTGGCAGAACGCGGTCGCGCCAGGACCGCTATCATGAAGTAGCAGTCACCTGATGGCCGCGATCTATACAGAGTGCAGGAAAACGCAGAAAACTCAAGTGCTTTCTAAACCATTGGATTTTTAGGGTACAACCTGCTCGGCGTCCTAGTGGGAATCCCAGGCTCGTGGAGTCTTACAGAGGCCTTGAAACGTGATCACCTAGTCCGGTAGAAGGAATATCCGACGGAGAGGATCTCAAGTTCAAGAGAGTGTTCCTATCAAGTGCAAGTGATCTAATAGCAACGTACCGGAATATGCGTCATATGTGAACTTAATAAAACTGAAATAAGGTGAGAAAGGAACGCGCCAAAACATAGATCAAAGTGTAATCAAGTCATGGAAATTCCCTTTAAATACAAAACTATAAAGTTTGGCATGAAATTAACATACATGAAAATAAGCATTTAAAATCATGCTAACATGAAGTATTAAATATGCCACGATCAGGAAACATAATAACTAGGCTAAGACATGCATAGCAATACTTATATAAAGGAAATACACAATGTTTAAGCCGGTTACAGAAACCAGAACGCGGTCGGTCGGGGGCCGCTACTTGAAAGTAGCGGTCTCTGCAAGACCGCCTTCTGTCTGTAACAGACAGAGACTAAAACCCTTGTGCAGAGCCTATTCTAGGGCAATAAATAAATGGAAACTATAAGGAACTGAGAGATATGATATGATATCATGTTTAGAACGAAGAAAGTGCATGATAAGACATGAGTTAAGCTAAAATTCTCATCTTTTAATTAAGGGGTGCATGGATAGTATGCAGTGAAGGTTATGCATGCGCAGTCATGGAAAAACATCAAATACTTCATGTATAGTGCATGAAATCACGAGGTAATTGATGGCTTTTGTTCTTAACTTGATATTTAAGCCAACATGAGATAACCTACCTCTGGATTGATCCCTAGACTTCGAATTTCTCGCCGGAAGAACACCCTCGTTCCTGTGCGTCCTGTGTGGAACCAGCAACTTCCAGACGTTCTATCTCCTTAACCTCTTGTCCTCCTAGCACGTAAATTTGCAGAAGGTTAGAAGATACTAAGGGAAACAAAAACTTCTAAAGGACTAACATGAAATACCAACACCTTACCTTCGAACCATGCAAGCCAAAATTAAGGTTCACGCAGACCGAATCTGGGCTCTATTTATAGGGAATGACCTAGGGCTGTGGTTTTAGATCGAATTAGGAGTCCTATAGGGTACCCATCTGATCCCCTAAGAATCTTAGACAAGTTCCCATGCCAAATCACTTCGATCCCTGGCGATAGGGATGATAAAAATCCAAGTTTTGCACGCTTCTAGAATTTCCGTTTACAGAACAAGGTAGCGGTCGCCCCTGGACCGCCTTCATCAAGACGCGGTCGCGCGACTGGCCGCGACTTTCCTAGGCACCAGAATATGAATTTTGGTCAAATTTCAATCCTATTTATCTGATAAAACTAGAGAATTATCGTAATTACGCCTCTAGAGTTGGGCTTGGGCCTAAAAGCCTTAGAATTGGGTTTATGGACCTGTTTAAAGTGGGCTTATTTATCTGGTTAATAATTGGCCTTCAAATTAATTTACTTAACCCATAATTCATTAAATAGTCCATTAAGCCTTTTAAATGCTTACTAATTTTATTTAATTCTAAAAAAATCTTAGAAAATTCCAGGGTGTTACACCCTCTCCCACTTAAAGAGAATTTGGTCCCCAAATTCATTGCATGGGATTTATGGAGAGTGTTAATTTACTTACAATCAAATAGCTCCGAAAATCTCTTGCGCATAGCTTCTTCCATTTCCCATGTCGCCTCTTGGTCTGTGTACTTTGATTCCATCGGACTTTTACCATGGGAATAGTTTTATTTCGAAGTTGACGTATTTCTCGATCAATTATTTTGAGTGGTCTTTTCTCGTACGTCAAATCCTTTTGAATCACCAGATCGTCATGACTTATAACATGAAACGGGTCATAGACGTACCTTTTAAGCATAGAAACATGGAACACATCGTGGACTCCAGATAATTGTGGTGGCAAAGCTATCCGGTAAGCGACCTCGCCAACCCTTTCAAGAATTTCAAAAGGGCCAATAAATCTTGGAGTGAGCTTGCCTTTGATGCAAAATCTTCGAATATCCCGACCTGGAGAAACTTTGAGAAACACATGGTCTCCCACTTGAAATTCCAGATCTCGCCTTCTATTATCAGCATATACCTTTTGTCTATCTTGAGCCATCTGGAGTCTTTCTCAAATAAGTTTTATTTTCTCGGTAGTATCCCTGATGAGTTCAGGGCTTAGTAGTTGTTTTTCCCCAACTTCATTCCAGTAGATAGGTGGGCGGCAACTCCTTCCATATAAGGCCTCGAATGGTGTCATTTGAATACTAGCTTGGTAGCTATTGTTGTAGGCAAATTCAACTAGAGACAAGTGATCGTGCCAACTCCCACCGAAATCAATAGCACAAGCCCTGAGCATATCTTCTATCACCTGGTTCGTTCTCTCAGTTTGGCCATCTGTTTGCGGGTGGAAAGCAGTGCTAAAGTTGAGTCGGGTCCCGAAGGAATATTGTAAACCCTTCGAAAATTGTGATGTAAAGCGAGGGTCTCGATCAGAAATAATAGTGACAGGGACACCATGTAGCTTAACTATTTTCTTCATATACAAAGTTGCTAGTATATCCATAGACCATCGACTTTTGATAGGTAAGAAATGTGTAGATTTCGTCAATCGGTCTATGATCACCCATATACCATCATGTCCACCTCTTGTCTTTGGCAAACCCATGATGAAATCTATCCCTATGCTCTCTCACTTCCACTCGGGAATCTCTAAGGGATGTAATTTTTCAGCAGGCTTTAGATGTTCTGCCTTGACTTGCTGACAAGTGAGGTAACGAGATACAAAGTCCGCTACTTCTCTCTTCATGTTGGGCCACCAGAAATTTCTCTTTAAATCTTGGTACATTTTGGTAGCACCACGGTGAATGGCATACCTTGACTTGTGAGCTTCTTCCATAATCAACTTCTTAGTGTCGGCATGATCCGACACACAAATCCGACCTTTGAATAATAACCTTCCATTGGTCGAGACAGAAAAATTTGGCCGTTGGTCAAGATTGGTTTTGATTTCTACCAGCATGGGGTCATTCTCTTGCAATTTAGCTAGATCTTCTATGAATGTGGGTTGCGACCGGATATTGGCAATCATACACCCTTCTTCTTTTGTTATCAATATCTAGGTTCAAATGTGCAAAATCTTTTATAAGATTGGTCATACCTTTCCTGAGGCTTGATAAGGTTGCCAAAGGTTTCCTGCTGAGCACATCGGCTACAGCATTCGCCTTGCCAGGATGGTATTGTATAGAGAAATTAAATCCTTGAGGTATTCTTGCCATCTTCTTTGCCTCATGTTTAACTCCTTTTGGGTGAAAAGATACTTCCGACCCTTGTGGTCCGAAAATATAGTGAATTTTTCCCATAGAGATAATGTCGCCATATCTTTAAGGCGAAGATAACAGCAGCTAACTCCAGATCGTGCACGAGATAGTTCTCCTCATGACGTTTTAATTGTCTTGAAGCATAACAAATCACCTTATCATGCTGCATAAGGACACAACCAAGGCCAATGCCTGATGCATCCGTATAGACTTCAAAGCCACCACCTTCAACGGACAATGCTAATACAGGCGCAGTAGTGAGATGTTCTTTGAGAGTCAAGAAACTCTCTTCGCAATCCCTCGACCATACAAAAGGATTTTCCTTGTAAGCTTGGTCAGTGGAACGGCGATCTTTGAGAAATCCTTGATGAATCTCGATAATAGCCAGCCAGACCAAGAAAACTCCTGATTTCAGATACGGTCGTCGGTCGGCTCCAATTCTTGACAGCTTCGACCTTAGAAGGATCTACTGCGATACCTTCCTTTAATATGATGTGGCCAAGGAATGAAACCTCCTTTAGCCAGAACTCGCATTTGTTGAGCTACGCATAGAGTTGGTGTTCTCTTAATGTTTGCAAAGTTATTCTTAAATGTTCTTCATGTTCCTCCTTAGTCTTGGAATATATGAGAATATCATCAATAAAGACGACCACAAATCGGCCGAGATAAGGCCTGAAGACATTGTTCATGAGTTGCATGAAAGCTGCAGGGGCATTGGTTAACCCGAATGGCATTATCACGAACTCATAGTGCCCATATCTGCTACGGAATGCAGTCTTGTGAATGTCCTCATCCTTGATCCTTAATTGATGGTAACCAGACCTGAGGTCTATCTTTGAAAAATATTCCGCTCCAGAAATCTGGTCGAACAACTCGTCGATACGCGGCAATGGATATTTATTCTTGATGGTGAGTTGATTTAACTGTCGATAATCGATACATAGCCGGAGAGATCCATCCTTCTTCCTGACGAATAAAATCGGCGCACCCCAAGGGGATGTGCTTGGTCGAATAAAGCCCTTCTCTAATAACTCTTGAAGTTGCTTCTTCAACTCCTTAAGTTCCATGGGGGACATCCTGTAAGGAGCCTTTGAAACATGTGCTGCTCCGGGGATAAGTTCAATGGAGAAGTTTACTTCCCTTTCGGATGGTAAACCGAGTAATTCGGATGGAAAAATATCGGGGAACTCTTTTACAATGGGGATTTCTTCTAGGATGATTTCCTTGGACTCGGTAATGATTACGGAAGCAAGAAAAGCTTCACAACCTTGTGAGACAAGTTTGCAGGCGTGAAGAGAAGAAATGAGGATATGATGCTTCCTATATTTAATGCCAAGGAAAGAAAACATTGGAAGATCCGGTTTATGGAAAGAAATCCTCCTATTACGACAATTAATGTCGGCATAATGTCACATAGCCAATCTACACCTAAAATGGCATCGTAGCCTTCCTCCCACGAACGTGTTCGGAAAAGTACTTCTCTCGAAAGAGCTCGAGGAACTCCTCCCAGGTAATTTGATCGTTATGGAGATGAGCAGAGGTGGCCTTCCACCATGTTCGGGCGTCCTTATTTAATTGAAACGTAGCAATCAGGACCTTCTCCTACTCCGAGCATTGCATAACATTGAAGATACGGTCCATTTCGTCGATCCAATTTTTTGCTTCATCCGGATTTGATGACCCAGAGAACCGTGGAGGGTTCATGCTCCAGAAATTCCCGTGTAAATCACCTGCGCCCGCTCGCACGCCAGCTTGAGCCACCGTTTGGAGGGCCTGGGTGAGACCTGCAACAGTTTGTTGCATAACTTCCCAGTTCGCGCGGTTGCCAGCCATTGTGAGGGTGAGGTGCCTGCGAAAATAAACAATTAGTTATTTTCTTTGGAATTTATGGGGATTAACCTAAAGTTTAATTTCTAGAAAACTATCTCATCCCGGGCTCTACCCAATCTCACATGGGTTAGAATTTTCTCTCTAGTTCATGGGTATGGGTCCTTAAACCTTGGACTTAACCTATGACTTGTCATTTTCCTAAGACTTACTTAAGCGTAGGCTTTGATACCAACTTAACTGTCACGCCCCGAGATATGCAGCGGAATTAAGTCGGGAGCGTGAACAGCCGGCAAATAAGACTCAAGCTAGTATGATAATCAGAGCGTTAAACATTCACACACAAAAGAGTGAACACAAGATAATATACTCAAAAATTCCAACTTTATTGAATAATAACTTGAGTTTACAATGACTCTTGACTCCTTGACATAATAATTCACTAGACTCAATAAAAAGAAAATTACATAACATGATCAACTTCACCGCCTATTACAGTGAAGGAACTTAAATTACAAAAAGACTCTTGTCTAACTAGATGGACTCATGACTATTTAAGGTTTCACTCTTCTTCAATCACTCTCGGATTCGCCACTCGAATAGTCCGAATCCGACCCGCTAGAGTCTCCTGAAAAAGATTGGAAAGTAGGGAATGAGCGCACTCGCCTAGTAGGTATCTTCGTATCAACACGAAGGTAATGTTTAAGTAATTAACATTTTACCTCTAGAAGGTAAGACAGGAAGAATGCGATAAAACATACGGGTAAAAACCAAAGTAACACAAGTAGCAAGATATAGACTATAGAGATATGAGAGCATGATCAAGTAAGAATATAATGTGACCTTTCATGAACGAGAATGTACTATCATGTATTGAGAATGTACTTTTCATAACCTTATAGGCTATGCACTAGAAAGTCATGTAACAAGCATGTAATAATCAAGCATGAGATTTCATGAGAATTCGTGGATTTCACCCGTTTATAAAAAAAGTACTCCCGACGCAATGCGACACCAGTGTTCATCATACCCCATCGTTTACAATATGTTTCCGGCCATCCGCCGAGGGGGCTAGCGTGGAGCCCTTGGACACCGTCCGTGCCCGCCCTTACATCTTCAAGTTATAAATCAAGATACTTCCACGAGAAATAAAGTAGGCCAATAATAACAATTCCAACAATAGTTCATGACAACAATACCAAGGTAAGAACATACCAAAAATGAAAATCATGAGATCAAGGATGAATTAATTGGACATTATGCTACGGAGGAATTCCGACAGCATAACAGTACATTCATAGATTTTTATAATTTATTAATGGCTTATTAAACAACGTGTTAGGTTCCAGATAATCAGAAAACCATAATAGAGTAGAATCAACCCTTGGGTCAAACCTCGGGTTGGACAGCATGTTGATATAACGCGGTCTCAAGAGGACCGTTTTCTTCAGGTAGCGGTCAAGTCAAGACCGCTATCAGGTGGAGTCGACGCAGAACAAGGAACATGTCGACGCAGTGAATAAACTGGCAGAACGCGGTCGTGCCAGGACCGCTATCACGAAGTAGCGGTCACCTGATGGCCGCGATCTATACAGAGTGCAGGAAAACGCAGAAAACTCAAGTGCTTTCTAAACCATTGAATTTTTAGGGTACAACCAGCTCGGCGTCCTAGTGGGAATCTCAGGCTCGCGGAGTCTTACGGAGGCCTTGAAACGTGATCACCTAGTCCGGTAGAAGGAATATCCGACGGAGAGGATCTCAAGTTCAAGATAGTGTTCCTATCAAGTGCAAGTGATCTAATAGCAACGTACCGGAATACGCGTCATATGTGAACTTAATAAAACAGAAATAAGGTGAGAAAGGAACGCGCCAAACATGGATGGTTGTATTGGCCGAAACCGATACGTTTCGGCCGAAACGTATTGGTTTCGGCCTATACCGAAACCGAAACGGACCTACTCACTGTAGCAGGTCCGATACCAAAAAAAAAAAAGATTTTTTTAATGGTTTCGGACCGAAATCGTCCGGTTTCGGACCGAAACCGACAGAAATCGGATCGAAACCGTCCGGTTTCGGCCGAAACCGGACTTGCTCACTACAATTTTTGCCTTTTCTGACTGTTTTGAACCTGGAGAGGGCGATTTCTGCAGCCCAGTCAAAGAGCAACCGAACTAGGCCCATCAGGACCAAACAAGGCCACGCTCGCCCGAGTGATAGCCCACAGGGCCCACTCCGGACTAAAAGCCCAATAAAAGATCGCTCGGGGACCCAACCTTCCTAGGCGGCCCTCAGGCTCGGAAGGCCCGAGCGACGGTCAGGTCATCAGAATGATCTACGCTCGATCCATCCTCAGCCAGGATATAGGGAGGCGCACACGATCGTTCGACCCATCTCCGTCCGAGCTAGGCCCATCGCCCGGATATGGCTGGCCCCCCTCAGCTCGAAATGGTCGACCGTCGATTGCTTATCCATGCAGCCGTTAAGAGTCCTCTGTGAGCAGGAATTTATAAGGGTGAGGGACTCCAGCTCCCCAAGGCGATAACGCTCCCACGATGAGGCAGTAAAAGCCCACGTTGAGGACGTAACTCCCACCTGAAACCCCTCGACTTACAGGACTCCGGAAGACGGCGTACTATTTAAACCAGGGATACCCTCCGGCGAAAGGTAAGGGCAACCACACGCTCAAAACTCCTGAGCAGGAACCACTTCACCCTTCTGGTGGAGAGGGATCTCGCGCAGAAACTACTTCCCCCCTTTTATCGCTCCCACCATAGCTCTACTAACTTAAGCATCGGAGGGTTTTTCCCAGGGACTCATCCCTGGGCCTCCTGATTCGTTTCCCTTTCTTGCAGTTCACAATTCGGTGATCCTCTGCCCGCTCAGGACCCGCGCGAGATCACGCCTCTTCATCTGGCGCCGTCTGTGGGAAACGAACAAAGAGCCAGCATGGTGCGAAGGAGCTCAGGGAGGAGGTCCGCCGGCGACAGGGGAAAGGCCATGGTAGCGGCTGGGGATGGCCCCTCTCGGGCATCACAGAACCCCCCCTCCAACGCCAGCGCCCCCGCCAACGAACCGCCACCCCCCCTGCGGCAGTAGGGCTACCGCTCAACGGTGGCGCCGACGCCTTCCAAGCCCTCAACGCAAAACTAGATGTCCTCGTGGAACTCATGAGGACCCAGGCGGCCAGAGATGGAAGGTCACGCGCCCTGTCGGGGAGCCCTCCCCGCGAGAATGCATCCCAACACACTGCCGGAGGCCGCTTCACTATCCGCGGCCAGCATATTATCCGTAACAGGACGGGAGGACCCTCGCAAGCTCCGCCGCCGGAGCAAGAGGCTTCCTCCACACCGAGGCGGGGAAAACCTGGGGCACGCCGTCCGAACCCGGAGACCGACGTTCCCGAGGATCGCCAAGACATTCCCCCCAGCCTCGCGCCACAACAGCAGCCGGAGTTATCTCTCCGACTGCGAGAGTTTGAGAGACGCTTCGCAGAACAAGAACGCGCCCTGCGCGCCCTGCAGAAGGCCTCTCCCTCGGAGGATGAGGAGAAATCCCCTTTCTCCGAGTATATCTTGAAGGCAGAGGTGTCTCCCAGAACCTCCATCCCAACCTTCAAGCTCTACGACGGCTAGGGCGACCCGACCGATCACTACGACAGCTTCGACGCTCTGATGACCCTGCACGGAGCGTCCGACGCCATCAAATGCCGAGCCTTCGTGACCACCCTGGTCCAAGGCGCTCAAGTCTGGTTCCGGGCCCTCGCCCCCGGATCCATCCGAGATTTCAAGCAGTTTGGCCGAATCTTCAAAGAGAGTTTCGCCGGAAGTGTCCCCCCAAGGTCGGTAGCGGGGCTCCTGGCCCTTAAACAGGTGCAAGGGGAGAGACTCTGGGCTTATATTCACCGATTCAAGTCGGAAGCCTTGAGGATCCCCCGCCTAGACGTGGCCTCAGCCATAACCGCGCTGACTGGGGGCACTCGGGACGAGAACCTCCACCGCGAGCTTGTCCTCCACCCTCCCTCGACCCTTGCCGAGCTAGTAACTCTGGCTTTGCGCCATGCCGAGTGCGAAGAAGTACTCAGCGCATGCCGAGATGCAACCGGCTCGGGTCGGGAGGGGGACAAGAAGCGGGCTTCCGAGCCTAGCTCAAGTTCGGGAAAAAGGCGGAACCGAGACGGGGAGCGCAAGGAACCGTCGCGGAAGTATGAGCGGTACACCCCGCTAGCCGCGCCGGTCTATGAGATCTACGAAGACATCAAAGACTCGGGTCTCCTCCGCCAACCCGAGCCAATGAGGTCGAAGAACCGTAATCGTAGCAAGCACTGCTTATTCCACAGCGATCACGGACACCATACCGGCGACTGCCACCAGCTCCAGGACGAGATCGAGCGCCTCATCCGTCAGGGGCACCTAGCTCGGTTCGTAGCCGAGCGCAAGGAGGACCGAGGCGCCCCAGAGGAGATCGACAACGGCCCCCGAGGGGTCCACATCAACGTCATCTCCGGAGGAACAGTATCAGGGGGCGACAGGAGCCGAGGAAGGAAGCGTCATGCCGAGCGGGCGAGCCGAGCCATAGAGCCTCCAAAGGCCCCGCCGAGTGAGCCCCAGGTCATAGTCTTCTCAGACCGAGACTTAGAAGGGCTGAGCACCCCACATGACGACGCCCTCGTGATTTCGGCTACAATAAACCATTGTAACGTAGATAGGATCCTAGTCGACAATGGGAGTGCCCCTGATGTACTGTCTTATGATTGTTTCCTTAAGATGGGGGAGGATCCATCTAAGCTCCGCCCGATCCGAACCCCTCTCTGCGGGTTCAATGGCCAGGCCACCTATCCCGAGGGAGCCCTAAGCCTACCGGTTACCCTCGGCACCCCACCCAAAACCGTTACGGTCATGGTAGACTTCATAGTGATTAAAGGTATGATAGCATACAACGCCATCTTTGGCCGGGGAATCCTCAGCCGAATAAAAGCGGTGCCGTCTACCTATCACCAGAAAATGAAGTTCCCCACCAAAAACGGGTTGGGGGAAGTCCGAGGTAACCAGGCCGCGGCCAGAAGGTGCTACAATATCTCGGTAGAGGCCACAAGGTCGGACGGAAAGGACAAGGACCCCCTGGGAGTCGAGGGTAAATCCGCAACCACCGAACCTGGTGGCGAATTACTGGCGATTTTCCTAAACGACGACCCGGCTCTAGGAGTAAAGATCGGAGCCGACCTACCGTCTGAGGTCCAACAGCAATATAAAAAGTTCCTTTCTGAGTACATCCGAGTTTTTGCTTGGTCTGATGATCAACTCCCTGGGATACCAGAGGAGACTGTAATGCACAAGCTCAGCCTAGACCCTGCCGTGAAGCCCGTACAGCAACGCAGAAGGAAACATGCACCAGAGAAGCAGGCGATCATCAAGGCGCAGGTCACCAAGGGACAAGAGACTGGCCTTTTTAGACCGGTCCTGTACCCGACATGGCTAGCCAACGTCGTCCTGGTACCGAAAGCTTCGGGCAAGTGGCGGATGTGCGTGGATTTCACCGACCTGAATAAGGCCACCCCTAAGGACTGTTATCCGTTACCGAGCATCGACCAATTGGTTGACTCAACCTCGGGCAATGAGATACTCAGCTTCCTAGACGCCTATTCGGGTTACCATCAGATCAGAATGGATCCAGAAGATGTCGAGAAGACCGCCTTCATCACCGACTACGGCGTGTACTGTTACACCCGGATGCCTTTCGGGTTGAAGAACGCCGGAGCCACGTACCAAAGGCTGGTCAATCACATGTTTGAAGGACAGCTAGGTCGGAACATCGAGGCCTACATTGACGACATGCTCGTCAAGACTCCCAAGGCCGAAGACCACTTCACCGACCTCGCTGAGACCTTCGACACCCTCCTGAGGTACAACATGAAGCTCAATCCTGCCAAGTGTGCCTTCGGAGTGAGATCCGGAAAGTTCCTGGGTTTCCTAGTCACTCAGCGTGGGATCGAGGCCAACCCAGACAAAGTCCAGGCCATCCTGGACATGCGCCCGCCCACCTGCATCAAGGACGTCCAACGCCTAACTGGGCGTATCGCCGCTCTCAGGTTCCTGTCCCGTGCGGCCGAACGATGCTTGCCCTTCTTCAAGCTGTTGAGGGGGCCTAAATTGGCATCTGCTACGTTCGCATGGGACGAAGAATGCCAGAGAGCGTTCGCCGAGCTCAAGGAGTTCTTGGCCTCGCCCCGGTGCTCTCCAAGCCCGTTCCGGGTGAAGTCTTGTTGCTCTATCTCTCGGCCACGCCATCTACGGTTAGCTCGGTCCTGGTCAGAAATGACTCGGGAGTCGAGAGGCCGGTCTACTACGCCAGCAAGGTGCTCAACGAGACTGAAAGGAGGTACCCCGCAACCGAGAAACTCGTGCTAGCGTTGGTCACCTCCGCCAAGCGCCTCCGGCCCTATTTCCAGGGGCATCCCGTCACCGTGCTGACCGGCGAACCGTTGAAGAGGATCCTCGCTCACCCCGAAGCCTCAGGACGCCTCGTCAAGTGGGCCATCATGCTTGGGGCCTACGACATATCTTATCGGCCTCGCTCGGCTATCAAAGGTCAGGCGCTCGCTGATTTCATCGCCGAGAGCACCATCCCGACTGAAGAAAGGCCTCCGTCCGCACTCGGGCCAACCTGGGAACTGTTCGTCGATGGATCTTCCAACTCGGTCGGGAGTGGTGCCGGAATCCTCCTGATGTCCCCCGAAGGAGTCGAACTGCAATACGCCTTGAAGTTCAGCTTTCAGGCATCCAACAACGCTTCCGAGTACGAGGCCCTTATCTCGGGAGCGCACATGGCCCGACGGTTGGGGTCTGAGCGAGTCAAAATCCACACTGACTCCCAGCTGGTCGCTAGCCAGGTCAACGGCGAGTACGAAGCTCGGGAGGCGCCGATGATCAAATACCTCCAACTGGTCAGAGCCCTGGCCCAACAGTTCGAGAGATTCGAGGTAGTCGGAATAGCTCGGGAGGAAAACTCCCGAGCGGACGCCCTCTCTCGGCTAGCCTCTTCTCTCGACCCCGAAGGTACCCGATCGGTCCTCCTTGAAGAGCTAGAGCGCCCGAGCATTGACTCGGAGCTCCTTGCTGTTGACTCGGCCATTCCGAGCGACTGTCGCACCCCCTATCTGTCGTGACTCCGGGACTCTCAAGAGCCTTCCGACCCTCGAGAGGCCCGCAGATTGAAGTACCAAGCCCGGCGCTTCGTCATTCTAGACAACACTCTCTACCGGAGATCTTTCTCCGGTCCTCTCCTGAAGTGTCTCGGCCCCGACGAAGCCAGCCGAGCTATCCAAGAGATTCATGAAGGCCTGTGCGGAGCGCATTCAGGAGGAAAGTCACTCACCCGGATCCTGCTACGGCAGGGTTACTGGTGGCCCACTCTGCAGCGCGATTGCACGGCCTACGTGCAACAATGCGACCGATGCCAGCGATTCGACCACTTAGTCCATCAGCCGGCAACGGAGCTCGTCACCCTGGCCGAGCCGTATCCCTTCGCTTGGTGGGGAATCGACATTCTTGGGCCGTTCCCCACGGCTCAGGCCCAGAAGAAGTTTATCATCGTCGCCATCGACTACTTTACCAAGTGGATCGAGGCCGAAGCCACGGCAAGGATCACCGAGACAGTCGTCTGGAGTTTCGTCTGGAAGTCGATCATTTGTCGTTACGGCATCCCCCGGGTGATAGTGAGCGATAACGGTCGGCAATTTGACTCTCGTTATTTTCGAGACAGATGTGCCGACTTAGGTATTCGCAACCACTTCACCTCGGTCGCCCACCCTCAGGCCAACGGGCTGGTCGAGAATGCCAATAAGACTATCTTAAAAGGCATAAAGACCAGGCTCAACAAGGCCAAGGGTAGCTGGCTCGAGGAACTGCCTAGCGTACTTTGGTCACACAGAACGACTCCCAGAACGGCAACCGGAAAGTCCTTTCCAGTTGGTATATGGCGCCGAGGCCGTAATTCCATTGGAGATCGCCAATCCCTCCCTCCGAGTCATCTGCTTCTCGCCCGAGGTAAACGAGCAAAAATTGCTCGAGAACCTCGACCTAGCGGATGAACTCCTAGAGATTGCCGGCATCCGAGCGACGGAATACCAACGCCTCCTCGCTCGATACTACAACGCCAAAGTCCGAGACAGACACTTCCAACCGGGAGACTTCGTCCTTAGAAAAGCCGAAGCCTCTCGACCACTAGAGGCGGCGGGCAAGCTATCCCCCAACTGGTAAGGTCCCTACCGAGTGGTCGAGACGCTCGGGAAAGGAGCATACCGGCTATCTACAATGGAAGGGGAACCCATCCCTCGGACGTGGAACGCAGCCACACTACGCAAGTTTTACTTTTGAAGTCGTGCAAACAATCTGAGTGAAATAAAATTTTTTCCTTTTCATTCAAACGATTGTTGGTACATCAGAAAGGCCAAAGCCAATACATTGCATAACAAAAAGTAAAAAAAATCCATCTGGCGCCACTGCAAGAGGCCGTCGCTCGGCCGACTCGGTTTGATCTCCTTGCGTCCAGCCACTGACTCTGCCTCGCGTAGAAACTGGCTCGAATAAAAGGCGGTCGATCCAGTTGGCTCGGGTGGCCCATGACAAAGGTGATAGAGGGACCGCGGAAGCGGAAGGCTACCTTCCAAGTTGACAGAGGTTGGGGAGAGGGAACGCCTATGAAGGCCTCCTCTCTTCCAACCTGCCAACTCTTTGGAACGTACAGAGAGCAAGCAGCCTCCGCAGAGTGAAAGAAATGACGGGGGGAGAGCACAAGAGGAGAAAAGAGAAAAAGAAGTCCAGCGTAGCTGGACGAGGAGGCAGGGGAAGGCCCGGAAAGGAGGGAGCTTAATTTGCTTCCTCCACCCATCCCTGAAGCGAGCAGAGAGGGACGAGTGGCGGGGATGCCGGATGCCCCCATCCATCCTCCATCTCGCCCCCCCCGGGAAGCGTCGCCGGAACTGATAGAGGAAATGACGTGATTTTTAAGTCAAAATCCTCTCCAGATCCGCGCGACGACCGTCGGACCCGCTTCAAACCCGCGCGACGACCGTCGGACCTGCTCAAAACCCGAAGCGGCAAAAACTCGCCGCCCTCCATCATCGGCAGCATCGTCCTCTGAAGGATCTTCCATGCTCTGAATGCAAAGGCTCAGCGCTACGAGAAATGGAGAGAGGAAAGACCGTCCTAGAAAATCTTAAAGCGGTGTAGACGGAGAGACGCCCCTAAGTCCCTTATAAAGGCGAGGGGAGGCTGCTTGCCTTAAAAGACTCTCTCCTCGAAAACACGCCAAAAGGATTTCCCCTTTATGACTGGTCACCTCAAACTCCTCGTTTCCGCCCCCAGCGGGACACACGAAGCGGCCAAGCATTCAAAGCGTGATCAAACGGAAAGGCACCCTGCCAGACGCCTGCCCAACCATCGCGCGAGATCTGCGCAGAAAGTATCGGTCCTTTCCAACTACTACAGATACGTTGATCAAATCACGGCAAGTACAGCAAGCAACAAGCAACAAGCAAAGTTTTTCTCTATTGCCTTACATAGAGAAGAGTCCTTTTTTGCTCAAAAAAAAAAAGAAGAGAAAAGGACAAACAAGGGGAGAAGACAAAGCAGGTCAACACATCAGGCCTCCGACCCATCTAGCGGCTTGGAAGCGGAAGGCACGGACGGTCTGCCCCCGGTACCCTCGGTGACGGCCGACCCAGGCACTGCCCCCGCCTGTGCGGGAACTGTCTCGGTCGCGAGCCCTCCCGAGGCCTCCGGAGCTGGCGACCCCTCAAGAGAAGAGACCTCCGGGTCTTCTTCGCCCGACGCCGAGGTAGCAGAACTGGAGGACGAGGCATTCGAGTCATAACGTTGACCGGACGGGAAGCGGAGCCTGGAATCATGCTCTTCAGCATAGGCCACCGCTCGGCGATAGCCCTGCTTGAAGCCCTTGCGGGCGCCTTGGCGGAGAGCCAACTCGTAGTAGGGGAGGGCAGCCTCCTTCAGGTCGACTTGGTAGGCCTCCGAGCATTTATACTGCTCGACCGCCTCTGCCTCGGCCAACCCTGCCCTCCCTACGAGTTCGGCCATCTTTCGCTCTGCCTCGGCTTGCCTCCTCCCGACCTCGGCCGCCAGCTCCTCGGCCTCGACTGCCCGCCTCTCTGCCTCGGCCCGATAAGCCTCGGCCTCCAACCGGTGACGCTCTGCTTCCTCCGCTCGGCGCGCTAGGTCGACGCGCTCGGTTTCCCAATGGCCATCTAGCTCGACGTGGACAAGGCGCTCCTCCTCAAGGAGCCTACTCTTCCTCTCAAGCGACTCCCGAGCCTTGGCCAGTTCCTCGGTCAGTGCTCGGCCTTCCAGCCGGCTCGACCGCAACAACTCTCTGGTCGCGAAGAACTCCCGCCGGAGCCCCTCGTTTTTCTCGGTGAGCCGGACCAGCTTCCTCTCGGCCCCGCCGAGGGTCCAAGCGAACTGTGACCGCTCTGACTCTAACCGAGCATAAGTCTCCGCCATCGTGGCCCCCATCTGAGCCATGACTAGGCCGCCCTCCATAATGACGTTGAGGACCCCGGCTGGGGAATGACGCGCGCTTCCCCCCTTCACCCTCGCCGCAACATCGCTGCACATCTCGTACAAGGTGGGCGACACGCCAAGCCTCTCCAGCGCCACCGGCATGGGAACCTTCCCTGCGCCGGGCGCCCCGCCAGTCAGCCCGGATCGAACCTCTATCCCAACTGCTCCTGGCGCCACAGTCGGTTGGGGCGGCGACGCCTCTACAGGCGAACCCCCAACCTCGACCGTCTCGGCTCGCGCGTCGCCGCCCGAGGCATCGCCCACCTCGACCGACGCCCCGGCCTCGGCCGCGGTTGCTTCAACTTCGGCCCCCTCTGTTCCCACCGAGGGGAGAGCCGACCCATCACCGTCTCCCCCCGGGGTGCCCCCGGTCTCCTCGGCCCCCTCTCGCTCGGCAGATAGGAGAGCTGGCCCGATAGGGTCGGCCCTATCTTGCCCCGGAGAGGGGAGCGCCGCCGAGCCAGAATCGCCCCCAGCGGTGGGGACGGCCCCAGCCTTCTTGGCTCGCTTCTTGGCCTTAGCGGCGGCTCGCAGCATACCCGCTACGGGGTCCTTGCGCTTCGCGCCGCGCGACCGAGAAGTCCCCTCGGAGACCACCTCCTTGCCCTTGTCCCGGGTTTAGGAGCGACCTTCTGAAGCGGCCGGTTCTCCGTCAGCCGAGTCATCGCCAAGATCGACCACCTCAGCGGCCTCCTTCAGAGGCTCCCGCCTGTTATCTGCACAAAAGAAGAAGACGGTCAGAAACGCAAAGGCAACCCCGGCACCCAAAGAAGAGTCAGGCTCGTGGCGTGTGAACCTGATGGGAGCAGCCGTGTGAGGAGACATCGCTCCACATTCTCCGGAGTGACCCGCTCCTCTGTGGATCGGCGATGCTTCAGCAAAATGGCTGCGTACTCCTCCACCTGTGGAGGGAACTCTTCTTGCCGGGGGGGGGGGGTATTCGGGTGGAAGTTCGGGATCACCGGGCACTCCCAGGATTCCCCCATCACGTGCGTCTTCACCCAAAAGAACTGTGTTTTCCATCCCTTATGAGAAGAATCCTTCGCCGCCAGCGAAATGCAGCTCCTATTCCTCCTCGCCTGGATGAAATAGAAACCCTTTCCGGCCGACGGATGCGCTTTCAACTCAAAGAAATAGTGGAAGAGGTCCAGGGAAGGAGGGACCCCGCACTGACGGCAGAGGATGCGGAAGGCGGAGAGGAGAAGATATGAATTGGCCACCAGCTGGACCGGCGCCAGCGAGAAAAACTTGAGGAGCGTGAGGACGAAGGGCTCGAAAGGGAGACGGAACCCACTCTTCCACGCCAAAAGAAAGGAGCAGAAATGGCCCGTACGAGAGTCCAAGCTCATCTCGTGCGGGGCGGCGGCAACGAAGCAGTATCTGTAGGGAAGGCGGAACTGGTGCTCTAACCTCCTCACCTCAGCCTCCCTTAGCTCGCTGCAGTTGGGGACCGGCACCTTCGTCACGGGCTCATCGCTCCACTCCCCCGAATGCTGGTCAGCCATGGATTCTGAGGAAGAGCTCGACGAAGAGCACTCTCGCGTCCCCGAAGACTCTGGGGGAAGAGGGAGTTGCCGGATGGCCTCCGCCGTCGCCTCGGCCAACTCTGCGAACGCCGCCGCAAGCCTCTGCTCTTCCGTCGTGCCCTCACGACGCATCAAGGAGCCTAGAAACTCGAAGGGAGGCTAGACCCTAAAAACGGAGGAAGTCTGGAATGCCGAAGAACGTCCAAACGCCTATATCTCCTCGCAGAAGGCGGCGCGTCGTTCCGACCTCCGAGAAAAGGGGGCCCCTTCGTTTCAAATCCGTCAGGATTACCATCATTACGGGCCTTGGTGACCACGACACGTGGCTTACTCACACCACCAGATCTCCACCCACCTGAGCCACGCTGGTCCTAAACCCTAAAACATCTACTCTTCCGAGCCTTCCCTGGCTCGGGAGTAGGAGGGGGACAAGTGGAGAGGGGGATTTCTGCAGCCCAGTCAAAGAGCAGCCGAACTAGGCCCATCAGGACCAAACAAGGCCACGCTCGCCCGAGTGATAGCCCACAGGGCCCACTCCGGACTACAAGCCCAATAAAAGATCGCTCGGGGACCCAACCTTCCTAGGCGGCCCTCAGGCTCGGAAGGCCCGAGCGACGGTCAGGTCATTAGAATGATCTACGTCCGATCCATCCTCAGCCAGGATATAGGGAGGCGCACACGATCGTTCCGACCCATCTCCGTCCGAGCTAGGCCCATCGCCCGGATATGGCTGGCCCCCTCAGCTCGAAACGGTCGACCGTCGATTGCTTATCCATGCAGCCGTTAAGAGTCCTCTGTGAGCAGGAATTTATAAGGGTGAGGGACTCCAGCTCCCCAAGGCGATAACGCTCCCACGATGAGGCAGTAAAAGCCCACGTTGAGGACGTAACTCCCACCTGAAACCCCTCGACTTACAGGACTCCGGAAGACGGCGCACTATTTAAACCAGGGATACCCTCCGACGAAAGGTAAGGGCAACCACACGCTCAAAACTCCTGAGCAGGAACCACTTCACCCTTCTGGTGGAGAGGGATCTCGCGCAGAAGCTACTTCCCCCCTTTTATCGCTCCCACCATAGCTCTACTGACTTAAGCATCGGAGAGTTTTCCCTAGAGACTCATCCCTGGGCCTCCTGATCCGTTTCTCTTTCTTGCAGTTCACAATTCGGTGATCCTCTGCCCGCTCAGGACCCGCGCGAGATCACGCCTCTTCAGAACCGGTTTCGGCCGAAACTGAAATCGGTACGTTTCGGTTTCGAAACCGATACTGAAACCGATACTGCCATCCTTGGCGTCAAAACATAGATCAAAGTGTAATCAAGTCATGGAAATTCCCTTTAAATACAAAACTATAAAGTTTGGCATGAAATTAACATATATGAAAATAAGCATTTAAAATCATGCTAACATGAAGTATTAAATATGCCACGATCAGGAAACATAATAACTAGGCTAAGACATGCATAGCAATACTTATATAAAGGAAATACACAATGTTTAAGCCGGTTACAGAAACCAGAACGCGGTCGGTCGGGGGCCGCTACTTGAAAGTAGCGGTCTCTGCAAGACCGCCTTCTGTCTGTAACAGACAGAGACTAAAACCCGTGTGCAGAGCCTATTCTAGGGCAATAAATAAATGGAAACTATAAAGAACTGAGAGATATGATATGATATTATGTTTAGAACGAAGAAAGTGCATGATAAGACATGAGTTAAGCTAAAATTCTCATCTTTTAATTAAGGGGTGCATGGATAGTATGCAGTGAAGGTTATGCATGCGCAGTCATGGAAAAACATCAAATATTCCATGTATAGTACATGAAATCACGAGGTAATTGAGGGCTTTTGTTCCTAACTTAATATTTAAGCCAACATGAGATAACCTACCTCTGGGTTGATCCCTAGACTTCGAATTTTCCGTCGGAAGAACACCCTCGTTCCTGCGTGGAACCAGCAACTTCCGGACGTTCTATCTCTTTAACCTCTTGTCCTCCTAACACGTAAATTTGCAGAAGGTTAGAAGATACTAAGGGAAACAAAAACTTCTAAAAGACTAACCTGAAATACCAACACCTTACCTTCGAACCACGCAAGCCAAAATTAAGGTTCGCGCAGATCGAATCTGGGCTCTATTTATAGGGAATGACCTAGGGTTGTGATTTTAGATCGAATTAGGAGTCCTATAGGGTACCCATCCGATCCCCTAAGAGTCCTAGACAAGTTCCCATGCCAGATCACTTCGATCCTTGGTGATAGGGATGATAAAAATCCAAGTTTTGCACGCTTCTAGAATTTCCGTTTAAAGGTAGCAGTCGCCCCTGGACCGCCTTCATCAAGACGCGGTCGCGCGACTGACCGTGACTTTCTTAGGCGCCAGAATTTGAATTTTGGTAAATTCCAATCCTATTTATCTCTATTTATCCAATAAAACTAGGGAATTATCGTAATTACGTCTCTAGAGTTGTGCTTGGGTCTAGAAGTCTTAGAATTGGGTTTATGGGTCTGTTTAAAGCGTTCTTATTTATCAGGTTAATAATTGACCTTCTAATTAATTTACTTAACCCATAATTCATTAAATAGTCCATTAAACTTTTTAAATGTTTAATAATTTTATTTAATTCTCAAAAAATCCTAGAAAATTCTAGGGTGTTACACTAACATTGTAATTCCTATAATCCCTGGGTTGTGAGGCTTGGGGGAGCTCTTCCTTCTTGGTAGAATCCCCGGGGGTTTTTGGCTCAGTATTGGAAAATGTAATTTGTAAGCATTTTTCTATGAAATGTGGTTGTTGCCACCTTCCAAAAAAAAGATTGAGGTCAATTTGCTGAAAATGCAAATGGCGAGCACGGACACGTTGATTATATTGCATAAAGACAAGATTGTTCTGCCTCTTTTGCTCCAACCTATTGGTTTTCTTTGTGTGACCTATAAATACATTGTTTGCAATCAATTAGACATAAAAAAACATTTAGGGGGCATCTTTTATGTACTTGAATATGGAATGTCTAACCTGCTTAAATGTATGCCAATTACGTTCATAACCAGATGCACCACAAGTCAAACTTAAGACTCGAATAGCCATCTTTTGAAGGTTAGGTGTGCTGCTTCCATGGTCCAATGACCAGTTAACTACATCATAAGCAAATCATAATTCACAACATATCTTACTTAGGAATTAAAATGTAATTTGATAAGAAAAGCTTCCATAGCAGGAGTAGATGTAGTGCATTGCCTAATGGCCATTTCTCTCCCAAACAATCATTCGGCATCCCTTTAAGCTACCAAGTTCATTTGTCATTTCATCTTGGACCTTACCTTTTGAATTAGCTTTTCAATGCAATCATGTAGCCCTTAGTATCATACTTAATGCTTGGATTGGAAAAATGAAGTCTTAGATTGAGATAAAAACCAGCTTCATATAAAGGATGGTGCAATTGAAAGTCTCAACGTCTATCAATGATATCCCAAATTGGACCATGTTTTTCTATCTTCTCATTTAATTCACTCTTGATACTTTCCTTTGCATGTTCCATGGCTTCATAGATGCCCATGGCTAGTTTTTCTCCATCAACCAATCTCAAAATCATAACAATAAGTTTGAATATTTTCAAAGAATATGCCACACCATTCCAAAAAGAAGTCTTCAAAATTATCCCTGCTACCTTCTTCCCTTCATTTTTCTTTTTGGTCCATCGATTGTTACTTGCTATCCAATCATTAGATGTAAAAATTCTCCTCAAACTATCCTTGCAATAAAGCAAACCATGCAAGTTTAGGTAGTTGGTGGCAAAGCGGGTCACAGTTGCACGTGCAAGATTCTTATCATTTGAGTCTTTCCTCATCATAGCAAGTATTCTTGTGTGCTCATAAATAAATGCAGTAATCATTTCGCCCACCGAATGGTAGCTTTCATTGGGGACAATTTGATAATGTCCTCCAACGTCAAATCTAAACAATGGATAGCACATGGTGTCCAAAATAAATGAGGATGGACTGCCATCAATATTTTCCCTGCTGCCATATAACTTGACTCATTATCTGTGACAATTTGAATGGCATGTTCAACACCAATTTCTTTCACAACTTTGTCTAACCAAAACTAAGAATTTGACATATTTGACATGTTAGGAAGCATCTAGTGATCTCCAAACAATAGTTCCATTTGGAGAATTGACTAGAAAATTGATCAATGCACAGCCTTTCACATCTGTCCATGCATAGACATGCTACTACAACCATATTTCATCCTATTTGTTTTTTGTGCATCCACCAACTCTTTAGTCTTCTGTATCTCTTTTTGCAAAAGAGTCTCACGAATCTCAATGATATCCAGGGCATTTTAATCCCGGATCATATTGCCCTACAGCTTCCAACACGGTTTGAAAGCTATGTAGGCGTACGGAATTGAATGGGATTCCAGCTTGATACACCCACCTAGCTATGTACTAGATGACCCCCACTTTTCCGATGCTCCTTTTTCCTTTTTTTTTTATCTTTGATGGACTTACTTTTTGACTGTTTTGGATCCGGAGTGCAAAACTTATTAGGACCCTTTATCCGTGGCTTTTAGCTGCTTGCTCTTCTGCATATATTCTTGAATTTCTTGCTTCATCTCCATAGGGACCCTGTGGCAAGCTGTCATATTTGTAGATGTCCCGGCCAAATGTTGCTTCAACTAATAAATCCCTCCTTTACACACTTTCTGACAAAAAGTATACTTCACCAAGTGTCTATTATGTGGATCCTTAATCGTTCCATACTTCCACCTGATACCTTTTGATCTACCCCTCTCTGCATTAGGCCCTTGATTGCTTGAGTTTGAAGACATCTTTAAAAATCAAACAACAAATTTAAGCAAAATCAACAATAAGTTCAATAAGTAAAAAAAGCACAAACAACAACTTAAAAATTTCAAGTTACTGTTTAAGCTCCTTGTTACCTGAAGGGTCCAAATTGATCGCTTTAGTGTTCCCCTGTAGCTTGCCAGCATGAGAACATGATTGGAGAGAGAGAGAGAGAGCAATAAAAAAGATAGAGAGAGAGAGAGAGGGAGTGAGACAGAGACCGAGGGGCTCCGCCCCTCTGTGTGGAGAAAGAGAGAGAGAGAGAGAGGCCCCTCTTCCTATGTGTGTTATGTGTGTGTGTGTGAGAAAGAGAGAGGGGGGCTCGGCTCCTCTCTCTGTTCGTGCGTGTGTGCGTGCATGTGTGGGAGAGAGAGAGAGGGAGGGATCGGCCTCTCCGCGCATGCGCGTGTGTGTGTGAGAGAGAGAGAGAGGAGAGTGTACTTGACCCCTCTCTCTCCCTACATGTGTGTGTGAGAGAGAGAGAGAGGCAAAGAAAGAGGGGAATTGACCCTCTCTCTCTATCTCTGTGTGTGTGAGAGAGCGAGATAGAGACTTAGCCCCTCTCTCTCTATGTGTGTGTGTGAGAGAGAGAGAGTGAGAGAGGGGGACCCCTCTATATGTGAGAGAGAGAGAGAGAGAGAGTGTGAGAGACAGAGAGAGGGAGAGTACTTTGTACAAGCTGCTCGCCACTGTCCACCATCTGTCATCCGTCGTTTGCCACTAGCTGGTCACACTGGGAGGGGGAGACGCGAGAGGGGGAAGAGAGGAGAGGGGGCGGCTAGGGTTAAAAGACGGGGGCCAAGTCCTTTTATAGGGCCAAACCTAGATTGGGCTCTTGGGCTTAGGCTGGGGTGTGCAAGGCCCGGTGGGCTGCTATCGGGTTCTTGGGCCTGGGCCAAGGTGCCAAAAGAGGGCCCAAAGGTAACGAAGAGGATCGCCTTGGTGACTTTGGCTGGAGCGAGGCAGCTTATCGCCGCCTCGCCTTACTCCTCGCCCAAGCAACTGCCTTGGTTGCGTTTGATAACATAGCTTAACACTGACCGTAATGCATATACGGGTCCAGTTTTGTAGGAAAAAGGTAAGGAAAAGGATTCACAGCAGTGCCAGGATAAAATTGAATGATTCTGTAACTGGGAAGTGCTGATATTTGTCTGACCATGGACGTAAGCAATGTAAGAGATGTTCATGAGTGTAATATTGACAGGAATGCATATACAGGTCCAGTTTTGTAGGGAAAAGGTAAGGGAAAGGATTCACATTGGTGCCAGGATAAAATTGAAAGACTTTGTAACTGGGAACTGGTGATATTTATCTTACCACGGACGTAAGCAAAGTAAGAGATGCTGATGAGTGGAAGAGGGAGATGCAATTGTTATCATAGAGCAGTCTGTTAGTTTTCTCTGTTTAGTGAGGTAGAGGAACCTCTCCTCTCCTCCCTTGATTGTACTACCAATGTTCATTTAATAAAATTGGTGATACTGTCCACTTTTCTTGGAAAAAGGAAAAGTAAGTGATGTAAGAGATAGGCTGCACTAGTGAATTCTACTACTTTCTTGTGAGCTGTGTTCCTGAATTTTTAAATGATATGCAGTACCATACTCTAGGCAATTTTATGCATCTGACATGCTCCCATAGTTTGCCAGATGCAAGGTAGCATCGGTTCTTATTCTTGATTTCTTGGGTTGGGATGAAATTAGTGTTTTAATTACCGAATTTCATTAATAAATATAAAATGATGACATTTGAGTGCCATTGTTCATAAAGTAAACTGGCATTCCATTTGCCACTTCATTTTTAATGAAATGACATGGAAAATTCTAATTTCCAAATGAAAGCTCACTTTTAGGATGTTTATTTTATCATCGAACATACAGAGAAAAGTTTGGGCATCTAATATGTCACACATAAAAATATTCTTGAACATTAAGTCATGTGAATGTGTTTCTCAATATTTGTTCCTGAGAGAGGCCGTTCACTGTCTTTTGCACAGAACTTATGGCCATAAAGTTGTTTGAGTTGCGAATAGACTCTATCATGAATCTCCACCTTCTCCTGTTTGGCTTTCATTAGCTTAGTCTGGTTTAATGACCAAGTAACTAGGGTAGATAAGAGTTTCTATTATAGTTGGTGGTCTAACCATTTTTTACCCAAATCATATTTGGCTTAAACTTTGGACAAAACTAAGAATCTGGAAGTGCTTGTAAAATGATGATTTTGAGTTCTGATTTCCATCAGCAGAACTGCTTATGAGTAGAAATGTGAGATGTGCTATTTCAATTTTCATAAATGTATTCACTGTTTATCTCTTATTTCTCTAGACCTTGTTTTTCTGGTCTTTGATACCCTTTAGTTTTTGGGCTACACAGATCATTATTGCCTCCTCGGAACATCTCTGTTTCAAAAATTTTTTCTGAACTGCATCCTTATTTGCATTCTTTTTCTCACTGATTGCTAAAATATGGGTTAAGAAGAAAATATCTACAAAATGCTTGACATTAAATCAGATTGAGAGGTGTTTATTTTTTATAACATTCAATGTCTTAGAGTACTGGCTTTTTATCTCATAGCTTCCAATGTTTATTCAATTTCTCTGATCCTTTCCTCTCTCTTTTTCCCTCTGCATGTTGTTATTTTCTTAAAACAGTAAATATTTTTGGTTATCACCGTGTTTCAGTAACAGTGATCACATCAATTTGCTGATGACATTCTCAGTGTTCTGTTACAAAATACAGAAACATGCACTCTTGCTTTACATTGTTGAATCTGAGTTTCAACAAACTGAAAATTCCTACTCAGTGTAGACGGGAGCCTGATTGCAAAGTGATGACCAAGTGAATACCTATTTTTTTTTTTGAAAGTGGGCAATACCACTGTGTATTAAATGAAAAGAAAGTGTACAAGCATAACAAAAGCTCCCAAAAAGAGACCCTATACAGTAGTCACACCAAGACGGTGTGGGGTCGTTTACCCACCCAACAAAGCAAAAAGAGGTGAGTTAAGAGCATTCACATTAACAAACCACCTCCGCCCATTCCCTCACACTAGTACAAATGAAAGAAATAAGAGTCTTCCACTCTAGCCGCTCTTCTGAAGATTCTATTGTTCCTTTCACACCAAAGGACCTAGAGTGGCATACAAAATAAGCCATGAAAAAACACGATCGCCTCTAAGGGGCCAACTCCTGTCCCACGACCTGATGATAGACCACACCTCCGGGCAATGATGCATCGGGCTTTCGAAGCCATTCCCTCCTTCACAGCCTGCGAGAACTGACAACTTACGAAGAGGTGACCCACGGACTCATCCTCTAGGTCACATAAACAGCAGGTCGGCTGGATGCCTGATACGAAGCATATGAGCCTATCTCTGGTAGGAAGCCTCTCATGGGAAATCCACCAGATCAGAAGTTTCACCTTCAACGGACTCCTCGGTCTCCAAATGGGAGATTCAGGGGAACCATCAGATCTACCATCTTTTGTGGGCTATCCCATGTACATAGCTCAGCACTTGCTCTTCTTCTCCCATTGTCTTAGTCTCCTTTAACCCTTGTCACATCATTACCACCCATGTTCTCCTTATTTGACTGTTTTCATGTTACGACTTTTACTGTACTCTTTCTTTGACATTATTTTTTTCCCTGTTGCCAATGTGAAATCTTGGTGCTCTTTATTTATTTATTTATTTATTGTTGTGTGTGTGTGTTGGGGGTGGGGGCTAAATCATTTACTTTTTCTCGTTGCTTTGTGGTTTTCTATTCTAATTTGCATGCCTACTAGCTTTGTTTGTTCAGCTCTCACCAATATTCATGCATGGCATTATCAGTTCCTCTTCAAATGCTTTGATAATTAGTTCTGTGTTTATCTTCTGTTCAAATATGGGAAGCAAACTTTCCCCTTTGGCAGAGAACAGGGATTTTGTTGTAACCATTTTTCTTGACCATATTTTAATTTGTTTGGTTTGGTATTTTAGTTGATGAATTGAGATTCGTGACATTTTAATTGCGTTTGGTGATACCCGATAAAAGGCCAATATTGGTTCTTTTTAATGTTTGGATCCTCCCCACCAACCCTTGGGTCGGTGTTAATAACATCTTTCTAACAAAGGAAAACCCTTGATTTCCACCTTTAAACAATGCCTTATAAAATAAATAATGCAACAACATAAGAAAAATGAATAAAACATAATTTTTTAAAAGACTTTGATTATAATGATGAAAACAGAAATTCTTATGCATCGATGGGCGTGGGTGCTCATAAGTAATGCTCGACATGTTGTTTCTTTGGAGGTTTGCCAATTCCATTCTGAAAGCTTGTCGATACATCTCGGAAGATGGGGGGCACATTTGCCAATGCCATGTCCCATGTTTGGCTCAAATGGCATGTACCCCTGTGAGATTTGTTTTCGTTGGATGACACCCATAGCCATACAATGCACCTTCGGTGGGACAATGCACAAGCTAGTAGTTTGCGTGGTCTGTAGGATGCCCTGCATGGATCTGATAGGGTGGCACAACTAGCAGGATGGATGCGCCCAATGGTCCAGCATGGCCCCGATGGGGTGGACATGGTCATGGTCCGGTGGCCCAATGTTGACCTGGTGGGGTGTCATGACTGGTAGGGCATGGTTAAATGGCTCGGCGTGGACCTGATAGGGTGGTCGTGGTCCAGTGGCTTGGTGTGGATAGTTGGGTGAACATGGTCCCATAGCTCAGTGCCGACTCAGTTAGTTGGCATGGTCGATACCATGAACATGGCCTGATGTGGACTCGGTGCTATGTAGTCTGAGGTGTGAGGCGACTGAGGCGATCAGGAGGTCGCCTCATGCCTCAAACGCCTAGGCGATAGCCTAGGCTTTTGAGACGTTTGAGATGAGATTTTATTAAATATTTATATATATAATCCAAAAAATAAACTATATGTCTAAATATCACAAAAAATGACTATATAAAGTTAATAAATTTTCTAAATTCATTCAATCCTATGATTCAAATTATTATGACTCACTAAATTCACATAGAATTTAACAAACCAAATTACAACTATGAAGATACCAATAATGAAGAAACTTATAAATTTAGATAACTAACGCAAAACAAATTCTGGTGAGTCAAAAGGTAATCTCTCACATTCTGATAGAGAAGAAATAAAAAAAAACTATAAATCCTATAGGCAGAGAGAGAGTGAGACATACCACTGTCAAAAATCAAATTCTGTGTGCGTCTGTTGACAGTAATTTTTGTCTACAAAAAAATGAGAGGGGCAAAAAAGCATGTCCCGGGGTCAAACGACCCCTCCCGGGCGCAAGAGAGGGCCGCGGCCACCCACTGGGTCGGCGGGGGTCGCACGACCCCGCTAGGGGGCCTCCGGGGGCCGCGCGACCCCGCCAGGAGCCTCCGGGGACCGTGCGACCCCGCCAGGAGCCTCCGGGGTCGCGCAACCCCCCTCTCTCTCTTCTGTTCCTGTGTTTCAAAAAAAAAGAAGGAAAAAAGGAGGAGAGGGGTCATTTGACCCCTCTGGTAGCCAGAGGGGTCAAAAGAGCTTTTTGCCTATCCAGCGGGGTCATTTAACCCTTTTTGGCATTCAGAGGGGTCAAAATGGTTTTTTGCCACCCCACCTTGACAGAATCGGGGCAAATTCGCTCATTTGACCCCTCTGGGCCCTCCCGCCTTATATAAATAGACCCCCAAGGGTCCAAGTAGAGAACAACAACAACAATCTACAACCTACGAAGCCACCAAGCATCCGGAGGAGTTTGTTTTGTTTGTCTTGGCCTGTGAGGGGTAAGTCCCCGGGTGTTGTACTTATGCCCCTACGGGGTATTTTTGTAATTATGCCCCTCAGTGGGCCATGTTGGCAATTATGCCCCTCAGCGGGCCGTGTTTTGTAAGTTTTTACGTCCCGGAACGACTAAGTTATGTGGTTCTGTCCCTATAATGACGGAATTATAAAAATGTCCTCCCCGGGACCGTAAGAGACAAAAGTCCTGTAATTTGCAGTTATACCCTGCAATCTTTTGTAATTCGGGCTACGCCCCTACTTCCCGCGTTGGTGCGGATCTTTGTACAGTCGACAATTTGCCGACAATCCTTGTACCCAGTTGAGGCTATAAATGTACTCAGTGCACTCTTCAACTTTCTTCGGGAAAATTATAAGAAAACCCCCCCGACTTCTGGAAATTGTATATATACCCCTCCTTCGGCCAAATTGACAGATGTGTCTTCTATGAAGCCCCTTGTCACTCCTTCGGTCCGGAAGTGTTGTCAGCTCAATCCGACACTTGGGTGCCACCTCAAACCTAGGTCTGCATATGGTGTGGTAAAATTACCGAACTACCCTTTTGACCCAAAAATGGCCTCAGAGCCCTTAAAACCTTCCATAAATGGCCTCAATGCCTTGGGGAGTCAGGAACCTGATTCTACTTTCACTCCAGCCCAGAAATTTTAGAAATACCCCTGGTCTGGAAAATTACCAAAATACCCCTGGGTTGGTAAAATTACCGAAATGCCCTCGGGGTCCAGAAAATCTTCCTCTACTTCAAAAATGTCTACGGCTTCCCCCAAATCATCTTCATATTCCCAAATCCTAGGGTTTTGCCCAAACATGGTCTCAGTTAAAACCCTAACTTAGTCGTTGTTTCTGTTGGTAGGTGGTGAGTGAGTGATCATTGTGAGCCCTCCAAGAGAGTTTGCCCCCAACATCAGAACTCCCATAGAAGACTTTTGAGATTTTTTTGACAGTCAAACAAAGGTGTTCGGGTGTTAGGCCGATGTAAATCAACACTGACTACGGTCAGTGGGGAAAGGTCCAGCACTCGAACCCAAATCGTCTGATACGATGTGCACCCACGGAATAACCCTCTCTATGCAGAGGAACGTCTCTTTTCAAAAAGGACAGAGCATTCATTTTTTATACGTGAAAATATTCTGTGTCTCACATACTGGCACGCCCGGTGGGACTTTTCCCGCCTTTCTTCTTTCTGTCAAAGAAAGTCCTCAAAACCTTCTCCAAGGTTCCGATCACCCCTCTTCCTCTGACAGGACGGGAAGAGGAGGGCACATCTCTCTGTTCCTTTGAGAGTTCTTCGTGCATCCCCACGCCACTCCGTTCGTGCTACGCACCACCACCACCAACACCAGCAGCAGCGATGGCAGCCGTCACCTACGGCCCCCAAGTCGTTGCCGACCATGCCAGGTTCGGATACCTGGCAACTCCGATCGTCTTCGGCGACTTCCCAACGGTCGTCGGCTCGCCCTTCTTCTTGGGCGTGGTGCCAGTGGTTGAAGTCAGTTCAGCCGCCCCTGCAGTACCAACCGTCGAGGGTGTTAGGCCCCCGACCCCAGCTACTGGCCGAGCCCACTCAGTCAAGAAGACTACTGGGGGTGTTAGGCCCTCGGCTCCATCAACTGGCCGGGTTCATTCGGCCAGGAAGACTACTGAGGGCGTCAGGCCTTCCGCTTCAGCTGATCGGGTTCGCCCGGCCAAGAAGACAACCGTCGGGGGTGTTAGGCCCTCGGCCCCAGCAGCTGGCCGGGTCAGTCCGGTCCACAAGCCGACTATTGAGGGCGTCAAGCCCTCCGCTTTAACTGGCCGGGTTCGCTCGATCAACAAGCCAACAGTCGGGGGTGTCAGGCCCTCGGCTCCATTAAATAGCCGAGTTCATTCTGCCAGGAAGACTACCGAGGGCGTCAGGCCTTCCGCTTTAGCTGGCCGGGTTCGCTCGGTCAACAAGCCAACAGTCGGGGGTGTCAGGCCCTCGGCTCCATTAAATGGCTGGGTTCATTCGGCCAGGAAGACTACTGAGGGCGTCAGGCCTCCCGCTTCAGCTGATCGGGTTCGCCCGATTGAGAAGACAACCGTCGGGGGTGTTAGGCCCTCGGCCCCAACAGCTGACCGGGTCAGTCCGGTCCACAAGCCGACTATTGAGGGCGTTAAGCCCTCGGCTTCAACTGATCGGGTTCGCCCGGTCAACAAACTAGCCGTCGGGGGTGTCAGGCCCTCGGCTTCAACAATTGGTCGAGTCTGCTCGGCCAACAAGCCAGCTTCTGAGGGTGCCAGACCCTCTATTGTAGCAGCCGGCCGGCTTCGTCCGGCCAACTTTTCACAGACCAAGGGTGTCAGGCCCTTGGCTTCAACAATTGGTCGAGTCTGCTCGGCCAACAAGCCAGCTTCTGAGGGTGCCAGACCCTCTATTGTAGCAGCCGGCCGGCTTCGTCCGGCCAACTCTTCACAGACCAAGGGTGTCAGGCCCTCTGTCTCAGCGAATGATCGAGTTTTCTCGGTCAACCAGATTACCATCGGCACCGCCCCTGCTCAACGGGGGCAACGCCGTCGCCGTAACGGCCCTAACTCCAATGCGGCCACCCTCAGAGATGCTGCCCCTGCTCAACGGGGGCAACGCCGCCGCCGTCAGGATGACGCCATGCCTATGGCGGGCGCCACCACCGCCGCCCCTGCCCAACGGGGGCAACGCCGTAGCCGCAAGGGTGCAAAGCCTGAAGCGGCTGTCTCTCGCTCCGGCAAGACTGTAATCGTCGGAGATATTCGCATCCGGCTCGATGGAGGCGAGCCGATCTTGTCACGGGATCGTCACGTCCCGACTATTCCTACCTCCAACCGCTTCGAGCTCCTCCGGCAAGTTCGGGAGGACGGAGCGAAGAGGAAGAGGCCTGCCGTACCGGCGGCAACCCAGGGCCCTCTGCGACGGCCCAAGCCACGAGCTCCCCGTCCAAGGACAGGGGACAACCCAATTGAGGAGCGTCAGCTCCATCTGAAGAAGATCTGGGTCACCAAGGAGGAGGCCCGGATTATAAGGCGTGCCAGGGCAGAGGAGCCCTTCCGCATGTCAGAACTTCAGCGAATGCGGAGTCCGCCAAGCATTGAGGCCTCGACGTCTGCGAGATTTACACCTCAACCCCTACGGGGGCAAAAGCGCCTAGGAGCCGGCAAGAAGGTGCGACCGACCTCCCCGTGGGCTAGTTCTACGCACACGGAGGAGGATCGCTCACCTCAAGCATCTACATCCCGAGTATCTGTCTTTGACAGACTGGGGATGCCGCCCAAGTCGGAGCGACAACCGCCCAGGAAAAAGCGGGTGGTCCAGGTGACCGATGACACCGTCAAAGTGTTCACCTGTTACGCCACCTCCGGTGACAAACAGCCCGAGAACACCTCGGGAGAGCTTGACCAACCCATCCAATATTTGAGGAGGTCAAGGCCGGTCTCCCGGATTCTAGCACAGACGCAGTAGGCGCCGGCTGCCGGTACATCTCAACACGACCCGGCACGGCAAGAAGAGCGCCAGGAAGACATCCACAGTGTTGATGAGGACAGTCACTCCCGGCACGAAGAAGAGCTGGGGGAAGAGCCACAGGCCCCCACATTGTAAGAGCTTCGACGGGAGAACCAAGAGCTCAAGAAACTGCTACAGTCGCTCTTGCGCGAAAAGGAGGTTCCTGCCCCGCCTCAGGCGGCACCGGCTGGAACGGATCAGCAGCCTTCTCCCATTCCAGCAGCAGCCAATGCCTCTGTCACCGCTGCAAGACTCCCACTGGCGGTGGACTTCGAAGTCCCGCCGCATGAAGCCAATGCGCGGTCATCTGCTACTCCTGTCGCAGAAAGCCTCATGGCGCAGAAGCAAATGATTGAACGCATTGTAGAGGCAAAGTTTACTCAATATGGGGAGGGAGTGGCCACCGTTGATTTGTACAGTGTGCCTTATCCCCTCCGCCATCAATTCAAGAAGCTTCCACCAGACTGCCCGAAAGCCCTGAAGCTCCAGGAGTTCAACGGGCAGGGCTCTCCGCATGAACACCTGGCCTATTACATGACGGCCATGGGTGAATTAGCCCTGGAAGAGGCATATTTGCTGCGGTATTTCGCCACGTCCTTGACTGGCACCGCCTTCCAGTGGTATTCAAGGTTAAAGCCCAACTCAGTATCTGATTGGGCTGATATGCAGAAGAAGTTTGTCGACCGCTTCTAAATGGTCGAACACAGAGTCTCCCTGGCAGAGCTTTGTTCCCTTCGACAGAAGAAGGGTGAAACAACATTGGACTTCATTAAGCGATGGAGGGACGTTAGCATGCGCTGCGATAACCCTCCGATGTCTGAAGATGCGATCACCATCTGCCGCAGGGGTCTCTCGGCAGAAGTCAGTGAAAAGCTTCTGGGCTCCAATATCAGAAGTTTTGACCAGTTGAATACGGTGGTGGCGGAGATTGAAATGTTCTTTGCTGACCACCCTACACAAGCTTCTGCCAAAGGCAAATCCTCCAAAGACCGTCTGGCTAGTGGTAAGGAGGTGAATGCTGTGGACTTTTCCCCGACGAATGGAGATAAAGGGGAAGGAAAGTCCAAAGGCAAGGGCAAGAAGTCTGAAGACAAGACAAATGCGTCTCTCTTAGCGGAGCGTATGAAGACGCCCTATTCCTTCAGAAAGGAGCATACCAAGATGCTCTTTGATCTATGTACGAAGGAGCAGCTCGTCACCCTGCCAGATCCGCGGAAGCCCGCGGAGGTGGATAAGACAGAGGACCCTACCTATTGTGTGCATCACCGAAGGTTGGGTCACACCATTGGAGATTGCTATGTTTTCAAGAATATAGCGGAAGAGCTCATTCAAAAGGGCTTGATAAACATGCCGGGTCATGCAGTTGACCCACCCCAGCCTCACGCCTGGAGCCGATTGAACCGATCGGCTAATGTGGTGCACATGGTGGCGATGGCTTCGAGCTCCAATACTTTTGAGGCCGGGCCTTCTGACCAACAGCCCAACACTGGCCCTAGAGCCCCTCCATCATTTACAGAATGTCTGGCGTTGCGAAGGGTTATCCGGAAGGTCCAGTGGGAGATCCGCCAATTGCAACAGGAGCAGCGGCGTCTGCTACAGTTCCTACAGAGCATTGATCAACGGTTAGCCACTTTCCCTTTTGGCCCATTCGCCGAGGGATTGGCTCCGGCACACGTGCGGGAAGCAGGTGTATTACCTAATGGCCGGGCCCCACTCAGAGGCTGGCTCTCCGAGGAATCCTCAGATTCATCCGAAGATGAGGAGGACTCACCTGAAGGCGAGGTGCACACACCCGCAGACGGACAACCTGAGGAGTTATACTCCTTCCCAGTCGAGAAGACTCTCGACTTGTTCTATACATGCCAACGCGCGGGGCTGGTCACCCCGTCGCCTATGGAGCAGACGCTAGGCGCTGCCTTTCATGAGGGCTATTGCCCATATCATGAGGTGGTTGGCCACATCATCTACAACTGCCGACCATTCAAGGATCTCGCCGAGGATGTGATTAGACGAGGGAAGGTCAATATGGGCGAATTCCTAGTCGACCCACCGCAGCCGCACGCACGGAGGACTCTCCACTTCTCCGTCAATGTCATTCATGCTGCAGCAGCCTTCCAGTTCCCCGAGCTGCAGGAAGGAGTCAGTTCCCAGGGAGCCAGTTCCCAGCTTCCCAAATCCACACTATGGTATCCGGGGTGGCGACCCTCTCATCAGTGTTCTTTTCCTAAGGAAGACACTGAGAAGATTTTTGACAAACTTCTGGAAGATGGTTGGGTGCTGACACATGACCCGCCGTCTTATTACAATGAGACGGCCAAGAATCACCCCCGCTATTGCAAGTATCATGCAAGGGTGTCTCACCCTACTCGGCAATGCCCAGAGATTCAGGACTTCATTGAAGCCCTCATCCAGAGAGGGGTTGTCGATACTCAGGGGAACTCCATGACAAGGTTGCGTCTTGCAGAGGCCGCTAGGGAGACTCTCCAGCAGGTTCGGCGAGAAACTGAGGCTTTCTCCCGATTAGCCCGACCAAGTGAGCCTGCGGAAAATGATGAATTCCCATTACTCACTAAAGACAAGGGCGCCTATAAAGGGCCTAAGGTCCAGAACCCAGGAAGCCATGCCGCGGGAGAGAGTTCCAAGGTCCGCCCCAGGCTGAGTCAGCCTGGCCTCGTCATAAGAGAGAATTCTCGGCTAGACAACAAAGGCAAAGCCAAGGCGTCAGAGCCTTCAGCCAAAGCTCCTGCCAAGTAGCAAGGCCATTAGTCGTGGAGAGAACTCAACCTCTTGAGCCCGCGAAGACCCCAGTTAAGGCTTCTGTCAAGCCGGCACAGCCGCCAATTGTAGAAAGGCCTCAGCAGCTCAAGCAAGCCAAGCCACTAGCTCAAGCAAAGTCGGTGGAACCACAAAGCCCCCAGAGGCCCCACTGCGGATTGGCAGAGTTCCAGGAGTTGCCTCCTGAAATAATTGCTCAGGCAATCAATGCCACCTTCCAGGCTCAGCCGGAGGAGGCCATTTGGACCAAGGTTGTCCCCAGAAAAAGCCGCGGCAGTAAGGCCCCTAAGGAGCCAGCCCGGAGCAAAAAGCAAAATTCTGGGGGCAAGCGAGTCCCACCTCCAAAGCAAACTCTTCTCTCTTCTCAAGAGACGGCACGCCAAAAGAAGCAAGAGAAGAATCGCAGGAAGAATTTGAAGAGGAGGTTGAAGAAGCAAGCTGAGCAAGTAGCGGCTATGGAGGCTCCTAAGGAGCCAACTCCTCTACAAAGACTTCAAAAACTCATAGATGAGCTGGAAGAGTACATTCCCCCTCGTCCCACCAGGGTCGTCACTCTAGACGAATATATTCCCTTGGGATAAGCTTGGGCGAAAAGCTCGTCTTCTACAATGGCTCCGGGGAATGGCTCACCGCCTTGAAGAAGGTGAAGACTTTCCAATCCCGGAAGAGCTTTCCTTGTTCTACAAAGATGAGGAGCTCACTGTTGAGATGCTCGAGGAAATGCTACAAGAGCTCTCCTGCAACATGGTGGCGATTCCGCCGCCTGACAATATTTACTGTCCCACGACTGATAGCACTGGAGGCAAGACTCCTATAGCAACATATCAGCGTCGCTCGGCAAGAAATGGCCGAGGACGTGGTCGAGGTTGTGGCCGAGGACGTGGATGTGAAGGTCCCCTGGCCCTCGACCGGGTCATAATATTCAGAGGAGAGAAGCCGGGTCCTGTCTCAGAAACTCAAGTTCGAGGAATCCCTTTCATCCTCAGCCCCTCAGAGGGTCCAGGCCCCACCTCAACGGCTAAGCCGGGTGGCGTTCCTTTTACCATCACCTCCTCTGATGAAGAAGAGGAGCCCGCCAAGTCGCCAGTGCGCGAGGAGGCGTCAGAGTAGGCCGGCCCCTCCAACAGGGTCGAGCCCGCGAGCCCGGCTGGTCCTTCTAATGAAGGCCAGCATGATGAGCCTTTGCCACCTTCGGAGGAGCCTTTGGCCCCGCTGTTCCAAGAAGATGCGGAAGGCCAGAATACGGAGGAACGCCCTTCTAAGCGAGAGAAGCCTCGCAAGGCGCCGAAGACTCTGGCGGAGATCATCTCGCCATTTGACAAGACCCGTGCCAGGGCGGACCGTAAAATCATTCATCACATGAAGCGGTTTCCTATAAATGTCACCATTTGGGAGGCCATCGCCTAGAGCAAGGATCTTCGGGAGGCTCTTGTCAAGATACTTCAAGATCCGAAGGCCTATGAAGCCCATGTGGCAGAGTTGCAAGCCCAGGCATATGAAGCACTCACAGTCAACATCTCCTTCACGGACAAAGACATGTTGTTGTCCTCTCTGTGTCATAATCGCCCCTTATACATGAGGGGGACGATCAATGGGCATGACGTGAGTTGCATCCTGGTTGACGCTGGAGCAGCCGTCAACATCATGCCTTTGAAGACTTTTAAGTCTCTATACTTGGCGCCTTATTTGCAAAAGTGACCGATGTCAAGATCTCGGGTTTCAATCAGGGTTCCGAGGAGACACTTGGTCGGGTTGCGGTCAAACTAGCCTTGGGCGATTTTGTCACCCAAGCGACATTCTATATTATCAACTCCGACACATCTTACAAGGTGCTACTTGGAAGGCCATGGCTACACGAAAACTGGGTTGTTCCTTCAACTCTTCACCAGTGCATTAAATATGCCAAGGAAGGGGAGCAACATACGGTTCGCAGACCAGACCCCGTTCCACCCCAATGAGTGTCATCTGGCCGATGCTTCATTATATTTTGGGAAGCCCATTTTAGCAATCCCCGAGCCTATAAAAGACAAAGGGAAGCAAAAGGTAGACCTTGAAGTTGAGGAAGGACAACTCTTCACTGTCAACCAAGACATGGTAAAACTGCACAGGTTGAGCCTCAATGCCGCCTCCAAGCCAACTCAACCAGAAAGGCGGAATGTTGACTTTGAAGCCAACCTCATCAGCCGGGTCATTGACGGGAGTATCTCCTTACCGCCTAAGTGCCTTCAACTCTCGTCCCAACGGGAAGAGTATGAGGTGGAGCAGTTGAAGACCTTCACAGTCTCTATCAACGAAGAAGGAGACGCAACAAGGGCAAGGGGAACAAGCCGATCATCTTTTACAAAGGTGATTTAGTCCTACCGTGCCCTCCTGAAGATGACTTCGGCTGGGATACTCCCACCGATGTGACGCCAGAGCCAGTCCAGGAGATGGACGATATGTCAAAGTATATTAAGGAGATGTGTAAAAAGCAGCACATCCCGCAAACTCTGGACCCCGCGCGAGCGGCATATTTCCATCAGCTGTGGAACCCTCCGCAGGTTCGAGGACAACCTCCTTTCTCCCGCAAAGATACAAGGGGACTTGGCTATGACCAGGAGACGGACTTTGAGGTCCACTTTGCAGTCAACCCCATAGGACTGCTACCTCCCCCTCACAGGCAAGCTGAAGTTGAGCCTAACATTGATGACTCTGTAAGGGAGTCCGGTGATGTGTCTACGACACCATCATCTTCATCGGGAGTCGACAACGACCACCCCTCAGAGGGAAGAGTAGCCCAGCCTGCTGACCATCAGCCAGACAAAGCAAGTCCTTCGACTTCAAGCCACGAGCAAGAGTGCCTCGAAGAATTTGAAGTCTATGAAGCAAACACTGATGACGAGGGAGACTTCGTCGACCTCCAACCAGCTCCACCGGAGCTCGAAGACGGTGGTCAGGCGACTGTGGACGAGTTGATTGAGATCAATCTCGGAAGCAAAAGTGACTACCGTCCCACCTTCATAAGTGCTCTCCTCAGCGAGGAAGAAAGGCAGTCGTATCGGCAGCTTTTAGAAGAGTTCAGGGATTGTTTCGCCTGGACTTACAAAGAAATGCCCGGGCTCGACCCTTCTGTGGCCGAACATGAGCTGGCAATACTTTCAACAGTCAAGCCAGTCAAGCAAGCCCAAAGGCGTATGCGCTACGAGCTGGAGCTGAAGGTCAACCCTGAGGTTGACAAGATGCTCAATGTAGACTTCATAGAGCCTTGCATGTACCCTGTCTGGTTCGCCAACATAGTCCCTGTCAAGAAGAAGAACGGCCAAGTCCGAGTCTGCATCGACTTCAGGGATCTGAACAAAGCATGCCCGAAGGACGACTTCCCTGTCCCAATCACTGAGACAATGGTTGATATGACCACTGGTCACAAAGCCTTGTCTTTCATGGATGGGTCATCGGGCTATAATCAAATCCGCATGGCCATCAAGGACAAAGACCATACGGCTTTCCGGTCTCCTAAGGGGATCTTCAACTACAAAAGGATGCCGTTCGGTCTGAAGAATGCCGGCGCAACCTATCAAAGGGCAATGACCAAGATCTTCGACGAGATGCTACATGACCTTGTCGAATGCTATGTCGATGATCTGGTCGTCAAGACAAAGAAGCGGGAGGATCACTTGGCTGACCTGCGTTGCGTCTTTGAAAGGCTCCGACAATTTCAACTCAAGATGAACCCAATGAAGTGCGCCTTCGGCGTCTCCAGCGGCAAGTTCTTGGGCTTCATCGTCAGGTATCGAGACATAGAAATCGACCCTGACAAAATCAAGGCCATAAGAGGACTACCTCCGCCCAAGAACTTGACAGAACTCAGATCTCTTCAAGGAAGACTCGCCTATATTAGGTGATTCATTTCTAATCTCTCGGGAAGATGTCTACCTATCGGTAAACTGATGAAGAAAGGAGCAGCGCCCTTCATATGGGATGAGGGTTGCCAGAAAGCCTTCGAGCAAATCAAAGAGTACCTACTGACTCCTCCTGTCTTAGGGGCACCTATCAGAGGGAAGCCCCTTATTCTCTATATTGTTGCCATGGATGCTTCTTTGGGGGTTCTGCTAGCCCAGATCAATGAAGAGGGCAAGGAGCAGCCGCTGTACTACCTTAGCCGGAAGTTGATCGGGCCTGAGCATCGGTATGCGCCCATGGAAAAGGTGTGCCTAGCTCTGGTGTTTGCTGTCAAGAAGCTGAGACACTACCTTCTAGCTCATCGGGTGGAACTTATCTCAAAATGCGATCCACTCAAATTTCTGCTCAGCCAGCCTGTCCTCTCTGGTAGGTTTGGTAAATGGGCACTTATCCTCATGGAGTTCGACATCACCTTCGTCCCACACAAGGCGATCAAGGGACAAGGAATGGCGGAGTTCTTAGCAGCGCACCCGGTGCCAGAAGATTCGCCACTCAACTTCGAGCTACCCGATGAAGAGGTGCTGGTACCTTCTCAAGAACCTGGAGAGCATTCTGAAAAAGTCCCACCACAGATGGAGCCGGGTGTCCTCACCCTTGACCTCCCACACTGGGAGTTATATTTTGATGGTGCCTCTCGGACGATCAAAAGGGCCGGCGGCCTCATAGACTATGTCTCGGGCGCGGGGGTAGTCTTTGTATCCCCACAAGGCGGCATCCTCCACAACTCTTGCGCTCTCATGAAGTCACCGACTAATAATGAGGCAGAGTATGAGGCATTGATTATTGGGCTTCAACTGGCACTGGAGATGGACATCAAGTGCATCAAAGTCTACGGGGATTCTCAGCTCGTCATTCGACAGGTCCTGGGTGTCTACGACGTCCGGAAGAAAGAGCTTGTCCCCTACCATGCAGCCGTCATGAGGCTCAAGGAAAAATTTTACCTATTTGAAATATGTCATGTCCCCAGAGGCAGCAACTCCCAGGCTGATGCCTTGGCAAAATTGGCGGCAGCCTTGAAACTCCCGCCTGAAGGAGAGTTAAACATTACTGTCAGACACCGAAGGCTCATGCCAAGTATGCTTGACGAAGAGTCTGGCCTCACTGCCTTTGAGGTCGATAACATCCAAGAGGAGAATGCTCCCGAGGAAGAAGATTGGCGCGAGCGGATTATAAAGCTAAAGAATGGCTGGCTCCCTCCTGATCCGGCTCAGAGGGTGCAACTGTTACGCAGGGCCACATCCTACCAGTTGATTGACGGCATGCTCTTCAGGCTCGTCCATGAAAAGGACTGATCGGTCCTCCTACGCTGCCTTTCATCCAAGGAAGCAAAGACTGTCATGCACGAGGTCCACTCCGGGTTGTGCGGCGCGCACCAAGCAGGAGCCAAGATGAAAAACAGCATCAAGCTCAAGGGGTTCTATTGGCCCACCATGTACGAAGACTGCAACCAATACGCTCGTACATGTCACCAATGTCAAGCATTTGGCCCAGTCCCTCGGCGACCACCTAATCCGCTCCATCCAACAACGCCTACTTGGCCATTTGCAGAGTGGGGCATGGACATTGTGGGACCATTCCCATCATCATCTCAAGGGCACAAGTTCATACTGGCCGCCACTGATTACTTCTCCAGATGGGCAGAAGCCATTCCACTACGGGAAGTGACAGGGGAGATAGTTGCCCGTTTTGTGCGGCACTATATCATATACAGATTCAGCACCTCTAGTCAGATTATATCCGATAATGGGACGCCATTCAAGAACAAGACTGTTTATGCTTTGGCGGCCAAATTTCATATTGATTGGAGGACGTCATCAGTCTACAATCCCCAAGCCAACGGGTGCCAGGCCGGATTGCCAGGCCAAGACCAGTCCGAGATAGAAAGGAGGCTTGAAGAGTTGTCTAACCTTGAAGGTGAAAGACTCAAAGCCTACAAGCACTTACAGGTGTACCAAGCCCGCATGACACGTGCCTATGACAAGCTGGTCAAGCAACGGGCGTTCAAGAAAGGTGACCTCGTCATGATTAAGGAAAATGAGGTTCTCGCGGGAAGATCCAGCGGCAAACTCCAGCCTAATTGGCGTGGGCCTTATGTCATCCAGAAGGTCTACGAAGGAGGGGCCTATACGGTCCTTGACCACAAGGGGGATAATCCCTTCCCTCCTCTCAACGACAAGCATATGAAGCTCTACCATGCGCCACCGCAGGAGTTTCTACAGCAGTCCTCACAGGACAGTGCCTCTCCTCAATGAAGGTTCAAAAAAAATGGGGTTAAAAATACTGATATCCCGGCGGACTCAGTCGGCCTTCAACGGTTGGCTGAGGGCAAAAAGGCCATAGACCCGGTCGAGGTGAAAACCCGAAAGGGCGCCTCGGGCAAAAATGGGCAACCCCTCGGTGTGAAAACCCGAAAGGGCGCACCGAAAAAAGCTATAGGGGGGCAGCCTCGGCGAAAACCCGAAAGGGTGGTGAGGTTGGTAATGTAAAAAAAAAATCCTCTCTCTGCTTATTCTAAAGGTGGCTTTAAGTCAATGACTCCACCCCATCTCGGCCAAAACATCATATTGAGGCCATGGCTACGCCCTACATGTCATCCTATGACACCTTGTCCCACTGACGTTTTGACGTTGTCATACTTTGTCCCATCGGGCTCGGCCTATGCATGCCCCTTTCGGGCTGCCGACCCATTCCGCCTATCGGCTTCCGGGTTTAGCTCATGTGTCTCTTCTAAGCAGTTAAACCCACTTGCTCTTTGGTCCCACTGGGACTGGCCTCAGTATGCTCTCTCGGGCTGTCAACTCATCATGCCTTTCGGCTCATTTTTCCTTCTGGGATTGGCCTCAGTATGCTCTCTCGGGCTGCCAACCCATCATGCCTTTTGGCTCACTTTTCCTTCTGGGATTGGTCTCAGTATGCCCTCTCGGGCTGCCAACCCACCATGCCTTCGGCTCATCCTTCCTTTTGGAATTGGCCTCAATATGTTCTCTCGGGCTGCCAATCCATCATGCCTTCTGGCACATGTCCTACCCGGTCTGGCCTCAGCATGCCCTCTTGGGCTGCCAACCCACCTCTTTGCCTATCGGCTTTCGGGTTTGACTCTCACGTCCCACTAGGGCTGTCAAACCTATCTTGGTCCCATCGGGAATGGCCTCAGTACGCCCTCCCGAGCTGCCAACCCACTTCTTCGCCTATCGGCTTTCGGATTTGACTCTCACGTCCCACTAGGGCTGTCAAATCCACCATTTTTCTTCTTCTGGGTCTGGCCTCTGCATGCCCCTTTCGGGTTGTCAACCCATCTCGCCTCTTGGCTTCAGACTTGACTCATATATCCCACCAGGATCGCCAAGTCTATTCCTTTATCCCCACGGGCTTGGCCTCTGCATGTCCTCGTCGGGCTGCCAACCCTATTTGCCTATCGGCTCACGGATTTGACTCGTACATCCCACCCGGGCTGTCAAATCCCTTCCTTTCATCATTTCGGGTCTGGCCTATACGTGCCCTCTCGGGCTGCCAACCCATCCCGCCTATCGGCCTCCAGGTTTCACCCATATGTCCCTTTCGGACTGTTAAACCTACTCCTTTGCTGTCCCAACCGGACTTGGCACATGCACACCTCTCTTGGGTTGCCAACCCGTTCAACTTTCGGTTCTGGATTTGGCTAATTACGTCCCGCTAGGGCAGCCGAACCCATCTATTTGTCCCACCTCTGCGGCACACACGTCTCTACGGGAGTGCCACTTTCTCCTTGCCTTCTAGCATTATAGGATCCCAAAAAAAAAAACGGGGTTAAAAATATTGAGGTCCCAGCGGACTTGGTTGCTTCTGTTAGGGGAGCAATCAAGGGCAAAAAGGCTTTAACCCAGCTAAGGTGAAAACCCGAAAGGGCGCCTTAGGCAAAAATGGGTACCCCTCAGTGTGAAAATCTGCAAGGACGCACTGGAAAAAGCTAAAGGGGGGCCAGTCCTGGCGAAAACTCGAAAGGGCGATAGGGCTGGTAAAGTAAAAAAAAAGAGAAAAAAAAAGAAAAGGTTTATCAAGCATCAGACTCGCTCCTCCTCAGCTCAGCAAGGCGAGTCTCACTCTAAAGAGCTTCCTCCTGGAGCCCCTCAAACCTACGGCGAAGAGTCTACATCGGCACGCGCAAGACTGCGCTCCTTCTCGGTCCCCCGGACCTCTCACAAAAGCCCCTCCACTCTGTGGGAGGCCATCTACTCGCGCTCATAAGTGGCCTTGACTTGGGCGCCCACCTCAGCCTGGGCTCTCTGAAGTCTGCAAAGTTGCTCCTCCTGCTGAATGATCAGCTGAGTCCTCTACCTCCGCTCCTGAATAGCACGAAAGCAGGCGAACTCCTCCCATAAAGATGCAAGCTCAGTCATCCAGACGTCCTGAGGGAGACCAAATGCATGCATCTGGTTACACCGAGTTGAGGACCATTCGGCCACTCCATCCCAAGAGGCCAGGAAACTCTGAAGCAGCTTTAAAGCCTCACTAGCTGAAGCTAAAACAAAGAAAGGAGTTGCCTCAGCCCGTGTACGGCCGACATCTACCCAGACCAACATGCCCTAAGGGCTGGTCTACATCAACCTTGGCTATTACAAGTCAGCTGTTAGCCAGCTTCAACCTTCGGCCACACACCTTAGTGGTTAGCCGACGCATCTTTGACGACACCTCAATAGTTAGCCAGCTTTAACTTGCGGCTACACACCTCAGCGGTTAGCTGACACGTCTTAAGTGACATCTTTGTGGTCAGCCAACACCACGACTTTTGGCCAACGCACCCCCAAGGGTCGGCCAATGTTGATTTCCAGCTATCACAGCTCGATAGTCAATCAACGACGACTCAGATGGATGTGCCTCTTCGAGATAGGCTTACATCAATTTCGGGCCAACAAGCCTCGCCGAGGCAAGCCCCCATCAACCCTAGGCCAACAAGTCTCTCAGAAGTAGGCCTACATCAACTCGGGCCAACAAGTCTCTCAGAAGCAGGCCCCCATCAAATTCGGGCTAACAAGTCTCTCAGAAGCAAGCCCCCATCAACTTCGGGCTAACAAATCTCTCAGAAGCAAGCCCCCATCAACTCTAGGCCAACAAGTCTCTCAGAAGCAGGCCTACGTCAACTCCGGGACAACAAGCCTCTCCGAGGCAAGTCAGCATCAACCCTCAGCTTTCTGGAAAGCAACGAAGCAGTAAGGTGCAGCTCTACAGAGGGCACGGACCGTCCGCCTCCGCCCCGGCTTTGACGAACGTTCCGTGGGGGGCATTTGTTGACAGTAATTTTTGTCTACAAAAAAATGAGAGGGACAAAAAAGCATGTCCTGGGGTCAAACGACCCCTCCCGGGCGCAAGAGAGGGCCGCGGCCACCCACTGGGTCGGCGGGGGTCGCACGACCCCGCTAGCTTCCCAGCGGGGTCACGCGACCCCGCCAGGGGGCCTCCGGGGGCCGCGCGACCCCGCCAGGAGCCTCCGGGGTCGCGCAACCGCCCTCTCTCTCTTCGGTTCCCGTGTTTCAAAAAAAAAGAAGGAAAAAAGGAGGAGAGGGGTCATTTGACCCCTCTGGTAGCCAGAGGGGTCAAAAGAGCTTTTTGCCTATCCAGCGGGGTCATTTAACCCTTTTTGGCATTCAGAGGGGTCCAAATGGCTTTTTGCCACCCCACCTTGATAGAATCGGGGCAAATTCGCTCATTTGACCTCTTTGGGCCCGCCCGCCTTCTATAAATAGGCCCCCAAGGGTCCAAGTAGAGAACAACAACAACAATCTACAACCTACGAAGCCACCAAGCATCCGGAGGAGTTTGTTTTGTTTGTCTTGGCCTGTGAGGGGTAAGTCCCCGGGTGTTGTACTTATGCCCCTACGGGGTATTTTTGTAATTACGCCCCTCAGTGGGCCTTGTTGGCAATTATGCCCTTCAGCGGGCCGTGTTTTGTAAGTCTTTACGTCCCGGGACGACTAAGTTACGTGGTTCTGTCCCTATAATGACGGAATTATAAAAATGTCCTCCCCGGGACCGTAAGAGACAAAAGTCCTGTAATTTGCAGTTATACCTTGCAATCTTTTGTAATTTGGGCTACGCCCCTACTTCCCGCGTTGGTGCGGATCTTTGTACAGTCGACAATTCGCCGACAATCCTTGTACCCAGTTGAGGCTATAAATGTACTCAGTGCACTCTGCAACTTTCTTCGGGAAAATTATAAGAAAACCCCCCCGACTTCTGGAAATTGTATATATACCCCTCCTTCGGCCAAATTGACAGATGTGTTTCTATGAAGCCCCTTGTCACTCCTTCGGTCCGGAAGTGTTGTCAGCTCAATCCGACACCTGGATGTCACCTCAAACCTAGGTCTGCATAGGGTGTGGTAAAATTACCGAACTACCCTTTTGACCCAAAAATGGCCTCAGAGTCCTTAAAACCTTCCAGAAATGGCCTCAATGTCTTGGGGAGTCAGGAACCCGATTCTACTTTCACTCCAGCGCAGAAATTTCAAAAATACCCCTGGCCTGGAAAATTATCAAAATACCCCTGGGTTGATAAAATTACCAAAATACCCTCGGGGTCCAGAAAATCTTCCTCTACTTCAAAAATGCCTATGGCTTCCCCCAAATCATCTTCATATTCTCAAATCCTAGGGTTTTGCCCAAACATGACCTCAGTTAAAACCCTAACTTAGTCGTTATTTCTGTTGGTAGGTGGTGAGTGAGTGATCATTGTGAGCCCTCCAAGAGAGTTTGCCCCCAACATCAGAACCCCCATAGAAGACTTTTGGGATTTCTTTGACAGTCAAACAAAGGTGTTCGGGCGTTAGGCCGATGTAAATCAACACTGACTACGGTCAGTGGGGAAAGGTCTAGCACTCGAACCCAAATCGTCTGATACGATGCGCACCAACGGAATAACCCTCTCTATGCAGAGGAACGTCTCTTTTCAAAAAGGACAGAACATTCATTTTTCCTACGTAAAAATATTCCGTGTCTCAGGGCGTCTATGTGAGACAGAGAGAGAGTGAGACCAATTGTGGTCAGGCAGGGTGAGGGAGGCGAGCAGTCACCCTCGCCTCGCCTCAGCGCCTGCCGCCTAGGCAAGTGCCCATGTGCACCTTTGACTACATAGACTCGGTGGGGTGGACATGGCCTAATGGCTAGTGTGGACTTGGTAGGGTGGCATGGCCAGTAGGGTGGACACCATCTGGTGGCCTAGCTCGAACCCAATAGGGTGGCCAATAGATAGGGGGAGTAGACCCAGTAGGGTGGCATGATCGTTTAGATGTGGCCTGGTAATCCAGTGTGGACTCGGTGGGATGACACAACCTATAGGGTGGATGCGCAGCCCAATGGCTTGGTATGGTGTGGCCGGTAGGACGACACGACGCAATAGCCCAGCACGGACCTGGTAGGGTGATATGGCTGGTAGCTTGGACCCAATAGGGTGATACAGTCACCATTCCCCACTTGGGTGGCAGACTTAGAGAACAGCTGCTGACTTAGAGGATTTTTAAGTAGCACCAGTGGGGTGCATGGCCAGTAGCCTAGTTTGACCCACCTGTCGCCGAGATGCAATTTCTCTTCTTGTTGGAGAACACCACTTTTGACGTAAAAAAAAGTTTAAGTACATTGTGGTGTGCAACCAATGGCTATTGTGATGACCTGGTAGCCTCAAAGAAAATGACACAGCCGATGGTGCATGCATGGGGGTGCATTAGGAGAACACCAGCCAGTGAGATGCAGAGCCGGTGGGGTGTGCATGGTTGATGGGGTGCAAAGAGCATGGCCGGTGGCCTTCAGAGGCTCAAGCCGAAGGCGTGCATGGCGCTGGGGTGTGCATGTGCATGGCTGGGGGGTATGAAGGGCATTGGCCTTACAATGCCCTGTGCATAGGCATCACCGGTGGGGTGTGACCAGTGGGGTATTGCATGGGGTATGATTAGTGGGCTTCAAAGGCCACCAGTCAGTGGCTTCAGCAGGTGGGGGTATGCATGGCGGTGGCCTGGATAGGAATCAAGGAGGCACCACCGGTAGCCTATAATGCGTTGCTCCCTTGGAAATTTATTTCAATGTCAAGCCCTTTCCAAAAAATCTTCCCGAGAGCAAGGTTATCTCCTCTCCAAATCTCGTCCCCCCTTCTTTTCTTTTTTCCCCTTTGTGTGGGGGGTGGGTTCCATGCTGTTTAGACTGGCTGAGGACCAACCTGTGAGGTATTGACATCTGTAAGCTCCACAAAAAATGTGTTCAAGCCCTCATTTTGACCTTGAAAAGTTTCATTGTTGTCCTCGCACATCCTTTCTGAAAATTACCCTTGTATCCCTTACATTTATATTATCTAACTTTCAGAAACTGCATTTAGCCATTTCTTTATCATTTCAGATATTATTTTATGCCCATGCACTTTTTTGCAGTTTCACCAGAGTCCTAACAATGATGGCATGACGCAGTGGCTGCTGTAATGGCCACAATGGCTTATTTTCTTTTATATGTGTTGCACTCACTAGTTGTCTCGGATAAATTGAGACCTTACTCTCGAGTTGATCGGAGTTCATTATTTGGCGTATCGTCACTCCGTGGAATATTTCCACACATCGGGACTTTGTGGCCCATATATCTCTACAATTATAGACCCCTCGTAGCAAGCAAGGTGGTCGGGAACCGGATTAAACTGCCACGATTGTCAGGATCGCGTGGCTCCGGACAAAGCCCCGAAGGGGTGGAGTTTCCTCCCTTGGATGTTTAACATGAGCAAAGAAAACCTCTTAGCAAGAAGAGGGAGATGCAAAGGATGGTGTACACACTGCCGGGGAAGTCCCACGCACGTGTACCACGCTGCATGGATAAAAAACAAATTCCCTCTTTGCGGCCTACGGTGCGGGGAAGACAACGAACGAAGCAAGGAGGCGTGCCCCTTCTCCACGTGGCGTGCTGCGAACAACGGTTCTACAAAGCCCTGGAGAGTTTTCTAAGCAAAAAAGGAGGGTAAAAGGACCCGTCCAAGGTCGAGGAGACCCGCGCGGGGTCGCCTGACCCTGGGCAGGCCTGCGGCGGCCCTGCCCGGGGTCGCGCGACGTCGGGAGGGACCCGCCCGGAGTCGTTTGCCCTGAATGACCCTGGGCAGGTCTTGCGCGGGCCTACCATGGTCATTCGACCCCGGGTGAGGCCCCCCGGGTCATTCGACCCCGCCCCCTTTCTCTCTTGTAGAAAAAGAAAAAGAAAAAAAAGAAAAAAGGAAGGAAAAAGACCCTCCCGGGGTCATTTTTATCCCATCCACCCTGTACGGGTTCAAACACCTCCGGGTGGCCCTCCAACTTTTATAAATAGACCCCTAGGGGTCCAGGATGAAGCACCTAGGAGGCATTCAACATCTACGAGAGATCAAGGTCACCTGCGCATTTGAGAAGAAGATTGTTCGTTGTTTTGACCCTTGAGAGGTAGGTGATCCCCGGGTCTTGCATTTATGCCTCTAAGGGCTATGTTTGTAATTATACCCCTCTGCTGGCCATGTTTGTAAGTTTCTACGCCCCCGAGACGGTTAAATTATGTAGTTCTGCCTCCATAATGGGAGAATTACGAAAATGTCCTCCCTACGACTGCGAGAAACATAAGTTCTGTTGTTTGCAGTTTTACCCTGCAATCTTTTGTAATTGGGGCTATGCCCTTGCTTCTCGCGTTAGTGCGGATCTCTTTGATGTATAGTCGACAACTCGCCGACAACCCTTGTACCCACTTGGGCGTTAAATATATTCGATGTACTCTGCAGATTTCCCTTGCACACCGGCCAAGAAAAAAAATTATAAGCGAACCCCCGACTTTCGAAAAATTGTATACATATCCCTCCCTTTGCAAATCGACGCACGTGCGCCTTTTATGAAGCCTCTCGTCACTCCTTCCACTTAGGGACATTGTCAGCTCAGTCCTACACTTGAGTGCCACCTCAAACCTAGGTCCGTGTGGAGTCTGGTAAAATTACCAAAATATCCCTATGACCTAGAAATGGCCTAGTAGCCCCTAAAGCCCTCCATAAATAGCCTCAGCGCATCGAGAAGTCAGGGATATTATCCTACCTTCTTTCCAACCCAGAAATTTCAGAAATGCCCCTGACTTGGAAAAATTACCAAAATATTCTTGGAAATGTAAAATTACCAAAATACCCCCGGGGTCCAGGAAACCTCCCGACACTTCAAAATTCCTATGACTTTTGTAGAATTGCATCAATACCCCGAAATTATAGGGCTTTTGCCTAAGCCTAAGAGGCCTTTGATAAAGCCTTAGTCCTATCAGTCTGCCGGTGGTGAACGAATGGTAACTGCGAGTCGCCCAAGTGAACAGCTCCTCAACATTAGAACCTATAGAAGGGATTTTAAGATTTTTTTTGACAGATAAACAAAGGTGTTCGGACGTTAGGCCGATGTAAATCAACACTGACTGCGGTCAGTGGGGAAAGGTCCAGCACCTGGACCCGAATCGTCTGATACGATGTGCACCCACGGAATAAACCCTTATACAAAATACTTCTTTTCAAAAAGAACTCCACCCCATATTTAAATATATTCCATGGCCAATAGATTGGCACGCCTGGTGGGACCTTTCCTGCCTTTTTTCTTTCTGTCAAAGAGATCCCCAAACCTTCTTTAAGATTATGATTGCCCCTCTTCCTCTTACAGGACGGGAAGAGGAGGGCACTTTCCTTTGCTCACTTGAGGGTTCCGTGTGCATTTGCGTGCTACTCCATTCATGCTACGCACCACCACCACCACCGACAACAGCGAGACGACGATGGCAACCGTCACATACGGTCCTCGGGTCATCGCCAACCACGCCAAGTTCAGATACTTGGCGACTCTACTTGTTTTCGGCGACTTCCCAGCGGTCGTCGGTTCGCCCTTCTTCTTGGGCGTTGTACTTGGCTTCAACCACGCCTACGACAGCAACTACCGGGGGTGTCAGGCCCTCGGCTCTAGCAAGTGGACGTGTCCGCTCGGTCAACAAAGCAACCGTCAGGGTGTCAGGTCCTCGGGTCCAGCAACTGGCTGGGTTTGCTCGGTCAACAAAGCAACCGTCGGGGGTGTCAGGCCCTCGGGTCCAGCAACTGGCTGGGTTTGCTCGGTCAACAAAGCAACCGTCGGGGGTGTCAGGCCATCGGCTCCAGCAAATGGCCGGGTCCGCTCAGTCAACAAAGCAACTCGGTCAACAAAGCAACCGTCGGGGGTGTCAGGCCCTCGGCTCCAACAACTGGCCGGGTTCGTTCGCTCAACAAAGCAACCGTTCTGGGTGTCAGGCCCTCGGCTCCAGCAACTGGTCGTGTCCGCTCGGTCAACAAAGCAACCGTCGGGGGTGTCAGGCCCTCGGCTCCAGCAACTGGTCGGGTCCGTTCGGTCAACAAAGCAACCGTCGGGGGTGTCAGGCCCTCGGCTCCAATAACTGGCCGGGTCCGCTCGGTCAACAAAGCAACCGTCGGGGGTGTCAGGCCCTCGGCTCCAGCAACTGGCCGGGTCCGTTCTGTCAACAAAGCAACCGTCGGGGGTGTCAGGCCCTCGACTCCAGCAACTGGTCGAGTTCGTTCGGTCAACAAAGCAACTGTCGGGGGTGTCAGGCCCTCGGCTCCAATAACTGGTCGTGTCTGCTCGGTCAACAAAGCAACCGTCGGGGGTGTCAAGCCCTCGGCTCCAGCAACTGGCCGGGTCCGTTCGGTCAATAAAGCAACCGTCGGGGGTGTCAGGCCCTCAGCTCCAACAACTGGTCGGGTCCATTCGGTCAACAAAGCAACCGTCGGGGGTGTCAGGCCCTCGGCTCCAACAACTGGCCGGGTCCGCTTCGTCAACAAACCAACTATTGGGGGTGTCAGGCCCTCTGCTTCGGCAATCGACCAAGTCCGCTCGGTCAGCAGGCTGACTGTTGGGGGTGTTAGGCCCTCCGCTCCAACAGCCAACCGGGTTCACTCGGCCAATTCTCCACCGACTAAGGGTGTCTGGCCCTTCGTCCCAGCAACCGGCCGAGTTCGCTCAGCTGTCATGACAACGGTCGAAGGTGTCAGGCCTTCTGCCCAAGTAAATGGCCGAGTTTTCTCGGTCAATCAAGTTACTATCGGCACCACTTCTGTTCAACGGGGGCAACGCCGCCGCCGCGACGGCACCAATTCTACTGTGGCCACCCTCAGAGGAGCAACTCCTGCGCAACGAGGGCAGCATTGTCGCCACAATGACGCCATGCCTACGACAGGTGTCACCGGCGCCGCTCCTGCTCAACCGGCACAGCGTCATAGCCGCAGGGGTACAAAACCTGTAGCGGCGACATTTCGCTCCGGCAAGACGATAATTGTCGGAGATCTTCGCATTCGGCTAGATGGAGGCGAGCCGATTATGCCTCGGGACCGGCACGTCCCAACTATCTCCACCTTCAATCGCTTTGAGCTCCTTCGGCAAGCCCGGGAAGACGGAGCGAAATTGAAGAAGCCCGCCGTGCCGGCGGCAAACCAGGGTCCGATGCAACGACCCAAACCAGTAGCTCCCCGATCAAAGTCAGGGGGCAAATCAATTGAGGAGCGCCAGCTCCGCTTGAAGAAAATATGGGTCACCAAGGAGGAGGCCCGAATCATCTAACGAGCGAGGGCGGAAGGGCCCTTCCGCATGTCGAATCTTCAACAGATGCGGAGTTCGGCAAGCATTGAGACCTCGACATCCCCGAGGTCCGCAACTCAGCCCCCCACGTGGGCAGAAACGCCGAGGAGTCGGCAAGAAGGTATGACCGACCTCTCCGTGGGCCAGTTCAACGCACACGGACGAGGATTGCTCGGCACAGCCTTCCACGTCTCGAGTGTTTATTTTTGACAGACTAGGGATGGCACCCAAGCCTGGAAAACAACCGCCCAGGAAAAAGCGGGTGGTTCACGTGACCAACGACACTGTCAAGGTGTTCACCTGCTACATAACCTCCGCCGATAAGTCGCCGGAGGATACTTCGGGAGAATTAAACCAGCCTCTCTAGACTTTGAGGAGGTCAAGGCCTGTCTCCCGGGTCCTTGCACAGATCCAGCAGACGTCGGCTGTCGGAACATCTCAGCCTGAGCCAGCGCGGCAAGAAGAGTCCCAAGAAAACATCCATAGTGTCGACGGGGATAGCAACCCCAGGCATGAGGAAGACCTTGCAAGAGAGGTTCAGACTCTTGCGTTGGAAGAGCTCCGACGTGAAAATCAAGAACTTAAGAACCTCTTGCAAACAGTACTGCGTGAAAAGGAGATTCATGTTCAGCCTCAAGCGGTGTCCACTGGGATGGAACAACAACCTCCTTCTGTCCTAGTCACGGCCAATGCCTCTGTTACTGCTGCAAAATTGCCAATGACAATGGAATTTGAAGTGCCGCAACATGAAGCCAATGCCCGGTCGTCTGCCACTCCTGCTGCAGAAAGCCTCATGGCGCAAAGGCCGATGATCAAGCGGATTGTAGAGGCGAAATTTGCTCAACATGGTGAGGGTATTGTACCGTCGATTTGTATTGCGTGCCTTATCTCCTCCACCATCAGTTCAAGAAACTTCCGCCTCATTGCCCAAAGACCCCGAAACTCCAGAAGTTCAATGGGCATGGCTCGTCACATGAACACGTGGCCTATTACATGACGGCTATGGGTGAACTGATGTTGGAAGAGTCATATCTACTGTGGTACTTTGCCACGTCTCTGACATGCACCGCTTTCCAGTGGTATTCCAGGCTAAAGCCCAATTCAGTGGCTGAGTGGGTTGATATGTAGAAGAAGTTCGTCGACCGTTTCCAGACGGCCGAACGCAAAGTCTCTATGGCGAAACTCTGTGCCCTCAGACAGAGAAAAGGTGAGACCGCATTGGACTTCATCAAGCGGTGGAGGGACGTTAGCATGTGTAATCCTCCAGTGCTCGAAGATGCGATCACCATATGCCGCAGGGGTTTATCGGCGGAAGTTAGTGAAAAGTTTTTGGGCTCAAGCATCAAAAGCTCCGACCAGCTGAACACAGTGGTGGTGGAGATTGAGATGTTCTTCGCTGACCATCCTACACATGCTTCTGCCTAAGGTAAATCCTCCAAAGACCGCCTGGCCAGCGGCAAGGATGTAAATGCTGTGGACTTCTCCCCGACGAATGGAGACAAAGGGGAAGGAAAATCAAAGGGCAATGGCAAAAAGCCCGATGCCAAGGCGAATGCGTCTCTGTTAGCGGAGCGTATGAAGGCGCCCTATTCCTTCAGAAAAGAGCATACCAAGATGCTCTTTGATCTGTGCATGAAAGAAAAGCTTATTACCCTACCTGATCCACGGAAGCTCTCAGAAGTGGATAAAACAGATGACCCTACTTATTTTGTGTATCATCGAAGGTTGGGTCGCACCGTCAGGGACTGTTATGTCTTCAAGAACATAGCAGAAGAGCTTATTCAAAAAGGCTTGATAAATATGTTGGGGCATGCAGTTGACCCGCCACAGCCTCATGTTTGGAGTCGACCGAACCTGTCGGCCAATGTGGTTTATATGGTGGCGACTGTCTCGAGCTCCAATGCTTCCGAAGCCGGGCCATCGAATCAACAGCCCAATTCCGGCCGCGGAGCTGCTCCTTTCTCACTCCCTGAATGCCTGGCGCTGCGGAGAACTATTTGGAAGATCTGAGGGGAGATCCGACAGCTGCAGTTGGAACAAAGGCGTCTGCTGCAATTCTTGGAGAGTATTGATGAGCAGTTGGCCACCTTCTCCTTTGACCCATTTGTCAGGGGGCTAGCTTCAGCCCATATACGGGTGGCAAGTGTATCACCCACTGCTCGGACTCCGCTCAAGGGTTGGCTCTCCGAGGAATATTCTGATTCATCTGAAGGCGAGGAGCCAGAGAAGCTATATTCTTTCCCTCGCGAGAGGACCCTGCACATCTTCTTCGCTTGTCGGCGAGAAGGCATATTAAAACCTCCCGGCGTCACCCAACCAGCAGGCACCGGGCACCGCATTACACCAAGGCTATTGTCCATACAACGAGGTCATATGCCATATTATCCACGATTGCTCACCGAAGACTTGATTAGGGGAGGAGTGATCAATATGGGAGACTTCTTGGTCAACCCGCCGTAGCCACATGGACGGGAGAGCTTAAATTTCTCCGTCAATGTTATACATGCCTCGACTGCTTTCCAACTCCCGAAGCCGAGAGAGGCAGGAGTCAGTTTCCAACTCCCCTAGGCCACATTGTTGTAGTGGCAACCCTCTCATCAATGTTCTTTTCCCAAGGAGGACACTGAGAAGATTTTCGACAAGCTTTTGGAAGAAGGTCGAGTAATGGCGTGTGATCCGCCGTCCTACTACAATGAAACGGCCAAGAGCCATCCCCGCTATTGCAAATATCATGCCAGGGTGTCCCACCCCACTGGGGAATGCCCGAAGGTTCAAGATTGCATTGAAGTCCTCATCCAAAAATAGGAGATCGATGCGCAGGGAAACTCGATGGCGAGACGACGTCTTAAAGAGGTCGTCGAGAAGATTCTCCGGCAAGCTCAACAAGAGAAGACCAGGCCATGGGAGACTACGCCCACCTCTCAACAGGTCCAGCCGGGCAAGTCTATGGGCAACAATCTTCAGCCAAACCCTAAAGACAAGGCTACGTGCGAGGGGTCTAAGGCCCAAAGACCAAAAAGTCAAACCGCGGGAGGAGGTTCCAAATCCCTTTCTAGGTTGAGTCAACCTGATATCGTTATAGGGGGAAACCCCCAGTCAGATAATAAAGGCAAAGCCAAGGTGAGGGAGCCTCAAGTCAAATCTCATGTCGAGCCACCAAGGTCGTCAATTGTAGAAAGATCTCATCAGCTCGAATAGGCAAAGTCCCCAATCAAAGCAAAATCGGTAGAATTATAAAGCCCCCAAGGGCCCCACTGTGGCTTGGCAGAGTTCTAGGAGTTGCCGCCGGAAATAATTGCTCAGGCGATCAATGCCACTTTCCTGGTGCAATCGGAGGAGGCCGACTGGACTAAGGTTACTCCCAGAAAGAGTCGCGGAACCAAGGCTCCCAAGGAGCCGGCCCGGAGCAAAAATCAAAATTTCGGAAGTAAATCAGTCCCACCTCCAAAACCAAGTCTATTTTCTTCTCAAGAGGCGGCATGCCAAAAGAAACAAGAGAAGAATTGTAGGAAAAAATTGAAGAGGAAGTTGAAGAAGCAAACTGAGCAAGCAGCAGCTATGGAAGCCCTTAAGGAGCCAACTCCTTTGCAAGGGCTACAAAAGCTCATAGATGAGCTGGAGGAGTATACTCCCCCTTGCCTCACCAGGGTTGTCACACTGGACAAATATATTCCCTGGGACAAGTTTGGGCGTTAAGTCCGGCTTCTTCAGTGGCTCCTGTTGGGTGCGAATATCGAGGTAAACGTAGATCCAGAGGGGGGTGAATGGATCTTCTTAAAACTTTTTACCCAGTTTAAAAATGTATAGACTTATGATGGTTTGTTCAGTGGACAAAACTTCAAACACTAGAGATGCACGCCTAATCAACTATTAGGGGACATACAGGCGGAAGCAATTTAGACGATTAGGAACGATCAATCTCACACGGAAAAGCATTCAATCACACTGCACACGATATTTTAGGTGGTTCGGTCAGCTGACCTACATCCACCCCACACTCCAACCAGAGTGTGGCTTCCGCTGATACACAGCTTAAACAGCTGGGCCTCACAGCTTGCCTACAATCCGCTGACTAACAGCTTGCGCTGGGCCTTACAGCTTATGCCATCCGCTGACAAACAACTTGCCGCTGATCCACAGCTTCGGGGACGAATCCCTACAACTGCTGAGCTTCACAGCTTACTATCCAGAGGAATCCTCCTCTGCAACGCTGACACACAGCTTGAATAAAAGTTTAAGAGAAAAATAGGAAAAAGAAAAACAGTAGCAACGGAAAGCTGGAACTGAATCCCGATAGAATAAAGCTCACACAGGAGCAAACTGGGTTGGATTTGATCCAAGGACCAGTCGGACAAATCTTCAGGAACTCTAGGCTCTTCTCTCGATCTTACTCCCTCTTTATCTCTTCTTTTTCTGTTATATTTCTATCTCTGTCTCTGATCTTTTCTAATTCACCTCCCTTCCTTTTCTTTTCATCGTCATCCACCTTTTGCACGAATAGATTCTCATTTTATATATGAGCAGCAGAAGGAGGGCGTGTGGAAACCACATTTCCCGCCCAAAGTTTTTGTCCAGATCTGAGGCTTCAGAAGTCACGTGCCAGCCTTAGAATCTTCGAGCCAACATCTTGGCAATCATACTAAACACGAAGTCAGCCTTTTGACAATTGAACACAAGGCAAGGAATAATGTGATTGCACGAAGTTAATAAAACGATAGGCTTGATATGCACCGACTCACTCAGCGCAAGATCTCGTATGCACAGAGTCAAGCTATGCACGCATCAAGTGTTGCACGGACTACGTGTGTGCAAGATGCAAAGACTATATTGACAGCATGCATGCAAGACATAAGAAATGCACAGACTCAATCGTGCCAAAAATCTCCTACACAGACTCTAGCAAATGCGGAGCTAATTGATGCACAGACCTGCCTTGACTGCGGAGCTATGAATTGCACAGACTATGTGTATGTGCTATGCATGAGCTGCACTGACATAGAATGCTATAACCTACCTTGCACCGACTTTGCTCGTGCGAGAGATAGATGTTGCATCGACTTTATTGAGCCTAGACTACGCATGAACAGAGATATGCACTGACTCTAACCAGTGGAATGCACACTCTTAGTGAGCATCATATGCACTGACCTAGTATGCACTATGCAATAGACTTGCACAGACTTCGGCTATATGCAATGCAGGTTATGCACGGACTTATACACAAACTTGTTGTGCCTCTTAGGCACAAGCATGTGCTATGTTGATTTGGTGATAGCAATGCTGTTTTTGTTTTGATGATAGCAACACAGTGGGTGCTTTATGAGATTGTGTTTTGATGATAGCAACATAACTTGTTTTGTGGAGAATGCATGTGTATGACTGATATATTGGTTGTGCATGTGCGTTGCTTTTCTGTCTGCATGTAGTTTGATGACTAGCAAGTCTATACACTGCAGGGTAAAGCATTTCAGAGTCTTTACATCGTTCATGCATGTGCACAGTTCGTGGACAAAGTCTGCACATCGCCCTAGATTGCATTAGCAAGTCCATACATCATCAGGGCTCTTCATGCATGTGCATAGTCTATACATTGTGCATCTCGTTGTCAAGTCTGCACATTCATGAAATCTGTACAGCCATCCACTTGAAGCATTTCTCAAAGTCCATACAATGCATCTTCTTAGCATCTCATTTAGAGTCTAAGGCATTGCCTATACACTGGACTTAAAGTGTGTACAACGTCCGTCTCTTTTATCGTCTAAGGCTTTGACCAAAGTCTATACAGACCCCACCGTCTCATTCAGCGTCTTAGGCTAACCAAGTCCATACATTGCTTGCTTAGCAGACTGTGAAGTCTATACATCGGTTGTTCAGCAGCAGACTGCTCAAGTCCATACACTGGCTGCTGCACTCATGAAGTCTTCACATGTGCTAGTGTAAGTCTATACAACGCCCAGTGTTATGCTTGCAAAGTATGTACAGCGGTTGCCTTCTTACATAAAGGCTTTACATTTGCACTGTAGATGCACGCACTGTTCATAAGTCTAGACATTGGAAAGTCTGTACATCGTGCATCTTTAAGTTGAAGTCTGTACAAAGTCAGCGTCTCTTTGACCGTCTCTTGATGTGTCTTACGAAACATTTCATTTAGCAAGTATGTATAGTTGATCGTCTCAGGCAGTGTCTCTTTGTGCGTCTCTTGCAAGTCCATACAACGCTTCAGACTAAAGCCTGTACATCGGACAATGTTTAGGCGAAGTCTATACATCCGTCCGTACAGTGTCTTGGCCACCGTCTCACGACCACCAAGTCTATACTTTGGTCGGTGGCAAGTCTGCACATTGGACTCTTGATCAAGTCTACATATTCAACAGTGTTCTTCCAAGTCTATACATTGGAAGCTTCACCTATGTTTCCCTTCAAGTCTATATATCGGTAGCTTTACCGTCGTTTCCCTTGAAGTCTATACACTGTTGACTTTACCGTCGTTCCACTTTGAAGTCTATACACTTGACTGCCTTTGCCTTGATCAAGTCTGTACAGAGCTCGCTCCCGTGTTCAAGTCTGTACAGCCGTTTGCATTAGATCCCAAGTCCATACATTGGTCTGCAACGGCTAAGTCTGTACACTGGACTCGTATTCACAACGTTCATTCAGCAAAGTTTGTACATTGAAGTCACGCTTCACAAAGTCTGTACAGACTTTCTCATTTGCACAATGCATTTCATTCATAAAGTCTGTACACTGTCCATGTTTCATGTAGCGTCAACTCAGTGTGTCTTGTAGCGTCAACTCAGCAAGTGTGTACATTGCTTGGTTAAGTCTATACGCTGCTTCATATGCAGTGAAGTCTGCACATTGCTGAATGCTCTTCAAAGTCTGCACACTGGTAAAGTCTATACAGACTGTGTTTGCCCAAGTATGTACATCGTTCATTCGTCTTGGAAAGTCTGTACATCGTGAAGTCCATACATTGTCAGTTGTCTGTCCAAGTCTTCACATTGCCTAAGTCTGTACAGCGAGTGCCTTCATATATGAAGTCTGTACATCGCACAGCACTGCATATAGGAACTCTATACATTGGGCAGAGTCTATACATTGCTCTTGGACCTTGGCTTGAAGTCTACACATTGGGGAAAAGTGTATACATTGTTGTTTGCATTGTAAAGTCCATACATCGAAGTCTATACATTGGATTTGAAATAAAGTCTATACAGTGCACTTCATTTCAAAGTTTATACAGAGTTCTTCACTTAAACTGATGACTTATCCGATACTCTGTCTGACAGGTGCTCTGATCGTGAAGCTTAAGGAGGGCACGTGATCCGAGGCTGAAGGACTGACAGAAAGCTGACACGTGGCCAAAAGTTCTGGGCGGGAAATGTGGAAGCCACACGCGCCCAGTGCTGCCGTCCTGCTGGCTGCTGTTATAAAAGGAGGTCTTCGTCCACAGATGAATGTTGATCGAGTTGGCAAGAGGTGAAGTCCATACAGAGAGCCACGATCCAGACAGAGAGTGAAAGAAGAAGAGAAAGAAGAAGAAGAGAAAGAAGAGAAAGAGAGAAAGAAAGAGAGACAGTGAGATCGAGAGAAGAAGAGTGAAGTCTGAAGATTTGTTTACTGAACCGTGGATCAAATCCAGGCCAGTCTGCTCTGTTGAGAGCTATATTGTGTATTTCATTTGCAGCTTTCCGATTGTTGTCTTGTTCTGTTTTCGTTTTCCATTTTATCCCTTCTTCAAGCTGTTAGTCAGCGGAGCAAGCTGTGAGGCTCTGCGTTTGCAGTGGAGGATTCCACTGGACGGGTTAAGCTGTAATCCCTAGCGGGTTCAAGCTGTGAGTCAGCGATGGCTAAGCTGTATTGCCCAGCGGAAGCAAGCTGTGATGCTCAGCGGATGGCAAGCTGTGAGGTCCAGCTGATGTATGGCAAGCTATGATGTCCAGCTGTTCAAGCTGTAAGTCAGCAGGAAGCCACACTCGGGTTGAGTGTGGGGTGGATGTAGGTCTGCTGGACCGAACCACCTAAAAACCCCTTGTGCAGTGGTTTGATGTTTCTATCTGTTTGTTTCCGCTAGATGATTGCATAGGGGCGCTCTAAGTATTTGGTTTCTGGTTGAGCAGAAGAGTTGATCGGTTTTTCTTAGAGTGTTTTAATCTGTTCTGAGTGAGCGAAATCTGGTTTGAGCGAAATTCTATTTGGGTGAAGGTTTTTAAAGGGATATATTCATTCACCCCCCCTCTGAATACATAGCACCGAACCCAACACTTGGTATCAGAGCGGGTCTCTGATCTATCAGATCTAACAATCTGCAGAGGATCCTGCTAGTTTTGGTGCACATCAGAGTGGGCTTCTTCTGCTCGTTGATTTGTTTCACTATCTTACCGATTTACTTTGATCATCTGGTTTAGCGCATTTCTGTTTGGTGCATTTCATAGTGTGCTTTTTGTGTTAGTTATTTTGTTTCTCCGACTTAGTGCCTTGCCTTGCTCATTTGGTCTAGGTCCTTCAGTTCTTCTGTGCTTTCAGATTGTTTGCAATGGAACCAATCGTGCTGAAGGATAGCTCCATCAAAGCAAACAGATCCAGCCACAGTGGATCATTAAGCGAGAAAAGCAGCCTCTCGCGGTCTGAAATTGATGGAGACATTGAAAGGGTGACCAGTGAATTCAGGAAATTTCTGAGAGAAAGAGAAGGAAAGCTTGGTGAAGGCAGAAAGCAAACAAGGTATAATTCTAATCCTGCCAAGAATATTGACGTTAACATCTGCTACAAATGCAGGAAGGCTGGCCACACGAAGGTTGACTGTCCAGAATTCTCAAAACTCAAAGGGAACATCGAAGACAGTGATAAAGAAGGAGGAAAGTCAATATGCTTAATGGCCAATCGGGGAAATGATGATGAGGAAACCTCATCTCAGGTAAGTTCTGAATCAGATGGATACTCTTTCGATGAATTGATAGAGATGTATGAAAATTTGTTAGAAGTATCCAAGAAATTGAAATCTGAAAATAAAATTCGAAAAGAAATGATTCATTGCACATCATGCATTTTGTCAGGGGGAGCTTGTTTGCTGTTGATTGATCATTATGCTCTCCTTGTTAGAATTGTTGCATACTGCATATGTAGGATAGTGCATATCATAAAATTTTGAAAAATCTAAAAAGGAATTCATTGCACTTAGACAGGGGGAGCATTCCTATTTCATATCTTCTTCACCTCATGAACTCCCTTTGTTTAAGTAACCTGATTCATTCTCTTGACTATGCGCTATTCAACTGAATTCTCTGCTGGTATCTCTAAAATAGCTGATCAGTCTGTATTCCAGACTCAGCTACTGTCTGATGATAAAATCTCTTCTGATGCTCTTCTCTATTGCTGATTTACTCTTGCACCAGCCTATACTCACCTTTCACATTCTTCTCAGCTGGTGTGACTGAATTGGCTCTACTATTGATTTGTTGGTCAGCTAAACTTATTTTTCTGATCTGAGGAACTTAAGCTGCATGTCATGCAATTCAGTCTGAGAACATTGTAGAAATTTCTATCATATAGATTTAAGAATTATCACTGAATCAGACTGATATAAGATTAATGTATTCTCAGATTTGTAGTTAAATGAATTGAAAATATCTAAATGATAAGGTTTAATAAACTTTAACCACATGTGTCATGTAAACCTTAGACTCTCTCATCAGATATCTGAAAATTTGAATTCAGGGCTTCTTTGGTTAAGATGCATATAGTGTGTATTGTTGTTAAACATTAATTTGAAAAATGTTGACTAAATGAAAAAATTGTGAATTCAGAGCAATGACTCGGTCACTGAGAAACTGAGTTCTTTATCAATGAAATAAAGTAACTCATGTCATGAGGTGCCATAGTTATCTCTGATAAAAATTTAGTGAAACAAAACCTGACAGAGCAATAGCTTATTTGTGTTGAGTAGCTGGGGAGTCTGGCCTCTGATAAAGGTGTCTTCTCATGTAAAAAGACACTCATATTGCTAACTCTGCTCTCAAAGTGAGAGGCAATGACAGTTATCACACTGAGTATCTGGGTCACTTCAACTAAGACTTGTTGTGCCTCATGTAAAAATGTGTTGATCAACTTAAATTGCTCAGGAAAAATATAATGTGCTTCTAATAAAATTATCTTGAAAAATCTGTCAACTCATGTTCTTGAAAAAGTGTTTAACTTCAGTACTAACCTGTGTATTTTTCAAAGGTGCAATTGAGATCATATGTGTAAGATAAAAGATGATTATTTTTGAGTGTTTTCTGACTATTTGGTTCACTTTTATTAAAACTTGGATTCAGATATGAGTATTGAGTTTAATTTGGCAAATTTGGTATACATCAAAATTAAATCAGATTGGTTAAGCTGTAAATTCATAACCCCTTATGATAGAAGAGTCTAATCTTCTTAAGACTTATTGTTGTGATGGATGCTTTAAAATCTCTCATGATCAGATTCTTTTCAGTTAGCCTGATTAACATCTTACTATTGATTGATTCCTTGAGATGTATTGTGCTTTGACTATTTGTCAACCCACCACTTGGCTACACTATCAGTTGATTGACTCCTGAGATGTACTCTTCTCCACACTGTTGGAATCTTCCATCTTGTTCTGCAACAAATTCTGATTCTGTGGTCTTTTCACCAAAATTCAGATTCTTTGTAATGAAACTCTCATATGAAGGACGTAAAACATGCACCGACTATGTATACGTTGCACCGACCTTGAATATGTAAACAGCTAAGACACATGCAGTCGTTATCTGCCAAATAACGTGGTATGCACAGACTTGACTATGCACTGACTTCTTCAACCTATGCATGGACTATATGCAACAAACGCAAGGTACACAAACCTTGTATGCTGAATGACTCAACTGTGCACAGACATATATTTTATATGAAATGATCAAATGCAGACAAATTTATACAATCCAGTCTACACATGACTCATAGATTGTCATCATTAAAACTAGGGTTCTAACAATCTCTCCCTTTTTGATGATGACAGTTATGATTCATGTAAGATTGAAACTTAACAGAGAATTTATTTGTTGACATGTATGGCAAAGATAACATTCAACTTAAAACATGCATCCAACACAAATATGCACTATGTAGAAGTTACATTTCTGTGTACAGTAAGAAAATACAGACTAGTGTCTGAGTGAACTATCTCATTCAGCATTTTTCACACCAGAGACTTGAAAGACTGTCCATTAGTAAACTGTAAGCTTTCATATATGTTGAGAACAGTGTCCAAAAGAAAAACAAAAACTGTTCATCAGTGTAAGCTTTACATCAGAAACTTGAAAAACTGTCCATCAATGGAACGTTCATACATTCCAATATACTCTCCCCCTTTGTCATTATCAAAAAAAAAAGGGAAATCCTTGGGAATCATGGACCTCTGTAGCTCCCCCTGTCTCTAGGAGGATGTGCACTGCTGGAACTGGGGGTTAAAGATCTGTGCTGAAGATTTTTCAAGGAGTCTAACAGGTCATCTAGCTTTCGATGTACACTGTACAGTATCCCCAAGTCTGTCCACTAGAGAGGTGGTGGAATTTTACTTTGTGAGATTTTGTTTAATATTCTGTGAGAGGGTTTCCAATTGAGACATAACATCTTGAAATTTGTTGATGACTGCGGGTTGACTGGCTGCAATATTGCTCAATGTATTCTTTATCAACTCAAATTCAATCTTCAGATCAAAAGTGTGGCTCAGAATTTGAGCAAGCTTGGTGTAAGTTGAGAGTTGTGTATCTTGAATTTTGCTCACCATGTCAGCAATTCTATTGCTGATTCCCATAAGAGATTCCAGAATCTCTCGAACTGCTGCATCAGTCTTTTGCTTAGCAGTCATGAACTCAATCCATTGGGTTTTCACAACCCTTTCCAAATGTTTCATGCGGGAATCTACTCTGTCAAGTTGAATGGTATTGAACAGAAACTGTTTATTCATCAATTCATTTTGGTTCAATACTATCTCAGTCAGATTTGACAGCATCTGGGCAATATCAGGCTCAGTAGTAGGTCTAGGTGAACTAAATGTAGATGCACTAGACTCTGGAAATTCAGTATAGTATGCATGCTGCTGTTCAGGAGGTGGAGTAGGTGGTATACCAGGACTAACTATCCCTCCGAAATGTGGGCCATATTCAGGAGCTTGATCAAATGACATTCTTGGATACCTCCTGTAATGAGGGGCAGGACCCAAAACAAATTCTTGTAAGTCTTCCTCAGCTACTCCTTGAGCTGATGCTTGAGCTTCCTCATGTGAAGCTCCTTGTGGAGCTTCTTCTTCTCTTGGTTGATCACCCTCCTGTTCGTTAACAACTGACTCAACAATTTCTTCATAAATTTTGTCAGTCTCTTCTGTCAAAATATGTGCAACCACCCTAGACAGTAATTCTTCATCAACTTCAATTTCTTCTTCTCTTTTCTCTTCTACACCTTGTGAATCACCCTCTTGTTCTGCAGTTTCACTTGTTTGATCTTCCTCTTGTTCTTGTTGAACACATTGCTGTTTCTGCTCAGGTTGTACTCCAAACTTATCAAATAGCTCACTGATATTTTGATCCAGCTGTTGTACAGTTTGAGCATCAGTTAAGTCCAATTCATGGATTTCTTGTTCAAGCTACACATCCTCGAGATTTTTCTCAACAGGTTTATCAGCAGATTCTTGGTCTTTTTCAGCTATCATAGGAAGAGTTTCTTCTTGAGGAATCTGAGGAGGTTGTTCTGACACTGTTTCCACTTGAACTTTCCTCTTCTTCTTCAAGGGTGCATGCTTTTCTGGATTATCCTTATCATTGAATTTCACCAGAAGAACTCTCTGAGTCAGTATCTTCCAGCTTCAAGTACTTATCAATAAAATCCATGTTGTACATATTAAACTTTGGAATTTCTTTTGAAGGCTCATTTTCTAAAGATATGTTTGCCTTCTTAAATATAGCAGTTAAATGAGCTGCATATAGCAAATGTCTTCTAGACTCTTTGCAACTTCTCATTATCTGAATAATTGTTTCAGGCAAGCAAACTCTGATTCTCTTCAGCAGACAATATAAAAAAAATCTCCGAGTGTTGGTTAGTCTTCCTCTCCCTCCAACTTGTGGAGTGTCATAGCAGTAAGAATATGATGCAGCAATCTCTTGAGAGGAGAGAAATTGTTTGCGTTGAACTGACCCAATTTTAACTGATTTTTGTCTTGGGGATTTCTAGGCTCATCTGTGATGAGTGAGTATACATCATGAAGATCATATGCAAACTTTCTTTCAGTTTCTCCTTCTTCTGGTATTCTAAACACTTTATGTAGGAAATGCTTAGACACTTCAATCCTAGACCCCTTGACTGTAGAAAGCAGTTTTACCTGATTCACATCATACTTCAGATTCTGATAGAACTCAGCTACGAGTCTCGGATAGTATATTCTGTGCTTACCCAAAAATTTTATCCATTTTTGAACTCTAAAAATTTCAATCAACTCAGGAAAATTTTCAAGTATTTTCTGATCATTGAAATCTACGTACCGTGGAAAAACTATCTTACCAACTTCCAGTGCTATTTCTGCATGTCTTGATGCTTCAGCTGAGATATCTTCTTCTTCGAGTACTTTTTTCTTACCTCGACACTGTGCTGTCTTCAGCTTCTTTACTTTTGGTAGCGGCACATCAACCTTGGCTGACTCACGGTCTTCTAGCGACTGTACCTCTAACTCCTCTTTCTTCCCCTTGACATACTTCTTCTGAACCGATTCAGAAGGTATTTCTTATGCATGTAACTCCTTTGATCTTCACTTATAGCATTTGGTTGCATCGGTCTCCATGACTTGAGGAGACGTGAGATGCTGCTCTTTCGTGACTTTCTTCTTCCCCTCACTCGTGGCAGACGGAGAGGACATAGTGGAAGCAATAAGAAGAGAAGGACGAGACGAAGAGAATGGACGTGATGAGAAGAGAGAAGGTTGGAGAGGCAGGCTTGCTAGAAGAACTCGAGAGAAGAAGACGAGAGAGTGGGAGGCCGTTTCGACTTCAAAGGAGAGGGTATGATGGGTAAGGCAAGTAGGGTTACGTATATACTAAATACACTGCCAACTTTACCAATATTCAACAATTAATACCCAAACTACCCCTTACTTAAAATAAAATGCCTTTCTACGCAGAAATGCGGTTTCCGGCATATGAGATTATATCTTAGAATGTTATTCTCCACAAGTTATCCCTGTGAATCAATGGAAATGAGATAGCTTAATCAAAGAAATAACCCAGTCAAAGAGATCATTAATCTTACTAGGTCTCTTTTATTAGCCAATTACTGATTGAAGAACCCAAATTTTATATTGACATTAAACCAGTCTAAATTTTCTGAAGAAACCAAAGGGTCAATCATGTTTTAATTGAACTTTTGCCAAATGAAATTTTTATTGAACATTTCAGTATAACTTCCCTTTTTACTCAAGGAAACATGTTGATCAAACACCAGAGTCCCTGGTTACTCAGTGTAGTTTACCTTTATGTTTCATAATAATTTTTTGAACAGAGATAGCATTCGTTATCATGACTTGACCTCTGAATTTCTTTGAAACAGATGACCAGTTTCTCAAATAATATGCCATTGCTCTGCCACACTCAATTTTTATTTAATGGCGTATTCCCAAGTCTTTTGTCAGAATGTTTCTTTAGATATGACTTAAGGATCATATAAACCTTGGGTTTTCTATCAGATTGGTTTATTACTAAGGACTTTCAGATTATTGATGCCCTACTGAGCAATTTCCAATTTGGACTATTTTAAGACCATTGAGATATCTTTCAGGGTTAATTGTGAGAGCTTTTCAGATAAGATTTAATATTCATACACCAAAAATCACATCTCAGTTAAGATCAGCAATTTCGTTCTTAGTTCAGGGTGATCTTAGTAGTTAATTATTGAAAATAAGTAAAGGTGACAGTATTCATATATTACTCCCCCCGACTAGCACAAACTATGAATTTCTTGACGACCAATGTGAATAAGAGAAGGAGACAAGGAACAAGGTGACGTAGATGAGGACCATTCATGAGCAGGGTTAAGACTAACGGCTAGATAGCACAAATCCAAAAACACAACCTGAATGACCATCATCATATAACCACCCATCTCTGTAAACCAGCAAACATTCAGCCTTCTAGAAATCCAGTGTATCCAAACACCCTGATCACAACCAATTGACCTCTCATCTTAGATCAGACTCAAGCTGACTCCAAAGTCAATATCACAACATCAGTACCTTGCAGTTCATCAGACACAGAAAGCTAACTGTTTATACAGCAAGAAATCATTGACCAAAGTATGTATTCGGTCTCTGATTAGCACAGCTCCCCCTCAATATGTGCCGAGATTTCAAACGACCACTATTTGATTCTCTTAAAGTACATAAATATGTATCAACATTGTATGCATCTTACAGAAACATGCACGGACCCATTTATGTTATGGCACACAAAACTGCACCGACCTCATCTGGCTCGAGACAAGGGATGCACCGAGTTTATATGCATGCAGCTATTAAGTGTACCGACTTGCATGCATGAAACAACAATACTTGCACAGACGTTATGACACTCTAGTTAGGCATGCACTGATGTTATATGCGAACACGTCTAACTGTGCACGGACTTGGTAACACAATGTGCGACTGAATCCATTTGATATACCAGGAGGTCATGCAGATGTATGCATCTACTTATTAACATGAAGAACTAATTAAAAATCTCGCAGGGAGTTTGCATGGATTTCATTCTCAATATGTATTACTCTTAAGAGAATATCATCAATCATCAGATTTGTTCCAATCAATCATGCAACATTCCACAAAGATTATTATTCAACCAAAACTAACAAAACTGAAAGGTGGAATTTGACTGACCTTAGTGCCCTGAATTTATTGAGCCCCATTTTTATTTTATCTTCAGGAGCACACCTGCAGCCAAAGTGTTATTTGAACAGTCTTGGATCCCAAGGATTCTTGGGTCCAACTGGATGAGTAGCACCCCACATTGATGCTCTCCGGTTATTCCAGGAACAATTAAAAACAATATGACCTAATCTACCACACTTATTGCATATGGGAGGTTTATGCATGAATACAGGATTCTGAACTCTCCTAGATGCAAAATGGTTCGTGTGAGCAGGATTGATTTTACTGTCTTTTAAAAACCAGCATTCAAATTTAACATGCCCAAATCTTCCACGGTTGAAGCAATTAACTCTCTGATTTTGAAAATTCTTCACATGCTTCTTTGCATAACTGTTTCTGTAATTTTGATCTTCTTGTTTCTTCAAATAACAGTTATGAATGTAATGACCCTTTTTGCCACAATAAAAACATGCATCGGAGATATCTCTATCAGGCATTTTCATGGATTTGTTTTGAACTGTTCTGGTATGCTTGCATGCATTTAACTCATCATTTTTCAAAACTATGCAATCATCCATGATATGTCCTTTCCTACCACAATAGTGACATGAAATATTTCTTTTATTGTGAACATACATTGTTGTGACAGGTTTATTATTTGCATGTGCATGTGAGTGTGTGTGAAAATCATTGACAACTTGCATAGAAGAATCAGAAGCAGATTTTGATTTATTTAGAATAACCTTCTTTTTCTGTTTTTGAGTCTTTTTCAGATTTTTAGTTGGATTTTCTATTTTCTGGGCAGTGAATTGGAAAACAAATGAGCTGGATGGGTTTTCTTATTCAGAACTTTTTACAAAAATAGTGGGGTTCCTTTTCATATCAATCTTCTTATTAATAGGATTAAAACCCAAGTCTTCTTTCTGAAAATTCACATTTGACTCAAGCAATTTATTCAAATTATCTTTTCCCTTAACAAACTTAGAGAGAGAATTTTTTAGATCTTCAATTTCAGCTTGCAAAGTGGCAACATCATTTTCATAGGAGACAACTTGTTGATGCAGACAATCATTGAGATTTTTCAAAGATTCATTTTCTTGTTGAAGCTTTATTTCATTGTTTGTTTCCTTTTTCTCCAAAACAGATTTCCTTTTTCAATTGTCAGCCATCTTTCAGATAAGACTGTATGAAGAACCATCAGCTTTTTATTCTGTTCCTTCAAATTACTGTTTTCTTCAATCAATTTGTCTTGATATTCATCAGTTTCCTTTTTCTGTTTAACCAATAACTCCTTTTCTTCTTTCAAGGATCTAATTAGATTCTTCCACATATTGTCATCCGAGTCAAGGTCTTCAATTAGTTCCTTTAAGAATGCACATTCTTTACATGAATTTTCATCTCTATCATGTTTATTTCTTAAACTCTCATTTTCAGATTTCAAATCTTCCTTTTCAACTCTTAAGCGTGTAACTTCATGAATCATTTCTTTTCTCAACTTGTTCTTTTCTGATTTGACTCTATCATATTTATTCAATAAATGCTCATTCATGGAGACTAAATCATCATAGCTAAAATTCTCAGCTTCAGAATTTACCTGGGAGGATGAGTCCTCGGACTGATCTCTGACCATCAGGCACATTTCCTCATCTCCAACAGATCTTCCCAGCATTCTGTTGATGATAGCCGCTGCACTCCTGCATTCATTGACATATGGAACATACTTAGGGTCTATTGCCCTCTTGATTAGATTTAGGGCCTTTTTATTTTCATCAAATTTCAGTCTGTCTGAAGATTTCCATTGGGATTTGTCCTCTGGAACTTCATACGGACTAAGAGCTATAAGTATCCAAAGATCTGAGTCCACATGCATCACATAGTCTCTAAAGGAGCCATACCAGCCATAAAAATTAGAACCGGTGTATACTGGAATTTCAGCCATTAATTCACTACAAATCAGATCAAGAGCGATGCTAAGAATCGGATCAAACCAGATCGCACCTAAACCAAATCGAGGAACGGATCTGCAGGTCGTTGGACCCTATGTGCAGAAACCCGCTTTGATATCAATTGTTGGGTGCGAATATCGAGATAAACGTAGATCCAGAGAGGGGTGAATGGATCTTCTTAAAACTTTTTGCCCAGTTTAAAAATGTATAGACTTATGATGGTTTGTTCAGTGGACAAAACTTCAAACACTAGAGATGCACGCCTAATCAACTATTAGGGGACATACAGGCGGAAGCAATTTAGACGATTAGGAACGATCAATCCCACACGGAAAAGCATTCAATCACACTGCACACGATATTTTAGGTGGTTCGGTCAGCTGACCTACATCCACCCCACACTCCAACCAGAGTGTGGCTTCCGCTGATACACAGCTTAAACAGCTGGGCCTCACAGTTTGCCTACAGTCCGCTGACTAACAGCTTGCGATGGGCCTTACAGCTTATGCCATCCGCTGACAAACAGCTTGCCGCTGATCCACAGCTTCGGGGACGAATCCCTACAACTGCTGAGCTTCACAACTTGCTATCCAGAGGAATCCTCCTCTGCAACGCTGACACACAGCTTGAATAAAAGTTTAAGAGAAAAACAGGAAAAAGAAAAATAGTAGCAACGGAAAGCTGGAACTGAATCCCGATAGAATAAAACTCACACATGAGCAAACTGGGTTGGATTTGATCCAAGGACCAGTCGGACAAATCTTCAGGAACTCTAGGCTCTTCTCTCGATCTTACTCCCTCTTTATCTCTTCTTTATCTCTTATATTTCTATCTCTGTCTCTGATCTTTTCTAATTCACCTCCCTTCCTTTTCTTTTCATCGTCATCCACCTTTTGCACGAACAGATTCTCATTTTATATATGAGCAGCAGAAGGAGGGCGTGTGGAAACCACATTTCCCGTCCAAAGTTTTCGTCCAGATCTGAGGCTTCAGAAGTCACGTGCCAGCCTTAGAATCCTCGAGCCAACATCTTGGCAATCATACTAAACACGAAGTCAGCCTTTTGACAATTGAACACAAGGCAAGGAATAATGAGATTGCACGAAGTTAATAAAACGATAGGCTTGATATGCACCGACTCACTCAGCGCAAGATCTCGTATGCACAGAGTCAAGCTATGCACACATCAAGTGTTGCACGGACTACGTGTGTGCAAGATGCAAAGACTATATTGACAGCATGCGTGCAAGACATAAGAAATGCACAGACTCAATCGTGCCAAAAATCTCTTACACAGACTCTAGCAAATGCGGAGCTAATTGATGCACAGACCTGCCTTGACTGCGGAGCTATGAATTGTACAGACTATGTGTATGCGCTATGCATGAGCTGCACTGATATAGAATGCTATAACCTACCTTGCACCGACTTTGCTCGTGTGAGAGATAGATGTTGCACCGACTTTATTGAGCCTAGACTACGCATGAACAGAGATATGCACTGACTCTAACCAGTGGAATGCACACTCTTAGTGAGCATCATATGCACTGACCTAGTATGCACTATGCAATAGACTTGCACAGACTTTGGCTATATGCAATGCAGGTTATGCACGGACTTATGCACAGACTCTCATATGAAGGACGTAAAACATGCACCGACTATGTATACGTTGCACCGACCTTGAATATGCAAACAGCTAAGACACATACAGTCGTTATCTGCCAAATAACATGGTATGCACAGACCTGACTATGCACTGACTTCTTCAACCTATGCATGGACTATATGCAACAAACGCAAGGTACACAGACCTTGTATGCTGAATGACTCAACTGTACACAGACATACATTTTATATGAAATGATCAAATGCAGACAAATTTATGCAATCCAGTCTACACATGACTCATAGATTGTCATCATTAAAACTAGGGTTCCAACAGCTCCTGGAGATAATTCACCGTCTCGAAGAAGGTAAAGAATTCCCAATCCCTGAAGAGCTTTTCTTGTTTTACAAGGATGAGCTCACTGTTGAGTTGCTCGAGGAAATGCTGCAAGAGCTCTCCTTCAATATGGTGGCGATCTCGCCTTCCGACAACATCAACTCTCCTTCAGGACAAGGCACTATGGCTGATAGCACCGGGGGCAAGGCTCCCATGGCGACATATTAGCGTCGCCCGGCGGAAAAATAGCCGAGGTCGTGGCCGAGGATGAGGGCGCGGGCGCGAAGATATCCTAACTCTCGACCGAGTCATATTATTTAGAGGGGAAGAGCCAAGCACTATCCCAGAAACTTAAGGGGTATCCCCTTCATCCTTAACTCCTCAGAGGGTTCAGGCCCCATCCCGGAAGCTAAATCGGGTGACACCCCCTTCATAATCGCCTCTTCTGATGAAGAAGAAGAGCGAGCCAAGCCGCCAGTGTAGGATACGGCGTCAGAGCAAAGATGGTCCCTCCGGCAGGGTTAAGCCTGCGAGTTAGGCAGGTCCTTCTAATGAGGGCGAACAGGATGAACCATTGCCACCTCCGGAGGAATCTTTGGCACCACTATTCCAAGAAAACGTGGAGGGCCGGAGTGAGGAACATCCTTCTAAGCGGGAGAGGCCTCGCGGGGCGCCGAAGACTCTGGCGGGGAGATCATCCCGCTATTTGACAAGACCCGTGCTCGGGCGGACCGCAAGATTATCCATCATATGAAGCGGTTTCTAACAAATGTCACTATTTGGGAAGCCATCGCTTGGAGCAAAGATCTGAGGGAGGCTCTTATCAAGATACTCCAAGACCTAAAGGCCTATGAAGCCATGTTGCAGAGTTGTAGGTATTTGCAGCCAACATCTCCTTTACAGACAAAGACATGTTGTCCTCTCCGTGCCACAATCGCCCCTTATATATGCAAGGATGATCAATGGGCACGATGTAAACCGAATTCTGGTCGACGCTGGAGCGGCCATTAACATTATGCCTTTGAAGACTTTCAAGTCCTTATACTTGACGCCTTACTTGCAAAAGGTGAGCGTGGTCAAGATTTCGGGATTCAACTAGGATTCCGAGAAAGCGCTTGGTCGGGTTGAGGTCAAGCTAGCCTTGCGCGATATTGTCACCCAAGTGACATTTTATATCATCAATGCTGACACATCCTACAAAGTGCTCCTGGGGAGACCTTGGCTCTACGAAAATTGGGTTGTTCCGTCAACTCTGCACCAGTGCCTCAAGTATGCCAAGGGAGGGGAGCAACATACTATCTTTGCAGATCAGGTTCCATTCCGCCTCAACGAGTGTCACCTGGCAGATGCTTCCTTATATTTTGGGGAGCCCACTCTAGCAATCCCCGAGCCTATAAAAGACAAAGGAAAGCAAAAGGTGGACCATGAAGCTGAGGAAGGGCAGCTTTCACTGTCAACCAAGACTTGGCAAGACTGCACAGGTTAAGCCTCAAGGCCGCCTCCAAGCCGACTCAGCCAGAGAGGTGAAGCATTGACTTCGAAGCCAACCTCATCAGCCGGGTCATTCACCGGAGTATCTTCTTATCACCCAAATGTGTTCAGCTCCCGTTTCAACGGCAAGAGCACGAGGTGGAGCAGCTGAAGACTTTCACAGTCTCCTACCAGCGGAAAAGGAGTAAAAAGGGCAAGGAAGACAAGCCGATTGTCTTTTATAAAGGAGATTTAGTCCCACCGGGCCCTCCTGAAGATGATTTTGGCTGGGAGACTCCCGCCAACACTGCACCAGAGTTAGTCTAAGAAATGGACGATCTGCCAGAGCACATCAGGGAAATGTGTAAAAAGTAGCATATCCCTCAGGCTCAAGACCCCACCCGAGCGGCATATTTCCACCAGCTGTGGAATCCTCCGCAAGTCTGTGGGCAGCCTCCCTTCTCCCGTAAAGATACGAGAGGACTCGACTATGACCAAGAAAGGGACTTTGAGGCCCACTAAGCAGTCAATGCCATAGGACTGCTACCTCCTTCTCACGGGCAAGCAGAAGTTGAGCCCAAGATTGACGACTCTATGAGGGAGTCCGGTGAGATGCCTATATCACCCTCATCAGAAGTCAACACTGGTCACCTCCCCAAGGGAGGGACAGCTCAGTCGGCTAATCATCAGCAAGACGAAGCAGGTCCTTTGACTTCAAACCATGAGCAAGAAGCTTCGAAGAGTTTGAAGTCTATCAAGCAAACACTGATGACGAGGGAGACTTCGTCGACCTCCAACCAGCTCCACTGGAGCTCGAAGATGGTGGCCAAACAACTGTGGACGATTTGATTGAGATCAATCTCGGAAGCAAAGAAGATTATCGGCCAACCTTCGTAAGTGCTCTCCTCAGTGAGAAAGAAAGGCAGGCGTACCGGCAGCTCCTAGAAAAGTTCCATGATTGTTTTGCTTGGACTTATAAAGAAATGCTTGGGCTTGACTCTTTCGTGGCTGAACACGAGCTGGCAATACTTCCAACAGTCAAGTCAGTCAAGCAAGCTCAAAGGCGTATGCGCCACAAGTTGGAGTTGAAAGTCAACGCTGAGGTCGACAAGATGCTCGATGTAGACTTCACAGTCTTGCATGTACCCTGTGTGGCTCGCCAATATAGTCCCTATCAAGAAGAAGAATGGCCAAGTTCGAGTCTGCATCGACTTCAGGGATTTGAACAAGGCATGTCCGAAGGACGACTTCCCTGTCCCAATCACTGAGACAATGGTTGACATGACCACCGGTCACGAAGCCTTGTCCTTCATGGACGGGTCGTCGTGTTACAATCAAATCCGCATGGCCATCAAAGATAAATACCATACGGCTTTCCGATCCCCCAAGGGGATTTTCAACTATAAAAGGATGCCATTTGGCCTAAAGAATGTCGGTGCAACCTATCAAAGGGTGTTGACTAAGATTTTCGACGAGATGTTACATGACCTCGTTGAATGCTACGTCGATGATCTGGTCGTCAAGACAAAAAGGCGAGAGGATCATTTGGCTGACTTGTGTCGAGTCTTCGAAAGGCTTCGACGGTATCAGCTCAAGATGAATCCAATGAAATGTGCCTTTGGCATCTCTAGTGGCAAGTTTCTTCGCTTCATCGTCAGATATCGAGGTATAGAAATCGACCTTGACAAAATCAAGGCCATAAGAGGATTGCCTCTGCCTAGAAATTTGACAGAGCTTAGATCTCTGCAAGGAAGACTGGCCTATATTAGGCGGTTCATTTCTAACCTCTCGGGAAGATGCCTGTCTTTTGGTAAATTGACGAAGAAAGGAGCACCCTTCATATGGGACGAGGACTGCCAGAGGGCCTTCGAGTAAATTAAGGAGTATCTACTGCCTCCTTCGGTACTAGGGGCCCCTGTTAAAGGAAAGCCCCTCGTCCTTTACATTGCCGCCATGGATGCTGGAGAGGGGGATTTCTGTAGTCCACCCAAAGAGCAGCCCAACTAGACCCAACAGGGTCCAACGAGGCAAGCCCACCCGGGTGACAGCCCACAGGGCCCACTCAGGGAAGAAAAGCCCAATAAACAAACACTCGAGGAACCAACTCTCCCCGGCGGCCTCTAGGCTCGGAGGGCCCGAGTGATGGTCAGGTCATAAGGAAGGTCCGGCCCAAGCCGTTTCCCCGCCCGGGAGAGACAGGCATTAGCCGACCTATCGACCCCTCTCTCACCGAGCTATGCTCATCGCCCGGACAGGGCTGGCGTTTCAGGAGCTCGGCCAGACCAAATATCATCCGTTCAAGAGTCCCCAACGGATAGGGGAGTCATGAAACCGCCGGACTTCAAGGCGATAACGTCCCCACGATAAGGCCATGAAAGCCCACGTTGAGGACGTAACTCCCGCCGGAGACCCCTCAGCTTGCAGGACTCCTGAAGGCGGCACACTATTTAAACCAGGGCTACCCTCCGACGGAAGAAGAGAGCCATTCAGGTACTCATATACCCAAACTCCTGAGCAATCCGCTTCACCCTCTGGTGGAGAGGAATCTCGCGCGCTAGCTTTTCTCCTCCCCATTATTGCTTCCACCACAGCTCTACTGACTTAGCCATCGGAGGGTTTTACCCCAGGGAAGCCCCCTGGGCCCTCTGATACGTTTCCCTGTCTTGCAGTTCATCTTCAGGTGATCCACAGCCCGCTCAGGATACAAGCGCGAGATTTCGCCTCTTCATCTGGCGCCGTCTGTGGGAAACGCACGAAGAGCCGAGATGGTGAGAAGAAGCTCAGGGAGGAGATCCGCCGTCGAGAAGGGCAAGGCCGCGGTGGCGGCAGGAGATGACCCCTCTAGGGCCTCACAGAACCCTCCCTCCAACGCCAGCGTCCCCACCAACGGACCGCCGCCCCCTCCGACGGCGACGGGGGTACCCCCCAACGGTGGCGACGAGGTCTTCCAGGCCCTCAATAAGAAGCTTGACGTCCTCGTGGAGCTCATGAGGGCCCAGGCGGCAAGGGATGCCAGGTCCCGCGCCCCGTCTGGGAGCCCCCCCCGAAGTGCGTCCCAGCATACTGCTGGGGGCCGCTTCACCCTCCGCGGTCAGCAGCTCATCCGCAACAACGTGGGAGGACCCTCGCAAGCTCCGCCCCCGGAGCAAGAGGCTTCCTCCACGCCCAGAAAAGGGAAACAGGGGGCGAGGCCTCCACGCCCGAGCGCCGGCGGTCCTGAGGATCGCCACGGCGCTCCCCCCAGTCCCACGGCACGACCGCAGCCGGAACTATCCCTCCGACTGAGGGATTTCGAAAGACGTTTTGCAGAGCAAGAGCGCGCCCTCCGCGCCCTGCAGAAAACCTCTTTCCCGGAGGATGAGGAGAAATCCCCTTTCTCCGAGTACATCTTGAAGGCAGAGGTGTCTCCCAGAACCTCCATTCCGACCTTCAAGCTCTATGATGGCCAGGGCGACCCAGCCGACCACTACGACAGCTTCGACGCCCTGGTGACTCTGCATGGAACACCGGATCCTATTAAATGCCGAGCCTTTGCGGCCACCCTGGTCCAAGGCGCTCAGGCATGGTTCCGGGCCCTCGCCCCTGAGTCCATCCGGGACTTCAGGCAATTCGGGCGAGTCTTCAAGGAGAGCTTCGCCGGAAGCGCCCCCCCAAGGTCAGTAGCGGGGCTCCTGGCCCTCAAACAGGCGCAAGGGGAAAGGCTCCGGGCTTATGTCCACCGATTTAAATCGGAAGCCCTCAGAATTCCCCGCCTGGATGTGGCCTCGGCCACGACCGCTCTGACCGGGGGCACCCGGGACGAGAACCTCCGCCGCGAACTTGTCCTCCACCCTCCCTCGACCCTTGCCGAGCTAGTGACTCTGGCACTGCGCCACGCCGAGTGCGAAGAAGTACTCAGCGCCTGCCGAGACACAATCGGCTCGGGTCGGGAGGGGGACAAGAAGCGAGCCTCCGAGCCAAACCCTGGCTCGGGCAAGAAGCGCGATCGGGAAGGAGAGCGCAAGAGGAAGTATGAGCGGTACACCCCGCTGACCGCGCCAGTCTACGAGATCTATGAAGACATCAAAGACACGGGACTCCTCCGCCGGCCCGAACCGATGAGATCGAAGAACCGCAAGCGCGACAGGCATTGCCTGTTCCACGGCGACCACGGGCACCGCATCGGCGACTGCCACCAGCTCCAGGACGAGATCGAGCGTCTCATCCGTCAGGGGCACCTGGCCCGGTTTGCAGCCGGGCGCAAAGAAGACCGGGACGCCGCCGAGGAGATCGACAACGCCCCACGAGGGGTCCACATCAACGTCATCTCCGGAGGAACGGCGTCGGGCGGCGACACCAGCCGAGGAAGGAAGCGTCATGCCGAGCGGGCCAGCCAGGTCTTAGAACCCTCCAGCGGCCCGCCGAGGGAGCCCCAGGTCATAGTCTTCTCCGACCAAGACCTGGAAGGGCTGAAGACCCCGCATGATGATGCCCTCGTTATCTCGGCCACAATAAACCATTGTAACGTAGATAGAATTCTGGTTGACAATGGGAGCGCCCCCGATGTATTATCTTACGACTGTTTCCTTAAGATGGGGGAAGATCCATCCAAGCTCCGCCCGATCCGAACACCCCTTTGCGGGTTTAACGGCCTAGCCACCTACCCCGAGGGAGCCCTAAGCCTGCCGGTCACCATCGGCACCCCACCCAAAACCGTTACGGTCATGGTGGACTTCATAGTGATTAAGGGTATGATAGCGTACAACGCCATTTTCGGCCGGAAAATTCTCAGCCGGATAAAGGCCGTATCATCTACCTATCACCAGAAAATTAAGTTTCCCACCAAAAACGGGTTGGGGGAAGTCCGAGGTAACCAGGCCACGGCTAGAAGGTGCTACAACATCTCGGTGGAAGCCTCAAGGCCGGACGGGGGAGATAAGGGCCCCAAGGGAATTGAAGGGAAGACCGTAACCGCCGAGCCCGATGGCGAATTGCTAACGGTATTCCTGAACGATGACCCGGCCCTCGGAGTAAGGATCGGAGCCGACCTACCACCCATGGAACAGCAGCAATATAAAAAATTCCTTTCTGAGTACGTTCAGGTCTTTGCTTGGTCCGATGATCAACTCCCTGGCATACCAGAGAAGACCGTGATGCACAAGCTCAGCCTTGACCCCACCGTGAGGCCCGTACAGCAACGGAGAAGGAAGCATGCGCCCGAGAAACAGGCGATCATCAAGGCGCAGGTCACCAAGGGACAAGAGACAGGCCTCTTCAGACCAGTCCTGTACCCTACGTGGCTAGCCAATGTCGTCCTGGTGCCAAAAACTACAGGCAAATGGCGAATGTACGTGGACTTCACCGATCTGAATAAGGCTACCCCCAAGGACTGCTATCCGCTACCGAGCATCGACCAATTGGTTGATTCAACCTCGGGCAACGAGATACTCAGTTTCCTGGATGCCTATTCGGGTTATCACCAGATCAGAATGAATCCAGAAGATGTCGAGAAGACCGCCTTCATCACTGACTGCGGCGTGTACTGCTACACCCGGATGCCTTTCGGGTTGAAGAACGCCGGAGCCACATATCAGCGACTGGTAAATCACATGTTCGAGGGACAGCTGGGTCGGAACGTCGAGGCTTACATTGACGACATGCTCGTCAAGACCCCCAAGGCCCAAGACCACTTCACCGACCTTGCCGAAACCTTCGGCACCCTCCTGAAGTACAACATGAAGCTCAACCCCGCCAAGTGCGCCTTCGGAGTAAAATCCGGGAAGTTCCTGGGTTTCCTGGTCACTCAGCGCGGGATCGAAGCCAACCCCGACAAAGTCCAGGCCATCCTGGACATGCGCCCGCCCACATGCATTAAAGACGTTCAGCGTCTGGCAGGGCGTGTGGCCGCTCTCAGCCGCTTCCTGTCCCGTGCGGCCGAACGATGCTTGCCCTTCTTCAAACTGATGAGGGGACCCAAGCTAGCGTCTGCTACGTTCGCATGGGATGAGGAGTGCCAGGCAGCATTCGCCGAGCTTAAAAAGTTCCTAGCTTCGCCACCGGTGCTCTCCAAGCCCGCCCCAGGCGAAGTCTTGCTGCTCTACCTCTCGGCGACTCCATCCACGGTCAGCTCGGCCCTAGTCAGAAATGACTCGGGAACCGAAAGACCAGTCTACTACACCAGCAAGGTGCTCAATGAGGCCGAACGGAGGTACCCCGCAACCGAGAAACTCGTGCTAGCGTTGGTTACCTCCGCAAGGCGTCTCCGCCCCTACTTCCAGGGGCACCCCATCACCGTGCTAACCGGCGAGCCGTTGAAGAAGATTCTGGCCCACCCCGAGGCCTCAGGGCGACTCGTCAAATGGGCCATTATGCTCGGGGCCTATGACATCTCGTACCGGCCGCGATCAGCAATCAAAGGCCAAGCGCTCGCCGACTTCATTGCCGAAAGCACCATCCCCGCCGAGGACAGGCCTCCGACCACGACCGGGCCAACCTGGGAACTGTTCGTCGATGGATCGTCCAATTCGGCAGGCAGCGGTGCGGGGATACTCCTAAGGTCCCCCGAAGGGATAGAGCTACAGTACGCCTTGAAATTCAACTTTCAGGCATCCAACAACGCTTCTGAGTACGAGGCCCTTATCTCGGGAGCACGCATGGCCCGACGGCTGGGGGTCGAGCGAGTCAGGATCCACACCGACTCTCAACTAGTCGCAGGTCAGGTCAACGGCGAGTATGAAGCTCGGGAGGCACCCATGATCAAATACCTTCAGTTGGTCCGGAGCCTGGCCCAACAGTTCGAGGAATTTGGGGTAGTCCGGATAGCTCGGGAGCAAAACTCTCGGGCGGACGCCCTCTCTCGATTGGCCTCCTCCCTAGACCCGGAAGGTACACGATCGGTCCTCCTAGAAGAGCTAGAGCGCCCGAGCATTGACACGGAGCTCCTCGCTGTTGACTCGGCTACTCCAAGTGACTGGCGCTCCCCCTACCTGTCCTGGCTACAAGACTCCCAAGAGCCCTCCGACCCTCAAGAAGCCCGCCGAATGAAGTATCAAGCTCGGCGCTTCGTCGTCTTCGACAACACTCTCTACCGAAGATCGTTCTCCGGTCCCCTCCTGAAGTGCCTCGGTCCCGGCGAGGCAAGCCGAGCCATCCAAGAGATTCATGAAGGCCTGTGCGGAGCGCACTCAGGGGCAAGGTCGCTGGCCAGAATCCTGTTACGACAGGGGTACTGGTGGCCCACCCTGCAGCGCGACTGCTCGGCCTATGTTCAACAGTGCGACCGATGCCAGCGGTTCGACCACTTGGTCCATCAGCCGGCTACGGAACTTGTCACCCTAGCCGAGCCTTACCCTTTCGCTCGGTGGGGAATCGATATCCTTGGGCCATTCCCAACGGCCCAGTCCCAGAAGAAGTTCATCATCGTCGCCATCGACTACTTCACCAAGTGGATCGAGGCCGAGGCTACGGCAAGGATCACCGAGACAGTCGTTTGGGGCTTTGTTTGGAAATCGATCATTTGTCGCTTTGGCATCCCCCGAGTGATAGTAAGCGATAACGGTCGGCAATTCGACTCTCGGTACTTCCGAGATAGATGCGCCGACCTAAACATCCGCAACCACTTCACTTCGGTCGCCCACCCTCAGGCCAACGGGCTGGTTGAAAATGCCAACAAGACTATCTTGAAAGGCATAAAAACCAGACTCGGCAAGGCTAAGGGTAGCTGGCTCGAGGAATTGCCTAGCGTACTATGGTCGCACCGAACAACCCCCAGGACGGCAACCGGTGAAAGCCCTTTTCAGTTGGTATATGGCACCGAAGCCGTCGTTCCATTGGAGATCGCCAATCCGTCTCTCCGAGTGATCAGCTTCTCACTCGAGGCGAACGGGCAAAAATTGCTCGAGAACCTCGACCTAGCAGACGAACTCCGAGAGATCGCGAACGTCCGGGCAACGGAGTACCAGCGCCGCCTCACTCGATACTACAACGCCAAGGTCCGAGATAGACGTTTCCAACCGGGGGACTTCGTCCTCAGGAAGGCCGAAGCCTCTCGACCACTAGAGGCGGCGGGCAAGCTATCCCCCAACTGGGAAGGCCCCTACCGAGTGGTCGAGACGCTCGGAAAAGGTGCGTACAGGTTAGCGACAATGGAAGGGGAACCTATTCCTCGGACATGGAACGCAGCCGCACTACGCAAATTCTATTTTTGAAATTGTACAGCAAGATGGACGGAGTAAATCCCTTTTTCATTCCAAACCATTGGTACATCAGATAGGCAAATGCCAGTACATCACATAGCAAAAAGCAAAAATCCGTCTAACACCGCCTCAAAGGGTCATCGCTCGACTGACTCGGTCTTGATCTCCTCGCGTCCAGCCACTGACTCTGCCTCGTGCGGAAACTGGCTCGGACAAGAGGTGGTCAAGCCAGTTGCCTCGGGTGGCCCGTGACAAAGGTGACAGAGGGATTGCAGGAGGGAGGCCACCTTTGAACGTTGAGGAAGGCTACCTCCCAAGTTGGCAACAATCAGGAAAAAGGAGCGCCGTGAAAGCCTCCCCTCTTCCAAACTGCCAACTCCTTGGAAGGAAGGAGAGAGCAAGCAGCCCCCGAAGAGTGAAAGAAATGAAGAGCAGAAGAGGGAGAAAGAGGCTGCAGACGGAGGAAGGCTTCGGTGAGGAGGGAGCTTGATACGCCTCCTCCCCTCACACGGAGGGAAGTGACGGCAGGCTCCCCTGATGCCCCCATCCGTCCTCCGCCTCGGCGTCCACCCGGAAGCCACGCTGGAACTGAGAAAGGGCAAGAACCGTGCCTTCACACGTCGAAGCCCTCTCCAGATCTGCGCGGCGACCGTCGGACCCGTCTCGTGCACGCGCGGCGACCGTGGGATCCGTTCAACATTACAGGGCGGCGGGAGCTCGCCGCTCCCCGTCGTCGGCGGCGTCACCCTCCGAAGGATCCTCCATGCTCCGAATACAAGGGCACAACGCACAGTGAAGAGGAAGGAGCGAGGAAAGACTGTTAGAGAAAATCCCAAGCAGTGAAGAGGAAAGGGCGCCTTTCGGTCCTTCTTATAGGCCAAAGGAGGCTACACGCCTTAAATGACCCCCCCCCCCTCCTCGGAAACACGCCAAAGGATTTCTCCCCTGAACAGTCACCTCCAACTCCTCGTCCCCCGCCCTAGCGGGATTCACGAAGCGGCCTGACATTCAAAGCACGAGGGAACGGAAAGACGCCCCGTCAGAAGCCTACCAAAACTGCATGCGAAAACCACGCAGGACATATCGGCACCTCCCAACCACTCAAGATCCGCCAACCAAATCACGGCAAGGATGGTACTCAAACAGAGCAAGTCATTTATTATCACACCAAAAGGAAACCCTCTAAAAAGAGGGAAGAGAGACAAAAAGGGAAGGAGGCAAAGTACATCAGGCCTCGGGCCCACTTTGACATTCGGGAACGGCGGAAGGAGACGCGTCACCCCCGGCGCCTTCGGTGACGGCCGGCTCGGACACTGACCTCGCCTGTGCGAGAACTGTCTCGGTCGTGAGCCCTCCCGAAACGCCCGGAGCCGGTGACCCCGATGGAGGCGACCCCTCCGAATCTCCCCCGACCGACGAGGAAGAGCTGGAAACCGACTCATCCGAGTCATAACACTGGCCGAAGGGGAACTCGATCGCGGAGTTTTTCTCATCGGCGTAGTCCACCGCCCGGCGATAGCCTTGCTTGAACCCCTTTCGAGCACCCCGGCGTAGTGCTACCTCGTAGTAGGGTAGGGCGGCTTTTCCCAGGTCGGCCGAGTAAGCATCCGAGCTCCTGTAACGCTCGATTGCCTCCGCCTCGACCTGCCCCGCCCTTCCGACGAGCTCGACCTGAGCCCGCTCCGCCTCGGCCGCGCGCTCCTCTGCCCGGGCCCGGTCCGCCTCAGCCTCAGCTCGGAGACGCTCCGCCACCTCCGCCCGATCTAGCAGCTCGGCGCGTTCGAGCTCCCAGCGATTGTCTAGCTCGAGGCGACGCAGACGCTCCTCCTCAAGGAATCGGCTCGTCCTCTCGAGAGACTCTCGGGTCTTGGCGAGCTGTTCGGCAAGCACCCCGGCTTCCAGTCGGCTCGCCCGCGCCACCTCCCGGAACGCGGAGAACTCCTGCCGGAGCCCCTCATGCTCCCCCTTGAGTAGGGCCAGTTTCCTCTCGCAGCCCCCAAGGGTCCAGGCAAGGTTCGACCGCTCCGCCTCCGTCCGGGCGTGCGCCTCCGCCATCAAAGCCGCCGACCGAGCTATGACCAGGCCGCCCTCCATCAAGACATCAAGGATCCCGGGGGGGGGGGGGTATTGCGCCTTTCTCCCCCCTTCGTCCTTGCGGCAATCGACCGGCAGACCCGATACAGGTCGCCCGTAATGCCGAGCCTTTCCAAGGGCTCCGACAGAGGGGACCGCCCCGCCCGGGGCACCCCGCCAGAAGACTCCGCTCGAGTGACGCAACCAACCGCCTCGCGCGCCACGGTCGGTTGGGGTTGCGACGCCTCCCCGGGCGAACCCCCAACCTCGACCGGCGCCGCGGGACCGACCGCACCGGGAGCTCCAAGCACCTGGGGCTGCAACGCCCTAGCGGGCGAACCCCCAGCCCTGCCTGTCTCGGCCCGCACCTTGCCGACCGAGACATCCCCGCCTTCGGCCAATCCCCCGGCCTCGGCGCCAGCTACTTCGACATCGGCCCCCTCTGCCTCCGTGGGGGGGAGAGCCGACCCATCGCCGCCCTCTGATGGGCCCCCGGTCTCCTCGGCCCCCTCTCGCCTGGCAGGTGGGGGAGCTGGCCCCGAGGGGTCGGCCCCATCTTGCCCCCGAGAGGGGAGCGCCGCCGAGCCGGAGTCGCCCCCGGCGGTAGGAGGAAGACCGGCCTTCTTGACCCGTTTCTTGGCCTTCACGGCCTCCCGCAACTTTCCCGCCATGGGATCCTTGCGCTTTGTACCAGTTGGCCGTGAAGACCCCACGGGAGCCACCCCCTTGCCCTTATCTCGGGCTTGGGCGCGACTCGCAGAAGCATCTGGTTCATCGGCCGCCGAGTCATCTCCCAGATCAATGACCTCAGCAGCTTCCTCCAGAGGTTCCCGCCTAACGTCTGCCACAAAGGGAGAAGACCCGGTCAGGAGAAAGAAAGTAACTACCAGTCCCAGGAGAAGAGCCTCGAGAGCGGTACCTGTCGACGTCAACCGCGTAAGCAAGCACCGTTCGATGTTCTCCGGCGTCACCAGCTCCTCGGTAGACTGGCGGTTACCCAGCAGACGAGCGGCCTGCCGCTCCACGTGGGGAGGGAACTCCTCCGGGCGAGGGGGAAGATTCGGATGAAAATTGGGCGAGATCGGACATCTCCAAAACTCGTCCGTCGCCTCCGCCTTCACCCAAAAGAATTGGGTCTTCCACCCCTTGTGCGAGGAGTCCTTCGCAGCGAGGGAGATGCAACTCCTGTTCCTCCTTGCCTGGATGAAGTAAAAGCCCTTCCCCGCCGACGGGTGCGCTTTCAACTCGAAAAAATAATGAAAGAGGTCCAAGGAAGGAAAAATGTCGTGCTGACGACAGAGAATCCGAAAGGCGGAAAGGAGATATGATTTGGCCACCAACTGAATAGGCGCCAACTGGAAAAACTCGAGAAACTGGAGTACAAGAGGCTCGAAGGGAAGGCGGAACCCACTCTTCCAAGCCAGAAGGAAAGTGCAAATGTGCCCCGTACGGCTGTCCAGACTCGTCTCATACGGGGCGGCGACAGCAAAGCTGTACCTGAGAGGCAAGCGAAAGCGATGCTCCAGCTTCCTCACCTCGGCCTCCCCCAACTCACTACAGTTGGAGACTGGCTCCCGCCTCACCTGCCCGATTTCCAGAGGCAGACCAGCCATTGAGCCGGAAGATGACCCCTCGCGCGAGCTCGAAGACTCCGGAGGGGAAGGAAGTTGCCGAACCGCCTCCGCGGTTATCCTCGCCAACTCCTCAAACGCCGTCGCAAGGCTCTGCGCCTCCACTGTGCCCTCACGGCGCATCAAGGAGCCCCAGAAACAAAGAAACTAAGGAAAGCCCAAAACCCTGAGAAGCCTAGAACGACGAACAACGCCCAACGCCTATAAAACCCTGGAGGGAGGCGGCGCGTCGTTCCGTGCTCCGAGAAAAGGGGGGCCCCTTCAGTTCAAATCCGTCAGGATCATCATTACGGGCCCAGGCGACCACTATACGTGGCTCCATCACGCCAACAGAATTCCACCCACCTGAGCCACGCCGGTCCAAAGCCTCAAAAACTACTCGACCGAGCCTCCATGGCTCGGGAGTAGGAGGGGGACAAGTGGAGAGGGGGATTTCTGTAGCCCACCCAAAGAGCAGCCCAACTAGACCCAACAGGGTCCAACGAGGCAAGCCCACCCGGGTGACAGCCCACAGGGCCCACTCAGGGAAGAAAAGCCCAATAAACAAACACTCGAGGAACCAACTCTCCCCGGCGGCCTCTAGGCTCGGAGGGCCCGAGTGATGGTCAGGTCATAAGGAAGGTCCGGCCCAAGCCGTTTCCCCGCCCGGGAGAGACAGGCATTAGCCGACCTATCCGACCCCTCTCTCACCGAGCTATGCTCATCGCCCGGACAGGGCTGGCGTTTCAGGAGCTCGGCCAGACCAAATATCATCCGTTCAAGAGTCCCCAACGGATAGGGGAGTCATGAAACCGCCGGACTTCAAGGCGATAACGTCCCCACGATAAGGCCATGAAAGCCCACGTTGAGGACGTAACTCCCGCCGGAGACCCCTCAGCTTGCAGGACTCCTGAAGGCGGCACACTATTTAAACCAGGGCTACCCTCCGACGGAAGAAGAGAGCCATTCAGGTACTCATATACCCAAACTCCTGAGCAATCCGCTTCACCCTCTGGTGGAGAGGAATCTCGCGCGCTAGCTTTTCTCCTCCCCATTATTGCTTCCACCACAGCTCTACTGACTTAGCCATCGGAGGGTTTTACCCCAGGGAAGCCCCCTGGGCCCTCTGATACGTTTCCCTGTCTTGCAGTTCATCTTCAGGTGATCCACAGCCCGCTCAGGATACAAGCGCGAGATTTCGCCTCTTCAGATGCCTCCTTGGGGGCATTGCTAGCCCAGATCAATGAAGAGGGCAAAGAGCAGCCGCTGTACTACCTCAGTCGGAAGCTGATCGGGCCTGAGCATCGGTACACTCTTATGGAAAAGGTGTGCTTATCTCTTGTATTTGTTGTCAAGAAGCTAAGGCACTACCTTCTAGCTCACCGGGTGGAGCTCATCTCCAAATGCGATCCACTCAAGTTCCTGCTCAGCCAGCCCATCCTCTCCGAGAGACTTGGCAAGTGGGCGTTTATCCTTATGGAGTTCGACATCACCTTCGTCCTGCGCAAGGCGATCAAGGGACAAGGAATCCGAGTTCTTAGCCGCGCAACCTGTGCTAGAAGATTCGCCATTCAACTTCAAGTTGCCTGATGAAGAGGTGTTGGTGCCTTCACAAGAAATCGGGGAGCATCCTGAAAATGTATGTTGGCACCGGCTTATTTTCTTGAATTAATCGAGGATTAAGCATATGGAAATACTCCCTAAATAGAGTAAAACGGCACATCGCCAAAGCTGCTCTACCAGTCGAGTCGAGCTCAGAAATTGAGACACTTCACCGGGTCAAGTGGCGCAACATAACAACCGGGGATCGGCCCCGAGCAAACGGCACTATGCCAGCCAGTTTCCCGACAACCGGGTCAGTTTCGGGATTCGGGACAACCTGCCGTACCCTACGGCACTCTGTGAAGATTCGGGGATCACCCCCGAACACCCTGCATACGGTATCACACCGCCGACCCTTCAACAACCGGGTTAACTCGGGACTCCCAGCAACTCATCGCGTCTTGCACCACCATTGTGCGCCCTCGGACGCGGATCGACCTGAAAATTTCTATTTATAACGGGTCAAACCTCCCGGTCAAACCCGCGGTCAAACCCCCAGTCAAACCCAGGTAAAACCCCCTAGTCAAACCCGCCTAAACCCCCCCCCCCCCCCGGGGGGGGGAGGGTTTTAGGTGGACCAACCTCACCCCCAAGGCTAGTCCGCCTAAACCCCACAGAAAACAAAAAAAATATTTTTTTACTCCGCGTAAACCCCTTCGGGAAGGGTTTAGGCGGACCAGCCTCACCCCCAAGGCTGGTCCGCCTAAACCCCACAGAAAATAGAAAAAATATTTTTTACTCCGCATAAACCCCTCCGGGGAGGGGTTTAGGCGGACCAGACCCAGCCTTGGGTTTGGTCCGCCTAAACCCCCTGGGGGAGGGGTTTAGGCAGACCAGCCCAGCCCAGCCCCTTGGGCTGGTTCGCTTAAACCCTTCCTCCCCCACTCGTAAACAAAAAAAAACATTTTTTTAAGGGGTTTACCCGGACTAGCTTTGCCCCCAAACCTGGTCCGCCTAAACCCCTCCTGCCCCTTCAAATTCTCTATAAAAGCCTCCCCTAGGGAGCCCAAGGAATGAAGGAATGCAATGCAACACCCTCCGATCTAACTGCCGCACCCTCGGACTCCCGAGGCCTTCGGCATGGGTCGAGAACGCGAGGAGCTAAGCACGCGTGTGGTTGGCTTGTTGATCGGCTTGTACACGCCGAGGGTATGTCTCATGTACTCCCCTCACGCGGCGTCTAGCCATCGCACACAAGTCCATCCCCGCCGCACATAAGGCGTTACGGTGAGTACACCCGTATCTCGGGTCCGCCCGCGTATGACAACCCACGGTGGCTACGCATACGCTATGATGCTGCACCTGCTTTCGACACGGAGCCGCGTGCCCACTACTCGCCCCGAGTTGACCGCCGACCGCTCTGACTGATGACTCGAGTTAGCCGGACCCTGGCCCGGGAGTAATATTCCCGGGGCCGACCTCGACTCCCCAGCATGACGACACTCGCCTTCTGAGGCCCGGACCCGACTGCTCACCTTGAGCCGCGTCCGACCTCCGTCAAGCGCCAGCCCACGACCGCCCCTACCACCTAGGCAGTCGGGCTTGTCTCGATCTCCTCATAGGGAGCCTCTGTAAAACACGCGGATATCCGCCTCATTACGCATTGACCCGGGGACCGACCTGCGCGTCGGAATTGTCCCGTGGCTTGCGCCAGTTGTACTTTGGCCTCCTTGGCCCATTTATAAAGTCCACTTGGCTCTCATACAGCATGAAACCAGTTGAGCATATGTACATGTACTCGGGTCTCAGCCTCTTCACGGCGCCCGCCTCCTTCAGTCACAACGGTGCCTCCGGCACCCGACTGCCAGTCACACCTGGCCCCGAGCACGACCATCGAGGTCTCCCGGCGCTCGCCTCCTCCAGTCACAATGGTGCCCCCGGCACTCGACTGCCAACAACTCCAGTCACAACGGTGTCCTCGGCACCCGACTGCCAGCTACTCTAGTCACCTCGGGGCCCGCGGCACCCGATCACTCAACAACTCCAGTCACAACGGTGCCCCCAGCACCCGACTGCCAGCAACTCCAGTCACAACGGTGTCCTCGGCACCCGACTGCCAGCTGCTCCAGTCACCTCGGGGCCCGCGGCACCTGATCACTCAACAACTCCAGTCACAACGGTGCCCCAGGCACCCGATTGCCAACGACTCCAGTCACATCGGGGCCCGCGGCGCCCGGCCATTCAACAACTCCAGACACAACGGTGCCCCCTGCACTCGACCGCCAGCTACTCCAGTCATATCGGGGCCCGCGCCACCCGATCACTCAACGACTCCAGTCACATCGGGGCCCGCGACACCCGATCACTCAACAACTCCAATCACAACGGTGCCCCCGACACCCGACTGCCACCTGCTCCAGTCACATCGGGGCCCGCGGCACTCGATCACTCAACAACTCTAGTCACAACGGTGCCCCCGGCACCCGACTGCCAGCTACTCCAGTCATATTGGGGCCCGCGGCACCCGACCACTCAACTTCCCCCACACAACGGTGCCCACGGCACCCCTACTACCTCGACCTCGACACTGTCTCATGTCGGGAATACATTGTGACGCCCCTTGGGCGCCATCATGCTGAGTCACAGATCCTCTGACGGACACTATGTACAGATACGGAACTACCCACACAATAATGCAATGACCCGGGGACCGTCATGAATGATGGAATTGTGTCATGGCTTGCAAGCAATTGTAATCGGACTCTCATGCCCCCATATAAATGCCTTTCATGGCATATAAGTCATGTAATCCAGTCATGGAGCGGATCCCCCTCCTCGTCGGAACCAGTCTCTCTGTCCCCAGTTATCCCTGTTGTGTTGCTGTTGCCCTATCGCTGCTGCACGGACTAAGCCCTCCCGACGTCGCGGCTCCCAGGGTCCCTGACTCTCTCTTCGGTAGTAGAAACAAAGGTATTCAGATTCAATCCGATGTAAAATAAACACCGGTTGCTTGCGACCGGTGGGGAAAGACGTCCAGTGCACGAATCCCCATAATCGCCTGCGCACTTGCACCAGTGAACTCCTTCTATCCACGTGTTGCCCGATCTCTCGAGCCACGTGCCGCGTCCTGGCGACACTCCCCCGTCAATCTTTGGTTCCATAGGTGATTGTCGAGAAATCGACTGGCACGCCCGCATTCCACCCATCCATCCCTGTCCCAGTCTCCCAGAATGATTAACCATACGCCATCCCTTTCAGTGCGTTCATATCGTTCTCTCTGTCTTTTTCTCAATACCCCCGGAATCCCCGCGTGCCCAGTCAACTTATCTCGGCCTTCCGTAAAAGGTGAGTGTGCGTCCCCCGCCGCGAGGATAAAACACAAGTGAGTCCCCGCGCGCGTATAACAACGTCCCACCACAAACAGAGCCGAACGTCCTCACCCTCGACTTCCCATGTTGGGAGTTGTATTTTGATAGCGCTTCCCGAACAATCAAGAGGGTTGGCGGCCTCACAGACTTTATCTCGGGTGCGGGGATAATTTTTGTATCTCTGCAAGATGGCATTTTTCATAATTCCTGTGCCCTCATGAAGTCATTGACCCTCATGAAGTCATTGACTAATAATGAGGTAGAATATGAAGTGCTAATTATTGGGCTTTAGCTGGCACTGGAGATGGACATCAAGTGCATATGGGGACTGACTCTCAGCTCGTCATTCGACAGGTCCTGGACGACTATGATGTCCGGAAGAAGGTGCTCATTCCTTACCATGCAACCGTCATGAGGTTGAAGGAAAAATTTTACTTATTTGAAATAGGCCACGTCCCAAGGGACAATAACTTTCAAGCAGACGCTTTGGCAAAGTTGGCAGCAGCCTTATAACTCCCACCTGAAGGAGAGTTGAATATCACTGCTAGACACCGAAGGCTCATGCCAAGTGTGCTCGACGAAGAATCCGGCCTCACTATCTGCGAGGTCAATAACATTCAAGAGAAGAATGCTTCCGAAGAAGAAGACTGGCGTGAGCCGATTATAAAGATAAAGAGCGGGTGGCTTCCTCCCGATCGGGCTTAGAGAGTGCAACGGCTATTCAGGGCAACATCTTACCAGTTGATTGACGACTTGCTTTTCAGGCTCGTCCATGAAAATGATCGATCGGTCCTCCTACGGTGCCTTCCATCTAAGGAAGCGAAGACTGTGATGCACGAGGTCCACTTAGGATTGTGTGGGGCTCATCAAGCAGGAGCCAAAATGAAGAATAGTATTAAGTTCAAAGGGTTTTATTGGCCCACCATGTACGAAGATTGCAACCAGCATGCTCGTACCTGTCACTTTGCCAAGCATTTGGGCCAGTGCCTCAGAGGCCGCCTAATCCGCTCCATCCAACTGCGCCTACTTGGCCGTTTGCGGAGTGGGGCATGGACATTGTGGGACCATTCCCGCCATCATCTCAAGGCCACAAGTTCATATTGGCCGCCACTGATTACTTCTCCAGATGGGTAGAAGCTATTCCGCGGCGAGAAGTTACAGGGGAAATAGTCGCCCGGTTCGTGAGGTATTACATCATATACAGATTCGGCACTCCCAGTCTGATCATTTCGGATAATGGCACGTCATTCAGGAACAAGACCTGGGAGTGTGGTTCAGGAAGACATGGTTCTAATTGACGGACATAACATTCCGAAGAGTAGTAGCTTTCGATACTTAGGGTCTATCATACAAGAGAATGGGGAGATTTATGATGACGTTACACATAGGATTAAGGCAGGCTGGTTAAGATGGAGAAGTGCATCAGGTGTCCTTTGTGATCGCCGTATGCCTGTGAAACTCAAAGGGAGGTTTTATAGAACGGCTGTGAGACCTGCTCTGTTATATGGTACCGAGTGTTGGGCAGTACGAAAGGAACACATCCACAAAATGTGTGTAGCGGAGATGAGGATGTTGAGATGGATGTGTGACAAGACTAAGAAAGACAAGATTAGGAATGAGCGCATCCGTAAGGACTTAGGGATAGCTCCAATTGATAGTAAAATGAGAGAAAATAGACTCAGGTGGTTTGGACATGTGTTTCGTCGCCCTAACTCAGCGCCGGTTAAAAGATGTGATCAAATCTTAGTGGATGCTAGCAAAAGAGCTCGAGGAAGGCCTAAAATGAGATGGTGCGATGTTATTAGGAAGGACATTAGTTCCTTGAGTTTAAATATGAATATTGCACTTGATAGAAATCTTTGGCGGAACAGGATTCATGTAGCCGACCCCAATTAATTGGGATAAGGCTCTGATGATGATGATGATGATGATGATTCAGGAACAAGACCGTATATGCTATGGCAGCCAAATTCCATATCGACTAGCGGACGTCATCCGTCTATAATCCCCAAGCCAACGGGTTGGCCGAGGCCTTCAACAAAATCCTCTGCAAACTGCTGTCCAAGATAGTGGGTGGCCGTAAACAAGACAGGGGCGAAAAGGTCCACGAAGTCCTATGGGCCTATCATACTATCTACAAAACCCCTACGGGTTGTTCCCCATTCTTCCTGGTCTACGGAGCTGAAGCGGTGGTCCCTGTGGAAATCGAGCTGGCGTCCTATCGTGTTGCTGTTCAGGCCGGATTGCCAGACCAAGACCAATCTGGAATAAAAAGAAGGCTCGAGGAACTGTCCAACCTTGAAGGTGAAAGACTCAAAGCTTATAAACACTTACAAGTGTATCAGGCCCGTATGACACGTGCTTATGATGAGTTGGTCAAGTAAAGGGCATTCAAGAAGGGTGACCTCGTCATGGTCAAAGAAAAGGAGGTCTTGGTAGGTAGACCCAGCGGCAAACTCCAGCCTAATTGACGTGGACCTTACGTCATGCAGAAGGTCTATGAAGGAGGGGCCTATACGGTCGTCGATCATAAGGGAAACAACCCTTTCCCTCCTCTTAATGGCAAGCACATGAAACTTTACCATGCGCCACCGCACGAGCTTCTGCAATAGTCCTCTCAGGACATACCTCTCCCTAGCGAAAATTCAAGTTAAAAAAAATTGGGACAAAAATATTGATGCCCCGATGGACTTAGTCTCCCTTCAAGGGTTGGCTAAGGGCAAAAAAGCCATAGACCTGGTTGAGGTGAAAACCCGTAAGGGCGTCTCGGGCAAAAATGGGCAATCCCTCGGTATGAAAACCCGCAAGGGCGCACCGAAAAAAGCTAAAGGGGCCCAGCCTCGGCGAAAACTTGAAGGGGCGGTGAGGTTGTGTTGCACCCGAAATTGTTCTCGACATATTTTCGGGAATTTTATGATGCTATAATCGACGGAAAGATGGCGTATCGTCAACACCGTCAAATTGCGGAGTACCTCCGTGATTTAGGGTCCATTGGCCCGACTACACAATTGCAATCGGCTTCGCAACGGGGAAATTAATGAGGAAAACACGTGCGTATACCCGTCAAAAGAGCCGAGCAAGTGTATCACACGGCGCAGACGGACGCAAAGATTCCTCCCCACGCGACGACGTACAATTTAACAAACAAACAAGTCGCTTCTCCGCTCCCACGCGAGTCTCCACCAAAATATTGCTACCACGTGGCGAAGGGAGGGCCCCCAAGGGGCAATATATATATTTCTCTTCAACCCAGGTTGACAAAAACGAAGGAAAACGGCGCGAGGAGGGGTCAAAAGGCATGCACAAGGGTCAAATGACCCCTCTAGACTGGCAGGCCCAGGAGGAGGAGACCCGGGTGGGGGGGGGGGGGCACCCGAGCAGGGTCAAATGACCCCGCCGGTCGCGCCACCCGCGGGGTCATGTGACCCCGCTGAGTCCTCCCACCCGCGGGGTCAAATGACCCCGCTGGGACCTCCCACCCCGCGGGGTCATTTGACCTCCGGGGTCCCGTGTTTTCAAAAAAAAAAAAGAAAAAAAAGAGATAAAAAAAGGAGAAGGGTCAAAAAATCATTTTGCCACTCCGCCTTGACAGAAATAGGGGTTTTTGCACCCCACCCTGACAGAATTGAGGAAAATCCTCACGGTTTTGTCAACCTGGGTCCTCCCGCCTTCTATAAATAGACTCCCAAGGGTCCAAGTGGAGACATCTACGAACACACGAAGACAACATCAGCAAACCACACAAGGAGCTTGTTCTGTCTGTTTTGGCCTGTGAGGGGTAAGTCCCCGGGTCATGTACTTATGCCCCTAAGGGGTATTTTTGTAATTATGCTCCTCAGCGGGCATGTTTGTAATTATGCCCCTCAGCGGGCCATGTTTTGTAAGTCTCTACGCCTCAGGACGACTAAGTTATGTGGTTCTGTCCCTACAATGACGGAATTACAAAAATGTCCTCCCGAGGGCCGTAAGAGACAACAGTCCTGTAATTTGCAGTTCTACCCTGCAATCTTTTGTAATTGGGACTACGTCCCTACCTCCTGCATTAGTGCGGATCCTTGTACAGTCGACAATTTGTCGACAACCCTTGTACCCAGTTGGGTCATAAAAATATCTAATGTACGCCACATATTGTCTTTGTACGTCGATCGGGAAAATTACAAGAAAACCCTTCGACTTGTGGAAATTGCATATATGGGTCCCTCCTTGGGCAAGATTGACCCATGTGAGCCTTCCATGAAGCCGTTGTCACCCCTTCAGCTCGGGGATGCTGTCAGCTCAGTCCGACACTCAGATGTCCCCAACCCTAGGCCTATGTAGGGTGTGGTAAAATTACCAAAATACCCCTGGGTCGGTAAAATTACCAAAATGCCCTCGAGGTTGAGAAAACCTCCCTCTACTTCAAAAATGCCTACGGCTTTCGCATATTTGCGTCTTTACTCCTAAATCTTAGAGTTTTGCCCAGACTTAGCCCTAACTCTATTAACATGTTGGTGGTAAACGAGTGGTCATGGAGAGTCTCTTGAGTGAGCCTGCCCTCCACATCGGAACCTAAGGAGAAGACTTTGGGGTTTCTTTGACAGTTAAACAAAGGTGTTCGGACGTTAGGCCGATATAAATCAACACTGACTACGGTCAGTGGGGAAAGGTCCAACACTCGAACCCAAATCGTCTGATACTATGCGCACCAACGGAATAACCCTCTCTACGTAGATGGATGTTTCTTTTCAAAAAGAACAAATCTATATTTTATCTACGATAAAAAAGACTAGATATTCTGTGTGTTCCCACATGTTGGTAATGTGAAAAAAAAAGTCCCTCTTGTAACATGCTTTACGGGTGGTTTCAAGTTAGTGACTTCACCCTACGATGGCAAATGCATTATACTGATGTCTTAGCTATATTTCCAACGTCGTCGTACGACATCTAGTCCCATCGGGGCGCCGTGGCTATCATCCCGACATTGTCATACTCAGTCCCATCGGGATTGTCATCATTTGAATCTTTGCATTTGATTCGTACGCCCTGTCCGGGCTGTCAAGTCCGTATCCTTTTCTCGGAGGGTTGATTCATGCCTTTTGGCTAGTCAGCCCCGCTTACATTTTTAATTCCAGATTTGACTCTTATGTCCCTTCGGATTGTCAAGTCTATCTAGTCCTTTTCAAGAGTTGACTCATACGTCTCTTGGCATGTCGGCTCCATCTGTATTCTGGACTTCCCGGGTTTGGCTCCCGTGTCTCTTCGGGCTTACCAATATGTCCTTCTAGTCCCATCGGGCTCGACCTATGCATGCCCTTTCGGGCTGCCGACCCATCTCGCCTATTGTTCGTCGGATTTAACTTACATGTCTCTTTCAGACTGTTAAATCCATTTACTCAGTGTCCCATCGGGTTCGGCCTATGCATGCCCCTTTCTGGCTGTCAAACCCGTCTTGCTTATCGACTTTCGGGTTTGACTTTTACGTCCCACTGGGGCTGTCAAATCCATCTTTCATCTTCTGGATTTGGGCTGTGCATGCTCCTTTCGGGCTACCAACCCATCTTGCCTCTCAGCTTTCAAGCTTGACTCACATATCCCACTGGGACTGTCAAGTCCATTTTTTTGTCCCAACGGGCTTGGCCTATGCATGTCCTTCGCAGGCTGTCAACCCTATTTGGCTATCGGCTTTCGGATTTGATTTATATGTCCCACCCGGAATGTCAAATCCATTCTTTTAGCTTTCTAGGCTTGGCCTATGTATGTCCCTTTTGGGTTGCCAACCCACCTCGCCTACCAACTTTCAGGTTTAACCCATATGTCCCCCTCAGACTGTTAAACCTACTTATTTGCTGTCTCAATCGGGCTTGGCCTACGCATGCCCTTCTCTGGCTGCCAGCCCACTCTGCCTATCGGCTTTTGGATTTGACCAGCAATGTCTCACTAGGATTGTCGAATGCACTCGTTCGTCCCACTAGCTTCGGCTCGCGTGTCCCTCACGGGATGCCAACAATCCCTTTTGCCTCTTGGCATTATAGGTATTCAAAAAAAAAAAAAACACCAGCGGACTTGATTGTTCTCATTAGGGGAGCAATCAAGGGCAAAAAGGCTTTAACCCGACTAAGGTGAAAACTCGCAACCCGACTAATGTGAAAACCCGCAAGGGCGCCTTAGGCAAAAATGGGAACCCTTCAGTGTGAAAACCCGCAAGAGAGCACTGGAAAAAGTTAAAGGGGGTCAGTCCTGGCGAAAACTCGAAAGGGCAGTAGGGTTGGTAAAGTGACAAAAAAAAGAAAGAAAAGAAAGAGAAGAAGAAAGTAGAAAAAGAAAATAGAGCATACATGCAAGAGAATGGAAGCAAAAGTTACTGAGCTCTGTCTTTTATTATCAATGTCATCAAAGAAAGGAGCCCGAGACAAGCCCTCGGGATAACTGAGACAAGAATGGGCAAAGTACAAAAGCCCTGTGTACAAAAATCTGCCAAAGCTCGTCAAGCACCATATTCGTTCCTCCTCAGGTCAGCAAGGAGAGTCTCGCTCTAAAGAGCCTCCTCCTGGAGACCCTCAAGCCTACGGCAGAGAGCCTCTACATTGGCACGCGCGAGACTGCGCTCCTCCTCGATCTCTCGAATCTCCCGCAGAAGCTCCTCCACTCTGCGGGAGGCTGCCTGCTCACGCTCTTGAGCGGCCTCGATCTGGATGCCAACCTCAGCCTAGGCTGCTCGAAGTCCGTAGAGCTGCTCCTCCTTCTGCCGGATCTGCATCTGGGTCCTCCGTCTTTGCTCCTGAATAGCGTGAAGGCAGGCGAGCTCCTCCAGAGAGACGTGAGCTCAGTCATGCAGGCGTCCCGAGGAAGACCGAATGCATGGTAACCTCTGGTGCAGCACTCCAAGTGACCCCTCATAGCCTTAACGGTCGGGAGGGGGTCGATCTGTAGCAGCGATTGGAGATTCTGAATGAGCAGGGTGCCCATATCAGCATTCGCCAAGGCTACACCAAGCTGGGGCCCGTCAGGCCACTCTAACCCAAGAGCGGGAAAGTCCTGGGGTGCATTTGGAGCCACCTCTGCCGGGCCTGAATTCAAAAAGAAAGAAGGATAGAAGATTGTGAGTATGCCATCACAATAAAATCAGCATGTGCAGAACTCTAAAGTACAAGTCATAACGGCCTTGCTGGAGACAACTCTGCACGTTGGGTCAGTTGTGGAAGGAGGCTCCTCCTCCAAGATTGGAGGAGAAATGTCAACAGGGGCTGACTCCAGCTCTGCAGGTGGTGCAGCTGCAGTCAGGCTCTCTGCAAGTGAAATGAGACATAAAAAAATTACAATATTTCATTTGCACCAGTAACAGAGATGAGGACTTTAGAGTGATAAGGGTATACCAATCTCTACAGGGGCATTTTCCTCAACCACAGCGGCGTCGGTCTCTATCGCTAGCTCCGCAAGAGGAGGGATGGCTAAAAATGTGTAGAATTATGGTTAATATCGCATGGAAAGGAAGACATATTCAACAAATGATATGGGCTTTTGTTAAAAGAATACTTGGAGCCAAAGACTCAGTAAGGGTAGCCACATGGTCAGCATTGCCCCGCTCCTCTAAAGGTGCCCGGAGTGACCCTTCTGCCATGTCAACCCCACCACGCGGTGAGAGAGGCCTTGCTCCCGTTCGATCAGCAGCAGTCAAAATCAGGGGCACAATACAATATCAAAATTCTCTGAATATGGTTTGCATGCACAAGGGAAAATATGCAAAAATATCTTGCGCATACCTGAAGCAGGTCTCCCACTGGACTCTGCAAGGTTGACAGTACCTGTCAATAATCCGAGGTCAAGGGTGGTGCTGCCTCATCAGGTACCCCCAGTTCTGGGCAATTTTTTTCAGCTGTTGTATCAAACTCCAGAGCCCTTAGGTCTCCATCATAATCTGGCAAATCCGTGAGTGGTCCAGACTCAACGAGTCTCGAAAGCTCATCCAGGGAGGAGGCCGACTTGGTAGCTGCATAATGAGCAACAAGATAAGCCAAAGGAGTCACAAAATGATGTATATATAAAAATGATAAGAGTCCTAAAGTTATCTGGGGTCATCCTTCTCTCTCCTTCCTCAGAAGAGCTTGATGAGGGGAAGAGGAGCCTTCACTAGAAGAAGTACTAGAAGTCCCTATACTTGTCAAAGTGCTAGAACTTCCCCCGCTCGGGGACCCAGAGGATGAAGAATTCCCCGTGCTAGAAGAGGCCTCTCCCCCTTCTCAGACAACAGGGAGAGTGGGCTGGACCCCAGGATCCTCTGCAACAGGCAATGTTATATTAGCCAACATATACATTCTCTAAAGCACAGAAGAAGAAGAAAAGCCGGGATAAGTCCAAGAGATGTTTACCCGAAGCCTAGACAGCAGGGGCCCCTTCCATATCAAGTGCAGGAGAGGCGGCAGTCACCGGGGTATAATCGTCGGCGGTAGGGTCCAACCCCTCTATGTCCAGACTCACATCGGGGATGGACTCGTCGAACTCCAATCCCACCCCTGTAAAAACATTCTCTGGGCGGGGAGAAATGCTCATGGCAGCTCGAACCTCAGGAGGAGCTGCATCCAAAAGGAAAGAAAGAAGTCATGTTATAACATTGCGTAAACATGTTATAATGCTGATTTTAAATAAAAGTTCTCACTTACTGGAGACGTCTGCTAGAGTGGGAGACTCTTCCCCAGAACGAGGGTGGGTAGCAGGCCGTGTGTCATCTTCCTGACTTTCAGCTCGAGGTCTTTTCCCAGGAGCATGGACCCCAGTGGGAGCAGCACCTAGAGAGGTCTCTCGCAGGAAAATACCGTCCTGACCATTGCTGTGGTCTACAAATAAGAAGAGATTGCATGTGATGAGCATCTCAAATTACAGAACAGGAAATAAATAATAGGAAACATGGTAGAAGTAAACAATCAAGCTTATACCTGGTGCCCCTATGGCCCTTTCGGGCCTTAAGATGATATGTTCGGGCTTCAATCGAAGAACTCGGGCCACTTTATTCACAGTGTCCAAGATGGCATTGGGGGTGACAACCACCTCCAGATCTGAAATGTACTCCACTGGACCGGCACAGCCCACTGCATTAATTACATGGGCCCTCCACTCTGTGAAAGCACTACTTGCAAACGCTGCCTCAGGGACTGGCTGTGATAATTGAGACTTATTCTTCAGACCACAGGAGGTCTTCAAATCCTCCCACCAAGAGTAAGTCACTGAAGACCCAAGGGCCACCCTCGGGTGGGAAGACCCAGAAGTGGAAGCTGTTGCTGGTGTACTTCTCAAGGGTTTCAGAGCCCCAGCATACTGACTCCTGTCAACGGGAATGGGGAGCCCCTCCTCCCTCCAACGGACCTCTATCTCTCTGATGGCTCGGGCAACTCCGGAAAAGTGAGACATGACAAAGCCGGGGTCAAGAAACAGGGGAGACAGGTCCTCCCTCCTCAGGCGTCTCTCCTCAGCAGCCCAGATGGCATCGTAATGTTGTCTGAACACATTGCTGAGCTTAAACTACCAACACGCATGGTGTATGTCAAAGTGACCCTTGCGCGTTTGTGCTGGAATTAGATAATACTCCTTCACATCACGAAAGAGGAAGGCCTGCCAAGCAGCTGCAACCAGATGTACATCTCTCTGTCTATACTGTCGAAGGGCCGGAGGGAAGTCCACATTTGGGGGGATAGCCTGATCATATCCAAAATTCCGGGCAAACCGATGTGGATAGTATGGCTCGAGAATTGCTGTGCTGGAACGGCTGTAAACCAGAACGCCAGGCCGTATACAAACAACCCACTCGGCTAGTGCGTGGGAGGAGGGCAAAGCCCACGAAGACAATCTGCAAGCAACTGAATCCCCCTGTCGCTCTAAATAGGGGCGATATAGATGGGAGCTGTGGTCAAAGTCTAGGCTCTCATCCCTCCAATATGGAGGATAGTCAAAGCACGGCGGGCACTGGCTAACTGTAAAACAGCATCCTGGTCTGGGTGACTAGCAAATGCGAATATGAGCGGAGCAGCTGTATTATCAATTGGCGTCCTCTGCAAAAGCTCTGGCTACAGTAAACCAGCCCACGCGCTCAAGTAATGAGTGGGCATCAAAATGTCCTTATCTCTGGGCGACGAGTGTGAAGTCAAAGCCCCAAAAGAGTGGTAGATATTCGCCAGTGCACTCGGGGCAATAGCGACTCTGCGCCTACACGCCATCAGACAGGCTAGATAGATCACCTCTGCCCGAAGAACTCCCTCCTCTCCATGAGGGATCACAAAGCTGGCCAACTAGTAGGACAAGTAGGCTGCCAAGTATGTCAGTGGCGGCAGCCCCCCGAGTTCCACCCCTGTGCTGGGGCAGGCAAGTGACGTGGGTGTGAAGCAAACCTCAATATGACCTCCTTGCACTGCTCCTAGGTCATGCCAGAAGAAGCAAACTCTTCATAAAAATAGTAAGGACCACTGTAGAAGTGCATCACCCATGCATTCAATGCCACTCTTGGTGTGCGGGCAGCCTTCTCTTTTCCTACAAGGGCTAGGTCCCTCCATGTCTTCATCAGGTATCTGAAGCAATAGGGAAGAAGATACCGGCCAGCTCCGTCTGAAGCACTGAGATGCAGGTCATCTAAGGATAGTTCCTCATGGGGTTGTCCACACACTGGTAGGCCAGAAATCCTGTGAAAAGTCCACAGTGAAGTCTCCCCCTCAGTAGTGACGAATGTGTTCCAGCGCCGGTTGAACCTTTCGGCCAAAGCCTGAAGCAACCCTGTGTGGCAGGGGTAGGAGTATAATGCCGTGGTCACTGCATGGCGAATCCCGGCCCTATCATGCACTGATCTGTAGACAGTCAAAAATGCCCCACAGCCATTCCGTCGTGCCTCGACGGTGACAATGAGAAGGAATGACAGACCATTTCCCATACCAGCTGGGAGTCTTCTTTGCTACTATCCTCTCCAATAGACAGTCATGATTGTAGTCATCATGTGCAAAAGTGGCCCTAGAAAGAGCCAGAAACATCCCATCTACTGTAACATCCACGGCCTTGTGATGCCTGGATAAATGCCAAATTGTTGGTGATGACGGTCCCACTCGGATTGTAAAGCTGTCAAATTCCCTGAAGAAGTCCAGACTCTTCTGATCAGGATACTGTCTCTACCGTATGAAGCCCTCGGGGAAGCTCGGATAGGAAAATGTACAAGTGCCGTGCATGCTGTCCCTCTTGAGCACGATGGCTTGCTCGAGATGACGCCTCTCTCCTGGCAAGAGGGAATCATCAGCTTCCATACTAGAAGGCACAAAGCTCTGGACAAAGGATAGGAGATGCCGGTCCAGTGGAAAGTGGGATGGATACCCTCCTGAATGGTCGTACACATAGACCCCCTGTCTCCTTGTAATGCGGGAGATATCAACAGTGTCCTTAGCTGCAGTAAGATCCTCAGTCGGGCCCTCAGCGACCCAAGCAAACTTGCGGTCCACCGCGTCAAAGCTGTCAGAAGTGATGGTACGAGGAGGGAAAGGTGGCATAGGCCTATCTGTCCTCTGCACATAATGATCATCAGAGCCCCCAACCCTGGGCCTTAGGGATGCCTCGGCTTTGGCGAGCCATGTTTGTTGAAGCTGCGAAGACCAAGAGCAATGAGGAACGATGAGTGAAAAGGTTGAATTAAAAATCAAACCAGCATGAGGACAACGATAAGAATATTTGGGCTGTAATGCCCCGTAAATTTTATAAAATATTTCTGAAATATTTAAGAATTTTTTAGGAATTTATAAGAATTTTTAAAGACCAAAATGGATTAATAAATAAATTTCTGGGTTAAATAAATCATTTCTAAAGCCCAAGTATGATAACCAATTTACCTAGCCTATTTAAATAAAGCCCAAAGGACTTAAGGACCAAGCCCATGAAGTTTGGTCCATATTCTAGAAGGTTAATTAGTTTATTCACGGAATATAAGGGATAAATACTCCCTATTTAGATAATTAAGTGGATAAGACGAAAATAGAGTTTGAATGAATTTCAAATTCGGCGCCCAAACGTAATGGCGGTCTATCGTAAAACCGCTAAGGGACATATGGCGGTCCAGTTCTAGACCGCTACTTTCTGTCAGTTCCGTGAGTTGAAGAAAGAGCAAAAAGATTAGATTTTTAATGTTTTATCTCCTAGAGATCGAGATGGGAGGACTAGTAAGCATCTTAAGGACTCTTAGAAGTCGGGCTAATAGCATACAAGGACTCTAGAATTGATCTAATCTATGAAACCCTAGCAAAATCCCATAAATAGAACCCAGATTTGGCCTGTGCGACCCTTACTTTGGCTCGCGTAGAATCCTGGTAAGGAGGTATTATTTTAGGTAAGTTCTTTAGAAGTTTTTATTCCTAATACATAGGACTAACATCCCTCAAAATTTCGTGCTAGGAGTTCAAGCACACAGGGAGTTAGAGACGCCCAAAGTTGTTGGTTTCACAACGACGACCCAGGAGACTGTGCAACGGGGTGTTGAAGATCAAGGAATTTGGGATCCAAAACAAGGTATTTAGAACTGGAACCTTTAGAACTTTTCGTTCCCCTTAGTATCTTCTTCTTACCCTCCAAATTTCACGTCCATAGGTCAAGAGAGTAAGGAGTTAGAGCAACGAGAAGTTTCTGATTTGTCACAAGAAGTGCAGAACTAGGGTGGACTTCCACTCTGAAATTCGATCTCTAAAAGACTTAACAGAGGTAGGTCATCTCATGAACGGCTAAAATATCATTCTAGGGGTAAAAGCCCTCTTGTTTTACTAGATTTCATGATCTATGCATCAAGAATTTCATGTTTTATGCATCTAGTATACATCCATGCATATTCTTAGCCCTAATTAAGTTAAGAGAAACTCTCTCGTTAATTCACAGAAATCCCATGCATATTGTTAGCCTAACCTTCGTTTTATCATGATAGGGAAGTTTATACATGTTGATTTCCAGACATGATGCGTTTTAAACATTAGTTTCTTCTTATTTAATTTACTGTCAGACGTGCTCTAGCGGCCTAATCTTCGACCGCCAACCTTGTGCAGAGGCCCTACGATAAACCGCTAGTCACCTTGAAACACGATTTTTATAAAACCTCTGGCGGACCAGAAATAGATCGTTAAAGTCTCTCTGGCGGCCTTACGATAAATCGCCAACTTTCTGTAACGGCTCTATAATAGACCGCCAATGTTCTGATTTCTGTCAACCCGAGACAGAATCAAGAGCAGTCCATTTAGCTTATAAATAAGCCTAGTTAACTATGTTCTAACCTGTCTTAATGTTATTTACTAAGTTTTTATTTATTGATTCGTAATCGTGAGTTAATGTTCTTTATGATACTTAGGATTATTTTAAGCATATGATAATTTCATGCCCAAAAATCATATAATCTTGTATTAAATCATGGTTTAAACGCTACATTAACGAGATTGAACGTTGGTTTATCACAGTACATATTCTCTTCTTATCTCAGAGTCAATTTCTGTAAGTTCATGGCATATATCCCGGTATATGACCATTAGTTACACTTTGCACATTAAGAACACAATCTTAGACTTGATAACCTCTCCTTTGGATATTCTTTCCAATGGACTAGGAAATCTTGTTTCAAGGCCTCCGTAAGTCACCGCGAGCCTAGGATTTCCACTAGGACGCCGAGCTGGTTGTACCATTAAAGCCCAATTGTCTAGAAAGCACTATCGACGTTTTCTGAAATTCTGTCCATTAACGGTTCAATACTCGACTGCTACGTCCCATTAACGGTCCAGTATCTGACCGCCAAGTTCTCTGAGTCCAAACCGATTTCTTTCTGGATTCAGCCCACTCTAGCGGCCCAATATTAGATCGCCATATCAATATTGCGGCCCAATTTTTGACCGCTAAATTTCCTGAGTACTGTTGACCCAAGGTTTGACCCAAGGGTTAATATTCTTATAATCTTAGATTGACTAATGATAGTCTAGGACTTGTAACCTTGTTCAAACATATCTAAGATAAATTTTGAAAGATAAAGAACGTACCGTTATGCTGTCGAATTTTCTCTAAGGCATAACTTAGTTATTAATGCATTTCTTGAACTCATGAATCTATATTTGGTACATTCTTATTGACGCCAAGTCTTGAACATTCGTTGATCTTACTACATGCCTGGTCAACTTTATTGCTATATACGTGGAAGTAGCTTGATTTATACTTGAAGATGCAGTTCGAGCACTGATTGTGTTCAAGGGTTCTATGTTAGCCCCCTCGGCTGATTGTCGGAAACATACTTTTATAAACCATGGGGTATGATGCTTCTGGCGTCGCATTGCGCTGGGAGTACTTTCTTTATAAATAAGTGAAATATCCACGGCTCATGAAGTGAATTATCATCAGAAATTCACGAAGTACTTGCTATTAAGCGAAAAAGTACTTCCTTGCTTGTTACATGACGTTCTAGTACATTCTCGTTACATTCTTGTTCATGAAAGGCAATAATTATATTCTTGCTTGATCATGCTTGCTCAATCATATCTTAACTTGATCATGTCTTGTTACTTTGCTTTATTTACATGATTTATCGCGTTCGCATGATTTTACCTTATTCTTTAGAGTTAAAACGCTAATCACTTTAATATTGCCTTCATGTTGATGCGAAGATACCTACTGGGCAAGTGTGCTCATTACCTACTTTCCAATCTTTTCAGGAGATGCAAGTGATTCGGATTCGGATTCCAGTTATTCAAGTGATGGGTCTGAGAGCGAATGAGAGTCTCATAAAATTGAGAGTGAAGACTTAGGTTAATGATGTCTAGATCGAGTTCATGTAATTTTCTTTTTATTAAGTCAAATAGATTTAAGTGAGTTGGAATAGTCTATGTACTTAGATTTTTATCAGTATTAATGGAAGTGAAAGTTGATTAAATTGATGTGCAATTGCATCTTATGTTTGTGATTGTCTTGCGCTCTGATTATTGTTTCTTGCAAGAGACTTACCATGCCGACTGTTCACGTTTTTCGAGATTATCTTCCACTGTATTAAAAGCTCGGGGCGTGACAGCTAAGTTGGTATCGGAGCCTAAGTCTAAGGACTTAGGGAGAAAGCCATGTCATAGGATAAGTCCAAGGTTTAAGGACCCATACTTATGAACTAAAGAAGAAATTTCCCCACCCATGTGAGAATTGGGTAGAGCCCGGGACAAGATAGTAAATTAGCTCTAGATTAATTCCTTTTCAAAATTCCATGGGAATTAACAACTTGTTATTTCTCTCAGATACCTTATTGATATAATGACTCATCGCGTAGACTGGGATGGTATGCAGCAGACTGTTGCGGGCCTCACTCAGGCACTGCAAACCTCGTATGCCTTGACATGGAAGGCTACGATGCTATTTCAGGGGTGGATTGGCTTGTAGACCATGATGCCTACATAAATTGCCGGAATAGGATAATATCCTTTCGCAAATCAGGCCTTCCAAGATTTTCCTTCCTTGGTATCAAGTATAGGAAACATCCTACTATCATTTCTTCTCTTCACGCTTGCAAACTTATTTCGCAAGGATGTGAAGCTTTTCTTGCTTCCGTAATTGTCACCGAGTCTAAGGAGATCATCTTAGCAGGCATCCCAATTGTAAATGAGTTTCCTGATGTATTCCCATTAGATCTACCCGGTTTACCACCCGAAAGGGAAGTAAACTTCTCCATTGAGCTCGTTCCCGGAGCAGCACCTGTTTCAATAGCTCCCTACAGGATGTCCCCCATAGAACTTAAGGAATTGAAGAAGCAACTTCAAGAATTATTGGACAAGGGATTCATACGACCTAGCACATCTCCTTGGGGTGCGCCAGTTCTTTTTGTCAAGAAGAAGGATGATCGCTCAGGCTCTGTATCGACTACTGGCGACTGAATCAACTCACAATTAAGAACAAGTATCCGTTGCCGCGTATTGATGAGCTCTTTGATCAGCTTTCGGGAGCAGAATATTTTTCCAAGATAGATCCCAGGTCAGGTTACCACCAGCTCAGAATTAAAGACGAAGACATATACAAAACTGCCTTCAGGAGTCGATATGGCCACTATGAATTTGTTGTAATGCCGTTCGGGTTAACCAATGTCCCAGCAGCATTTATGCAACTTATGAATAAAGTCTTCCAGCCTTATCTTGACCAATTTGTAGTCGTCTTTATTGATGACATTCTTATTTACTCCAAGACAAAGGAGGAACATGAAGAACATTTGAAAATAGCCTTGCAGACTCTAAGAGAACACAAACTCTATGCCAAACTTAGTAAATGTGAGTTCTGGCTTAAAGAAGTCTCATTTCTTGGCCATATCATTTCAAAGGAAGGTATCACTGTAGATCCTTCTAAAGTGGAAGCTGTCAAGAAGTGGAGCCGGCCAACGACTGTGTCAGAAGTAAGAAGTTTTCTAAGTCTAGTTGGGTATTACAGGAGGTTTATTAAGGATTTTTCTAAGATTGCCGTTCCTTTGACAAGACTTACAAGAAAAGAAAATCCTTTTGTATGGTCGAAGGACTGTGAAAAGAGTTTCCTAACTCTTAAGGAACATCTCACGACAGCCCCTATATTATCATTGCCCGTTGAGGGTGGTGGAATTGAAGTCTACACGGATGCATCTGGCATTGGCCTAGGGTGCGTTCTTATGCAAAATGGGAAGGTGATATGTTATTCTTCAAGACAGTTGAAGCGTCACGAAGAAAATTACCCTATGCATGATTTAGAATTGGCAGTTGTTATATTTGCCTTAAAAATTTGGCGTCACTACCTTTATGGAGAGAAATTTACGGTCTATTCGGACCACAAAAGCTTGAAATATTTATTCTCCCAAAAGGAGCTGAATATGAGGTAAAGAAGATGGTTGGAATACTTTATAGATTTTGATTTTGCTATCCAATATCATCCTGGTAAGGTTAATACTGTAGCCGATGCACTCAGCAGAAAATCGATAGGAAAGCTATCGAGTCTTATGATTAGTATGACAAATCTCATTCCTCAATTTGCCCAATTGAATTTAGATGTTGACATAAAGAAGGAAGACTATTTTGTAGCCAACATCCGAACTCAACCCACATTAATAGAAGATCTGGTCAAGCTGCAGGACAACGATCCAGTATTGTTGGGAGATCAAAACCAATATAGAGCAAAGGCCGGATTTCTCTATTGCCAATGATAGAAGGTTGCTATTCAAAGGCCGAATTTGTATACCGGATCATGCTGATACTAAGGGACTGATCCTGGAAGAAGCTCATAATTCCAAGTACACCATTCATCCTGGTGGTAGAAAAATGTATCAAGATCTTAAAAGGAACTTCTGGTGGCCTAACATGAAAAGAGAAGTGGCAGATTTCGTGTCCCGCTGTCTCACTTGTCAGCAAGTAAAGACAGAACATTTAAAACCCGCAGGTAAATTATACCCCTTAAATATTCCTGAATAGAAATGAGAAAGTGTAGGGATGGATTTCATCATGGGTTTACCTAAAACAAGAGGAGGACACGATGGTATATGGGTAATCATAAACTGATTGACTAAGTCTGCACATTTTCTGCCAATAAAAAGTCGATGGTCCGTGGATATTCTAGCAGCATTATACATAAGGAAAATTGTTAAATTACATGGTGTCCCTGTCACTATTATATTAGATAGAGATCCTCGATTCACATCACAGTTTTGGAAGGGTCTACAACATTCATTAGGGACCTGACTAAACTTTAGCACAGCATTTCATCCACTAACTGATGGCCAGACTGAAAGGACAAACCAGGTAGTTGAAGATATGCTCAGGGCTTGTGCTATTGATTTTGGAGGTAGTTGGCATGATGACTTGCCTCTAGTAGAATTTGCGTACAACAATAGCTACCAAGTTAGTATTCAAATGGCACCATTTGAAGCTTTATATGGAAGAAGCTGTCGTTCGCCTATTTGTTGGAATGAAGCAGGAGAAAGGCAATTTCTCGGTCCCGACATTATTAGGGATACTACCGAGAAGATAAAACTCATTCGAGAAAGACTGCATATGGCCCAAGCCAGGCAGAAATCATATGCTGACAATCGAAGGCGCGACTTGGAGTTTCAAGTAGGAGATCATGTGTTCCTTAAAGTTTCCCCAGGTCGAGGTATTCGAAGATTTGGTATCAAGGGCAAGCTTACTCCAAGATTCATTGGTCCTTTTGAAATTCTGGAGAGAGATGGTGAAGTGGCTTATAGAATTGCTTTACCCCCTCAACTTTCTGAAGTCCATGATATATTTCACGTCTCAATGCTCAAGAAATATGTTCCTGATCCTTTCCATGTCATCACTTATGACAATCTGGAGATTAAGAGGACTTGACATACGAGCAAAAGTCAGTCAAGATTATTGAACGGGAAGTACGTCAACTTCGGAATAAAACTATTCCTGTGGTCAAGATTCAGTGGACAAAGGCAGGAGAAACATGGGAAACCGAAGAAGCTATGCGCAAAAGATTTTCAGAACTATTTGAATGTAAGTACACTCTCCATAAATCCATGAATTGAATTTGAGGACCAAATTCTATTAAGTGGGGGAGGGTGTAATGCCCCGTAAATTTTATAAAATATTTCTGAAGTATTTAAGAATTTTCTAAGAATTTATAAGAATTTTTAAAGACCAAAATGGATTAATAAATATTTTTTTGGGTTAAATAAATCATTTCTAAAGCCCAAGTATGATAACCAATTTATCTAGCCTATTTAAATAAAGCCCAAAGGACTTAAGGACCAAGTCCATGAAGTTTGGCCCATATTCTAGAAGGTTAATTAGTTTATTCACGGAATATAAGGGGTAAATACTCCCTATTTAGATAATTAAGTGGATAAGACGAAAATAGAGTTTGAATGAATTTCAAATTCGGCGCCCAAACATAATGGCGGTCTATCGTAAAATCGCTAAGGGACATATGGCGGTCCAGTTCTAGACCGCTACTTTCTGTCAGTTCCGTGAGTTGAAGAAAGAGCAAAAAGATTGGATTTTTAATGTTTTATCTCCTAGAGATCGAGATGGGAGGACTAGTAAGCATCTTAAGGACTCTTAGAAGTCGGGCTAATAGCAAACAAGGACTCTAGAATTGATCTAATCCATGAAACCCTAGCAAAATCCTATAAATAGAACCCAGATTTGGCCTGTGCGACCCTTACTTTGGCTCGCGTAGAATCAAGGTAAGGAGGTATTATTTTGGGTAAGTTCTTTAGAAGTTTTTATTCCTAATACATAGGACTAACATCCCTCAAAATTTCGTGCTAGGAGTTCAAGCACACAGGGAGTTAGAGACGCCCAAAGTTGTTGGTTTCACAACGACGACCCAGGAGACTGTGCAACGTGTTGTCCCTATGGTTTTGATGATTGGCTTTGATGTGAGTTAATCTTTTGATGATTGGTTTTGCTGTGAGTCATCTTGCTGTGTGAGTCATCATGCTGTTATTCAGTCATTTTCTGATCATAATGCAGTCTCTCATATGTTCAGTTAATTTGCTGTTTAGTCAGTTCATCAGATCATGAAGCATTGCATTATATGTTCAGTCATGTTATCTGCTGCATAAATCTTTCACATGCATTATTTGTTCAAGTGTAAACTCTGTCAACATTGTCAGGACTGAAGTGGGTCGACCCCCCTTCTTAGATGGGTCGACCCCCCTAGACTATCGATGTCTGTACACTGCCAGCACACACGTTCAAAATCTCTACATGTGAAGTCTACACATCGACTGTTCATGCAAAGTCTAGACATTTGATCAAGTTTGTACACTGGTCTTGGCATATACATTCATAAAGTATATACACTCTTCGGTTGACTTCAACTGAAGTCTGTACATCGGCATGCATTACATCAAGTGTGTACATTGCATAGCATGTTGCGTCTAAAGTCTATACATCACTGTTCATGCATTCACTGTCAAGTCTACACATTGCTGGGTCTTCATGCATTAACTCCAAGTTTGTACATCGCTCAAAGATTTCCAAGTCTGTACAGCCATTGCACTCAATTGAAGTCTATACATTGGTCTTCATATTCGAAGTCCATACATCGGTCTTCATATTCGAAGTCAATACATTGGTCTTCATATTGGAAGTCTATACATTGATCTTCACCTGAAGTCTGTACAGCCATTCTCTTATCAAAGTCCATACATCCTTCTGTTGGAATTCCAAGTCCATACATCGGATTGATTGAGTAAGTCTGTACAGCATGCCTTGTTGTTCACAGCCTTTAAAGTCTGTACATCGGCTTCGCATCTGCAAGTATGTACATTGGTTTCATATCATAAAGTCTATACATTGGCTTCGCATCTGCAAGTCTGTACATCGGTTTGATATCATCAAGTCTGTACATTGGCTTCAACTCTCCAAGTCTGTACAGCCACATCTCAAAGGCTAAGTCTATACATCACTGTGGCTGCTCGAAGTGAAGCATAGTCTATACACTCCTCACCTTTCCCTACGTTTGGCCAAGTCTATACACTCATACCTTTCCCTACGTTTTCTGGCCAAGTCTACACATTGTTTACCTGGCGTTTGCTTCAAAGTCTAAACACTCGTTTCTAAGGCAAAGTCTATTCAATCGTCTTCATAGGTCCTAAAGTCTGTACAGCCCTTCCCTCAACAGGTCTATACACTCGGTGGCTTCATACACTTCACAGAAGTCCACACATTTCCCCTGTTATGATAATGCATTCTTCAGCAAGTATATACACTGAGTTCGCATGAAGTCTCACGAGTCTATACACTCTCCCAGTGTACACACTTACTCACTTACTGTTTCTAAGTATATACATTGTGTTGCATTGCTTGAATTTCCTCAAGTCTATACACTGAGCTCGCATGAAGACTCAAAGTCTATACACTCACTCAGTGTTTACACTTGCTCATTTGCTGCTTATAAAGTCTATACACTGCATTTTACAGTATGAGTTATAAAGTCTATACACTGTCTTCAGTTGATTTTGTTAATCGACTGAACTCCTCATTTGTCTTGCAGGTGTCTGGCACGTGATCCAAGGAGCTGAGATGCTGACACGTGGCAGAGTCGATTGGGCGGGAGCTGTGGAGACCACACGCCCTAGCTGCTACTGCTGCTGATATAAATAGAAACCTTCGTCTTCAGATGAAGAGTGATCGAAGTAGAAGGACTGAAGCCTTGAGCAGAAGTAGGAAGAAAAGAAGAAGAAGAGAGGCAGAGAAGTAGAAGAAGGAGTGCCTGCGAAAGAGAAGAAGATAGAGAGTGAGAGCAGCAGAAGAAAAAGAGAAAGAGAGAGCTCGTGAAGAAGAGCAGAGAGAAGCTTCGTTATTTTCACTGGACTTTGGATCAAATCCAATCCAGTTGCTCCTGCGAGAGCTGCAGTTTATATTTCGTTTTCCAGCTTTCTGGTTGCTGAAGTTATTTTCATTTTGTGTTTCTTATTTTTCATTTATTTTTTCTGATTACCTTTGTTCTTCCGATCCTCTGGACTGAGGTCGGGTTCCTCCTGTTGGTTCAGGAGAAGGGAGATCTGATCTCCGGGTTGCAAGTGACAGGTTGTCACTTGTGGGTTCCCTCTGGTTAGAGGAAGGGAGGCTCGTCCTCCGGTTCTGGGCTTGTGGGTTGCAAGTCCAGGGGTCCCTCCTGGTCTGGAGGAAGAGAGGTCTTCGACCTCTGTTTTCCAAGTGGCTGGGAGTCACTTGGGGTGTCCCTCCGGTTGGGAGGAAGAGGGGAGGCTGTTCCCCTGGTCAAGCTGTGTGGCAGCAAGTGTTCGCAGACTGAGTCTGCTTGTTTCTAGCGTTGGCTAGTGAAGCCTCACTCCGGTTGGGAGTGAGGGGTGGATGTAGGTCTGGAGGACCGAACCACCTAAAAATCTTCTGTGCAGTGATTTTGCTTTGTGCGTTTGTTCCTTGCCTTCTAACTCCTATTCACAGGTTGTGCATGCTTGATTAGTTATGTTATCTTGGGAGTAAATTTCGAGCTTTATATTCTGCTAAGTGTGTTTGGTGTGTTTAGCTCTGCTTGCGTTTCTGGTGTAATCAGGTGACTGCATTGTTGCAGTCCAACTGTTTGATCATGTGTTGCCTTATCATCTCATCTTGGAGAGCTCATTAGTTTTATTCCGCATATCTGAGCTTTAGAGTTTTAATTTGGGCATTATCTCTAGAGGGATATATTCACCCCCCCTCTGTATCCGGGCCTAGCACCCTAACACAACGGGGTGTTGAAGATCAAGAAATTTGGGATCCAAAACAAGGTATTTAGAATCGGAACCTTTAGAACTTTTCATTCCCCTTAGTATCTTATTCTTACCCTCTAAATTTCACGTCCATAGGTCAAGAGAGTAAGGAGTTAGAGCAACGAGAAGTTTCTGATTTGTCACAAGAAGTGCAGAATTAGGGTGGACTTCCAGTCTGAAATTCGATCTCTAAAAAACTTAACAGAGGTGGGTCATCTCATGAACGGCTAAAATATCATTCTAGGGATAAAAACCCTCTTGTTTTACTAGATTTCATGATCTATGCATCAAGAATTTCATGTTTTATGCATCTAGTATACATCCATGCATATTCTTAGCCCTAATTAAGTTAAGAGAAACTCTCTCGTTAATTCACAGAAATCCCATGCATATTGTTAGCCTAACCTTCGTTCTATCATGATAGGGAAGTTTATACATGTTGATTTCCAGACATGATGCGTTTTAAACATTAGTTTCTTCTTATTTAATTTACTGTCAGACGTGCTCTAGCGGCCTAATCTTCGACCGCCAACCTTGTGCAGCGGCCCTACGATAAACCGCTAGTCACCTTGAAACGCGATTTTTATAAAACCTCTGGCGGACCAGAAATAGACCGTTAAAGTCTCTCTGGCGGCCTTACGATAAACCGTCAACTTTCTATAACGGCTCTATAATAGACCGCCAATGTTCTGATTTCTGTCAACCCGAGACAGAATCAAGAGCAGTCCATTTAGCTTATAAATAAGCCTAGTTAACTATGTTCTAACCTGTCTTTATGTTATTTACTAAGTTTTTATTTACTGATTCGTAATCGTGAGTTAATGTTCTTTATGATACTTAGGATTATTTTAAGCATATGATAATTTCATGCCCAAAAATCATATAATCTTGTATTAAATCATGGTTTAAATGCTACATTAACGAGATTGAACGTTGGTTTATCACAGTACATATTATCTTCATATCTCAGAGTCAATTTCTGTAAGTTCATGGCATATATCCCGGTATATGACCATTAGTTACACTTTACACATTAAGAACACAATCTTAGACTTGATAACCTCTCCTTTGGATATTCTTTCCAATGGACTAGGAAATCTTGTTTCAAGGCCTCCGTAAGTCACCGCGAGCCTGGGATTCCCACTAGGACGCCGAGCTGGTTGTACCATTAAAAGCCCAATTGTCTAGAAAGCACTACCGACGTTTTCTGAAATTCTGTCCATTAACGGTTCAATACTCGACCGCTACATCCCATTAACGGTCCAGTATCTGACCGCCAAGTTCTCTGAGTCCAAACCGATTTCTTTCTGAATTCAGCCCACTCTAGCGGCCCAATATTAGACCGCCATATCAATATAGCGGCCCAATTTTTGACCGCTAAATTTCCTGAGTACTGTTGACCCAAGGTTTGACCCAAGGGTTAATATTCCTATAATCTTAGATTGACTAATGATAGTCTAGGATTTGTAACCTTGTTCAAACATATCTAAGATAAATTGTGAAAGATAAAGAACGTATCGTTATACTGTCGAATTTTCTCCAAGGCATAACTTAGTCATTAATGCATTTCTTGAACTCATGAATCTATATTTGGTGCATTCTTATTGACGCTAAGTCTTGAACATTCATTGATCTTACTACATGCGTGGCCAACTTTATTGCTATATACGTGGAAGTAGCTTGATTTATACTTGAAGATGCAGTTCGAGCACTGATTGTGTTCAAGGGCTTATGCTAGTCCCCTCGGCTGATTGTCAGAAACATACTATTATAAACCATGGGGTATGATGCTACTGGCGTCGTATTGCGCTGGGAGTACTTTCTTTATAAATAAGTGAAATATCCACGGCTCATGAAGTGAATTATCATCACAAATTCACGAAGTACTTGCTATTAAGCGAAAAAGTACTTCCTTGCTTGTTACATGACGTTCTAGTACATTCTCGTTACATTCTCGTTCATGAAAGACCATAATTACATTCTTGCTTGATCATGCTTGCTCAATCATATCTTAACTTGATCATGTCTTGTTACTTTGGTTTATTTACATGATTTATCGCGTTCGCATGATTTTACCTTATTCTTTAGAGTTAAAACGTAATCATTTTAATATTGCCTTCATGTTAATGGGAAGATACCTACTGGGCAAGTGTGCTCATTACCTACTTTCCAATCTTTTCAGGAGATGCAAGTGATTCGGATTCGGATTCGAGTTATTCAAGTGATGGGTCCGAGAGCGAATGAGTGTCTCATAAAATTGAGAGTGAAGACTTAGGAATAATGATGTCTAGATCGAGTTCATGTAATTTTCTTTTTATTAAGTCAAATAGATTTAAGTGAGTTGGAATAGTCTATGTACTTGGATTTTTATCAGTATTAATGGAAGTGAAAGTTGATTAAATTGATGTGCAATTGCATCTTATGTGTGTGATTGTCTTGCGCTCTGATTATTCTTTCTTGCAAGAGACTTACCATGCCGGTTGTTCACGTTTCCCGAGATTATCTTCCGCTGTATTAAAAGCTCGGGGTGTGACACGGGCAGTGCTACAAAACCCCATTATGTCAATGGACTTCGGGATAAGCAAAAAACCACGGAAGACACGGGCCATCCGCCCCCGCCTCCGGCTTTGGCGGATGTCCCGTGGGGGGCATTCGTTGCACCCACTATTTGTCTCGGATAAATTGAGACCTTACCCTCGAGTTGGTCGGGGTTCACTATTCGGCGTATCGCCACTCCGTGGAATATTTCCACACATCTGGACTTTGTGGCCCATATATCTCTACAATTATAGACCCCTCGTAGCAAGCAAGGTGGTCGGGAACCGATTAAACCACCACAATTGTCAGGATCGCGTGGCTCCGGGCAAAGCCTCGAAGGGGTGGAGTTTCCTCCCTTGGATGTTCAACATGAGCAAAGAAAACCTCGTACCAAAAAGAGGGAGATGCAAAGGTTGGTGTACACACTGCTGGGGAAGTCCCACGCACGTGTATGCACGGACAAAAAATAAATCCCCTCTTCGCGACCTACGGTGCGGGGAAGACAACGAACGAAGCAAGGAGGCGCGTCTTCTCCCTTCTCCACATGGCGTGCTGCGAACAACGGTTCTACAATGCCCTGGACAGTTTTTTAAGCAAAAAAGGAGGGTAAAAGGACCCGTCCGGGGTCGGGGTGACCCGCGCCGCACGCTGGCCTGCTCGGGGTCGCGCGACCCTGGGAGGGACCCGCCTGGGGTCAATTGGCCCTGGGAGGGCCTGCTCGGGGTCGATTGACCCCGGGGGGACTTGCCCGGGGTCGTTCGCCCTGGGCAGGACCTGCCCGAGGTCGAATGACCCCGGGCAGGTCCCGCGCGGGCCTGCTCGGGGTCATTCGACCCCGGGTGGGGCCCCCGGGGTCATTCGACCTCGCCCCCTTTCTCTCTCGCAGAAAAAGAAAAAAAAAAAAAGGAAGGAAAAAGACCCTCCCGGGGTCATTTTTATCTTGTCCACCCTGTACGGGTTCAAACACCTCTGGGTGACCCTCCAACTTCTATAAATAGACCCTCGGGGGTCCAGGACGTAGCATTTAGGAGGCATCCAGTATCTACGAGAGATCAAGGACACCTGCGCATTTGAGAAGAAGACTGTTCGTTGTTTTGACCCTTGAGGGGTAGATGATCCCCGGGTCTTGTATTTATGCCCCTAAGGGCTATGTTTATAATTATGCCCCTCTGCGGGCCATGTTTGTAAGTTTCTACGCCCTCGTGATCAGGGTTTTACAAACCGAGACGGGATGGGGCGAACCGCCCGTCCCGTCCCAGCCACAGACCGGGACGACCGGTCTGTGGGACGTAACCGGGTCGCTTTATATATTAGATATTTTATTTTAAATATAAAACCTTTAATAGGTAAGTTAGTTAAGTGATTCCATTCGTTCTGGGACGGTTTGAGTTTGAAACATGGCGGTCACATGCATGTTTTGGTTTTTTTTATAAAGATTTTTAACTAAAAAAACTAAAACCCCAAGATTCGAACATAGGACCTCCCAGAGAGACCAAATGAGCTAAGAATTTTATTCTATTATTTTACATATATTATATATATATCTTACGGGATAGAGCGGGACGGAGCGAGACATGAGCGTACCGTACCGTCCCGGTAGAAAATCGGGACGGCCGGTACGACCGAGTCGGCAAACCCTGCTCGTGACTACTAAATTATGTAGTTCTGCCCCTATAATGAGAGAATTACGAAAATGTCCTCCCTACGACTGCGAGAAACATAAGTCCTGTTGTTTGCAGTTTTACCCTGCAATCTTTTGTAATTGGGGCTACGCCTCTGCTTCCCGCGTTAGTGTGGACCTCTTTGATGTACAGTCGACAACTCGCGACAACCCTTGTTACTTAAAGTTTTTTTTGATGAGCTGGGGAACCCACCCCATGACCAACCTCAGCATGCAGTTGCTTTGAACCTACGAACCCTACATGCTATTGCTTGCGCACATCATGGGGTCCTGCTGGGGAAAGGGGTGGGCTTGGTTAAAACCCTCGAGCAATGCTACTCAGACCCAAGCTAGGGAACCACCTGTGGGTGTGTGGACATTATGGCAAAGGCGCACCGCGCTTGGCTGCCGAGAGGAACTGAACCTGCCACCTTGTTACCAAACGAAGCACAGAATCGTTCACTGTTATCAAAAGCGTGCCTAGGCGCTCGCCTAGGCGGTTTTTGAGGCGAGGCGGCCCCAAACCGCCTCGCTTTCGCCTCAAATGCCTCAGGAGGCCTGTTCTCAGGAGATCTTGATTGACTTATCCTATGTATTTTCGCCTCAAATCTTGATTGCATGTGTATATTTTTGTCTCAAATCTTAATTGTTAATTTTATTGAAAATCTTGATTGTATGTATGTATTTTTTGTGATATTTAGGTAAATATTTATATTTTTTGAGTCGTATATATTTTTATAATAAAATGTCTCAAACACCTAGTCGATGTTGGTCGTCTCGGTCGCCACGCCTCTGACTACATAGACCGTTCAACCCACTCCTCGGGCCCAAAATGTTTAGGACTGTTGTCTCCCATGTGCTTCTGTTTGAGGCCCTGACCACCATGCTAAGGGGGCATAAAAAAAATGTTCGTTATTAAGTCATGCTTGGAGTCCCGTACCAATGTATAAAGGTTGTGCGAGTTTGGATTGTTATTGACATCAAGTTAGGTGATTGATGAGAAGTTATCTGTTACCCTACTAGGTCTTACTACTGTGGCTATAGGATACATGATCAGTTTAATATAGTATAAATGTCTTCATAATGGCTACACCAATCATGGGGATTGAAAAATCATATTCTCTGTAGTGAATAGAGTTTTCCACTCCAGAGGTCTTTCTCTTACCACCGACTATGTGTTTCCATTTTTAACTCTTCTTTTGCAGTTGGACGGCAATTACACAGCTCGCCCACCATGGTATGCTTTATGTTCCTATTGGGTACACCTTTGGAGCCGGTATGTTCAAGATGGAGTCCATCAGGGGTGGCTCTCCATATGGTGCGGGAACCTTCTCTGCCGATGGCACGAGGGAGCCTAGTGAAGCAGAGCTGGCCCTTGCAGAGCACCAGGGCAAGTACATGGCTGGAGTGGTGAAGAGATTGGCGAATCTTTGATGGGAGTTGTTGATCTCTATTGTTCCTGCACTTGTCCAACCTCCTGTCCTTTGTTGATCCGGAATTACTTTTAATTTTCCTTACGGTTCTTCCCATTTGTCTTCTTTGTTCAGTGCAGTTCCGCCTTTGCATCCCCACGTGAAGTCAAAGAAAGGGAAGGTACTGCTCTTTCTCATCCACTGTTTCGTTGTCCATTTATGGTTCGCCATTTTTCCTTATTTGGTCTCTCTTTTCAATTGGTTTGATCCTTTGTGAAAAGTTGTACATGATTCTTAACCCACTCCAATATCTCAGCGGTAAATACTACGTTCAAGGTGATGTTCTTCCTTCAATTTGCCATTGCATTATGGTGTCTTCCGAAATTTGACATCTTCCTTGGCCTGCCACCACAGCCTTGGAATATGATGATTTGATCTCATCTGTTTGATCACTACTTTTGGAACTTGCTGGCTGCTGCTTCCCAGTCTTGTGACTGCCCGATCATCATCATCAACTTGTTTGGTGCTTAGTCCGCTGACACGAAACAAAGTAAACCCCGGGACATACGAGAGATCCGGTAGAAGCTTAAGAAGTAGCTTTAAGGTATTCTAAGATATAATAACATTTATGTCCAAAATAATTCGCATCCAAGAGATAGCTTTAGAGAGGCTCAGGAATACTTCGTCGTGTAAGCGGGGGAACCAAATATGCCTTCCTACCAAGGTAAATGCCGAACCTCGCCTTTTGCTTGCGAAATTACCACTCTTTTGTTCGAACGTCTCTGAGGTGTGCTGGGAGACCCGTAGAAAGGCTTTCCCTTTTTATCTTTCCCCTCGTCTCTCTCGCTCTTTTTTTTTTTACACTTTCTATTCTACCAATGTCGGGAATTTCCATTGCCATCTTCCCTCCCCAATTTGATGTCTTCAGCGTCGATGTGATTCACCGTGATTGGGCTGGGTCCTTGAGAGGTGCTGACCATACGTTGTTCAATATGGCACTTAACAAAATCATCTTCCAAGCAGTAGAGGGGTGCAGGGGCTGAGGCTCATACTACGTGTGAGCTGATCTGGCTAAAATAAGGGACAGGGTTCGGATATACGTCAGTTTAAGCCCTTTAAAGAAGATGACAAAAATTTGGTCAAGGAAATAGAAGGTGCCAAGATAGAGTACAACTAACTTCCAAGATGTCTTCTTTGTCAAGGTCTTAAAGAAATGAGAGTATAACTAGTTAACCAAATTACAAACTTGCGTTGATCACAGTATATATTTGTTCCCACCCTTCACGTCGAAATTAGAGTAATCATTGACAAGGCTGTTATGAACAACCTAGCAGTGTGTCGAAAAAACCTTGGTTCCCCCGCATCAACAACGGGGCGCGCATGATTTTCGATCAAGCCAACGTGACTTTTACGTCTGAAAAGAGGGTAACACATCACAGTCGTGCTGGCTGGCTTGTTTGCCGTTTTAGGAATGGTGTGGTGTGAGGGAGAAGGCATCAGCGTGGAGTGGAACCAACCATAGGACCATCAGCTGCGCATGCGATTCTGGATCCGGGCCATGCAGGTGCTCATTGCCATCAAGAAGGAAGGAAAAAAAAAACAGAATGGCGGGGTGGGTGGGGTGTGGGGTGGGGGGGGGGGGAGAAAAATATGTTAGATGTATCTGAAATAAATCCAACCTTATTTTCAAGTTCTCACACCATTTAGCCTTCATATGCGCTCTTTGCTTTACTGGTCTTATTTTTAGGTTCCAAACATTAATTCTTGTCAAATATTTGATCAACAAAACTATTAAAAGAGATAGGTCTGCTCAACCAACTTTTCTCTGTTTCTACCCCCTTCTTCTTTCTCCCTCTGTCGACATAGACATCTGTTTAATCCACACCACACTCTTGGTTACTCGGAAAGGGGGGGGGCTTCAAGTGCTGATGCTGGTTACCTCCTCCTACATACTGATTTTGGTGCCACAAGCGTTGAGTTTCTATAATGCCCCAAGGTTTAGGGTGGCATCGCGAGGAGGGAGAACACGGCATCCATTACGCTCTTGCACATGTGATCTCCCCTTGAGGTGGGTGGGTGCAGCTCTCATTGGCATCCATTAATCATCAACCACTCTGTTTTCCTTTCTTCTATCGCAACTATGGAGTACGAAATCACTCTCCTAGCCGTCATTGTCAAGCTACCATCCAAACAGAAAGACATTGACAAAGTATGAATGTACTATATAGGTAATAACATAGTCTTCGTTGGACATCTTTTCATAACAAGCCCATAATCGTAGTGCATCTCACGCTTGCATCAGACGACACAGCCAATGACGATTGTAACGGCGTGATGATTATAGTGACCACAATGGTTAGAATGATTGTAATGACCGTAATGCTTCTAATGATTGTAAACATTTTAATGATTCTAACATAACTACGATCGCTGCAATGATGTAACTATCTAGCTGATGTAACTATCTAACTCACATTAAATACTCAGGGATGTGAGCATGGGATTTGTTAGTCTGGTACTATTTTATCCATCATCTAAGAAAAAAAAACACTATAAGGATGTAACTCACTAATTATAAACGTGAATACAGCTCTCACATAAACAACTCTCAGTAATGACTGTAATGTCCACAACAACCGTCACATATAATTGCAATAACTCTAATGGTTGTAGTGACTGTAGAAATTGAATTGGCTATTAAAATCAATACACATTGTTGCCATCACAATGTTTTTAGTCATTATAATCGTCATAACCATTATAATACTAGACCTCTCGTTGATTTTCATTATTATAGTCATGTTAGAATCATTACAATCTTTATAGTTATATAAGTGTTGGAGGGGTAGAATCAGCGGTCCAAAAATATATGGTCCGGACTGGTCTAATAAGGTTCATCCTGACCTGAACAGGCCGGACTCCTCAAGTGGTAGCCCCATTTAACGGGTCCACTTAATTTGAAGTCTAAACTTGCTCGGCCCAATACTTCTTAGGCGGCCTTTAGGCCCGGAAGATCGAGTAACGGTTGTTCGGGAGGATCCCAAGCGGGATCCGAGCGTAACCGATCGATGATGCCTCCATCACCCGGGAAAAATCCAAACAGGCGCCCACGCTCGACTAGGCCACCAGACGCGTATCCAGGCGGATGTTACGTTGCCACCCGGAGTAGTTTCAAAGGGATAAGGGAGAGCAAGAGTCCTTGGGTTATGAAGAGTCCACAACAAGGACGTAACTCCCTCTAGTCCCTCAAGCTTCCTTAACTATGGTACGGGGCGATCATCTATATAAACTCCAAGGAAACCCTCCAGAAAGGTAAGCAAGTCTAAGCACTTAAAGCCACATTTGTTGGTGGAGAGTAATCTCATGCCCATCTCTTTCCTCCTCACACACTTCTTCCACCTGCGCTCTATCAATTTGCTGACTTAGACATCAGAGGGTTTTTCTCGGGGTCACAACCCTGGGCTCCTCTGATCCATTTCCTACCTTGCAATATCCTCACCTGTGGCAGACGATCAAGGCTAACCAAGGATCGTACGACTCAGACTCCCGCACGAGATCACGCCTCTTCATCTGACGTCGTCTGTGGGAAACGAGCAAAGAGCCAACATGGTGCGAAGAAATGCTAGTAGGAGAAACGTCGGCGACAAAGGGAAGGCAACGGCGGCCGGGGGAGGGGAGCCTGTGCCCCCTACCTCTGCCGGCCACAGGGGGATAGCCTCACCCTGGGAACCCAGATGCCCTCCAAACCCTCAACGCTAAACTGGATATCCTCGTGGACTTGATGAGGACCCTAGCGGCTAGGGAGGAGAAGTCACGGCTTCCCCGGGTGAGTCCCCACCTTGTGGAAGCCTCCCGGTTGACGGTCGGGGGCCGTTTTACTCTTCAAGGCGAACGACTTATCTGGAATGGGCCCGGCGGGACCTCTCAACCTCTGCCCCCGGAACAAGAAGCCTCCTCCAATCCGCGGGGGAAGAAATCCGGACTACCTCCACAGCACACGGAAGCGGATGCTCCCGCCGAGGGCGACGGGGCAACACCCGGGGAAGTACTCACAGCCCCCTGCACCCGCCTCGGCGTCAACCGGAGCTATCCCTCAGTTTGCGAGACTTTGAGCGGCGCTTCGTCGAGCAGGAGCGCGCCCTTCGCGCTCTGTAAAAGAGTTCTACATGTTGTGCCCCTTAGGCACAAGCATGTGCTATGTTGATTTGATGATAGCAATGCTGTTTTATTTTGATGATTGCAACACAGTGAGTGCATTATGATATTATATTTTTTTATGATGATGGCATGTTGATTTGAATGTGTGAGTGTGGCTCAAGTCTGCAGCATGCTCGCATAAGTCTATACATTGCATCTTAGCATGTTTGCACAGCACACCATCAAGTCTGAACATTGGCCAAGTCTACACATCGGCACTGTAGCTTGCTTAGCTCAAGTCTATACATCCGTTTGCACAGCACATGAACTCTATACATTGCACTGTTCATGCACGGCACAGCAAGTCTGCACAACGTCCGTCTCATTTAGCGTCTCTATTTGTGTCTTACTGTTGAAGTCTGTACATCGTTTCACTGTTAAAGTCTATACAGACTTCAACGTCTCATGTAGCGTCTCTGTTGAAGTCAAAGTCTGTACAGCCCTTTCGCTTGGCAAGTCTTCAGACTCTTCAAAGTCTGTACATTGGGCCTTCAAGCTTTTGAAGTCCATACACTGTCTCGCTCACATCTTCAAGGGTGATTGAGCATCGTGAAGTCTGATTGAGCACTGTGAAGTCTATTCAGTGGATGAGCATTATAATGTCTATACATTGGTTAGGCTCGATCATGCAGCGTTCATTTCATGTCTATACACTGAGGATGCTGAAGGCCTTCAAGTGTATACTCTCTCATGTTGTTCATACTTACTGTATTGATATCTATAAGTCTATACATTGCTGAATGCTCTTCAAGTGTGTACAATACTTGGTTAAGTCTATACGCTGCTTCATATGCAGTGAAGTCTGCACATTGCTGAATGCTCTTCAAAGTCTGCATAGTGAAGTCCATACACTGCACTCGAGTTCACAGTGTCTTCATGAAGTCTATACATTGGTCTTCACCTCAAGTCTGTACAATCATTTGTGGACAAGTCTTCACATCGTGAAGTCTATACACTCAACTCCTTCACATCTTGCAAAGTCTGTACATTGCATCCATCGGTCGTGCATTCAAGTCTTTCACAAGTCTGTACATCAGACGTGCATGCTCGCCTGTCCCCCCGGATGCTCTCCTGGGACCGAGTATGCCCTCCAGTGACTGCTAATGCTTCCCTAACTTTGAGGATGCTCCCCTGGAGCAGCGATTGCTCCCCAGAGACAGCATGTGCTCCACATGCTCCCCTGACGCTGGTGATGCTGTCCAGAGGCCATAGATGCTCCCCTGAGACTTCATATGCTCCAGTGCGAGAACGCACTAGTCTCTGGGTATTTAAAAGAATTGTATTACATGCATTCCCTTTCACTAAGTCTGTACAATGCATGCGCTTTCACAAGTCTATACAATGCATTTCATTTTACAAAGTGTCGACACCAAGTTGATAATCCGATACTCTGTCTGACAGGTGCTCTGCTCGTGGAGGCTAATGAAGGGCACGCGATCCGAGGCTAGAAGGGCAGACAGGATCGTGACACGTGTCCTGAAGCTGGCTGAGAGACTGACACGTGGTCCAAGATTTTTAGGCGGGAGATGTGGAGAGCACACGCCCTAGCTGCTGCTGCTATATATATGAGTATTCGTCTTCAGATGAAGAGTGATCGAAGTGGAGAAAGAAAAAGCAGAAGTGCAGAGACTTCGATCCAGCAGAAGAGCAGAAGAAGAGTAAAGAGAGCAGAAGAAGAAAGAAGAGAGCAGAAGAAGAGTAAAGAGAGCAGAAGTGAAAGAAGAAGAGAAGAGAAGAGAAAAAGAAGAAGAGCAGAAGATAGAGAAAGTGAGATCGAGAGAAGAAGAGTGAAGTCTGAAGATTTGTTTACTGGACCGTGGATCAAATCCAGGCCAGTCTGCTCTGTTGAGAGCTATATTGTGTATTTCATTTACAGCTTTCCGATTGCTGTCTTGTTCTGTTTTCATTTTCCATTTTATCCCTTCTTCAAGCTGTTAGTCAGCGGATGCAGTGGAGGTCTCCACTGGATAGGTAAAGCTGTAATCCTCAGCTGGCGAGACTTGGTCTCGGACGGGTTAAGCTGTAATCCCCAGCGGGTTCAAGCTGTGAGTCAGCGATGGCTAAGCTGTATTGCCCAGCGGAAGCAAGCTGTGATGCTCAGCGGATGGCAAGCTCTGAGGCCCAGCTGATGTAAGGCAAGCTGTGATGCCCAGCTGTTCAAGCTGTGAGTCAGCAGGAAGCCACACTCGGGTTGAGTGTGGGGTGGATGTAGGTCTGCTGGACCGAACCACCTCAAAACCCTCTTGCATTGTGGTTTGTTTTGTTCTATTTGTGCTTCCGCTAGATGAATGCATAGGGGCACTCAACTGTCTGCTTATAGGTTCAGTAGATGAGTGTTCTATTTTGTCTTGTTAGCATTCTAATTTTTAAGTGAGCGAAATCTTATTTTGGGTGAAGGTTTTTAAAGGGTATATTCATTCACCCCCCCTCTGAATACTTGCACCGAACCCAACACTACAAAGGAAGATGAGGAGCAATGTAATGCCCTGGATTTTTTGGATATTTTTCGGATCATTTTCATGGGTCCCGGAGTGTATTTTGTACTTTACACGTGTTTTTCCCTGCTGTACCTTTGGAACTCTGTGCAGGGCGAACCGTGGCGTTCTCCGACTCTGGGACAGTACCGACATGTTGTGCTCCTCTCGAGGATCACAGAGGTAATTTTTAGTATTTTTTTAAATTTCTAAAAATTTTGGGGTTTTCTATATATTAACCCCTTTTCCCTCTCTCCCTCCCCATTCTCTCTTTCTCACTCTCTCTCATCTCTTTCTCTCCCCCTCTCCTCGGGCGGCCGACGGTGGCGGAGGAGGGCGAGGTGGCAATGGCGGGAGGCGAGGAACGAGGAACGGGTCGAGGATCGAGGGCCAGTGACGCGTGGAAACTCGGCAGCGGGTTCGTGGAACGGCGAGGATTTCACGGCGTTTTCTTTGCGGATCGGCGACCTCGGGGCGCGAAATCTTCGGTGGAGGTAGGGAGATGGACCCCCAACTCGTGCTCTTTCTTTCCCGCGAGTTTTGTAGGCCGTGATGAGCCGAGAGGGCTTATTTGAGCATTTTGGGAAAAATTCATATTTTTGGGGTGTGAGCCGGATCTCCCGTTTCGTGAGGTTTTTGATCGATCTAAGGGCATAGATGCATGCTAGGAGGCTTGGGGATGGATTCCCCTTTGTTTCCCCATCACCCGAGGGTGATTGGGGCGTGGATTGGATTTTTGGGGCGTTTCCCTCCGTTCTCGATTTTCCGAAAGTGTGGCGGTCCTTCTAGTGACCGCCACATCCTATTGGCGGTCCCCGTTCGACCGTTTCAACCTTTCCGTGGGTGGGTTGGGCCTAGCGGCCGCACGATGAGCCGCCAGAGCCCAGGTGGCGGCCGAAGGTTCGACCGCTAAGCCCAGTTGGCCGGCGTGGCCTTCGAGGCATTTCGACCGTTGGTTTTTGACCATTGGAGGCTTTTCGGTCTGGCGGCTGAGGGTACGGCCGCCTCATGTCTTTTGGCGGCCCTATATAGGACTGCTTGTGCCTTCGCAACCCAGGGGGTGGCTGCCTAATGTTGGACCGCTACAGTCCTTGTGGCGGCTTAATGTTGAACCGCTAGCCCTTGTGGCGGTTTAAGGTTAGACCGCTAGGAGATTTCCATGCTCGCGATGTCGGGTTCACGTTGTGTTGGTCTCCGGTCGACCCGGTTGTGACCCAATGGTTGACCATCGGCCTCGTGAGTCTCCCGGACACCCCGTGAGTTCCGTGTCCGTGTTTCTGGGGTATCTGGAGGTACCGTGTTACCTCTATTAGCGTGCCCATAGGTGTGGTGGATCCGGGTGATCTCATATGTTCCGGGCCTTTGTGTGTTACTCTGGATCGAGTAACCGTGTATCGGTGTGAGTGCGGTGGGGTTCCCCCGCATGTTGTGGGTTTCTGCGGAAGATGGTTCCCGAGTGGGCCAAGTGTTTGGCCTTGGACTGCGAGTCCAGTTCCCAGCCTAGGGCTAGAGGTTTCCCGCTTTTCTCTGGGATGAGGAATCGACGTGGCGGCTTGTGAGCTGTCTTGGGAATTTTACTTCCGTGCTTTCCGCGTGGGCCATGTGTGTGGCCTTGGACTGTGAGTCCAGTTGTCCAGCCTGGGGCTGGAAGGCTTCTCAATTCCCTTCCCGAGGGAATGGTCTCGACGGCTCGTGAGCTACCTCGGTATTCATTCTACCGTAGTTTTAGACCTAGGAATTAGGCTAGATTAAAGGCATTGTGCCGTTGCGTACAACGGTCTTGACCCCGAGTCTTGTGACTCAAGGATCGTTGGGCTTAGTGAGTCTAGAGAACTGTCCAGAGTCTAGTGGCTCGGTGCCACTTGGTCCTTCGTGACTTTTACGTAGGGTGCATACGTGATTCTCGGAGTTTCTCCTTGGAGAGTGGTCACATCAGTGACTCCCCACTAGTCGTAGCCTTCCGACACGCGTGTGGTCCCACCAGGGAGTGGTGGCAAGGCTTTACCCGAGAGAGACGGCTTTAGGCTGGTTGCCGTAGGGCCTCCTACTGTGGTGGCTCGAGTCCAGGCCGGAAGGAATACCAGCTAGAGGGCCTGACGTAGCGCAGTCAGTCAGTGTGTGCACACGTGGTCGGGGACTTCAGATGCGTGCTGACGAGCACGACCCCGCCTAGACCCTTATTCTGTGTTCTGTGGTTACTTGTACGGTGTCTCAGTCTCCGCCTGGGGCGCCACAGTGAGACGCCTGAGGCTGTGGACTAAGTCGTCAGTGGACGCATCCGGCCTTGTTTCTGGTGGGCAGGTACTCCTGTCACGTGAGACGTGACTCTCCTATTTCTGGGTTCCATTTCCCGTCTACGAGACGTGGCTTTCTGGACCGTCCGGTGTTTCCGAGATAGGGGCCAGGGTGCCAGTGGCTTCACCGAGGTTGCGTCTTGTTTGTGCGGTGCCCGCGACCAGGTGGCCGGGGTTGCACCTTGGGCAGCGTGCCCAGGTTGGCCTTGTCCTGGGAGACAAGCCTCTACGGCGGAGTTACCGTGGGTTTTACCTCAGTGAGTGGTGTTAGTGTGGTCCGGTTCCCGATGGTGAGGTCGGATTTTCTCTTTCTGCTTGACTGGTACAGTAGTAGTTGTAGTGATGAGTTTTGACCGGCCACCGAGTTACTATTCCTGCTGCTATTGTTGTTCTTGTAGTTACTGTTTTCCGTGCCGCCGTTGTTCTCAGTTGGGGTTCCACGGGATCCCTACTGAGCCAGTGACAGGAGGCTCACCCCTGCATTTCAGGTGCGGCGGTTCTTCCTCGAGGTTCGAGGATGTTGTTCAGAGGTTCTTAGTTGCCAACTCGCCGGACCGAGTGTTCACTTGACATGTGGTACGTTTTACTACTTTAGACTCTACTTTCTATTGAACTAGACTCTGTTGTAGTTGTTATTTATTTCTGTTAATTGTTGAATTGTCCTACTTTATTTCCTATTTCTTTGTACCTCCACACTCCTTTTAGCCCTTCCGAGCTCTCCCGGCTCGTGGGCGGTGGGCCATGATTCAAATGGTATCGGGTTCTTCCCGTGATGAGGACATCACCGGCACTTTCATATGATCGAGGATCCCGATGCTCGCCACCTATGCTACATCTTGTTCACCACTTTATTTCGAGTCATATGATGTAATTTTTATTTTCTTATCATGTCCTTTTCCTTTTATTTGAGTCCAATACCTAGGTTAGGTAGCTATTTACCTAAGTCTTAAGTCATTATGTGTGTTATTGGGCCCAATTATATGGGCTAGGCCCAGGGGCACCCCCTTCCCCTTGGTTTAGTGTTAGAAGTCCAAAAGTTAGGGACTTAAGTTAAATTGTGGGGTTCCTATAAATAGGACCCCAATCCCTCATTTGTAAGCTAATGAAGATTTGATAAAAAAAAGTTACCACAAGATTTGTGCTTCTCTCTCTCTCTAGCTCTCTCTCTCTCTCTTCTTCTCTCTCTCTCTAAAGGAGGCGAACCCCATTCTCTCTCCTCCCCACCCCAAATTCGAAATTCATTCTCTCTCCTCCCTATTCACCTCTAATTAAGACCCCTCTCCCTTCCCCATACCTCCCATTTAAGTCCCCTCCAACCCCTAGGTGGAATCCCTTTCTCCTAGGCACCTCTCCCTCCTCCCAAGCAACCTTTCCCCTTCCCCATACAACCTTTCATTTTCCCAAGGGAGAATCCCTTCTCCCAAGCACCCCTTCCTCTCCCCAACACAACCTTTCCCCTTCCCAAAGCAACATTAAACCCCATTAACCTCTCATTCAAACCAAAGGAGAGAGATCTCCCTCTCTCTCTATCCCAACCCAAATTCGCAGCTCCCCCTTCCTCCACCTGCTAGACCATCTTCCAGCCCCCATTCTGCCCCTCCCACACCTTAGATCACCCTATACCAGACCCCTACACAGCCCGGGGTCGCCCCCCACACACATCCACCCCATCTACCCCATTTTCTATATACTAGTGAGCAGCTGCAGTTCTGCAGAACCGCCCCCCCCTGTTGCAGCGCCCCCCACGACCTCATCCCGGAGCTCCTGGGGGCGTGGCCTACATCGACGGAAAGGTCTGCGAGTCTTCTTCGCAAGCAAGGTGGAATCATCTCATTCCGACTTCGCTACAGTTCGTGGTGCCCCTTCTCGTCCAACTGCGCAACAAGGACCAGAACCTGGACCTGAGCTGCAGTGCAGAAGCTCCCACGGCCACATCTTTCAACTTCTGGAGGCGCCACTTGACCGAGAGCTGCAGCCACGAGTCTTCCACCACCACCAACAAGCGGCGTCCCGTTCGGCATCAGGAAGTGCCTTTTCCATTTTTTCTCCCCCGGGCGCGCAGACAGTCTGTTTAGGTCCTGCCCCGAGAGTGCCTCACTCAACGGACTCCTCCTCACCGCCCCGACATCCTCTGGTGCTGTTCTTGGTTGCTGCTCGAAGAAGACTCATCCACGGACGTTCTCGACTTGGTCTCGCCTCATTCGGACTTCAGGAGCCACCGTGGTGACTTCGGCCATCCGCTGCTGCCCCTGGGAACAGTCTGCTTTTGCACGCAAGGGACCTGTTCCATAGCCCGTCCCCGCCGGCGACGACTTCGGGACCGCCCACAAAAAATCACAGTCGTACCTGGGTACGTCAGAAACATTTTGGCGTAAGTCTCATCAAGTTCTGAGTCCGGGAGAGCTCACAGCGGCAACTACATCGACACCCTATCTTGCTGCCCAGACCCGGGCAGATTCGGCCGGGTGCTCTGTCGGCGCGATTCGAGCGAATCTCCCCTCCCCGCCTGGCTGGCTTAACGCCCCTCCCTGCGTGGAGGTAGTGTTTGCATTGTAATACTGATATCCCCACCCTAAGTCCACCCTCCTGTGTGAGGCGTAGTGGTTGTATAATTTAAACAGGGATCAAGCTTCATCGGCGCAGTGTGCGGGGAACCCACACTTCCCCGCTCGCCCTCGTCTCCGACCGGGATCGGTGTCTTCACACCGATCAGGTGAGCCTCGGGTTGCCCTACTCTACTGGAATTGCTTTGCTTGTTTAGTATTGCTGCTTAGTGCCGTCGGTCGGTGAGTGAGCGCCCGATCTCAAAATATCATCAATTTGAGTGCCACCGCGGAGCGAGTTGAGAGAGAGCCACTACATCCCACGCCCTTGGCGTGCTGGTCGCCCACGGAATTGGGGCATCCCAGACCCTTAGGGGGTACAGCCCAAGCTAGTCAAACCTCCGGAAAGGTGAGGTCCATCCTTGGACCCTCACCGCTATCGCCGGTCCACTTACGGACCCGGGTGTGCGCGACGCGAGTGAGTTCACTTGAGTGGGTCCGCCGTTCGGTTCGATTGCTTGCAAATTTTCAGGTCCAAGGGGTTGTGTCACATCAGTTGGTATCAGAGCAAGTTCATAACTTGTCTCTCTACAAGTTAGTCCTAGGGCGCATAAGCATTTAGAGTCATTCGGTTCATTCATCATGGCTACCTATCTTTGGTCCCACTCGGCCCTCCACAAAGGTCCGATCGACCACCCATTTTCGGACTTCCTTATAGATGAGAGTATCACCTTTGATGGGTCACATCCTAGTGAATATGTTAGGTGGGAAACCTTCATGAATAAACACTTTGATAGGACTAGGGTCTATGGACACACTAGAGTCCGCAGGGCCACAGGGCGACTTCGGGGACAAGCCAAGAAGGAGTGGGAACGCATAGTGAGCTTAAGAAAGATTTGGCGGCAAGAACCCATAGAATCATGGGAAGAGATGAAGAGTGAGCTTAGGAAGATCTACGCTCCCCGACCCTCCCACTCCTACCGTGAGGACCATAACCCGAAGAGCACTCCCACTCCCCCGTTTCCTCCCAGTCAACCCAAGACCTCCATTAGGACCCAAACCCCACCACCCAAAGGACCCCTAGATTTATTGGAAGAGATAAGGGTTGAGATCAGGAAGATCTTCACTCCCCAACCCTCCCACTCCTACCTTGAGAACCATAACCCGATGAGCACTCCCACTCCTCCTTTCTCCACCACCCAACCCAAAATTCTCCATCAAACCCACACCCCACAAACTTTCAAGAATCCTCCTTCCACCCCTTTCCAAAAGGAACTTAAGGAGGTGACCGAAGACTATGAGGCTCCACTAGATTGGGAAGAAGAATATGAAGCCCGATTGAGTCAAGAGAACTCATTCCTTCCCAAAGACAACCCACTGAGCCAAATTGGGTGCACCCTATCCTATGAGTTGCCAGATGCCCAACCTAGGCCTCCACTACTACCCCTCCCCCTTCTATCCCAAGTCCCCCATTACCCCCCACCCAAAGAGCACCACATACCAGTCATCATCACCCCACCCACAAAGGACCTACTCACCCCCTTGGTTGAAGAAACCATGATCTCCACATCCGAGCCCCAAGTAGGAAACACCCCAAAACCACTCCCCATCTTGGATGGAATTCATGGCCAAAACGAGAAAGAAACTTCACCTTTTATGCCACCCCCGCCAATTTGGAGTGAATTTATCATAAGTGGACCCTTGATTAGATGGCTTGTGGAAAACCGGGCTCACCCTATCCTGCCCCATGCTTACCCTTCCATGGAACAACACCTCCCCATAGTACCCTTATCCACCTATCACACCACAATCCAATCATCCTATCAAGTGGAAACATTAGGGGATCTTCTTAAGGGTATAGCTTGGCAAATAGAGCTAACTGGCATGTTGACTACAGTAGCCGACCGACCTAGGAGCCTTGACCTCCTACACCTATGTGTCGGATCCATCTCCTCCATTTACACTGTGGGTTGCTACACTAGTGACCTTCTTTTACTCCTCCCTACACCCGATGAGCCTGATGCTATCCACAAACTTGAGTTGCTTATCTCGGGTAGAACAACCAGCCCTCCATTCATGGCCGACCATTCCACCAAAAACTTTGGCCCGATCACTTTACTAGAGGAGGAGAATCCACCATCAAGGGGTTGTGAGGACCAAAAGGACCTAGAGTTCCTCTCCTTAGGTGACCCTTACCATGACCCCTTCGATCCCTTCCTATACCCACCCACCTTACTCACCACCAACCTGTCCCTACCCCATCCAACCTTATTGGACCAAGCCCACTCCATTTTCCTAGACCCCTTTGACCCCTATGAGTGGAAACTCTTACACCAAGCCATACACATAGAAGGAGCCATTTTGATGGGAATGCATGTGCCACTACATTTTGCATCATTTGGTAGGGCTAGTAAGCCCAGTCATCTCATACATGTCACACACACTTTAGGCCCAATGCAGGACTGGCTTACATTTGGATGTGCTGGTCCTCCATCATTCATCATTGATCATATACATGTTAGGAGCCTCTACGGGTGTCCGGGTCCCCCGACATTCATCACCACTTTGAGTGATAGGTTTCCCTACAGATACCATGGCCCTCCAACCATTGTTATGCAGCCCATGCATGATAGGGCCACTTGTGGCTGCCCCGGTCCACCCAAGTTCATCAAGGTCCACATGGCATCACAGAATGATAGGTCAATTTACGGTTGCCCCGGTCCACCTTTGCATGCTATCCTCTTTCACACCCACTCACCGCATTATGATGCATGGCATGAGCATACACGCAAGCAATTCTTGACGAACGGTGAGGTTCACAAAGAGCGGACAAGAGCTCGCGAGCGCCACTTGGAATTCCAAGTAGGCAATCTGGTGATGATGGCATTGGAGTGGCTCTACCCTAGGGTCACCTCCAATTCGAGGGCACGAGGACTTGGACCTTCCCAAGTTCCGAGTGACTTTGGCAACCCGGCCATCGGGTTGGACTTACTAATGGGTTTTGGGATTCACCCCATTTTCCACGTGGCGGATCCGACACCCTATATGGGCACCGCGGTGGATCCTAGTGAGTGCCTCGAGCCTTTATCTTCCTTTGAGAGGGACACCCTCGGAGAGCCACCAAAAATCGGCCTGAGAACCCGACGTGTGCACACGGAGGCAATACTAGGCAAGCAGGGTTCCATCGCCAGCAAGAGGGTGCGCCTGAGCCACCTCGAGAGGATGAAGGACCGTCCCCTGGTTGCGGACGCAGGGTTGAGTTTGGAGGTTGAGGTTCACTCTGAGCTATTTAAGAGGACCACTTCCCCGGTGGGCCCATACTCGACGGAGTCGAGTTTTCCGCACCCCAGGGGTATGATGAGGACATCACCGGCACTTTCATATGATCGAGGATCCCGATGCTCGCCACCTATGCTACATCTTGTTCACCACTTTATTTCGAGTCATATGATATAATTTTTATTTTCTTATCATGTCCTTTTCCTTTTATTTGAGTCCAATACCTAGGTTAGGTAGCTATTTACCTAAGTCTTAAGTCATTATGTGTGTTATTGGGCCCAATTATATGGGCTAGGCCCAGGGGCACCCCCTTCCCCTTGGTTTAGTGTTAGAAGTCCAAAAGTTAGGGACTTAAGTTAAATTGTGGGGTTCCTATAAATAGGACCCCAATCCCTCATTTGTAAGTTAATGAAGATTTGATAAAAAAAAGTTACCACAAGATTTGTGCTTCTCTCTCTCTCTCTAGCTCTCTCTCTCTCTTCTTCTCTCTCTCTCTAAAGGAGGCGAACCCCATTCTCTCTCCTCCCCACCCCAAATTCGAAATTCACTCTCTCTCTTCCCTATTCACCTCTAATTAAGACCCCTCTCCCTTCCCCATACCTCCCATTTAAGTCCCCTCCAACCCCTAGGTGGAATCCCTTTCTCCTAGGCACCTCTCCCTCCTCCCAAGTAACCTTTCCCCTTCCCCATACAACCTTTCATTTTCCCAAGGGAGAATCCCTTCTCCCAAGCACCCCTTCCTCTCCCCAACACAACCCTTCCCCTTCCCAAAGCAACATTAAACCCCATTAACCTCTCATTCAAACCAAAGGAGAGAGATCTCCCTCTCTCTCTATCCCAACCCAAATTCGCAGCTCCCCCTTCCTCCACCTGCTAGACCATCTTCCAGCCCCCATTCTGCCCCTCCCACACCTTAGATCACCCTATACCAGACCCCTACACAGCCCGGGGTCGCCCCCCACACACATCCACCCCATCTCCCACCCCATCTACCCCATTTTCTATATACTAGTGAGCAGCTACAGTTCTGCAGAACCGCCCCCCCTGTTGCAGCGCCGCCCACGACCTCATCCCGGAGCTCCTGGGGGCGTGGCCTACATCGACGGAAAGGTCTGCGGGTCTTCTTCGCAAGCAAGGTGGAATCATCTCATTCCGACTTCACTACAGTTCGTGGTGCCCCTTCTCGTCCAACTGCGCAACAAGGACCAGAACCTGGACCTGAGCTGCAGTGCAGAAGCTCCCACGGCCACATCTTTCAACTTCTGGAGGCGCCACTTGACCGAGAGCTGCAGCCACGAGTCTTCCACCACCACCAACAAGCGGCGTCCCGTTCGGCATCAGGAAGTGCCTTTTCCATTTTTTCTCCCCCGGGCGCGCAGACAGTCTGTTTAGGTCCTGCCCCGAGAGTGCCTCACTCAACGGACTCCTCCTCACCGCCCCGACATCCTCTGGTGCTGTTCTTGGTTGCTGCTCGAAGAAGACTCATCCACAGACGTCCTCGACTTGGTCTCGCCTCATTCGGACTTCAGGAGCCACCGTGGTGACTTCGGCCATCCACTGCTGCCCCTGGGAACAGTCTGCTTCTGCACGCAAGGGACCTGTTCCATAGCCCGTCCCCGCCGGCGACGACTTCGGGACCACCCACAAAAAATCACAGTCGTACCTGGGTACGTCAGAAACATTTTGGCGTAAGTCTCATCAAGTTCTGAGTCCGGGAGAGCTCACAGCGGCAACTACATCGACACCCTATCTTGCTGCCCAGACCCGGGCAGATTCGGCCGGGTGCTCTGTCGGCGCGATTCGAGCGAATCTCCCCTCCCCGCCTGGCTGGCTTAACGCCCCTCCCTGCGTGGAGGTAGTGTTTGCATTGTAATACTGATATCCTCACCCTAAGTCCACCCTCCTGTGTGAGGCGTAGTGGTTGTATAATTTAAACAGGGATCAAGCTTCATCGGCGCAGTGTGCGGGGAACCCACACTTCCCCGCTCGCCCTCGTCTCCGACCGGGATCGGTGTCTTCACGCCGATCAGGTGAGCGTCGGGTTGCCCTACTCTACTGGAATTGCTTTGCTTGTTTAGTATTGCTGCTTAGTGCCGTCGGTCGGTGAGTGAGCGCCCGATCTCAAAATATCATCAATTTGAGTGCCACCGCGGAGCGAGTTGAGAGAGAGCCACTACATCCCACGCCCTTGGTGTGTTGGTCGCCCACGGAATTGGGGCATCCCAGACCCTTAGGGGGTACAGCCCAAGCTAGTCAAACCTCCGGAAAGGCGAGGTCCATCCTTGGACCCTCACCGCTATCGCCGGTCCACTTACGGACCCGGGTGTGCGCGACGCGACTGAGTTCACTTGAGTGGGTCCGCCGTTCGGTTCGATTGCTTGTAAATTTTCAGGTCCAAGGGGTTGTGTCACATCATCCCGGTATCCGGATCTTGGATCGTTACAGCTAGTATCAGAGCGGTGGTTGTGGACGTACATAGGAATTCGAAATATTGCTGTGATCAGAGTCCATAAGATCCAGTACAGTCAGCAGTTGGCATAGGGTTTTGTGCATATTTTTCGCTCGATTTCTCGCTTGAGAGCTTGAGTGTGCCACACGGTGCTGTGAAGGTGGTTACTGTTCGCGGCTTCCGTGTCGGCATGGGGTCTAAGGATTGAGGTCGAGGGCTTTCTCCCTCATCGGTTGTGGCCCTGGTTGTGCTGCGTTGAGCATAGGTTGCCGGTAGGCACAAATTTGCGGTGCTATGTTCGAGGTTTTTGCAGCGAGGTCAGGTGGCTGGCGAGGATTGTTTGTGGTTAAGTGGCCGTGAGTGTGCTCTGAGGGAGCTGTTGTTGAGTCTGGCCACCCCAGCTTGAGGTTATCCAGCCCCTGAGGTGTTAAGGTTGTGATTTAAGGTGGCAGAGCGGAGTGTTCTGATCCAGAGGTGCACTCGGGTGAGCGGAGAATCTTCTCGGTGAGCTGCTATTTTGTCGAGCCTGATGTTCTTGTCGTGCTATGTGGCGTCAAAAATGACATGTCGGTCCCAGTTATTCTTACGAATTTCGAGGCAGGATTGGGCTGTGGTGTTCCAATAAGTCTTGCTCTTGTGCTCTTGTGTGCGAATGGATTGTGTTCGTCCTGGATTTTGTTTGAGATATGAAGGTTTCGTGGCGAGTTCGGGACTCGAGGATGAGCGTTGACGGTTTTCGATTATGGCTCGTGTTGCGGCTCTTGGCGTGGTGTGTTGCAGTTCGAAGAATTGCAGTGGTGGTGCATCGAGAGATGCTGTAATCGTGATCCGACGTGGCACTCGTCGAGTGTGTCGGAGGCGCTGACCTGACAAGGTAATGGTTTTCTTGGTGTTGTTCCCAGCATGCGCAAGGTTTAAGGTCAGGTCTAGCGTGGAGACCTTCCGTTGGTCGGAGGTGTATTGAGTTTCTCCTTTGGTTGGAGAGGGTTGTGTTTGGCTAAGGTTCGTCGTCTTGCATTATGTGTCCGGATTGGTTGGCCTTCGTGTGCCATAAAGTCCGTGCGAGACGCGTCCCGTGTGTGTTGGCAAGGTGGTTTCCAATGGGAAGTCGTGCCCAATTCCCTTACTGTGTGAGGGTGCTGGCGCTGTTCCGGAAGGACGATTGCTGGTTGGGTGGTGTTCACATTCTTGGCTAGCGTTGGAATTTTTTGACTTGTTGCAGATCGCAGTCTGCGGAGTCGCTGTAGATTGCCGGATTTGAGAGAGAATCTGTGCTTGGGGTTCGAGATAATGGAGCTTTCCTCACCCTGTTTTCTGAGGTTGACCAGCCGAGTTGTGGATTGTCGGGATGGCGAGTCCCGAGTTGCCGTGTTTGGTTGTGCGCGTGGATCAGAGTGCGCAGCGGAAGCCTGGTGGGCCGATAACCCACAGGTTCAGGATCGTAGCGTTGGTTGCTACAGGTGGATTCCTGAGTTTGCGTTGAGCATGTGAGGATTGGTTCCTCTGTGCGAGACGTGTTGTTGCCGTGCCGTTGCTCGAGGTATTGTGGTTCTTGGCACTGGCAGGATGGAATGTTGGGGAAAAATGTTGGCAAGTGTGCCGCATGAGTACCCTATTCATGTGATGGGAGCCGTGTCAGGCGTCGGTGTTAGACCCGGATGAGGTTGTTGAGGATGTCGCCCGACGGAGGTCGAGGACGTGTTGGTCAGAGTCGGTGGCTTGGTGCCCGACTTGTGTTCCAAGTCGTGTCCTCGGATGAGATCGTGTTTTGGAAAAGTGATCTCTGGCAGATTGTGGGCTCCTGTTGGTAGCTGCGAGTGACTGGTAAAGCTAGTCTCGTAGTCGACCATGGTAGGTGTGTATTGTTGGAGACCCGTGTGCTTTGGTCGTGGTATCGTCGACCAGGTTGCCGTAATATTGGATGACACTTTCCTCTCCTAGAGACGTGTGCCACAAATTATTCCGGTGGTGTCCCGTGGCTCTGTGGTGAGGGCGGAATCGGGATTGGCAGGTGTCCACTTGGATTAATTGAGATAGGATTTGATGAGACAAGACGGAAGAGTGATGCCTGTGGGCGGAGGCCTTTTAGTGAGATTGGCGTCGAAATGGTGGTCCTTGATGGGATGTTGGAGTTGGAGTGGTTATCCCTGGTTTGGCGACCAGCATGGGAGGATTTCCCTGTAAGCCTGAGTCGAGTGAGGTGATGACTGAAGACTCCTGAGTCTTGTAGTTGGTTTTATCGTGCTCCCCGGAGAGGGTCGAGTTGGTACGATGATTGAGTTCGGATGCGGTGTCCGAAAGGAGTGCAGCTCGAGATGTGGTAATTGTCTGTGTGAGTCAGCGGATGACCTGTCGTGAGTTGGATCGTGCCTACTGGGCCGGTGGATGTTTCCCGTTGACGAGCAGTTGGTGACCGGCGTGTGGTCTTTCACAGACAGAAGAGGCTGTTGGTGGTGCATCGTGAACGGTGAGAGCCGTGTTTCAATGAGGCCTTTGGTGGTCGCCTCCGTGATGTGCTTTCCGGATGGGATCTGGGCTTTATCGGAGTTTATTTTCTGATAGAGTTGGCACAATGATATGTCTGGCTTTCAGCTTGTCAGGTGTGAGGTGGTTCTTGGTGCTGAGTCGATGATCTAGTTGCGGTCTGTTGAGATGGCTGCGTGAGCTGATGGAGGCTCTGTATTGGTTATTCCTTTGAGCAGGGCATGGACCTGTCAGCTGGCTGTGAAGCTGATGTGTATTTTATCCAGCCGACCATAGGATGGATCGGTAGCTGTTTCTCGTGACGAGGACTTTGTCTCCTCGGTGAGCAAGAGGGTGGCAGCGGTGGCATGATTGGTTCTCGCGTTGTCTGAGGTGATGCCGGACTATGTCCCTTGGTGTACGCCTGCTCTGATGGCCGGTGTGTGTGGCGTGCGGAGCGAGGTGTTCTTCGTAATTATGGTCTGGCTGTGTCCCTCAGGTTGAGAGCTTTCGTGAGAATCGAGGTTTTCTGTGCTGGGACTCTGACGGCGTTGTCAGTTGGTTAAGACTTTCTTCCCCTGTGTTCCCGCGTTTGTCCTTAATTTCGAGGATGAAATGTCTTTAAGGGGGGAGGGCTGTAATGCCCCAGATTTTTCGGATATTTTTCGGTTCATTTTCGTGGGTCTCGGAGTGTATTTTGTGCTTTACACGTATTTTCCCCTGATGTGCCTTCGGAACTCTGTGCAGGGCGAACCGTGGCGTTCTCCGACTCCGGGACAGTACCGACGTGTTGTGCTCCTCCCGAGGATCGCGAAGGTAATTTTTAGTATTTTTCTGAGTTTCTGGAATTTTTGGATTTTTATATATATTAAACCCTTTTTCCTCTCTCCCTCCCTATTCTCTCTTTCTCACTCTCTCTCATCTCTTTCTCTCCCCCTCTCCCCGGGTGGCCGACGGTGGCGGAGGAGGGTGAGGCGGCGATGGCGGGAGGCGAGGAACGAGGAATGGCCCGACGATCGAGGGCCGGTGGCGTGTGGAAACTCGGCCGCGGGTTCGTGGAACGGCGAGGGTTTCACAGTGTTTTCTTTGCGGATCGGCGACCTCGGGGTGCAAAATCTTCGGTGGAGGTAGGGAGATGGACCCCCAGCTCGTGCTCTTCCTTTCCCGCGAGTTTTGTAGGCCGCGGTAAGCCGAGAGGACCTATTTGAGCTTTTTGGGGGAAAATCCATGTTTCTGGGGTGTGAGCCGGATCTCCCGTTTCTTGAGGTTTTTGACCGATCTAAGGGCATAGATGCATGCTAGGAGGCTTGGGGATGGATTCCCCTTTGTTTCCCCATCACCTGGGGGTGATTGGGGCGTGGATCGAATTTTTGGGGCGTTTCCTACCGTTCTCAGTTTTACGGAAGTGTGGCGGTCCTTGCTGTGACCGCCACATCCTTCTGGCGGTCCCCGTTCGACCGTTTCAACCTTTCCGTGCATGGGTTGGGCCTGGCTGCCGCACGATGAGCCGCCAGAGCCCAGGTGGCGGCCGAAGGTCCGACCGCTAAGCCCAGTTGGCCGGCGTGGCCTTCGAGGCGTTTTGACCGTTGGTTTTTGACCATTGGAGGCTTTTCGGTCTGGCGACCGAGGGTACGCCCGCCTCATGTCTTTTGGCGGCCCTATATAGGACCCCTTGTGCCTTCAGAACCCAGGGGGTGGCAGCCTAATGTTGGACGGCTACAGTCCTTGTGGCGGCCTAATGTTGAACTGCTAGCCCTTGTGAAGGTTTAAGGTTCGACCACTAGGAGATTTCCATGGTCGCGATGTCAGGTTCGCGTTGTGTTGGTCTCCAGTCGACCCGATTGTGACCCAGTGGTTGACCATCGGCCTCGTGAGTCTCCCGGACACCCCGTGAGTTCCGTGTCCGTGTTTCTGGGGTGTCTGGAGATACCGTGTTAGGAGGTACCTTGTTACCTCGATTAGCGTGCGTAGGAGGTGTGGTGGGTCCGGGTGACCCCACGTGTTCCGGACTTTTGTGTGTTACTCTGGATCGAGTCACCGTGTATCGGTGTGAGTGCGGTGGGGTTCCCCCGCATGTCGTGGGTTTCTGCGGAAGATGGTTCCCGAGTGGGCCAAGTGTTTGGCCTTGGACTACGAGTCCAGTTCCTAGCCCAGGGCTAGAGGTTTCCCGCTTTTCTCTGGATGGGGAATCGGCGTGGCGGCTTGTGAGCTGCCTTGGGAATCATGCTTCGGTGCTTTTCGCGTGAGCCATGTGTGTGGCCTTGGACTGTGAGTCTAGTTGTCCAGCCTGGGGTTGGAAGGCTTCTCAATTCCCTTCCTGACGGAAAGGTCTCGACGGCTCGTGAGCTGCCTCGGTATTCATGCTACCGTAGTTTTAGACTTAGGAATTAGGCTAGATTAATGGCATTGTGCCGTTGCATACAACGGTCTTGACCCCGAGTCTTGTGACTCAAGGATCGTTGGGTTTAGTGAGTCTAGAGAACTGTCCAGAGTCTAGTGGCTCGGTGCCACTTGGTCCTTCGTGACTTTTACGCAGGGTGCGTACGTGATTCTCGGAGTTTCTCCTTGGAGAGTGGTCACATCAGTGACTCCCCACTAGTCGTAGCCTTCCGACACGCCTGTGGTCCCACCAGGGAGTGGTGGCGAGGCTTTACCCAAGAGAGACGGCTTTAGGCTGGTTGCCGTAGGGCCTCCTACTGTGGTGGCTCGAGTCCGGGCTGGAAGGAATACAGCTAGAGGGTCTGACGTAGCGCAGTCAGTCAGTGTGTAACACCCTCAAATATAGCAAAGTTGTACTCTATATAACCGAGGCGCCTTTTGAAGTATCGGCTCAGTTCTTGAAAAGAACTCCGAAGTTAAGCGTGCTTAATGGGGAGTAGTACTGGGATGGGTGACCTGCCCGGGAAGTCTCCCATTCTGGAGCCGTTCACTGTTAAAAAGGGATAAAACCGTGAGGCCGGTAGGCCAAAGTGGACAATACCTCGACGGTATAGAGTACGGGGCGTCACAGAATGGTATCGGAGAGCTATACCCCAGCCGGAAGTGTGAGAACTAAGTGCCATGCAGGGCAAAGTGCTACGCTATGGGAGCCACCTCTTGAACCCGCAATGGGACAAAGTGCTACATAGTGGGAGCCACCTCTTGAGCCTGTAGGGGCCACCTCTAGAGTCCTACCTGCCTGGGGGTTTGATTGCATGCTATATGTGCCCAGCGACGAGGACGTCGCCTATATAAGAGGGGTAGATTGTAACACCCTCAAATATAGCAAAGTTGTACTCTATATAACCGAGGCGCCTTTTGAAGTATCGGCTCAGTTCTTGAAAAGAACTCCGAAGTTAAGCGTGCTTAATGGGGAGTAGTACTGGGATGGGTGACCTGCCCGGGAAGTCCCCCATTCTGGAGCCGATCACTGTTAAAAAGGGATAAAACCGTGAGGCCGGTAGGCCAAAGCGGACAATACCTCGACGGTATAGAGTACGGGGTGTCACACAGTGTGTGCACACGTGGTCGGGGAACCCCACCTAGACCCTTGTTCTGTGTTCTGTGGTTACTGGCTGTGGACTAAGTCGTTTGTGGACGCATCCGACCTTGTTTCTGGTGGGCAGGTACTCTTGTCACGTGAGACGTGACTCTCCTGTTTCTGGGTTCCGTTTCCCATCTGCGAGATGTGGCTTTCTGAACTGTCCGGTGTTTCCGAGGTAGGGACCATGGTGCCAGTGGCTTCACCGAGGTTGCGTCTTGTTTGTGCGGTGCCTGCGACCAGGTGACCGGGGTTGCACCTTGGGCAACGTGCCCAGGTTGGCCTTGTCCTGGGAGACAGGCCTCTACGGCGGAGTTGCCGTGGGTTTTACCTAGGTGAGTGGTGTTAGTGTGGTCCGGTTCCTGATGGTGAGGTCGGGTTTTCTCTTTCTGCTTGACCGGTATAGAAGGAGTAGTTGTAGTGCCGAGTTTTGACCGGCCACCGAGTTACTGTTCCTGCTGCTACTGTTGTTCTTGTAGTTACTACTTCCCGTGCCGCCGTTGTTCTCAGTTGGGGTTCCGCGGGATCCCTACTGAGCCAGTGACAGGAGGCTCACCCCTGCGTTCCAGGTGCGGCGGTTCTTCCTCAAGGTTCGAAGATGCTGTTCAGAGGTTTTTAGTTGCCAGCTCGCCAGGCCGAGTGTTCACTTGGCATGTGGTACGTTTTACTACTTTAGAATGTACTTTCTGTTGGACTGGACTCTGTTGTAGTTGTTATTTATTTATGTTAATTGTTGAATTATCCTACTTTATTTCCTATTTATTTGTACCTCCATACTCCTTTTAGCCCTTCTGAGCCCTCCCTGCTCGTGGGCTGCGGGCCATGATTCGAATGGTATCGGTTTCTTCCCGGTATCCGGATCTTGAGTCATTACAAGCAATCCCCGTTCTCCGACCATATCTTGAAGGCAGAGATCTCTCAGCGAGTTTCTCTACCCACCTTCAAATCTTACGACGGCCAGGGCGACCTAGCTGATCATTACGACAGCTTCGATGCTCTAATAGCCCTACACGGGGCGTCCGACGCTGTCAAGTGCTGAGCGTTCATGACCACCCTTGTCCAGGGTGCTCAAGCTTGGTTCGGAGTACTCGCCCCCAGAAGCATCCTCAACTTCCGATAATTCGGGCGACTGTTCAAAGAAAGCTTCGCCGACAGTGGCCCTCCAAGGTCGATCGCGGGACTGCTGGCACTCTAGCAGGCATAGGGGGAGAAGCTGCGGGCTTACATCAACCGCTTTAAGTCGGAAGCCCTGCGCATCTCCCGCCTGGACGTGGCCTCAGCCATTACTGCATTGACTGGAGGCACTAGCGACGAAAACCTCCGGCGAGAATTGGTACTTCACCCCCCTGTCTCTCGTCGACTTGGTGACCCTGGCTCTACGCCACGCAGAGTGCGAAGAGGTCCTCAACGCATGTCGAGACCCAGTAAGCACGAGGGGGGGGGGAGAAGGAGAAAAGAAGCGGCCGTCTGAGCAAGGCTCGGGCCAGGCGAAGCAGAGGAATAGGGAAGGAGACCGAAAAAAGCTTTCGTGCAAGTTTGAGTGGTACACTCCTTTGACCACCCCTTCTACGAGATATATCAGGAAATCAAGGACTCATGCCTTCTTCACCAACCCGAGCCCATGAAGGCTGATCCGAGACGCCACAGCCGTCGCAAGCACTGCCAGTTTCACGATGACCACGGCCACCGCATTGGCAACTGTCAGCAGCTCAAGGATGAGATTGAGCGTCTCGTCCGCCAAGGACACCTCCTCAATATGTGTCCGAGCAACGGGAGGATCGCTGATTCCCCCCAGAAGAGATTGACAATCACCCCCGTGGAGTCCACATCAACATTATCTCGGAGGGGAGGGTTCAGCCTCAGGAGGGGACAGCAGCCGAGGGAGAAAGCATCACGTCGAGCGAGCTAGCAGGGCCTCCGATCCCCCCAAAGCTTCACCGGCAAGCGAATAGCAGGCCCTGGTGTTCTCCGACCATGACCTGGAAGGGGTAACCACTCCGCACGATGACGCCCTTGTAATCTCGGCTAATATAAACCATTGTAACGTAGATAGGATTCTAGTAGACAATGGCAGCACCCCTGATGTTCTGGCGTATGCATGTTTCTTAAAGATGGGTGAGAACCCATCGAGGCTCCGCCCGATTTGAACCCCCCTCTGTGGGTTCAACGGCCATGCAACCCTTCCCGAGGGAGCCCTAAGCCTGCCTGTCACCCTCGATACCCCTCCCAAAACCGTCACGTTCATGGCAAACTTCGTGGTGATTAAGGGGATGTCGGCTTATAATGGCATCTTCAGCCGAGGTATTATTGGCCGGATAAAGGCAGTGCCTTCCACCTACACAAGAAAATGAAGTTTCCCACCAAATACGATACTGGGGAAGTCCGAGGTAACCGGGAAATATCTAGAAGGTGCTATGAAATCTCAGTCGAAGCTGTAGGGCCCGAAGAAAAAAAATAAAGTGTTCGGCGTAATCGAGGATAAAATGACAGCAAGCAATCCCAGCGGGGAGCTTCTGTCAATCTTCCTCAGAGTTGACCCAACTCTCGAGGTTAAAATTGGGGCAGACTTATCGCCCGATGTACAACAATAGTATAAAGACTTCCTTTCTAAGTATATTCAAGTCTTCACATGGTCTGACGATGATCTTCCCAGGATTCCCGGGGAGATGGTGATGCACAAGCTCAACCTCGACCCGTCGGTGAAACGTATCGAGCAGCGAAGAAGGAGGCACACCCCAGAAAAATAGGCGGTCATTAAAGAGCAGATTAATAAGGGGAAGAAAATCGGGCTATTTCGCCCGGTCCTTTACCCGACGTGGCTCGCTAATATCATCATGGTACTGAAAGCCTCAGGTAAATGGCAGATGTGCGTGGACTTCATCGACCTCAATAAAGCCACTTCGAAGGACTACTATCCATTACCGAGCATTGACCAACTGGTCGATTCAACCTCAGGTAATGAGCTTCTCAATTTTTTGGACGCCTACTCAGGATACCATTAGATCCGGATGAACCCCGAAGACACTGAGAAGACTGCCTTCGTCACCGACTTCGGCATATACTGCTATACCCGTATGCCGTTTGGGCTAAAGAACACCAGAGCCACTTATCAGGGGTTGGTCAACCAGATCTTCGAAGACTAAATCGGGCAGAACGTCGAGGCCTATATTGACAACATGCTCGTCAAGACACCCAAGGCCGAGGACCATTTTATCGACCTGGCCGAGACCTTCAACACCCTCTAGAGGTATAAGATGAAGCTTAATCCAGCCAAGTGTGCCTTCGGAGTTAGATCCAGAAAGTTCCTGGGGTTTCTTGTGACCCAGTGAGGGATGGAGGCCAACCCCGACAAGATCCAGAAAGTTCCTGGGGTTTCTAGTGACCCAGCGAGGGATCGAGGCCAACCAGGCCATCCTGGACATGCGGCCTCCCGCCTGCGTCAAGGATGTTCAGCGCCTAACAGGAAGAATTGTGGCACTCAATCTTTTTCTGTCCCGAGCGGCGGAACGATGTCTACACTTCTTCAAATTGCTGAAAGGGCCCAAGCTGGCATCAGCTACCTTCGCCTGGGACGGGGAATGCCAGAAAGCATTTTCTGAGCTAAAGGAGTTTATGGCCTCACCGCCAGTGTTGTCACAGCCTGTGCCCGGAGAGACACTATACCTCTATCTCTCAGCAACTGCCTCTACCATAAGCTCGGTCTTAGTTCGAGACGACCGAGGAATACAAAAGTCGATCTACTACATCAGTAAGGTGCTCCTTGAGGCCGAAAGAAGGTATCCTGCAACTGAGAAACTCGTGCTAGCGTTGGTGACCTCGGCTAAACACCTCCGGCCCTACTTCCAAGGACACCATCCTGGTGCTGATTGGCGAACCCCTGAAGAAGATTTTGGCTCACCCCGAAGCTTCTGGTCGACTTGTCAGATGGGCGATACTGCTCGTGGCCTACGACATCTCTTACCGACCCCGCATGGCCATTAAGGGGCAGGCACTCGTAGATTTTATCGCGGAGAGTGTTGTCCTGCCTGAGGAAACGCCCCAACCGACATCCGGCCCTGCTTGGCACCTGTTCGTGGATGGATCTTCAAATTCGACTGCCCCCCTTGGCGCCGGTATTCTTCTCAGATCCCCAGAAGGAGCGGAATTGCAGTACGCTCTGAAATTCAGCTTCCTGGCATCCAACAACGTCTCCGAATACGAGGCCTTAATTTCTGGGGCCAGGATGGTGCGGTGTCTAGGAGCCGAGCGACTCAGAATACACACTGATTCTTAATTAGTCGCCAGTCAGATCAATGGAGACTACGAGGCTCAGGAACCACAAATGATTAAGCACCTTCAGCTGGTAAAGGAGATAGCCTGACTGTTCGAGAATTTTCAGGTGATCTGAATAGCTCGGGAATAAAATTCCCGAGCGGACGCCCTCTCTCGTTTAGCCTCCTCTCTCAGCCCAGAAGGGACCCGATCGGTCCTCCTCGAGGAATTAGAACGACCGAGCGTGGAAACCGAGCCCGTGGCCGTTGTGCAAATTTCATCTGATGACTGGAGGGCTCCATATGTGTCATGGTTGCGTGACTCCCAAGAGCCTACCGACCCACGGGAAGCTAGAAGAATAAAGTATTAAGCTCGACGTTTCATCCTCCTGGACGAAACCCTTTATATAAGATCCTATGATGGCGCCCTCCTCAAGTGCCTCGATGCTCCTGAGGCTCGCCGGGCAATTGAAGAAGTGCACGAAGGCATTTGTGGCGCGCACCAAGTGTAAGACCCCAAATTCTTTAGAAATTTATTTAGAAAGTTATTTATAATTATTTGGAATTTATTTGAAATTATTCGAAATTAATGAGAATTATCCAAATTAATTAGATTAATTAATTAATTAATAGAATAAGTCATTTTTCTACTATTTTCTAAAAATCCCCAAAAATCACATCTTGTAGAATTAATTTTGTTTATCAACTTTGTCTTCTACAATTAATCCTAATACAATCGTTTATTAAGCCGAATTAGCGAACTAATTCTTCCGAACTTAATATTTAATTAATTACGGAATAGTAGAAATAGAATTTTATCTAACATATAAAAATTCATAAAAATAGTAATTAAATAATAGATGTTTCGACTAACACTTTTGGCTTCTTGGAGTAAGCCTAATTAAATCATTATCTAGCCCTAATCAGTGGATTAAGCCTGACTTATAACCCACCTAACCCAAATTCGAATTTACTATTCACCCAAACTTTGAACATCAAATTCGAGCTTGATTCTCAACCAAATGGGGTGATTCCAGAGGCAAATGAAAGGTATTACATAGAGGAACATTTACCCTCAATCAATGTGAGGTAAACTTAGCCCCAAAACGTGCTGCCGACATAGTTAGGTCAAGTCAAGGATTTCGGCGCCGTTTCTAAACTCGTAGCTTGCAGCAGCAAATACTCCCAATTCAGAAGGCTCCAGAAGCTCTATGAGCTATCAAAATGAAGCCCTACGAGTCTTCTTTCATTTGGCTGCTGTGGGGTTCACTGAAATTTCGGATCTGGAGAGATCTAGTTCGATTTGTGAAGGTCGGTCAGCAGGCCGTTGGCTTCCCTTCATCCTTCTTTGATCAATCGATTAAGGTAGGAATTCTCAACCAAATCTTGATCATGAGTATAGAAAATTGTACCTCTCATCGAGCTCTTTCCATTGGTGGCAAAAGCCCCAATTTCATTAGGTATCCGTGGAGATATCGAAGTTTTAGTGAGGTGCTGTCAAGTTGTTCTTCATTCTAGGTTTCGAGTTCCTTCTTCAATTTGAGGTAGGTGATAACAACCCAATTTCTAATTAACATACATGAATGTAATCAATAGCATGTTAGCTTTCTTTTGACATCAAAATCCCCAATTTTTATAGATCATGCCTAGAGTATTTCGTGTGTTATTAGAAGCATGCTAGCAAGCTAGACTTTACTTGTGTTCTTCATAGAATAGGTTGTATTTCATTGGATTCCTATCGAAATTCGTGATTTAAAATTGTGTTTCATGACCCTAAGATGCATATTAATGACCCTAGAGTCTATGGTTATGATCCCAATACTTTTAGACCCCAAATTCTTGGAGTTTTATGAAGCTTTTTGGGTCTGGAAACCCAGGGGTCGACCCGTGGGTCGACCCATTTCAGCCCTGCAAGCAGCAGCTTGCTGCCTTGCAGGGGTCGACCCACAACCTGCAGGGGTCGACCCATGGGTCGACCCATGCAGCCAGGTAGCCAGGGGTCGACCCAGGGGTCGACCCATCCCTGGAATTTTTCCAGGGGTCGACCCAAAGGGTCGACCCATGCAGTGTAAACCCGTTTTTTTGATGATTTGACCCGGGGATCAATCCGGATCATCGGGGAATCAAACCATTCAACCTAAACACTTTGAAAACTACATTTTTGAGGAACTAATGACCTATTCATGTACCCTTTTAGTTTTAATTAACATTGGTCCATACATGCAAACTTAGTGTAAAAACACACCGTTTATCATCTTCATTTCAAGGCATACAAGATTAAATAGAAACCCACATAATTAGTGGTTAATGGTGTAACTAAATCTCTGTTAATGCATTCTATTTCACTCCTGTGGGAGTTGTTCTTTGCCTTATCATCTTGAATCAGCTTCTTGACAATTGTCTTAATGCAAATGATAATGGTTAAATCATGATATCTTAACTTGATGATTATGATTAATATGTTGATTAGCTTGTTTGATTGCTGCTGTTGTACAGTAGCGCAGCACGATTAACTCTTGTTGTGACTTGATTTCAATCTCCTTGATGATTATACTTACCTTGAAATTCTGGAAATGAATCTCCTTCCTACTTGAAGTTGTTATTGCTACTTAGTTTAAACCTTGGAATTCTGGCCATAAACTGTGGAAGTCTAGATTCGTGGGATCTTTGATCCAAAGAAATCAATGCCTGGAAAACAAATAAGGGCTCGGTCTGGTCCTGGGAAGAGCGCCCGAACACTATGTGTACCCCTGGGAGGTGAATGACTAGGTGTGGCATTTGGCACCAGTACTTGACATGTGTTAAATCTAGGACTGTCCACTACTCACTACTCTCTCCACTACTCTCTACATTACTTTCTACTACTTTTCACTTTCCACTCGTCACTGTTCTATACTCTACTTGTGGTTACTGTACTTGCTCATTACTTGGACGTGGAAATGAAATTACATACGTGCTTGACATGACTTGAATCGACTTGATATGGCCAACTTTTTATCGTTATCTCCTGTAGTAAATTCTTGTCTTACTATTCTATTCATTATATTTCTTGACCTTGCAAGATCTTTGAATTTCGTTTCATCATCGTTATCTTTTTATCGTTTTTATCATTTGTAGCATGACATTTTGAAAAATGTAATTAAACTGTTAATCACTTATACATGTCTGTTATTTCCTACTAAGCGTTAGCTCACACCCCGTTGTTTCCCCTTTCCAGGCTTTTTAGGTGACGCGCTTACCGATGGGGAAGGGCAGGAGTGATGTCTTGAGTGTATCAGTTCTAGTGTGTTAGTAGTGTGTTATCCTTCTTTAGTTGTGTTTTGGAGAGCTTTTAGTCTCAGTCATGTTATTGAGTTTTAGTGGTTGATTATTCCAGTTGTATTAAGTTGAACTTGAGGATTATTGTATTAGTCGTGGTTTATTAATGATCATTTAGCATTTCCATCTTGTAGCACTTGTGTATTGTTTTAGATTTAGTTCCCTCTCTTGCCAGCGTGTCCCTAACTGTACGTCCCGATACTTCCGCCTTGTTCGGGGCGTGACAGTTTAGTTGGTATCAGAGCCCTAGGTTTCACATTCCTAGGTTTCCTAAGTTTAAGTTTTCTTGCATTGCATCCCAATAATCGGTATATAAAATGGTGTTGCCCGAACGTTAGGCTACGCCTATCGGGAAGGTCGCACACTTGCGCGAGTGGTCTTCGGACCGATTACCTCCGCCAGGTACCGAGTTTTTGGTCGTGTCTAGGTGCACTAGATCCCTAACCTTGTAAAAGTCTAGGACCTGACCTGGTGAGATTGGGTAGAACTTGGGTTAAGTTCGTTTCTTAATCGTGTAATTATCTATCTTATTTGAACCTAAGTAATCTATTTCTCGTGTAGATGGCAGCTGATCGTGCTGAATGGAGGAACCTGCAACGTACGGCTCAAGGCCTTACTCAGGCCCTTCAGCAAGTAGCTCAGGCAGGAGCGGCACAGCATGGCACCGGTGATCTATACCGGAACTTTCGCGGAATGAATTCGCCTAGATTCGCTGGTTCGACTGACCCTGACCAAGCCGAGCACTGGCTAGAGGAGATGGGGAGAATCTTTGAAGTTATGCAATGTACCAACCAGGAGCGTGTCCTTTTGTCCACATTTCAATTGGAACATGATGCACGTACTTGGTGGGATTCTATCAAGGCAACTCTCGGAGATCGGCAAGTTATGTGGGAAGAGTTCGAGGAATTCTTCAACAGCAAGTATTTTTCCGATAGAGTGCAAGAGAAGAAAGCGGCAGAGTTCGCGGCCTTGAAACAGCGAGGTTTGTCCGTGGCAGAGTATGAGGCTCAATTCGCACGGCTTTCTCGATATGCTACACATCTCATTTCCACCGAGAAGATGAAGGCGAAGCGCTTTCTCAATGGTTTGAAGCTTCATTATATCAACCAATTGGCACCGATGGAGATTTCCACTTATTCCGAGATGGTAAGGAAAGCACAAGTTCTAGAGGATACTCTTGAAATGACGGAGAGAATCTGTGGGAAAGGCACCAAGAAAGAATTACCTACGGGTTCCGGGAGTGTCAAACCCGGGTATACCAAGAAGAGGCCTGTTAGTGGACCTGGTTCGTGGAGCGGGTCCGGATCATGGAAGGGCAAGATGCCGAGGCATGAAGACAAGAAGCCTGGCCCTATTGTTCCATTCAAGGGCGTGTGCAACTATTGTGATCGTCCGGGTCACAAGATAGAGGAGTGCTGGCGCAAGCAAGGCGCATGTTTGCGGTGTGGAAGCAAGGAGCACCGTATCCCCAATTGCCCTCTCATATCGGAACAAGCTACACCGGCAAAACCTCTAGTATTCAAGAAACCACAAGGCAAGCTTCAAGCTTTACATGCAGAGGAGACTGGGATTTCTGATGATGGCGGACTCGTCGAAGGTACCCTTACTATAATCGATAAGCCTGCGTTTGCTCTCTTTGATACTGGTGCAACACATTCTTTTATTTCACGGAGATTTGCTAAGTCATTAGCTGTGGAACCTGTTTTGATGAATACTCCGTTAGAGATTTCAACCCCTATTGGCACTAGATCAACAATCCAGTATTTCTATCCTTCTAGTAAGGTTATGATGGGTGAACATAACTTTCCAGCAGATTTGGTCTGCATGGATATGAAGGATTATGATGTAATCCTAGGAGCAGATTGGTTGGCTAAGTATGAGTCCAATGTTCACTGTAGTTCTAGCTCAGTGACTTTTACTGGACATTCTGGTTTATCTTTTACGGGAGTCAAGCAACATAACTCCGTACCACTCATTTCGGCTCTTCGAGCTGATAAGCTTTTGAGGCATGGGTGTGAGGCATTTCTAGCCTTTGTTTGTGCAACCCCTGAGCAACAGATTGAGATCAAGGACATTCCTGTTGTCCAAGATTTTCCTGATGTCTTTCCAGAGGAACTACCAGGACTTCCGCCTGAGCGAGAAGTTATCTTTTCTATTGATCTTATTCCTGGCACAGCTCCTATTTCTAAGGCTCCTTATCGTATGTCTCCTGCGGAACTGAGGGAACTGAAGCAGCAACTGATGGAATTACTCGAGAAGGGTTTTATTCGTCCTAGTACTTCTCCGTGGGGAGCCCCTGTGTTATTCGTCAGGAAGAAAGATGGTTCGATGAGGTTGTGCATTGATTATCGGCAAATAAACCAGCAGACTGTCAAGAACAAATATCCCTTGTCGAGGATTGACGAGTTATTTGACCAGATAGCGGGAGCTCAATATTTCTCTAAGATCGATCTTCGATCTGGATATCACCAGTTGCGGATTAAGGAAGAGGACATTTATAAAACAGCTTTCCGCAGCAGGTATGGTCATTTTGAATTTGTCGTTATGCCTTTTGGTCTAACGAATGCTCCAGCAGCTTTCATGCAGTTGATGAACGATGTATTTCGGCCCTATCTTGATCAGTGGGTCGTAGTCTTTATTGATGACATCCTGATTTATTCTAAGAATGAGGAGGAGCATGCTGAGCATCTGAGAATGACATTGCAACTATTGAAAGATCATCAGCTATATGCTAAGTTCAGTAAGTGTGAGTTCTGGCTACAAGAAGTGTCCTTTCTCGGACATATTATCACCAAGGAAGGTATTTCTGTTGATCCTTCGAAGATTGAGGCAGTGAAGAATTGGGAGCAGCCTACTAGTGCAACTGAAGTTAGAAGTTTTCTAGGCCTGGCAGGCTATTACCGAAGATTTATTCAAGATTTCTCCAAGATTGCAGTACCTATGACAAGATTAACCCGCAAGGAAAATAAGTTTGATTGGTCAGATGATTGTCAGCGAAGCTTTCAGACTCTGAAGGAGTGTTTGACTACTGCACCTGTTTTGGCTTTACCTTCTGGTGAAGGAGGATTTGTTGTTTATACTGATGCTTCAGGTATTGGCTTAGGCTGTGTACTCATGCAGCATGGGAAGGTGATTGCCTATTCCTCTAGGCAGTTGAGGAAGCACGAAGATAATTATCCTGTTCATGATTTGGAACTTGCTGCAGTCGTGTTTGCTTTGAAGATATGGAGGCATTACTTATATGGAGAAACCTTTACAGTGTTTTCAGATCATAAAAGTTTGAAGTATTTATTCTCTCAAAAGGAACTCAACATGAGGCAGCGGAGATGGTTGGAGTACTTGAAAGACTTCGACTTCTCGATTGAGTATCATCCTGGCAAAGGTAATGTTGTGGCAGATGCATTAAGCCGGAAGCCGGTAGCTAGATTGTCAAGTCTCATGTTACAAGAATGGAGATTGTTGGAACAATTATCTAGTCTGGATCTCAATATTGACAATGATCGGATCTTGATTGCTCAGATTCAACTTAAACCTGAAATATTGATAGAGATCAAGTCCTTGCAAGATAATGATCCCGAGTTGGTAGAGATCAAGGGAAGCTTGAGTAGCAGACCTGATTTCATGTTGGCCGATGATGGTAGATTATTATTTAAAGGCAGAACTTGTGTTCCGGATGAGGCTACAATAAAGAACAACATTCTTGAGGAAGCTCATAGATCCAGATATACCATTCATCCTGGAGGCACTAAGATGTACCGAGATTTGAAAAGGTCCTTTTGGTGGCCGAATATGAAAAGAGAAGTTGCAGATTTTGTGAGCAGATATTTGGTATGTCAGCAAGTTAAGGCCGAACATTTCAGACCAGCAGGGAAATTGAAACCACTCGACATACCCCAATGGAAGTGGGAAAGTATTGGCATGGATTTCATTATGGGTCTACCTAGGACTCGTGGTGGATTTGATGCGATATGGGTGATTGTCGATCGATTGACAAAGTCGGCTCATTTCTTACCAATTAAGTCCAAGTGGACGATTGATGTATTGGCTGCTTTGTATATAAAGGAAGTGGTGAGATTGCATGGTATCCCAGTGAATATAGTATCTGATCGAGACCCCAGATTTACTTCACATTTCTGGAAGGGACTGCAAGAGTCTTTGGGTACTCGTCTGAATTTCAGTACTGCTTTTCATCCACAGACAGATGGACAGACTGAAAGAACCAATCAGATAGTGGAAGATATGTTGCGAGCTTGCATGATTGATTTCGGTGGTAATTGGAGTGAGCATTTGGCATTAATTGAATTCGCCTACAATAACAGCTATCAGTCTAGCATTCAGATGACTCCTTTTGAAGCACTATATGGTAGAAGTTGTCGTTCCCCGTTGTGTTGGGACGAGGTAGGTGTGAAACAGTGGCTTGGACCAGATCTTGTTTCGAAATCATCACAGAACATCCGTGTTATCCGAGACCGGTTACAAGTAGCCCAGTCAAGACAGAAGAGTTATGCCGACAACAGGAGAAGGGATTTGGAATTTCAGGTTGGCGAGCATGTGTTCTTAAAGGTCTCTCCGACGAGAGGGATCCGAAGATTTGGCATTCATGGCAAGCTGAGTCCGAGGTACATTGGTCCATTCGAGATTCTAGATAGAGTGGGAGAGGTGGCATACAGACTGGCTTTACCACCGCATTTGTCTGGCGTACATAATGTTTTCCATGTGTCTATGTTACGGAAATATGTGTACGATCCCACTCATATCATTCAACAAGTGGATTTTGAACTGAAGGAAGATTTGACCTATGAGGAAAGACCTGTCAAGATTCTGGACCGGAAGCATCAGCAACTCCGGAATCGTTCGATACCGATGGTCAAGATTCAGTGGAGTCGGCGTGGGACCGAAGAAGTTACATGGGAGTCTGAAGAGACTATGCGAAAGCGGTATCCCGATCTATTCTAGGTGAGCGATCTTTTTCTACTCTCAGTTTTAGTGCAGTGAATTTGGAGGACCAAATTCCTTTAAGTAGGGGAGGGTGTAAGACCCCAAATTCTTTAGAAATTTATTTAGAAAGTTATTTGTAATTATTTGGAATTTATTTGAAATTATTCGAAATTAATGAGAATTATCCAAATTAATTAGATTAATTAATTAATTAATAGAATAAGTCATTTTTCTACTATTTTCTAAAAATCCCCAAAAATCACATCTTGTAGAATTAATTTTTTTTATCAACTTTGTCTTCTACAATTAAGCCTAATACAATCGTTTATTAAGCCGAATTAGCGAACTAATTCTTCCGAACTTAATATTTAATTAATTACGGAATAGTAGAAATGAATTTTATCTAACATATAAAAATTCATAAAAATAGTAATTAAATAATAGATGTTTCGACTAACACTTTTGTCTTCTTGGAGTAAGCCTAATTAAATCATTATCTAGCCCTAATCAGTGGATTAAGCCTGACTTATAACCCACCTAACCCAAATTCGAATTTACTATTCACCCAAACTTTGAACATCAAATTCGAGCTTGATTCTCAACCAAATGGGGTGATTCCAGAGGCAAATGAAAGGTATTACATAGAGGAACATTTACCCTCAATCAATTTGAGGTAAACTTAGCCCCAAAACGTGCTGCCGACATAGTTAGGTCAAGTCAAGGATTTCGGCGCCGTTTCTAAACTCGTAGCTTGCAGCAGCAAATACTCCCAATTCAGAAGGCTCCAGAAGCTCTATGAGCTATCAAAATGAAGCCCTACGAGTCTTCTTTCATTTGGCTGCTGTGGGGTTCACTGAAATTTTGGATCTGGAGAGATCTAGTTCGATTTGTGAAGGTCGGTCAGCAGGCCGTTGGCTTCCCTTCATCCTTCTTTGATCAATCGATTAAGGTAGGAATTCTCAACCAAATCTTGATCATGAGTATAGCAAATTGTACCTCTCATCGAGCTCTTTCATTGGTGGCAAAAGCCCCAATTTTCATTAGGTATCCGTGGAGATATCGAAGTTTTAGTGAGGTGCTGTCAAGTTGTTCTTCATTCTAGGTTTCGAGTTCCTTCTTCAATTTGAGGTAGGTGATAACAGCCCAATTTCTAATTAACATACATGAATGTAATCAATAGCATGTTAGCTTTCTTTTGACATCAAAATCCCCAATTTTTATAGATCATGCCTAGAGTATTTCGTGTGTTATTAGAAGCATGCTAGCAAGCTAGACTTTACTTGTGTTCTTCATAGAATAGGTTGTATTTCATTGGATTCCTATCGAAATTCGTGATTTAAAATTGTGTTTCATGACCCTAAGATGCATATTAATGACCCTAGAGTCTATGGTTATGATCCCAATACTTTTAGACCCCAAATTCTTGGAGTTTTATGAAGCTTTTTGGGTCTGGAAACCCAGGGGTCGACCCGTGGGTCGACCCATTTCAGCCCTGCAAGCAGCAGCTTGCTGCCTTGTAGGGGTCGACCCAATGGGTCGACCCACAACCTGCAGGGGTCGACCCATGGGTCGACCCATGCAGCCAGGTAGCCAGGGGTCGACCCAGGGGTCGACCCATCCCTGGAATTTTTCCAGGGGTCGACCCAAAGGGTCGACCCATGCAGTGTAAACCCGTTTTTTTGATGATTTGACCCGGGGATCAATCCGGATCATCGGGGAATCAAACCATTCAACCTAAACACTTTGAAAACTACATTTTTGAGGAACTAATGACCTATTCATGTACCCTTTTAGTTTCAATTAACATTGGTCCATACATGCAAACTTAGTGTAAAAACACACCGTTTATCATCTTCATTTCAAGGCATACAAGATTAAATAGAAACCCACATAATTAGTGGTTAATGGTGTAACTAAATCTCTGTTAATGCATTCTATTTCACTCCTGTGGGAGTTGTTCTTTGCCTTATCATCTTGAATCAGCTTCTTGGCAATTGTCTTAATGCAAATGATAATGGTTAAATCATGATATCTTAACTTGATGATTATGATTAATATGTTGATTAGCTTGTTTGATTGCTGCTGTTGTACAGTAGCGCAGCACGATTAACTCTTGTTGTGACTTGATTTCAATCTCCTTGATGATTATACTTACCTTGAAATTCTGGAAATGAATCTCCTTCCTACTTGAAGTTGTTATTGCTACTTAGTTTAAACCTTGGAATTCTGGCCATAAACTGTGGAAGTCTAGATTCGTGGGATCTTTGATCCAAAGAAATCAATGCCTGGCAAACAATTAAGGGCTCGGTCTGGTCCTGGGAAGAGCGCTCGAACACTACGTGTACCCCTGGGAGGTGAATGACTAGGTGTGGCATTTGGCACCAGTACTTGACATGTGTTAAATCTAGGACTGTCCACTACTCACTACTCTCTCCACTACTCTCTACATTACTTTCTACTACTTTTCACTTTCCACTCGTCACTGTTCTATACTCTACTTGTGGTTACTGTACTTGCTCATTACTTGGACGTGGAAATGAAATTACATACGTGCTTGACATGACTTGAATCGACTTGATATGGCCAACTTTTTATCGTTATCTCCTGTAGTAAATTCTTGTCTTACTATTCTATTCATTATATTTCTTGACCTTGCAAGATCTTTGAATTTCGTTTCATCATCGTTATCTTTTTATCGTTTTTATCATTTGTAGCATGACATTTTGAAAAATGTAATTAAACTGTTAATCACTTATACATGTCTGTTATTTCCTACTGAGCGTTAGCTCACACCCCGTTGTTTCCCCTTTCCAGGCTTTTCAGGTGACGCGCTTACCGATGGGGAAGGGCAGGAGTGATGTCTTGAGTGTATCAGTTCTAGTGTGTTAGTAGTGTGTTATCCTTCTTTAGTTGTGTTTTGGAGAGCTTTTAGTCTCAGTCATGTTATTGAGTTTTAGTGGTTGATTATTCCAGTTGTATTAAGTTGAACTTGAGGATTATTGTATTAGTCGTGGTTTATTAATGATCATTTAGCATTTCCATCTTGTAGCACTTGTGTATTGTTTTAGATTTAGTTCCCTCTCTTGCCAGCGTGTCCCTAACTGTACGTCCCGATACTTCCGCCTTGTTCGGGGCGTGACACCAAGGGGGGCGGTCAATTGCAAGGATCCTGTTACGAAGAGGTTACTGGTGGCCCACACTTCAGCGCGATTGCTCGACATACGTTCGGGAATGCGATCGGTGTCAACGGTTCGACCATCTAGTCCACCAGCCAGCCTCGAAACTCGTGACCCTGACCGAGCCTTATCCCTTCGCTCGGTGGGGAATCGACATCCTCAGCCCATTTCCAGTAGCCAAGGCTCAGAAGAAGTTTATCATCGTCGTCATCGACTATTTCTCCAAATGAATTGAAGCTGAGGCCACTGCCAAGATAACTGAGACGGTAATCTGGAGTTTCATTTGGAGGTCGATCATTTGTCGCTTTGGCATCCCCTGAGTAATTGTGAGCAATAACGGTCGGTAATTTAACTTCGCTTATTTTAAGAATAAGTGTGCCGACCTACATATTCGTAATCACTTTACTTCGGTAGCCCATCCTCAAGCTAACAGACTGGTCGAGAATGCCAACAAAACTATCCTCAAAGGCATCAAAACCAGGCTCGAAAAAGCTAAGGGTAACTGGCTCGAGGAACTGCCTAGCGTACTATGGTCGCACCGAACCACCCCCAGAACTGCGACTGGCGAAACTCTGTTCCAATTCGTATATGGTACCGAGGTTGTGATTCCATTGGAGATTGGCAACCCGTCCCTGCAAGTTATTAACTTATCGCCCGAGCCGAATGAGCAGAAGTTACTAGAAAATTTAGACCGGGCGGACGAGCTACGTGAGACTGCGCGGATCCGAGTGACAGAATACCAGCGTCGCATGGTTCGCTATTACAATGCTCGGGTCCGAGACAGATAGTTTCAACTGGGAGATGTCGTTCTGAGAAAAGTCTAAGCCTCTCGACCACTGGAGGCGGTGGGGAAGCTGGCCCCTAACTGGGAAGGCCCCTACCGAGTGGTCGAGACGCTCGAAAAAGGAGCATACTGATTGTCTACTATGGAAGGAACACTCATCCCTCGGACGTGGAATGCTGCAACGTTGCGAAAATTCTATTTCTGAGCTCCTCCCATACATGTAAGAAAATAATTCAAAAAGCAACTCCAACTCCCATTTTTATTGAATCAAAAGTCTTGTACATAAGATAGGCCATAGCCAGTACAGTGTGCATAACAAACAATTTTTTTTGATACAACAAAGGCTGATAGCTCGGTGCAGACAAAGTTAGCAGCTTCGAACCAAGCCACTGACTCCACCCCGTGTGGAAACTGGCTCGGGTAGGTAAGCGGCTGACTTAATTTGCTCGGGTAGCTCGGAAGAGATGATATCAAAAAATAAAAGGGAAAAAGAGTTGTACGCCCGTCTACCAACTTGGTAGAAAACAAGAAAAGGCCCCATCAAGAATTGATGGGGGCAACATACAAGAAAAATGAAGCCATCAAGAATTATAGAGGGGCAAAGAAGAGAAGACCCCCCCTCAAAAAAGAAAGGTGGCGCCGAGTAGAAAGGAGGGGCAGGTAAGAAGAAGTAGGATGGTAGAAGCACAAAAGAGGGGAGAAATATTTGAACACTCCCTTGGATAGGGAGTGGGAGGGGAGGAGAGGAAAGCAACGGGGCGAGAGAGGCGAGGCCATGGTGTTGAATGCCTTCTTCTCTCTACCCCTCCCTCGAGCTCTTCCCCCTCCAGGTGGGGCGGAGGTCCAGAAGTAACGAAATAGCGCTTCGTAATGCGCCGACCATTCTTTTACGCCGTCCACCCCATCGCCGACCATTCTTTTACGCCGAAGTAGCTCGGACGCCCCAGCGACCACTACAGCCTTCGTCTTCGACGTCGGCCTCCATGCTTCACCAGAGGACGGCAATAGAGAAGACGGCGATCGCTTTGCCAAAGGAGGAAGAGGTGGAGAATACAATGAAACCCCCTACGCAGCATGAAGAGGAGGAGGTGCCTTTCGAGACCTTTTATAGGTCAACGGGGGGAGATTTTGTCTTAATTGATCCTCCCCTCGAAAAGATGCGAAGGGACTTTAATTAGAAGGCGGACGCCCTCTTCGAGGTGCAACCACGCCTCTCCATCACCCATTTCCTTCTACGGGAAAATGCAAAAAAGGCAATGCATTCAACGCTTGAGAAGACAGAAAGGCGCCAGATTAGCATTGACGATTCAACCGATTGGCACGTGACCTGACTGTTCGGTAGAAAATTCGCACAAGATATTCGATACTCCGACGTCCGCAGATACGATGAACCAGACCCAGTCAAACACGGTAAGGAGGCATTTAAACATAATCTGGGCACCACTGCCATTGTATTCGAAAAAGGAAAGTGCACAAAAAGTTTCTAGATACGCCCCCCAAAAAAAACACAATAAAGGGAAAGACTAGCAAAACAAGGGCCAGCCAAGCTTATTCTATGAAGATAGGGGAAGTTTGGGAAGTTCGTGGCCCCCCTTGAAGCTCGGGAGATGGAGGACCCTTGACGATAGACGATTCACGCCCGGTTCCTTTGGCGACGGTCGGCCCAGGCACTGACCCCACTCGTGTGGGAACTGCCTCGACCGCGTGCTCTCTCGAGACTGCCAGAGTTGGTGATCTCCCATCCATGGAAGCAGAGGCATCCTCGCTCCCCCCTCCATCGCTCGACGCTGATGAAGGAGAATCCAAACTTTCCTCATCTGAGTCGTAGTGTTGCCCGGGGTCAAAGACAATCTCTTCGAGGACCTACGCTTGGGCCAGCCCAACTGCCCGCCTGAAGCCTTGAGCGAAGCCCTTCTCCAGCCCCCACCGATAGCCCGACTCATAACAAGCGAAGGCGGCCTACTTTAAGGCTTCTCGATACTCTTTCGAGTCCCGATATCGCACGATCGCCTTCCCCCCGACTCCTGTTGCCTCCACCTCGAGCTCGGCCACCCTCGCTCCGGCCTCAGCCAGCTTCACTTCGGCCTCGGCCCGGGCCACTTCGGCTTCCCCCTTGATCCGCTCGGCCTCTTGGATCTAGCCCCCGAGCTCCTCTCCCTCGACCATCCACCGCTCCCAGAGCACCACATGGGCTTGACGCTCCTCTTCCAGGAGCTTGCTCTTAATCTCAGCTGTATACCGAGCTTGAGCCAATTGCTCGGCTAGCGACTGAGATTCCTCCTGGCTCGCCCGAGCCCGGGCCCGAAGTGAGGTCACCTCCCGCCGAAGAACCTCAATCTCAGTGGTCAACTACCCGATTCTCCGGTCGGACTTAGCGCGGACCCGAGTGTGAGCCCTCTCCTCACTCTCTAGCCACGTAAAGAAATCAGTTATCTCAGCCCCTAGTTGAGCCACAAACAACCCTCCTTCCATGACCCTCTCGAAAAGCATGGGAGGGGAGCAACGTCGGAATTCCTCCCGAACAGACGGAGGCGCCAGAGCTCGACACCGATTGTATAAGGAGTCCTGGACGATGAACCGCCCTTGCTGCTGCAGAGAAGCCCTCCCTGGAGGAGTCAAGGCAGGGATATCCTCTCCGGACGTCCCCAAATTTGGGACTGTACCGCTTGGCTCGGCCTGGGCCCTTGGCCCGACTTCATCCTCTTCACCGCGCGCCCCAGTAGCCTCGGCCAGAACTTCGGCACCAGCCTCTACCACTTGCGCCCCTATGGGCTTAGCGGAGATCCTCTTAGATACGGCGGGCACCTCTGTCTCAGCCACCGGAGGACTCGGGCGATGGGCACCCCCAGCCGGGGACTCCTCGGTCGGGGGCAGGGTCTTCGCCTTCTTCAGCCGCCTCTTCTCGACGGTCAGAGCCTTCATTGAAGACAACAACAGTCGTTCCCCAGGGTCCTTACGCTTGGATCCCCGTCGCTCCTGGTCACCTTCCCGATCGACCCGCTTGCCCTTATCTCGGGCAGAGGAAGGACCCTCGGAAACTCGAGATGCGTCAAGGGTGATCACCTTCGCTTGCTCGGCGACCTCCTGCTCCGATAGTCGCTCTTCATCATCATCACCGCACCTCGGTTCTGCCCAACAGAAGTCAAGACGTCAGAAAAGGCTCTACTAACCAGGACAAAAAGGCGCAACGCTGAGCCCCAAGGTCCTTACCTCCCGAAGGTAGTGCGCGGCTGGGAAAATCCTCAATGTTGGCCAGAGTCATCAACTCTACGGTCGATCGGCGATTATCCTGAAGAATCTTGATCGCCTCTTCCAGCTCTGAAGAGATCTCGGGATGCTTCGCAGGGAATACATGCTGGAAGTTCGACTTGTCGGGAATATTCTAGTAACTTTCATCCTTGGTAAACCCTACCCAGAAGAATTCAGTTTTCCACCCCTTATGCGAGGAATCTCAAGGAGAAAGGGTCACACAACTCCTCCCCCTTCTCGCCTGAAGATAAAAGAAACCCTTCCCGGTGTGGGTTTGCTCCTTCAGCGTGAAGAAGGCGTGAAAGAGGTCTAAAGACGTGGCGAGGCCACACGAACGGCAAAGGGTGATGAAGGAAAAGATGAAAGTATAGGAATTGGAAACCAACTGGACAGGAGCCAGTAGGTAGAATCTCAGCAGCTACTCAACGAAGGGGTGGAGAGGAAGACGAAAACCGCACTTCCAAGCTAAAAGAAAGATGCAGAAAAGGCCCGAACGAGTGTCTAGACTTGACTCGTGAGGCTTGGCCGGAGAGAAGAAGTACCGCCATGGCAATTTGAATCGGATCTCGAGCTCCTTCACCTTAGACTCAGATAGGTCGCTATGGAGATGAGAGCTACGCACAGGTTTCAAGCCTCTTGCCCCCTGCTCGAACTCTTGAATCTCGACCTCGACGTCGTGCTACGCCATAGAGGAATGAGAAGGAGAAGAAGAGGTATCAGAGTCGGAAGAACTAGCCGGAAGGGGAAGCTGACAGATGGCCACCGCCGTGGTCTCTGCCAACTCTGCAAAGGCCTCTGCGATTTTTCGCTCCCTCTGGTCATCTCCACAACGCATGAATCATCTCGGAGTGTGAATATGATGAAGGAAAAAGCCATAAATGGAGGAAACGTAAAGCGCAAGCATATGCGATACTTATAGGCACGAGCAGTCTTGAGAAGAATCATCACGACGTTTCGAACTCCGAGGATGGCATCCCCGAACCGATGCAGGCACATCATCATTATGCACGAGCCCCCATACATTAGGACAGCCACAATAAATGGCCCCTAATCTTCAAAACTGGGACAACTCGCAATGGCCAATCCCCAACTGAGCCACACATACAACCCGATATACTCTACTCCCTGAGCCTGATCTTTGGCCCGGGAGTAGGGGGGCAAGTAGAGAGGGGTAGAATCAGCGGCCCAAAAATATATGGCCTAGAGCGGTCCAATAAGGTCCATCCTAACCTGAACAGGCCGGACTCCCCAAGTGGTAGCTCCATTTAACGGGCCCACTTAATTTGAAGCCCAAACTTGCTCGTCTCAATACTTCATAGGCGGCCTTCAGGTCCGGAAGACCGAGTAACGGTTGCTCGGGAGGATCGCAAGTGAGATCCGAGCGTAACCGACCGATGACGCCTCCGTCACTCGGGAAGAGTCCTAACGGGCGCCCACGCTCGACTCGGCCACCAGACGCCTATCCAGGTGAATGTTACGCTGCCACTCGGAGCAGGAAACTCAAAGGGATAAGGGAGAGCAAGAGTCCTCGGGTTATGAAGAGCACACAACAAGGACGAAACGCCCCCTAGTCCCTCAAGCTTCCTTGACTATGGTACATGGCGAGCATCTATATAAACCCCAAGGAAACCCTCCAGAAAGGTAAGCAAGTCTGAGCACTCAAAGCCACATTTGATGGTGGAGAGTAATCTCGTGCCCATCTCTTTACTCCTCCCACACTTCTTCCACCTGCGCTCTATCAATTTGCTGACTTAGGCATCAGAGAGTTTTTCCCGGGGTCACAACCCTGGGCTCCTCTGATCCGTTTCCTACCTTGCAGTATCCTCACCGGTGGCAGGCGATCAAGGCTCACCAAGGATCGTACGGCTTAGACTCTCGCACGAGATCACACCTCTTCAAGTGTTATATTTATTAGATTATTATAATTATTGTAGACACTATAGTCACCATAATTGTCATGATGGTTGGTGCAGTTGTCATTAATACACCACAATAAAAGGCGCGATTAGCGACGAACAGGCTTAGTCATAAATCTGTCATTAATCCGTCGCTAAACAAATTTACGATGGAATTATGACAAAATTACGATGGAATGAGTCCGTCGCTTGATTTGGGTTGCAAATTCCTGACGTACAAAGTTTCCATCTCAATTCTGTCACAAATTTAGCGATGGAAGTATATCCATCTCGAATCCATCGCAAACCTCAGACGACCCCCATTCTACGATGGATAAGGGGTCTGCGCTGGATAACTTGTCCGTTATAAGTCCGTCACAAAAATAACACCCATAGTGACAAAAACATACCGTCTGAAATCCGTCGCAAAGTTCAATGGGTCTTTGTTCTGTGACAGACAAATAATCTGTCTCAGATCCGTCACAAAGTTTCAAAACTTAGCGACAGATTATACTGTCTCAAATCCATCACACATTAGTTTCATTTTTTAAAAAATATTTATTTATTAAAAATATAAAAAATTATTTTAATAATAAATTTACAACACCTATATCAGACGCACAATGATAAATAAAAATCACATATTTGCATTATTAAATTCAAATAAAATACAACATTGTTCAAATGCAATGTTTAAAGAGTACAATTATTTTTACATTAACTTCAAAAAATTAACAAAGATCTTTCACATCGTCGTCCTCATCCCGCGGTGAATGTGTAGTAAGAACTTATATTAGAAATGAAAAAGAGAAAAATATTAGACATGTGTATATACAATAAATTCTATAAGAAATATATATTTTTTAAATTAAAAATAAAAAGAATTCAATTGCAAATTTTCAGTTTTAAACTTAACTTGATTCGTAAATGGGTGATTTGAGCGTCGAGCCCAAACCAGGAATCCGATTTAGATTCTGTTAGCTCTTACATGTCACTCTCACATCTCTGATCTTGTTGGAACAATCGACACACCGATCGTACTGGTATTTCATTTATTGAAATCTCGAGCCTGACTTCTTCAGTTTTAAACTTCACTTAATTCCTAAATAGGTGATTTGGGAGTCGAGCATAAACCAGGAATTTGATTTGGATTCTGTCAGCTCCCACAAGTTACTCTCACCTCTTCGGTCATATTGGAATAATCGACACGCTGATCAGACTAGTATTTTAAATATTGAACCCTTAAACCTGACTTATTCTGTTTTAAACTTAACTTAATTCCTAAATAGGTGATTTGAGCACCGAGCTCAAATTGGGAATCCGGTTTGCATTCTGTCAGCTCCGACATGTTACTCTCACTTCTCCGATCATGTTGAAACTATTAGCACATTGATCAGTCTAGTATTTCGGATATTGGACCCCCGAATCAGATTTCTTTGGTTTTAAACTTAACTTAAATTCTAAATTAATGATTGGAGTGTCAAACCCATACCAAAAATTAGATTTGGATTCCATCAACTCTCACAGGTCAGTCTCACCTCTTCGGTCATGTTGGAACAATCGGCACTCTGATCGGATTGATATTTCAGATATTAGACCCCCTGTCACGCCTCGAGACATATGTACTGTGAAAGTAATATCGGGGAACGTGAACAGCCAGCAATACGTCTCAAGCTAGCAATATAATCAGAGCGCAATAAACATCCACATAAAGATGGAGTACACAATATTTGTGTAATACCCCAAGATTTTATAAGCAATATTTTAAAATTTCTAGAAACATAATCAGATTTTCTAAGATTCTTCTAGAGTTAATGGGCTATTAAATGAATTATAGTTAATTAAATCTAATTATTAAAATGCCCAATATTTATTTAAATGAATCTAATCTTTTAAATAGGCCAAAAAAGATCCAAAACCAAGCCCATAAGATTTGGCCCATATTCTAGAAGCCTAAACTAGAGTATTTACGAAATTTAGGGGAGATAATTACTCCTTAAATAGATAAATAAACGAATAATAATAGAAGATAATATCAAAGGAGTTTGAAACTATTCAAATTCGGCGTCAACAGAAGAAACGGTCTATCAGGCAACCGCATGGGAAGAAGAAACGGTCTAGACCTAGACCGCTAAGCACTGTAGATTCCGTGAATAGAAGAAGGCATGAAAAGATGGAAACTTTAGCATTCTAATCACCTAGGATCGATGCTATTTACTAATTAGATGAGTCTATAATACTTGAGGATCGAATAGGAACCCTAATTAGGACTCTAAGTTTGTGTAAATCCCTAAAAACCCTATAAATAGACCCCAGAACCAACCTGCGCGACCCTTACTTTTGGCTAGCGTGGAACTGAGGTAAGGAGGACGAATTAGAGGTATGTTCTTTAGAAGTTTTTGTTTATAATATTAAGGTCTAACTACTCCCAAAATTTCATTCTAGGAGATCAAGCCTACATGAAGTTTGAGGCGTCTAAAGTCGCTGGTTCAACACAAGAATCTCAGGAACCTGTGCGACCAGGTCAGATTGATCAGCAAGATAGAAGCCCTAAACGAGGTAATTAGATAGAGGTTCTTTAGAAGAAATTATTTCTGTTAGTATCATCTTCTTACCCTCCAAATTTCGTGGTGATAGGTAAAGGGAAACAAGAGATAGAAGGCCACAAAGTTGTTGGTTCGGTTCAGGAAGAGCATGAACTAGGGTTAACTTCCAACCCTAAATTTGATGTTTAAGGACAAGACCAGAGGTAGGTTATCTCATGAACGGCTTAAACATGATTTTAGGAGTAAAAGCCCTCAATTTCTCGTTGATTTCATGAATTGTACATGGAGTATTTGTGTTTTATTAACTAGTTCATTTTCATGCATGAACCTAGCCTTTAAATGAAAAGATGTAATTCTTCTTTAAATTACATTCTCCTATGCATATTCTTAGCCTACTTTCTTCTGGCATATTCATTACATGTTTTATATCGTTTTAATGCCTTTTATTGCTCTAAACTAGGCTTGAACATCGGTTTTAATGTCTCTCGGCTATAGAGGAAGAAACGGTCTTCCTAAAGACCGCTTGGAATCACTAGCGACCCTACGATAGACCGCTAGCCTATGTAAAACGGTCCTTGAAGCGACCACTTTTGTTTCTGAGTTCTGGAATTATGTTAATCCGAAAACATAATGCAGAATGGCCCTAATTTACTTATGATAAGCCTAGTTATTTAAGTTTTTACCAAGTTTTAAGCTTTGTTTTCCTATACTTGGTTATATTGATGATTTATTCTAGTTTGTTTCATGTTCTTTATGCACTTGAAATTATTTTAACTTATGTTAAATTCATGACCAAAATCATATACTCTTGTACTAAATGTATATTTCAGATGATAGATGGTTCATGTTTTAACTTGATCGCTATTTTTACATGATCATTTCTGATCTATGAGTCATTTTCTTAAGTACATGGCACATATTCCGGTATGTTGTCATTAGTTACACTTTGTACTTATAGGCACATTTTTCTTGGACTTATGAACCTCTCCGCCGGATATTCCTTATGTCAGACTAGGGGATTATGTTTCAAGACCTCCATAAGACTCCGCGAGCCTGGGATTCTCACTAGGACACCGAGCTGGTTGTGCCATTAAAGCCCAATTGTCTAGAAAGCACTTTACTAGTGTTTTATGTGTTTTGGACCTTAGTGGCCCTATGGTTGACCGCCAGACTCGGTTAGCGGCCATTCACTAGACCGCAAGGCCCCAGAAATCGACTCTATTCATTAAACGGTCTTGATGCTGATCACTTTCTGTATGAGATGGTCCAGTAAACGACTGCATGGTTTCTGATTTAGTCTAACCCAAGGTTTGACCTTTGGGGTTAGTTTTTCTTGAATTCCTAGATGATCTTAGGATTATCTGGAGTTCCAAAACTATGTTAAAAAGGTTAATATTAAATTATGGAATTTAATAAATGTACCATTATGCTGCCTGAATGTCGCCGGAGTATAATGTCCTTTTTAAATCATTCTTTGAAATCATATCAATTTTGGTATGTTCTATGCCTTGGTTACTTGCTCATGAAATTTGTTTGGAATTGAATTATTGGCCGACGTTATTGTTATATCTCGTGAAAGTAGCTGGATTTATAACTTGAAGATGCAAGATAGGGCACGGATTGTGTCCAAGGGCTCTATGCTAGTCCTCACGGCCGATGGTCGAGAATGTGCTATAAACCATGGGATACGATGATACTGGCATCACATTATGCTGGGAGTACTTTCTCTTATAAATGAGTGAAATTCACGAGGCTCGTTATGAAAATTTACATGCTTGTTATTGCATAGCCTTTACAAGGTTGTGTAAAGTACTTTCTAGTTACATGCTCGTACATTCTTGTTCATGAAAGGCCAAATTTACATCTACATTGTGACGACCCGGATCCCGGATACCGGATATACTCGATAGGACTACCGAGTAAACCCGATACCACTTGGAACCCGTGAAGCCTCCCAAGAGCTGTAAAGCTCCGAAGGGAAAAAGGATTGTCGTGTAGTACATTGAAGCCACAGAGATATAATAGTAAGCAATTAAATTTCATTAGATCGGTTTGCTAAAGTAGCGGATAAAAATTACTTTTTAATTAACAGTTATAGATTTCAATTATACCAGAGTCCAATCCAAAAAATTAAAGGCAAGTATAGTCTAACAGAAAAGAAAGACGTACCCTGAGGTCGGGGGAAGCCCGACGCAGGTACTGCTGGCGACTACGAACACGCCACACCATGAACCACGGAAGCAGAACAACGCCACCCACCTGAAAAGTAGGGGTGAGCCTCATGTCACTGGCCCAATAGGGGTCACGTGGATCCTCACTAAAAAACAACGCAGTAACACGCTAAAACAGCAGGAGTAGAAAAGTAGGAAAACTACCACTAGAAAGCTGTAAAAGAAGACCGAAACGGGAGGAGTAGGAACAGCTAAAAGAAAAGGGAAAAGCCCTACCAAACAAAACATGGCTGCCGAACTAATCTCGGCCCCTAAGCTACTCCAAACAACAACAACAACAGATGAGTAAACTTGGAACTGACGAAGTCAGGAGTTACTGATCTGTCGGCAAGCACGAGGCCCAATATGAAGGCCTACGAGACCAGACAACAAGTCCAGGAAAAGACCTAGACAGACACAGACAACCTAAAGCATACACGACTCAAGTGCTATGCACGCTCTTCTAGATATGACCACACACGACTAGAATGTCATGCACACGACACAACACTGACCTCGGGCAAGACCACGAGAGGGCTAACCCAGAAAGGTCACGACGTGTGAAAAACACGAGAGTCACGTGTCACATGACGGAAGTACCCCCTCACTAGAAGAACAGCCAACTGCGTCCACTGACACGCCTACAAGCGTCTCGTCTACTATGCCGCCTGAAGCACGACAGAGACTAAGACACACTCAGAATCAGAACAGGACTACAGTAACGAGTGATTAGACAGGGGAACGCCCGTCGGCGTTAGTCCAAAGCCCCTGACCACGTGTGCACACACCGACTCTTGCTGGAGAGCCAGGCCTCTAGCTAGTTTTCCCCACCCAGTAGGACGCCACTGTATAGCGGGCCCCAAGGAAACTAGCTTACAAACCGTATTTCAGGAACTGCCCCGCCACAAGGGCCGACACGCCGTAACATGTCGTAAGGCTACGGCTAGTGGAGGCTCACAAGACACAGACTCCAAAACGCGAGTGCCAGAGTACAGACAGGCAAAGAAGCACTATCGTACGTACTACGAAGCACAGGACACGAGGTAGCATACCAGACTACCATCAGACTCAGGACAAGGTAACTAGACCTGAAAACACAACGATCCTTGAGTCTCATGACTCGGAGTCAAGATCGTCGTACAAAGCGGAACAAGCCGCCAATCGGTCTATTCCTATGCTAGAGGAAACAACATGACCGCGTAAAATGACACACGGGGATATGAGGGAACACCAAGACCCTCAGCACATCTGGACTCGCATACTGAGATAAAATGATACCTCGAGGCATCCAGAACCACGTCTCGAACTGGACAAAATTGCCGAGACACACAAGGTTACCTGTCAACCACTGGGTCACCCCGGGTTGACCGGAACCGGACAATGACGACTCTATAGTAGGAAAGCAAATCCTACCTCAAGCAAGAAAACTCCTGGCTACCTTATAACGCGGTTTTAGCCCTCATAGAACATCAAAAGATATCCACGGGAACGACAAACCACAAGGTTAAGCCAAGATATACGGAAATCGAAACGACAGGAAACGACACTCTGGGCATAAGCGACCCATCATTCAGCTGCTAGGGAAACCAAGCATGATGGGGTGCTAGACCCGGATTTAGAGGGGGGTGAATGAATCTCCCCTTTAAAACTTCGCCCAATTAACACTTAAAGCAATCAGAGTTACGGAATAGAAATCAATTGAGCTCTTCCAAATAAGAGATTCAAAGAAGCACTTGATCAATTAGTTGGACTGCTAAACTGTAGACATCTAACCAAGTCTAGTCCGTAGATAGAGTCAAATAAGAACAGCGTGTGCCTTAAAGCATTCAGACAGAATACTCACTTGAAACGCTCCTAGCCATTCATCTAGCGACAATCAGATAAGAAATCAAACCACGGAGATAAGAGATTTTTAGGTGGTTCGGTCTGCAAACCTACGTCCACCCCACACTCAAACTTGAGTGTGGATTCCGCTGATACACAGCTTAAACCGCTGGGCCTTACAGCTTGCCTACAACCACTGAGCATCACAGCTTGCTTCTGTTGAGCAGTACAGCTTAGCCATCCGCTGCCTAACAGCTTGACCCGCTGGGCAATACACCTTAGCCGACCAGAGGAATCCTCCTCTGCAACCGCTGAGCAACACAGCTTGCTCCGCTGACTAACAGCTTGAATAAAGGTTCAAAAGAAAAATAAGAAGAACAAAGGAAACACAGCAACTGAAAGCTGTAAACGATAGCAACATAGATGTGGTTCTCAGGGAGCTGACTGGCCTGGATTTGATCCGGATTCCAGTGGAACTAATCTTTTAGGGCCAGTTTGTTATTCGAACGCGGGTACCGTGTTCGACCCCAAAGGGTCGAACGCGGTAACCGACCCCGGGTAAGCCTCTTGTCTGTGAGGTGAGTGAGTGGGCCCCGCGATATTTCTCTCTCGTCGGTTAACAAATCCAACCGACAATTCGTTTATCAAACCAGGCCTTAGGAAATTCTTCTATCTTCTTCTCCTCGAGCTCTTTCTTCACTCTCTTTCTTTCTTCCTCTTCTTCTGCTTCTTTTCCCTCTCTGCTATTCTCTCTTTTCTTCTCTCGATCTAGATCTACTCTCAAAAGCTCTCTCTCTCCTTCTTCCTCTTCCTCTCTGGATCGTGCTAGCTCTAGATCTTTCTGCTTCGATCACTTTCTCAAGAAGGAGAGGCTTCCTTTTTTATATGAGCAACAGATGTAGGGCGTGTGCTTTTCACGATTCCCGCCCAAATGCCTTGGCCCACGTGACAGCATCCTAGCTCAATGCTTTCCACGTGTCACGATCCTGGCATCTCCTCCACTCTTGGATCACGTGCCATTCTTATTCTTCTCAAAAAAATACCTGTCATACAGTCAGAAGGAAATATCAGGTCGAGACAGTTATACATATAGTAAAGAGTTAAACAGGACTGCACGGATTCAATAGGTGAATAAGCCAGATGTGCACAGACTTAATTGCAGCACAAGACTAACTGATGCACTAGCTATGTGTATGCAATGTGCAAGCATTGCACAGACCTGCTCGAGTCGTGAGCAGCCTTGCAAGGACTCCGTGTGTGCGAGTATTAGAGGGATGCACAGACTCTAATTACTTGGTGCAAGTGTTGCACCGACTCAGTGAATGCTATGAGAAATATTGCACAGACGTACCTGATGTGCTAAAGGCATTGCACCGACGTTGATCCTTTGAAACCAAATCTTGCACCGACTTAATATTACTAAGAGCACAGACTCAAATATGCGAACAGATCAATGCACTGATGAAGATATGCACTGACTTTAGTCTACACAAACTGGAATACTGCATCGACCTTGTGTATGAGCAGCCAAGAGAATGCACCGACTTGGGTGTGTGCAAAGGATGCCTTGCACCGACCTATCCAGCGTGCACCAACAAAGGTTGCACCGACCTTATGCTCGGTCACATTCGGACGCTCTACTGAATGAACAGGGTTGTACTGACCTTAATGTAAGCATAAACATAATATGCACCGAGGCAAAACTTTGCACCGATCTTCTATATGCACCGACCCAAGTATGCTGTGTTTACGACCAACATTGCACCGAGTGCACATATGCACCGAAGTAAAACATGCACTGACTATGCTATATAAGTATGCAAAGTTTGCACGGAGACAGAAAATACACTGACCTTCTTCAGTGTGATGCATGCACAAGCATACCCATGAAATGCTCATCAAACTCGTGATGCATACATCAATTATACTCGTGATGCATACAACAATTATTCACCAGCACTGACTTAAGTAATGCAGAGCAAGCAAGAGTAGATGCATAAATAGTCAATCTTTCATGCAAACACATGGTGACTTATAGTGTTTGCTATCATCAAAATCACAGAGGCACAACAAAGCAGTCAAGGAGGAAACCGCTATGCACACAGAGACAAGGACACTGGCGGTCTGGGGTAAGGCCACGAGGCGACTGTAGCGGTCCAGGACGAACCACTAGACTCAGTCAACTCCAGCTGACCTGCCCAACGAACCACCAAGCAGATTTATAGAAAATTCGCTACACGGACTAGGCGGTCCAAGAGACAACCGTCACACCAACCGCCCTCAGACATCGACCTAAGACAAACGACTCGTAGCAGCCTAAGGAAGGCGAGCTACAGCAAAGAAACGCAAGAAGGTTGGACCGCCAAGGCCAACTAACTTAAATCTTGACTAGGTCTACAACCACGGTAACACGAATACCGAGGTAGACCACAGGCCGCTGAGACCATTCCCTCAAGACGGGAACTCAAGGAAGGCCACTCACATGCGGGGGAACCCCACCGCGCTCACACCGACTCACGGTAACTCGATCGAGCGCAACACAAAGCTCGAAACACACATGCCTATGGGCACACTAATCGAGGTAACACGGCACCACCCGACACCCCAGAAACATGGACACGGGACCCACAGGGTGTCCGGGACACTCACGAGGCCATAGGTTGGTCATTGGGTCTCAACCGGATCGACTAGGACTCGAAACGGGCAAAAGCAGTGAAATCCGGTCGACCTGAGCCCCGGGGTCGGTCGACCGGACATGGTCGGTCGACCGGCCCAGGTGGTCCGGTCGACCGGACCAACGGCTGAACCGACACGGTCAAATGGGTTTCTGCCGGTCGACCGACCCATCAGGTCCGGTCGACTGGTCACGGCAAAAAATCAACAAAACTTCGACATTTGAGCCCGATTCCACGCCCCGTTCGATTCCCATCGAAGGGGGAAACATCCATAATGAGAATACTGACCTTCCACACTCCGGAAGGGATCAAAAAGACGCACGAACGGCTTGAAACGGGGAATTCTATCGAATTCACCCTAATAGAGTCACCGGGGTTCCCGGGCTCGTACCGGCCCCAAATGACAATCGATCGACACGAAATCAGCGAATCTGGAACGCTGGCATTCCTGACGTTCAATTGATACCAACTGATCTAAAATCGTTGCCATTTTTCGGCGAACCCTGCGAACACCCCTAAAGCGTGATTTTACTGAAACTGAGTGAAACCCGCTCAAACTTGCACCGAACAACACGAAATTACAGAAAAAACGTAGAGGAGAAGTAGAGCTTCCGTCACCCTACCTCCATCGAAGATTCCGTGCACCGAAGTGACTAAACCGCGTCGAAAATCACGTCACGAGCTCGATCGTCGACTTTGAATCCACCGTTTGGGATCGCGCCAGAAACAGTCCGATCCTCGCCCCATCGCGCACCCGACCACTCCCACAACATCACCTCTGCCTGCCTGAGCCTCCTCCGTCTGCAGTCGGAGCCGGAAGGGCGAGAGAAGAGAGAAAACGGGGGAGAGAGGCGGTCGCGGCGGTGAATGAACGGGAGGATAGAGGAAATAAGAAAATAAAAGAAAAAGGAAAAAAAGAAAAAAAATTAAGAAATTTCCTAATTTCTAAAATTTCGATATTAGCCCGCAAATGCACTAATTCAGAAAAATATGCAAAAATAGTCGAAACGATCCTCGGGAAGAGTATATCGCAACTGCGGCATCCATGAGTCGATGAACTGAGAAATAAACTCACCGCAGGATTCCGTAGCTTGTACGAGAGAAAAATCCACACGGAGCGTAAAACTTAACTCAGGACCCACAAAAGCGATCCGAAACTCTCCGAAAAGGATATGAAAGACCCAATAAGAATCCAATAAGAATCCAGGGCATTACATACATGATTATTCTTGCTTGTTTATAGTCTATAATCGATCACATCTACGTGCTCAGTTATTTCACATTTCTTGATTGTCTTGGTTTATATCGCTTATTTATCGTAGTCTTATTTTAACCTTAATTATAGAGCTAAGATGTTAATTACTAAAATATTGCCTTCATGTTGATGCGGAGATACCTACTTGGCAAGTGTGCTCATACCTATTTTCTTATCTATTACAAGAAGTACTAGTGCATCAGATTCGGATTATGCAAGTAGCGGGCCCGAGAGTGAATGAATGTTTTCAAGATGAGAGAAGCCTTAGATGATCAAAGTGTCTAGTATAGTCATATTGTAATTTTGATTTTCTTGAGTCGTAGTTGTCAAGAAATGATGATTTTATGTAATCGGATTTGATGCAATAAAGTTGAATTTTGAGAAAGGTTATTTGTGCAATTACTTTAATGTGATTGTCTTGTGCTCTGATTTTCTTGTGTGCGAGAGGCTTACCATGTCGACTGTTAACGTTCCGATATTCCTTCCGCTGTATTAAAAGCTCGGGACGTGACAGTTAGAGTGGTATTAGAGCCCTAGGTCTAAGGATTTTACTTATTCCTAGGAAAAAGAAGTCATGTCATAGGATTAAGTCCAAGGTTTAAGGATCCATGCCTATGAACCTAGGGAAAGAAATACTGACCCCTGAGAGAAATTGGGTAGAACCAGGGTTGAGATAGTTATTCAGAAATTTCCTCTAAGATAAAACCCACCATCCCTCTCTTATTTCATCTCTTCACGCTTGCAACTCATTTCGTAAGGATGTGAAGCTTTTCTTGCCTCCGCAATGGTTACCGAATCTAAGGAAATTCAGATAGAAGAAATCCCCATAGTTAGAGAATTTCTTGATATTTTTCCTTCTGAGTTACTTGGCATATCGCCCGAAAGGGAGGTTAACTTCACCATTGAACTCACACCCGGAGCAGCACCTGTGTCAATAGCTCTTTACAGGATGTCCCCCATGGAATTGAAGGAACTAAAGAAGCAACTTCAGGAGCTGCTAGAAAAAGACTTCATTCGACCTAGCACATCCCCTTGGGATGCGCGCCAATCTTATTTGTCAAAAAGAAGGATGGTTCCCTCAGATTATGCATTGACTACCGACAGTTGAATCAACTCACGATCAAGAATAAGTACCCACTGCCGCGTATTGATGAATTGTTTGACCAACTTTCTGGCGCGGAATATTTTTCCAAGATCGATCTCAGGTCAAGCTATCATCAACTAAGAGTCAAGAATGAAGACATTCACAAGACTACTTTCTGAAGCCGATACGGACATTATGAATTTGTAGTTATGCCATTCGGTTTAACTAATGCACCTGCTGCATTCATGCAACTGATGAATAATGTGTTCCGGCCTTATCTGGACCAATTTGTGGTCGTATTCATCGACGATATCCTCATCTATTCAAAAACAAGGGAAGAACACGAGGAACATCTAAGGATTGTCTTGCAAACCTTGCAGGAACACCAACTTTATGCGAAATTAAACAAATGTGAATTTTGGTTTAAGGAGGTCTCTTTCCTTGGCCATATCATTTCTAAAGAAGGCATTGCAGTAGATCCATCTAAGGTTGAAGCTATTAAGAACTGGAGTCGACCGAACACGGTATCTGAAGTTCGGAGTTTTATTGGCTTGGCTGGTTACTATAAGAGATTTATCAAAGATTTCTCCAAAATTACGGCCCCTTTGACCATACTCACTAGAAAGGAAAACCCTTTTGAGTGGACGAAGGAATGTGAAGAAAATTTCTTGGCTCTTAAGAAGCATCTCACTACGGCACCTGTATTGGCATTGCCTATTGAAGGTGGCAGATTTAAAGTATACACTGATGCATCTGGCATTGGTCTAGGGTGCGTACTCATGCAAAATAACAAGGTCATTTGCTACGCTTCAAGACAATTAAAGAAACATGATGAAAATTATTCTGTTCGTGACCTAGAGCTGGCTGCTGTAGTATTCGCTTTGAAGATTTGGCGTCATTATCTTTATGGAGAGAAATTTATTGTATGTTCAGATCACAAGAGCTTGAAATACCTCTTTTCTCAAAAAGAGTTGAATATGAGGCAAAGGCGATGGTTGGAGTATCTTAAGGACTTTGATTTTGCTATTCAATATCACCCTGGGAAGGCAAATACTGTTGCCGATGCGCTCAGTAGGAAACCTATAGGGAAGTTATCTAGTCTGAAAGGTATGTCCAATCTTATTTCTAAATTTGCTCAGTTGAATTTAGATGTTGATCTGCAAACAGGAAATTACTTTATAGCCAATATTAGAATACAACCAACATTGATCGAAGACCTAGTAAAGTTACAAGAAAATGATCTAATATTGTTGGAGATTAAGGCTGATATGGAGCAACGACCGGATTTCTCTATTGCTAATGATAGAAGATTATTGTTTCGAGGTCGTATTTGTATCCCAGATCATGTTGATACTAAGAGGATAGTCTTAAATGAAGCTCATAAATGTAAGTATACCGTTCATCCTGGTGCTACCAAGATGTACCAAGATCTTAAAAGAAACTATTGGTGGCCCAATATGAAGAGAGAGATAACAGACTACGTGTCACGTTGTCTTACTTGTCAGCAAATTAAGGCAGAACATCAAAAGCCTGCTGGAAAGTTACATCCCTTGGAAATTTCAGAATGGAAATGGGAGAGTATAGGAATAGATTATATCATGGGACTGCCTAAATCAAGAGGTGGACATGATGGAATATGGGTAATCATAGACCGATTAACAAAATCGGCTCATTTTCTACCTATTAAAAGTCGATGGTCTGTAGATATCTTAGCTGCTTTATATGTGAAGGAGATTGTTAAATTACATGGTGTCCCTGTCACCATCATTTTCGATCGAGATCCTCGATTTACTTCACAATTTAAGAAAGAGTTACAACATTCCCTAGGAACCCGATTGAATTTCAGCACTGCTTTTCATCCATAAACTGATGGACAGACAGAAAGAACCAATCAAGTAGTAGAAGATATGCTCAGGACTTGTGCTTTTGATTTTGGAGGAAATTGGCATTACCACTTGTCTTTAGTGGAATTTGCATATGTAGAAACCCATCAAAATAAATGGATAAATTAAAATTTTTTAATTTAGTTATATAATTATAATAATTAGGAAATGATGAAATTACATTGTTACTATACGAAATAAATTAGATGATTGATTTTTTTTGAAATAAATTAAAATTAAAATTAAATATTTTACATTTTGGAAAAAGTATAGGAGACCCAATTAAATCCCTTAGAATAGATTATGATTGAGTATTGGGCCATTGGATAACCCATAATGGACTGGATTATGGGCTAATGGGCTAAAAAGGATTAAATAGGCTTAAAATTCGTAACACATGTTTAATACCTCTTTTTATGATTAAATTAATCTCATTTCTAGAAGATTGTCACAAAATTCAAACCCTATATCATAGCCCACCATGGATTAGTCATTTTCCCCATGTGTTCACACTGAATTAAGACTTTTCCCATGTGTTCACACCGAATTAAGACTTTTCCCATGTGTTCACACCGAATTAAAACTTTTCCCATGTGTTCACACTGAATTAAGACTTTTTCCATGTGTTTACACCGAATTAAGACTTTTCCCATGTGTTCACACCAAATTAAGACTTTTTCCATGTGTTCACATCAATGTGTTCACACCAAATTAAGGATAGATTAAGAAGAGAAGTTGAAATTTTCTTCTTTGACCATTACATTCAAAGTGGAGAAGTTTGATTTTTGGGAGGGAGGAATCTTGACTAGTTTGGCCAAACTTTTCCTATAAATAGGCCCATCTCAAACCCTTTAATCACCCTTGAGACATTTGCTACGTTGAAGGAAGGATTGGAGGAGATTTGGAGGTGTGATTTGGAGGAGAAAAGGAGCTCTTGAATATTTTGTCTAGTTTTCCCTTCCTCTTCAATTCGATTAAAGGTAGGTGTCTCACAAGCTAAATCTTCAATAAATCATGTCATCTTGTGTGTTTTCAAGTGCTCTTTCCATTGGTATCATTTTCTCGAATTTTTATTAAGCATGTTATAGATAATATATTGAAGAGGTATTATAAACACGCCGAAAAGGGGATTTTCGCTAATCTCCGCACGTCGCTTCTCGATATTTTCAGGAGATATCTAAACCAATATATCATCCAGCATACTGTATCTGTAAAGCTTAAATTTTAAATTATATCTTGTTGCATATCATGTAAGTCCCACACGTGAATAAATTAGGATACGGAAGATAAGAATTCTATTCCATGAGCTTAAGTTTCTTTCCTAATTCTTGTTACCTTCAAATTATCCATGCCATCTATGACTCTATTATCTTTCTAGCTTCTGAATGGAGTAGATATCATATTTAGAAATCGCATGGGTTACTTGCATAATCTTGATCAATACAAGTTTAACGATTTCCATATTACCGTGGTTACCGTATTCTCGATAAGTCGAAGATCACTAGATTGCCAAGGGAGAAACGATGTCTAAGGAAAGAGGTCCACCGGCGAACGCTTTAAGTGGACAAGTGATTTATTAATTAGGACCTCGTATATACGAGGGGAGCCTCCCACTGTCCCACCTCTTACCTGGCCGTAATTCCACGATTGTCTAGTAAAGCTCCAACTGCGAAGGATGGAATAGAATTTCCGCTAAAGTTGTTTCCTTATTTCCGACAAGTCGTGGAATTAGCAAGATTTCCAAGGAAGAACAATGTCTAAGGAAAGAGGTCCACAGGCAAACGCTTTAAGTGGACAAGTGGTTTATTAATTAGGACCTCGTGTATACGAGGGGAGCCTCCCACTATCTCACCTCTTACCTGGCCGTAATTCCTCGGGTTCTAGCTAAAACACCCGACTGTGAAAAACTCTATCTAAACCCGTTTCATGAGGTTTTCCGCAAAGGCTGATTGTGCCGTGTCTGACAAATTCAATTCCTTATCGACTTAATGTCGTTAAACATTATGCCTTAAATCCTTCTGGGATTTCTCTTACAACCACTTGACCCTTGAATGATAATCTTGTACCTTATTCCAAGAGCTTTACCTTGAAATTCATTGGCCATAAATATTACGTGGATGTCTAAATATACTTGGGGTCTATGATCCATAATCCCAATGCCTGGCATTAATAGGACCCGGTCTGGTCCTGGGGGGAGCGCCCGAAAGTACTAGTGCCCATGGGAGTTGATTGACTAGGTGTGGCATTGCACCGAAGTGCTTGACTTGCTAGATTCATTTACGACATTCCATAGTTCGTGAATTACTTGCTTGAATACATGAATTACTTGAATTACTTGACTTGTACATACTTGTATGAAATGGCCAAATTTCATGAAATTACTTTCTACATGATCTCTACTTGAACTTCATTTCTTGATATCTTGTCTACTTGTGATTCCAATTACTAGCATTTCTTTACTCTATCTTATTCATGTTCCATGTTTTATTTACGTTTCCCGGCATAGCACGATAACTATCCAAAATGTTAATTACTTTAAGATGCCTGGTATAGAGATATAAATTCCTACTGAACATTTCGCTCACCCTACGTTTTTCGGTTAACATTGCAGGTAATTCCGATGATGAACCCCAAACTCATGGGAATGGGCTAGAGTGAACGAGGGATCAAGTTTACCTTAGTTACCTAGGTTTATGAGCGGTTGCTCTTGCTAGAATTATGTACTTGGAAGTTGTATTATGCCTCTTAAGGCTTAAGAATGTTGTAAAACTTTATTTCGATGAAATATAATTATATTTTCTTCTTATCTCTTCTTGTGGTTTGAACCCTATTATACATGCTCTGATCGACACGAATGTATGACTTGTTGCGCCTCGATATTCCGCGTCGGGGCGTGACAGCCTTTGTGGCATCAGAGCCTAGGTTTCATAAACCCTAAGTTTCCCTTGATATAGGTTCTAGATGTTGATCTAGAAATTAGATAGTGTCTTGAACCTTCCCGGTAAGATTGGGTAGAGCCATGGACTAGCATTTAAAGAATGATTAATCAAGAAATAAACAAAACGCCTAAGTTTTGTAGTTGCGTTTGTAGGTTTAATTTTTGCCAATGGCTGTCGAGAGAGCTCAATGGCGCTAGATGCAAAGGATGGTGCAAGGTTTAACCCAAGCTCTACAGCAGGTTCCTCAGGGAGGAGCAAACTGAGGAGCCGGAGATTTACATAGGAATTTCAAGAGTATGAACCCTCTCAAGTTCGTTGTGTCACGCCCCGAATCGATAACAGCGGAACGTGTAGTTCGGAACGTGGCAGTGATACGGTCGTGAATAATCAGAGCGAACATAAGACACGAAATTACAACCTGGACAATGTGGACCAATTTAACCTTTATTGATATTCAAATATTCGAATTACATACCTTGACTCAACTTACATAAGTGAAGAAAGGACTCACTATTACACTCTAATAAAGAGAAAGGACTCAAATAACAGGACAAGACTCAAAGAAAGACAAAAGACACCGACACGATTCTCCATAACGCTCATCACTCTTGCCCTTCCCCATCTGATGGACTATATTCAATGTCGTTACCTAAAAAACGTTAAAGATAGGCTGGTGAGCGAAATGCTCAGTAGGAATTACATCTCTCATCAAGCAGAATATAAGTGATTAGCCAATTAACATGTTCATGGCGATACAATGCATGGAACTAGAAAATCATGACGATCAATCTAACAGGAAAGATGAATATTAAAGTCAAAGGTAGTTACGAGATCAAGAGAAATAGAGATAAATTCCCATGCAGAGTCAAGGACAAGCTATCAGAATATAACAAGGACAGATACTTAGATGAACATAACTTCAGAATTGGCCAGAATATAACAGAGTTCCAATAAATATAAGCAGAATTAACAATCTAGTAGAATATCTAAATTATCAAAATAACCAAGTAACAAATTATCAGAATAACGGATTTAACAAAATTAACAGAGTTTGCAGAATAACAGATATAACAGAATAACAGAATATAACAGATGTACAGAGTTTGGTGCAATGCCACACCCAGAATTACCATGGTTTATAGAATTAGACTTCCGTCCTACCTGGCACTGAAAAGTCACGGACCCATAGCCCTTAATGTTTCAGAATCATATTTGGCCAAATACAGAGTCAAAGGGTTATGTTCTCGAGTCGATGACAAGAAGATTCCAAAAGGAGTAGAGTATCAAGACTAACAGAAAACCAAAGTGACACGGATCAGATCCAGGGTTTTTAGGGTACAACCAGCTCGGCTGCCTTGAGGGAATCCAATGCTAGCGGAGACTTACGGAGGTCTCAATGGCTAACTTGCAAGTCCGAAGGAACGTAATGTCCAACGGAGGACTCGTATGTCACCAAGAGTTGAGGTGTATAACGTGAACCAATAAAGAAACACGGACTCCATCTACGGACGTGAGATGAGAGTGCCAAAAGACCCGAGGTATGGGTCAAAACCGGAAGGAAACGGTGAGAACATGTATGTGTTAATTATAGAATTCACGTCAATCCAATTCTATAATTAACTATAATTAAATAAACTTATTTTAATTGACGTCCGTGAGTAGTGTCATTTATTAATTAGCGTCAACTTGGAGGGACGTTAATTCTATGATTTTTAACTTAATTTATTTAACATGAATTCACCCCAATATCTATTTAATTGAATAATTTCAAAAATATACATTCAAAGACATATTTATTTATTTAAAATAATTTAGAGAAATAAAATATATGATAATTAGGAGAAAAATATGAGAATTCTAGATATATAATTTTTATTATTTTCTGTTACATATTTTAATAGATATGAATTTTTAAAGATATAATTACAATATATATATATATATATATATATATATATATAATTTAACGACTTTTCCTTATGTCGTCAACAGGATTTGACGACATTCTTAAGGTCATCATTTATATATCAAATAGCTTTTCTCCTTCAAACCTCCTGTTCTCGACGTATACACGTCGGAATCACGCGTTCTATATATCGAAATGACGGGCTCGAAAAACTCTACCTAACTGGATGTTCAAAATAATTTTTCGTTGAGAGATGGGGGATCTTGAGATAGGGGGCACGAAAAATGGTGCAACCACTCTCACTACCTCAGTCTCCACGCCAATAGTACGCCCATAAATTTTCATGGCCAAAGGAGACTTCGATACCCATGAACAAGCTATTAAGGCGAAAACTCCATAACTAACTTCTATAATTGACAACTGATTGGTTGGTCGTTGAATTAAAATGACGCCCTAGATTGGGTCGTCACTTTCATTCTTGCAGTAAAATAGATAAACCTCAATCAAGAATGAAATCTGTACTTCCTACAGACCTATATGCATGCTTATAACTTACTAATTACAGAGTTTTGCTAAGTCTTGAGAAGACCTACGGATGCATTAAAAGATTAAGGTATATATACATGCAGAGATCATGTTAAAATTTAACTATTAACGGGTTTAGCTTGATGTCGAGAACACCTACGAGAAACTAGAGACTATGAACTCGAACATGAGCATGCTATTTATGATCATAAGAGCATGTATCATCTTTGTTAATTGAGTTTAGCCATCAGAGAGAACACCTACCGGCGTGGGGCGATGAAGACGAACGTTGGGCAAATAGGGTAGCAGAACGGCAATGCTACAGCAGTAGCCGATGGAAGAAGATGGGTCAATAGCAACCCACCAGGAAGAGGAGAAGCAACGCGAACGAAGCAACTCGCACAACAGCGCAACACCCTTGACAGAAAGAGAAGAATAGGAAAACAAGGTTGCCGTAACAAGGCTGGAAGACAGTCCGGAGGACGCCCCTCTTGCTGGGTCTTCACGCATGACGGCAGGAAAAGAAGCTAGCAGCACCGGCAACAACAGGTGGTCGTAGCCGGAACCATTGTTACCGTACGTAGGAAGAAGACGAAGATAGTGTGCCGTCGCTGAAGGCAGCAGATAGAGGAAGAGGTTGGCAGCAGAGGAGGTCATGAGGTTGGGGTTTTACTATGGCAGCATCACGTTTTGGCTTGCCGATGGGGAGGCTTTTATAGGGAGATTCCCACGGGGGCTTTAGATTCCTAATAGGATCAGAATTTCCCAATCTTAAGCTTCCCTGCAACCCTTCCTACCTAAATCTGCAATTGCCCTATCTATATCTGTAGCCGTTTTCCTTGAATTATGCAAACTCCAACACCCAGTCGAACACTGCTACGGCTGTTGGATATATGAAGGAAAACCCCTTAACATATTTATATATATACATAGATATATACTTATCCCTCTTAAGGCCCATTCACATTGTGATCTTGCGACCTCCTCCCTCTTTATACGGTGGTGGGCTGAAGCCCTTTGGTTGAAGCCTAACGTATATACATATGTATCTATTAGTTGGGTCCATGTAAGTGTATAGGTGATATATTTTTGTATTAGCTAAATGTTCACATATGTATTTGTAATATATATATGTATTTATGTGTATATGTTTTCTCTCTCTCTCTCTCTCTCTATAAATATATATATATATATATATATACACATATACATATATATATATGTATATATATATACATATGGTTATAGGTGGCTCAATTACATTTGGATTTTTCATTATTTGCATGGTGTAATATATATATATATATATATATATATATATATATATATATATATGGGGTTGAGAGAACTTGGAGTTGAATAAAAAAATATAGATATATGATTATATACTAGCCCTTAAGGCCCATTTGGCCCTTTTTGATTTCACTTGCTTAGTTAGTTTGGCCTTAAAAGGTGTATGGCTTTCAAAAGGGTCATGGCTTAATATATTTTTATTTCTTTTTTTTTCTTTGATACTTATTTAAGGATTTTATTTGTTTAGAGAAGTTATTCACTATAATTTAATCCATGATGCTACACGTTGGGCCCACAGACCCGGATGAGGCCGAACATTGGGTAAAGGAAATTGAGAGGATATTCCGAGTCATGCAATGTGCTGATGAGGAAAAGGTCCTACTTGCCACTTTTCAACTAGAAAAGGATGCCCACGCTTGGTGGGTGTCACGTCCCGAGCGCGGAAGATACTCGGATTGCGTGACGAATCTATATAGATCGTGTCATTAGAGCGATAATTTTTTTGACTTACATAATTACGGAGTGCGCAAAAGACTAATAACATTTAATAATCCCAATAGTCCAAGTGATGATTATTTGATTAACCAAAGGAATTAAAAATAGTCCATGACAAATTCCAAATTTAAAATCCAATACTAGGCTACATGCCTTAACAAAGTTTATACAACTAACTGACATAGCTGGGAATACAAGGTAGACTAAAATAAATTCAAAAGACACGACTAGCTTGTTGACACCTATTTTTTGCCGATAAGTTGAGTCATTTCTCCTACTCTCATTTATTGATGTCTCGAGTTATCCGTTACTCGTTGGGTTATTTTCCAAGCAACATCTCTGGCCTTACTTTATGGGTAGTCTCCCTCCCAGGCTAGGTCTGCTTCAATTCAGGGCTTATTGGGCCTTGATTTTGTGAAAAATCAAATATCCAGAAACATGTACGGTTCACCCCTGGCCGCACAACCATTTGAGCGGCCGGTTATGGGCCGTCCATATATTTATGGGATATTTTGGTTGATTTTCTGAATTTCCACCGACACGCTTTCATACGGTCTCAATCTTAGCCGTTCAAATTTGATGGATGGGCTAATATTAACCATTCTACTTCTAGAGTCCTAAGCTCGGTTGTTTCCCAGATAATTATCTAATTATCCATTTATCACCGACGAGGATAAAATGGTTGACTCTTGGCCGCTCTTATTCTTGGACGGTCTTTAATTAGCCGTTCATCTGTGAGAGTCCAATGGTGAGATTCTCGGTTGGCTTAATGAATAAATTGATTGATATGTCTTTTATATTTGAATTTTCACCGATAGGGATAAACAGTTTATATATAGCCGCTCAACCTGATGAGTGGTCTATCGTATGACCGTGTAACTGCCCGCATCTTGAAGATTTAAGAGATTTTTCTCTCTCCGTTCTGGATTTATCTCCAACTTCCTTGAACTGTTTCTCTGCGAATATTGAGTCAATTTTGGTGCCGTTTCTTCTAGTTGAAAGATATTTCAATTATCTTCAACTTTTCTTTCATTATCTTGACCTAAAAACGCATAGAAACCTCAAATTCGAGCTAAGACTCTAGATGCTCTATAAATAGACCCCGGAGGCCAGCTTTGAAAAGGGGGGAATTTTTGGTCGATGGCGAAGCCCTGCCGAATCTTTGAGCGACCTAGCACCAGGGAGGGAGGCCTTCTACGTCCACACAGGCCTCCGGTTCAGAGAGTAGTTGTCCTTTGAGTCATTAGTACATTTAGTTTTGTCGTTCTCTCTTGTTTGCATGCATCACTTTCTCCACGTTTCCTCCGCATTTTTTTTCTCATTCCCATGCATCATTCACACACCCTCCTATGCTTTTTGACACCCCCAGGGGTTTAAAAATCCCCAGGTATCCCCCATTTCATTTAGTCATGTTCATTTCCGTCCGTTTGAGCATTTACTACACTTTCTAGTTCTAACTTGGGTTTTCCCTTGTATTCTACACGTGGTTTTGCAGGTCAGCAACACACTAACGCGAGGCCCATCCTTTCCGACCGGCCGGAAAGGGTGGAGGTTAGACCTTTGCAACTCACGGCGTGGAAGTCTTAGGCGGCTCCCAAGTATCCGTTCACGAAGAAGGGTGGTGGCTTCTGGACCGTTCTTCGTCGTCCTGCGGTTGTGTTGGAGCCGTTCATCTACCAGTCGTTCTCCATCCCGCATTCCACCCCAGCACAGACGAGCGGTCTGTCCAGCGGCCGCGCATCCTTAAGGCGGTTCTTCACGGGCCGCGCATCCTTGCAGTGCTGGTTAAAGGCGAGTGTCTCCCCTCTTTCCAAGGTACGGTGTGCCTATTCACATTCGACACCTTGGTGGCGATCACACACACTCCACACCCTTCTCCTTGTTATTTACCTATTGCTTAGTTCTTCACATTACCCTACAAAAAAAGGGGTTGGAAGGGTGTAATCAAAAGGGGAAGAGGAGAAAAAACATCTCAACACCCCATTTTTTGGCGATCACGGTGGGACAACTAGTGCCCACCGTGTTAGTGGTTTGCTGACCCGTCTGTTTGCATGGTTAGTTTCCCGTTTCTTGAGTTGTTTCAGGTTGTTGGCTGGTTTCCTGGTTTCAAGGTTTCTGGCGATTGTGCGGTTTCGACAGAGCCGTTCATCTTTATGAGCGGCGAGAAATCAGCCGTTCTTCTCTGCTTATAGTGCTGATTATTTTGCAAGCCTGCTGCCTTCAGCGGTCTACCTTTGCCCGTCCAACTCTTCATACGGCTATATCTCAGCCGCCCATCCCGCTGGCTCAGGTATGTGTCTGTTTTTGCACTGTTGGTTTTACTGGCGTTATACGGTTGATACAGGTCCGTCCGAGATTGTGAATGGTCTGTCGATAGACCGTTCATCGAGGTACGCCCCCGTTTTATCATTCTATGTTTTTTGTGTTGTTACTCCCTGCTGTTGAATGGCCCTCGGAGGACCGTTTACCTCCCTGAACGGTCGCCCATAGACCGTCCTTCTTGTGCTACAGTGCACCCGAGCCTCATTTTAATTGCCATGCTATATTATCTTCATGGTATTTGGTGCTGATCATTGATCTCCCCCTGCTGTCATTATATGTGTGCATCATTGCTAGTCATCCTTGTTGTTTATATTTGTTCATTGAGTGTCAGTTTCTAGGCTAGACTCTTTGCATGCACTCTGGTGCGCATAGGATTCATGCATATTTATCATCTGTAGTTGCATTCCTACCGAGGTAGGGTTTCCTCTCGTCTCCATACTTCTTGGAGCCGACTAGGTGACCTTACCGAGGACCTCCGTAAGCCCCCGTGAGCCGTGGATTCCCACACGGACGCTGGACAGGTTGTACCATACCATCCCTCAGTCTAGGGTTTTACATCCGTAAAAGGGAGAGTCCCTTAGAGTCACCCAGTTTCCAATTCTTACCCTGGTTAGGTACCTTGTGGTTGAGTGAATTCATATACTAATTAACCCACTAAGGTCCTAAAAAGGAACTTATAAAATATTCGTGCATCATTCATAACTTGGGTGTTTAATTGGTTGATTCTTCTCTCATCGCTTCCTTCATTGTGTGTTGCCTCCATATCATTTTGTTAGTTAGGCCTATAGACTAGTTCATCTTTGCGTCCCTCCATGTAGTTACATTTGTCCTAGGTTCGTTTCTCTCCTTGTATTTCTTTGAAAGTCACTGTATAAAGTCTCCATTTCTCTCATGGAGCACTTCTCTTATATCCAGTATCCCTCATCTTCCCTATCTTCTTACCCCCGCGTGGATTCCTCTTCCCATGTAGGCCCATCGCCTCATTCATCTAATGGGCCTTATTCTCTTCACGAGCCTTCTTCTTTCAATGGGTCTACTCCTGTTAACGGGCTTTCCTATCCCGCCCGTGCTGTTGCTGGTCCAATCAATTCTCATCCCCACATACATGACCCTTCCAGGCCCATATATCCCTCTACTCTTGGAATGGGCTTTCCTTCTTTTTAGGCTAGGTCCCCTTATTCGGCCCATCATCATCCTGGTTTAATCTCCCACTCTCTTGCTCAGGCTGGCCCACATTCTTCTCGGACTCTTCCCACCGAGGAGATGATCGCTCAAGCTCAACGTCAGCTCGATGAACTGCAACGTCGAATTAATCCCCAAAGTTCTTTGGATGTCCCGTTTGCCTTTCAAGGTCTTCAGCTTCCACCACGTTCACAAATTTCGGCTTATCGTTGCTATGGTGGAGTCAGTGACCCCTACGTGCATTTGAAGGAGTTCCTTTATGAGTTGGCCCAATTCCTACATGACCAACGTTTAATGGCTTATCTATTTGGTCTGTCGTTAGAAGGCTCGGCTCGGAATTGGTTCTTTTCATTGCCGCGAGAGCAAGTGGTGAATTTTCAAGCCATCCAAGCAAGATTTATTCAGCAGTACCAGGACCAGGTTGGGCCCAAGTACTCCGTGGTAGATCTTTCCCAAGAGAAGATGAAGCCCGGTGAGGAATTCTCGACCTTTGCCGACCGCTGGCATCGCCTAGCCGCGCAAGTTTCGGGGCATATTCCGGAGGGCGAGCAGATTAAAATGATTATTTCTAATACAACGCCCGAGCTTAGATGCATCTAAGCCCTGAATGATATCACTTCCTGGCAACAACTCTACAGCCGAGCCCGCTTCATTAGCCAACAACTCCTAATCTCCCTTGACCACGAGTCTCCTCCACCTTCGCCTTACACATGAACTTTCCCTCCGCCATCCCCCACAAGTCAGCACTCCACTACATATCCCTCCACGAGTCGGCCTTCCGCTCCCACTTACCCATATACCCCCACATGTCGCTCCACTACATCCTCCTTCACAAGTCAGCCCTCCGCTGTTTTATTTCCCCACACCTCTCCACTTCCGGTCAAGGAAACATCACATCCCGAGCGAGTGGATGCCGTCCATTATATTCCCGCTCCCTCTATGCCTCCACATCATTCACTTACTAGCCCTTCGCCTTCACCTACACGATTCCCCTTACCTACGCAACCTCCACTACCATCCCCACTACCTTCTCATACCACTCGGCACCCACCTTGCCCGAAGCGGGCTCTTCACCCTCCTTTGCCAGAATCCTTTATAGACATTTTCAAGGCTTTGATGGACACCCATGCGTTGCAACTCCCTCCGGTCGTGCCTCGCCAACCTGCGGTCGGGAATTTGCTCCGTTTATGTGAGTTTCATCGTCAGTAGGGACATTTGATTGAAGATTGCCCCGAGTTCTAGGAGCTTGTTTACAGCTTGGAAGACAAGAGGATGATTGATTGGACTGTCATACATCAGGTTATTTTGGATCTTCACAAACAGTAGCAGCAAGCGCCGCCCAGGCAGCCGTCTCTATCTCAAGACCAAGGGCATCCCTGTGATTCTTCAGTTGATGAAGCACCCGCTCCGTTATCTATCCCTTCTCCTTCACCTACCCAAACCTCTGCTCAGGCAAATACCCCTCTTTAACCCTCTACTTCCATCACCACTCTTGCTCCCAAGACCGCTCGACGTGTCATAACGATACGCCGAAGAGCATCGCCACCTGCCGCTCCCTCCGTCTCACCGTCACCTTCACCTCCTTCTCCTTCGCCTTCACCCACTCCACCATTACTTTCACCCTCGCCCTCATCGCCACCTCCATTATCCTCATTGCCGTCATCATCACCGTCATTGCCTCCGTCACCTTCACAACCATCCCCGCCACCGATGCCACTCCATTCGCCGTCATCATCCGAACCTGAGCAAGTTACCCCTACACCCACACCCCTACCTTTGCCTTCATCTCTTCCCACACCTCCATCTTCACCTTTACCTACACTTACACCTCCACCTTTGTTTTTGCCTCCACTAGAGCCTGTCATCGCCGTAATCCCTACACCACTCACATTGACCTTACTACCACTTACGCCTTCTAAATCTTCACCCCCACCTTCCAAGCCTTCTCCACCCCTTCCTCCACCTATTTCAACCCCACGGAGCGGGTGCGCGCTACCTTTGGTGCCCCTCGGGTCTAGTCCCCAGGGAGATAATGAGCCGAGCCAGGCTTTAACTGTGTGTTCCAAGCTTCAAGATTTCATTTGTCGCATGCCGGTCCGAGTCCTGGTCCCTGGCTATTCTGGGGATAATCAGCCTGCACTTGTTATGAAGATGGCTGTCAAAGTAAGCTCCTTAGCACTAGTACCAGTTTCTTCTCGAGCGAGGCCGGTGGCAATCTCTTTGTTCGCCGGAGAATTCACTGTTGATGTTGTTATCACTCCTCACTCGATTGCTATTCAATTCACTGGCCAAGAGGGGTTCTCTACTCAGATTGTGCTAACCCATACGGCTGCCAAGAGCTTGATGGATTCCCTATTCAAGGGGCAATTGGCGGTATCTTCTGCATTTTCCAAGGACATTCTGCACATCTTATGCAATCTTCCTCGGTTTATTGGTGAATCGGCCACATCAGCGCCGCACATTACTCTCCCTCAGTTTTGTCCTGCTCTTATGGTAAAGGAGTTATGCTTCATGCCCGATTGCCGAGTAAAGATGCCGAATCTTATTCTGCTAATACCGAGTGATGAAACTCCATGGTTTTCTGATGTTCATCCCAAGGAGTCATCTATCCAAGAATGTCCGCCAATGGTTAGCACTGGGTGTCTAGGGGCAACCGCCCCGACGAAGCTGCGTATTCATGATCGGGCTAGGTTGTCTGCCAGATGGGCCCGTATTTGAGGAGACATTGCAGATTGAGAAGGCCGAAGGTCCGAGTCCGCGTCAGGCGGATCCATGTTGAAGAAGTGTCATCTAAGAAGAGGCGGTGGCGTAAGTTTGAGGGCCGTCGATTGTGCACTCAGGGGTCCACTTCTTCCTCTTCCTTTCGTTCATCCTTTCTATTACTCAGCTCCCATCCCTGGGTGGTGTACCCCCCTTCCTCTAATCCAATTTCTATAATCTTCTCCTCTCTTTTCGGGTCCGCAAACCCCCATTCTTCTTTCTCCACTCATCCAGAGTCTCCAGATCCTCCGTTCTCTCATGATTTTAGGCCTCGGCCTATGTCATCCTTTCATCCCACTTTCAGGACTTCTTCTGATCCTTCTCTTCTGGTATCCCCGGGCTCTACTTCTGATCTTTCCCTGACCATGTCGGGTGATTACCCTTTTCTTTCCCCGACCCTGTCGGGTGACCATCATTCTTCTTCCCCGACCCTGTCGGGTGTCCGTCATTTTCTTTCCCCGACCCCGTCGGGTGATTCTAATTCCTTTCCTCTGCCCATGTCAGATGATCATTCTCCTCCTTCCTCATCTTCATAGCAATCCTTTCATAGTCTTTCTATTTTTCCTTCTTCACCCTTTCAGGGTCACCGCCCTTTTTCTTGCTATTTTCGAGGCTTTAGTTCGCCTTGATCCCTGCTAATCTTTGCTTATTCTGTATTCGGTTCCTTGTTATCAGGGCCTCTGTCCCTTAACGAGGGAGTTCTAGCCCTCGTCTCTCTTCCTTTTATTCTTCTTCGTCTAGTTTGGTGTCTGCCACTTCTCCATCTAGAGGAATCTTCAAGTCCTTGTTATCCTCTCCCTTTTACCCTGACAAGCGAGGAATACAAAGCTCGTGCTGATCAAAGCTCGATGATCAAGATCGCTTCAGGATGCCGTTTTCCGTTCCATGGATTCGCAAGGTATCTTTATTTTGTGCAAGAACATGCTATTATTGCTATCATTTCTATTTCTCTTGCGCATGGTTATAATGTGGCTTCCTCAACATGTTTTGAGCGGCTTTAGTTCATTAAGTTTGGTTAGTTCAAGTCGAGTTAGCTTCTGCAACATCCTTAGGTTGGTGATAGCTCCGCGCTGGGAGTCTGAGTTTCTTTCCCTGATTGTTGAGGGTGACCTTTGAGTATGAATTTTTCACACACTTCACGGCAAGCCATAGCCGATCTTTCTAGTGCAACATCGTTGCTGTTTTGGCCATACTTTGGGTATGCACGAAGGTCTTTTCTTTTCTCTGCTCGGCCAAGTGCAAGGGCAAGAGATTGATGGATAAGATGACTAACCTAGGCGCTCCCTAATACGAGAGAGGTCTCAAATAGGGGCAGTCTTGACCCTCAAAAGTGAGCTTTCATGCTATATCTGGCCAATAAGGGCTACTTAAATGAGGAAATAAATCAATGTAAAATTATGAATCAAAGGCATGACAAGAGTGGCAGTACAGTTCCCCGCGGGACGTCATGAGACTGGTCGCATGCGTGCCTGAAAAATATGGGTCTAAAAATCAAAGACACAAAGCCCCGGCGCAACAGGCCATCTCTTTGAGGGGTAGTACCCTGGAAGGAATTCGAGCCTTGATATCTCCCATCCTGCACGAAGCTTGTCTCCAATTTTTCTTCTGCTTCTCCCTCTTAGGCTGGGTTGTATCCCCGGTATGGCCTTAGTAGGGGCACCGTTCTTTAGAAGCGGTTGGTTGTGGTAAGCCACCTTCACATGCACGCCCTGCTTAAGGGAAGCCTTTAATGAAAGGGGTAGGAACGACGATGCCTGGCCAGTAGTTTGAGCCCGTCTTTAGGTGCTACGGATTGCTATGTCAAAATCTTAAAAAAAATTAAATATTATCAAAAGTCTTAAAAAATCAAATACTTCAAAAAAAATCCAAAAAAATCAAATATTGTCAAAAATCTAAAAAAAATGAAATATTTCAAAATTTAAAAAAAATCAATCAAATATTTCAAAAACCTAAAAAATCAAATATTTCAAGAAATCCAGAAAAATGAAATACTATTGAAAATCTAAAAAAAGTTACAAAAAAATCTAAAAAAATGTGTCTTTTTTATGCATTTGCATTTATTTTAAGGACAGATACGTAATCTGTTTGCTAAGTGTGCAGGTTGCAAGTACTCAGGCATTCCTTGCTATATCTTTGTGCTCTGCCTCATGTCCACATCTTTGATCTGTTCTTTCCTTCTTCAATCCACTCTCTCATCTGTTCTGAAGCTCATGTCCTTCTCAGCTTTTGTTTGCAATGATCATGTCTTTATGAGAGGGCTTTGCCTCATGATTATGAACCTAGCGGTTCTGCTTCATTTTGATCTTGGGTTTTGATTAAAGGGCGTATTTGTTCATGCCTTTTGTTCCGTCGTGTCCTTGTCACGAGTTTATGTTCCACCGTGTTATCCCACACATGTTGTTTTATCCCTCACCGAGTGTTGTTAGTTATCTTGAACATGTTGTTAGTCACCCCTTTATGTCTCATGTTCTTGTCCCAACCATGTGGTCATCCGTCATGTTCTTGTCCTAACCGTGCGTTGTCCCGCCGCGTGGGTATCTTGTCACACCATGTTCATGCATGCATGTTGTCTGTTCATGCCATTGTATATGTGCTCGTTTGCCGTGGTTATGTTATGTTGCATTTGTCTCCCATTTCATTTGATCGTTATGTTATGTTATCTTTGCTATGTTTATGCTTGCTTATTTGTCTTATACATGAAAGTCCATAAAAATTTGGAAATGAAAATCCAAAAAGCATGCCGTTTCGCTTACACAGGTAAGACAGGTATGGCCTTCTATCCCTATGTCCCTTATTGCATTACTATATGGTATCTACGTTATATTACTTCGAGAACCAGTTGGTTATCCGCGTGTTCTAGGATCTGATGTTCCCCTTTAACAAAAACGATGATGATCCAAGTTCATGTGTTTAATCATCGGATATGCCGTTAGGTTGAGAAAATTTGGGGAGGATGGTTCTATCCTGCACGCCGTGGTGGCGAATAGTGTCTTGACTATGATTCTCCCAGCTTAGTAATATTATTCTCGAGTATTTTATATTTTATCCTTTCTTTATATTTGTTTTAATGATTTCTTTTACTTTAGCCCAGCATGCATCATGCACATCTTTTGAGCATTCATGACCCATGGTTTGCCTGCTAATGTCCCACTAGTGATGGATGGCTGCGCGTTCAGTGTTGAAGTAAGAGGAACAATTCCACTCTGAGTTGGAAGGTTCTCTCTGGTTTGTTCACTTGATTTGGTTGATTAAGAGGTCCCCGTCTGGAGTTTTAGTATGTTTCTTCATTTTTCGCTACTTATTCCGGTCTCCTCATTGGTCCGAGGGATTGTGTCCCCCATGAGGTTGATCATGTGTTTCTTTTTATTTAGTTAAGTTCCTCCAAACTGGTGTCACTTTTGGTCTAGCTGTTCCTCGTGAATGGTTCGGAGTTTTTCGAAAGATTCCCATCGCTCATTGGCGAGAAAACAGGTGTCGTTTTACCTTAACGCCCACTTTTCAGTCCGCTCCGCTTCATCTCCGCTTCATCTCCATGTTCCATCTCGCTTTCACTTCACCTCTGCTCGCTCCCCTGCAAAGAGGACGTTAAGGAGGGGCATCTGTTGACACCCATTTTTTACCGATAAGTTGAGTCATTTCTCTTACTCTCATTTATTGATGCCTCAAGTTATCCGTTACTCGTTGGGTTATTTTCCAGGCAACATCTCTGGGCTTACTTTATGGGTAGCCTCCCTCCCTGGCTAGGTCTGCTTCAATTCAGGGCTTAATGGGCCATGATTTTGTGAAAAATCAAATATCCAGAAACATGTATGGTTTACCCCTAGCCGCACAACCATTTGAGCGGTCGCTTATGGGCCGTCCATATATTTATGGGATATTTTAGTTGATTTTATGGATTTCCACCGACACGCTTTCATACGGTCTCAATCTTAGCCGTTCAAGTTTGATGGACGGGCTAATATTAACCGTTCTACTTCAAGAGTCCTAAGCTTGGTTGTTTCCCAGATAATTATCTAATTATCCATTTATCACCAACAAGGATAAAACGGTTGACTCTTGGCCGCTCTTATTCTTGGACGGTCTTTAATTAGCCGTTCATCTGTGAGAGTCCAATGGCGAGATTCTCGGTTGGCTTAATGGATAAATTGATTGATATTTGTTTTATATTTTAATTTTCACTGATAGGGATAAATGGTTTATATATAGCCGCTCAACCTGATGAGTGGTCTATCGTATGACCGTGTAACTACCCGCATCCTGAAGATTTAAGAGATTTTTCTCTCTCCGTTCTAGATTTATCCCCAACTTCCTCGAACTGTTTCTCCACGAATATTGAGTCAATTTTGGTGCCATTTCTTCTGGTTGAAAGATATTTCAATTATCTTCAACTTTTCTTTCATTATCTTGACCTAAAAATGCATAGAAACCTCAAATTCGAGCTAAGACTCTAGGTGCTCTATAAATAGACCCTAGAGGCCAGCTTTGAAAAGGGGGGAATTTTTGGTCGATGGCGAAGCCCTGCCGAATCTTTGAGCGACCTAGCACCAGGGAGGGAGGCCTTCTACGTCCACACAGGCCTCCGGTTCAGGGAGTAGTTGTCCTTTGAGTCATTAGTACATTTAGTTCTATCGTTCTCTCTTGTTTGCATGCATCACTTTCTCCACGTTTCCTCCGCATGTTTTTTCTCATTCCCATGCATCATTCACACACCCTCCTATGCTTTTTGACACCCCCAGGGGTTTAAAAATCCCCAGGTATCCCCCATTTCATTTAGTCATGTTCATTTCCGTCCGTTTGAGCATTTACTACACTTTCTAGTTCTAACTTGGGTTTTCCCTTGTATTCTACACGTGGTTTTGCAGGTCAGCAACACACTAACGCGAGGCCCATCCTTTCCGACCGGCCGGAAAGGGTGGAGGTTAGACCTTTGCAACTCACGGTGTGGAAGTCTTAGGCGGCTCCCAACTATCCGTTCACAAAGAAGGGCGGTGGCTTCTGGACCGTTCTTCGTCGTCCTGCGGTTGTGTTGGAGCCGTTCATCTACCAGTCGTTCTCCATCCCGCATTCCACCCCAGCACAGACGAGCGGTCTGTCCAGCGGCCGCGCATCCTTAAGGCGGTTCTTCACGGGCCGCGCATCCCTGCAGTGCTGGTTAAAGGTGAGTGTCTCCCCTCTTTCCAAGGTACGGTGTGCCTATTCACATTCGACACCTTGGTGGCGATCACACACACTCCACACCCTTCTCCTTGTTATTTACCTATTGCTTAGTTCTTCACATTACCCTAGAAAAAAAAGGGGTTGGAAGGGTAATCAAAAGGGGAAGAGGAGGAAAAACATGTCAACATAGCTAATGATAGGTGATTGGCGTTCTAGCACTTTTCACTCGGTCTCAATCCTATTCTTGTCGTTATCCGAATCACCTGAAAATGTTAGGAAGCAACTGGATGAGCGAATCGCTCAGTAGGAATTAGATCTCAAATTCGAGCAATCTTTACGTGATTTATAATTTGCATGTATTATCAGTATGGCTATGCATGACGTACGTATAAGAAAATCAGGTATACAGAAAAATCTAGGCATGATGAATAATAAGAGATCAAGAACTGTATAAAGAGAGTATATCAAGATTTCAAGTATTTGACAAGCAGTATTTCAAGAATTTACATATGTAAATGCCACTTCGGGGCAAGCAGGGATTCATGTACAAGTATGAACGCAAGTACAAGAATGAACTCATGTACAAGTATATCTCAGGTACGAGCAAGTAAAAATTCAATTCAAGCAAGTAATGTCAAGTACGTATCAGTAGAATTGGCTATTATCAAGCAAGTAATGTCAAGTACGTATCAGTAGAATTGGCTATTATCAAGCAAGTATTTTGCCCTTTCTCAGGCCACAAGTCAAGTATTGCCCGTTCCGGGCCACGCAAGTCAAGTCAAGTAAAGAAAGAGTAGGGGTGGAGTGTCTCAAGTCAAGCAAGTACTCTGGTGCAATGCTAAACACCGTGGTCAATAAACTCCCATGGGCACAAGTACCTTCGGGTGTTCCTCCCAGGACCAGACCGGGCCCTATATGCACATCATTTCATGTATTACCTTTGACATCTACTCTCATTTATAGCCAATATGGAATTTCAAGAATTAAGAAACGTAGTATTGCGGACGAGATTAACTAGTCATTTGGTTATGGAGGACTCTAGAGGTGGCCCCTACAGGCTCAAGAGGTGGCTCTCGTCGTGTAGCACTTTACGCCGTACGGCCTCAAGAGGTGGCTCCCACAACGTAGCACTTTACCCTGCATGGCACTTAGCTCCAACACTCCCAAATGATAGTTTAAGAGGTTCAAGGTTTGACTATGTAAGATATACACAAGTAGATTTTTCATGGAATGAAAATTCAAGAACTCATAATACGCAGGAGTATGGATTAGGGTTGTGTTTGCACAAATCACGGGACAGATCAAGATCAGAAGCTGTAATCAATGAGTTGGCGTCTGGGGGTTTGCCAATCTTTCAAATTTTCAATTTTTAGAATTATATATATATATATATATATATATATATCAAATTGGCGCCTCCTAGGGAGTCTTCATTTAATTGAAGACGACCTGGCCGTCGCTATTTAAGTAATTGGCGCCCTGGCTTGGGGTGCCAATTACAGAGGATATTTTTTGAATATATATATATATATATATATATATATATATATATATATATATATAAAGAATTGGCGCCCCTACAAGCTGTCTTCAATTAATTGAAGACTTGCTGGCTGCCGCTATTTGATGAATTGAAGACTTGTTGGCTGCCGCTATTTAACGAATTGAAGACTTGCTGACAGCCGCTATTTAACGAATTGAAGACTTGCTGGCTGTCGCTATTTAACGAATTGAAGACTTTGTGAGTAATCTTCATTTAATTGAAGACTCTCCTGGGTGTCTTCAATTTAAGTACAGGTTCAACTAATTGACGACACTGCTAGGGTCACCAATTGAGTTGTCTTTCAAGTGGGTTGTGCTTCGTATCAGAATGGTACACTCTGTGATATAAGCTACTATTCATTTTTCCAAAGTTTCTCCGAATCAGAATCCGAAGACATGGTCAGGTGGCACAAAAATCTCAAGGTCACAGAAGTATATTCAGGCAAAATTTTTGTGGTTCAGTTTAATAGTTATAGATTTTTGAATGCGTTGATTTTCTAATTACTAAAAGTTCCAGAAAATATAATTGACGTCATTGCACATGTCTTCAATTAATTGACGACCATGCGCGGCATCTTCAATTCTCAAATTGGCGCCCTGGTCAGGGGCGCCATTTACAGATGGTTGGTCACTATTCATCAGTATAAAATTTCTCTGAATCAAAAAGTAAGAGTACGTGTAGGTAGGGAAAAATGTTAGGATTCTAGAAACATGTTCATGTACAAATTTCATGCTTTAGTTTGATAGTTATAGATTTTTGAATGTGTTAAATTATTAATTACTAGCAATTGTGGAAATGAAAATGATGACACTGTGAAGTGTCTTCATTTAATTGGCGCCCCCTGAGGGGTCTTCAATTTGGTAATTGGTGCCCTGGTCTGGGACGCCATTTACCTGAGAGCTGGGGCTCTCGTGTTTTTAAAACATGCAAGTATTTGGTGTATAAAGGTTCTATACTAAGGTTTAAAACATGGTTATTAAGTCTGTAAAACTTGTGTTATAAAATATGTTCAAAAACTCATGAAATCATGCTTAACAGACTATGTTCAACTCATAAAGTTGATGGTAACAGTATGTATAAAATCATATGCGATAGGTGTAACAGGTGTAACAGGCGTAACAGGCTATTAAGATATGTATAACATGGTATATACATGGTTATTGCTTGATCATGGTAAAGCCAGGTGATATATAGCATGATTGACGAGTTAATCGAACTCTAAGCATGCATCAGTTAACCTATTTAGCTACTAGTTAGGCAAGGATTTGAGAACACCTACCTTTTGTCGTGAGTTACGAGGTTCAGAATAAAGAAGCTGCAGCAGGATCGCAGCAGGACGTAGACTCGGGAAGAAGACGCTCCTTTAGCACTGATGGCGGCAGTAGCCTCTGTCAGTGTTACGGAGGGAATTAGTTATAGGGAATCGCAAAGCATTGGTTTATTGCTTTGCGGCACCTGTTGAGTAGGCATGGGGTTTGCCAGCTAAAATGGGTTGTTCGTGTCTCAACCTTCTAGAAACATAGAATTAAATGACGTCCTTGTAAGGGGTCGTTCATTAATCTAGGTGGTACTATTCATGTATATGACGTCTTGCATGAGGGCGTCATTAGTCTAGGTGGCATTATTGAGGAGAATGATGCCCTTGCAAGATGGCGTTAAATGTTTAGGCAATTCTGCCACAATCACGTGTTAGCCTTCATGGTGTATCTCTACATATCAATATTTTAGTGGAAATAGTGGCTTCAAGGGAAAATGGCGCCTCTTCATATAGTCTTCAATTTGCTTGGTTGGAAAAGGTGGAAACCACTTACGTACAACCCATGGCCCATGTGTTAAAGTTTGTCTTGTACATTTATATAATAACCCTCTCATGGTTTGGTTCTTTGTACAAGACCTTCCATGTAAGATTCTCTAGGAAAAGTTCATTACGTACTATGCATAAAGTGATGGTTGTACATTTATATGCTAGCCTCCATGAGGTTTGGCTCTTTACATAAAGCCTTCATGTTTCTTTATGGCATAAAGTGAGGTTGGCTTGTATATTTATGTTATAGTCCTCGTGAGGTTGGGTTCTTTATGTAAGACCTTCATGTATGATTTTTTTAGGAAGAAGTTTTAAATTTACTTAAAGGTATTTATCAGGGGTGCTACACCCTCCCCCACTTAAAAGAATTTGGTCCCCAAATTCAACTGTATTACGTGAGAATAGGAAGAGTGCAGAGTACTCACAATTAGAATAACTCCGAAAATCTCCTCTTCATAGATTCTTCAGTTTCCTATGTAGCTTCTTGTTCTAAGCATCGATTCTATTGAATTTTCACCATAGGGATCATCTTGTTCCTTAGAACTCAAACTTCTCGGTCGAGGATCTTCATTGGCCTCTGGTCGTAGGTAAGGTCCTTCTGTACCACTAAATCATTGTGGTCAATGACATGAAAAGGATCATGCACATATTTCTTCAGCATAGAAATATGAAACACGTTGTGCACTTCTGACAGTTGCGGAGGTAGGGCGATGCGATAATCCACCTCGCCTACTCTTTCCAGCAGTTCGAATGGACCAATTGTAATGCCCCAGGTTTTTCGGATCAGGATCCGTGGGTTTCGGATCGTCTTTCTGCGGATTTCAGATTATGTCCGATCGAGTTTCAGACTATTTTTACCGGGTTTTCGGACCCATCGGTGGTGTACCCGTGAGTTTCCTTGGGTCCGTGGTGTGGTGAGGAGCACGCCGGTAATTTTCTGTAATTTTCGGAGCGCCTTTGTGGGTCCCGGGTTGCGTTTGGGGTTTTACGCGTGTTTTTCGTCTGTAGGACCTTCGGAATCCCGTACAGGGTGAACCGTTGCGTTCTCCGACACTGGGACGTTACCACGATGATCAGCGTGTTCTGAGGATCGCGGGGGTGTATTTTTCTATTTTTTGGTATTTTCTGGATTTTCCAGATTTTCCATATAAACCTCCTCCCCTTTTCTCTCTCGCCATCTCTCATTTCTCACCCTCTCTCCCTCTCTCTTCTCTCATGCTCTCTTTCTCCCCTCTCTTCTCGGTGGCCGACGGAGCGAGACAGGGGCGAGGTGGAGGCGGTGTTGTGCCCCTGTGGTTTTGATGATGGTTTTGATGATTTATTTGGTTTTGATGATTGATTTGGTTTTGATGATTGATTGTTGATGTAAGTTAATCAAATGTTCAGTCATCCTGCTGCTCAGTTTAGATTAACATATTTGATGTGATGTCATGCTACATGTTAAACTGATGCATAAAGCATTCATTGCTGTGGTTTTAATGATTGATTTTGTTTTGATGATTGGCGTTTGATGTGAGTCACTGTGAGTCATCCTGTTGAAATGTTCATTCAGGCTTTCATATGCTCAGTCAGTTTATTTGTTTACACTGTGAATCATTGTAATTGAAGTTTCAGACTATTATCTGCTGCATAAAGCTTTCATATGCATTTACAGAGTCTATACATTGATTGGCAGTAAGTCTGCACATTGAGCGTCTCATGGAAGTCCATACAGTGCATTGCCTTGGCTAAGTGTATACACTGTCAGTCTCATTTTGAGTCAAAGTCCATACATTGGATTGTTACTCACATCGCCTTCAGGCCTCCAAGTCTGTACACTGGCCTTCTTTCATGATATACTACACGTCTACTCATTCAACACTGGTCTTCCAAGTTCTGTACAGCGTGAAGTCTCACCTCGTGTTGTTTCCCCTCACTAACACGAAAAGATCTCGTGTCGTCTGAGGTTATAACACTTCGTGTTGATTTCCATGCGTGACAGGATAACTTGTATGAGGTTAGACTTCGTGTCGTTCTCCTTGTCGTGTCTTCGTGTTGGTTTTGTCTTCGTGTCCTCGTGTTGTTTTAGTGTCTTCATCTTCGTGTTATTTTAGTGTTTACGTCTTCGTGTTATTTCTGCGTTTGAGTCTTCGTGCTATTTCTGTCCCTCTCGCCTTGGTCATACTCCGTGTCAATTCCTGTTGTCATCTTCGAGTTGTTGTCACCCCGTGTCGTCCTTGTCTTCGAGTCGTTCGGATGTTCGAGCAGCTTTGTACTCAAAGTTGTCTTCGTGTTTCCCGTGTACTCGTGTCTCCGTGTTGCCTTAGTGTCTCTATCTTCGTGTTGAGTTTACTTCGTGAACTTTTCTCAAAGTCAAGCACGTGTCTGTGCTGTCTCCATGTCGTTCTTACTTCGTGTCGGTTTCTATGTTTCATCACGTGTTGTGGTCAGCCCGTGTCGTTTTCACCTCGTGCTGTTCTCATGACTTCGTGTCATTTTCCTTTTCAGGTCTTCGTGTCGTGTTTTCCACACCGCGTGTCGTTGTCGCTTTAGTAACCTCACCTCGTGTCGGTTACTGTTGTCTCCATGTCTTCGTGTCATTTTTGTTCCACTGCGTGCAGAACATTGCAGCACCTCGTGTTGCTTTCTGTGTGCCACCTCGTGTCGTTTCACAGTGAACCTCGTGTCGTTTCTGTGTAAACCTCGTGTCACTTCTCTCTGTCCTCTAGTTGAATCTCGTGTCATTTTTTATGTCTACTTTTTCACTCCGTGTCAACTTCGTCTTAAGTGTTGTTTTCATCTTCGTGTCGCTTTTCACTCCGTGTCGTTTTTGTTCCACTGCGTGCAGAACATTGCAGCACTTCGTGTTGCTTTCTGTGTCACCACCTCGTGTCGTTCTCTGTGTAGTGTGTGTTTTTGTCACCACTATACTTCGTGTCGTTGTTCTTCACTTCGTGCTGATTACACCGTCTTCGTGTTGGTCTTTCTCATTAGACCTCGTGTCGTTCTCGCTTTGACCACACTTCGTGTTGCTTTACGTAGACCTTGTGTCTTACTTGTTTGCAACCTCTTCGTGTCGGTTTCTGCTGACAGCCCGTGTTGTCCTCGTGTTGTTTTTCACCTCGCGTCGGTTATTGTTTTCATCTTCTGCGTGTAGTTTTCTTTGTAGTGTTATCTCTGTCACAAGTTGCATCTCGTGTTATCGTTTATGTCTGTATGGTTTTACTTCGTGTTACTTACTGTTGTACATCGAGTCTTTACTGACTTCGTGTCGTTTTCTCTATTGTGTCCTCGTGTTGTCTCCGTGTCGTTGCTATTTGTTACTTCGTATTGTTTCGTTTTAACCTCGTTCAGGTTTCTTCTAAAGTGCTGTTCTTCTGATAATCTACAGAGTTGCTCTTTAAATTGATGACTTATCCGATACTCTGTTTTACAGGTGCCTTGATCGTGAAGCTTAAGGCAGCAGGTGATCCGAGGCTGGAATGAAGCCTGCTGAGAGACTGCCACGTGGTCCGAATAATTAGGGCTGGAAATGTGGAGGTCACACGTCGTGGCTGATGCTGCTGCTGCTACTGCTGCTATATATATGAGACCTTCGTCCACAGATGTAGGTGATCGAGTTGGCAAGAAGAAAAGCTCATACAGAGAGCCACGATCCAGATAGAAAAAGAAAAGAGAAAGAAGAAGAGCAGTAGGAGAAGAAGAGAGGTAGAGAGCTCGAGAAGAGTGTGAAGAGAAGAAGAAGCAGAGAGTGAGAGGAGAGCAGAAGAAAGAGAAAGAAAGATAGAGAGTGAGCGAGAGAGCTCGTGGAGAAGAAGGAAGATCTTACCTGAAGATCCGTCTACTGGACCGTGGATCAAATCCAGGCCAGTCAGCTCCGTTGAGAGCCACATTGTGCACTTCATCTTTCAGCTTTCTGTTTTGCTGAAGTCATTTTCGTTTATTGTTTTTCCTTTGTTTTCTGGTTTACTGTATTTCCGATCCTCTGTAGAGAGGTCGGGGTTCCTCCTGTGGGTTCAGGAGAAGGGAGACTTTGTGTCTTCGGTTTGCAAGTAGCTGGGTGCTACTTGTGGTTGGTACCCTCCGGTGTGGAGGAAGAGAGACTTGCGTCTCTGGTTGCCTTTGACAGGGTGTCATCGGTTGTTTCCCTCCGGGTTGGAGGAAGGGAGATTTATCTCCGGTTGTGCTTCCCTCTGGGGTTCAGAGGAAGAGAGACTTGGGTCTCTAGGTTCCCCTCCGGGTTGGAGGAAGGGAGGCTTGTTCCTCCGGCTCTGGGCTTGTGAGTAGCAAGTCCGGTGGTTCCCTCCGTGTGTGGAGGAAGAGAGACCGTGTGTCTCTGGTTTCCAAGTGGCTGGAGTCACTTGTGGGTTCCTCCTGTTTGTTCAGGAGAAGGGAGATTGCTATCTCCGGTTGCAAGTAGCTGGGTGCTACTTGTTGATTCCCTCCGGTTTGGAGGAAGGGAGACTTGTCTCCGGTTCTGGGCTTGTGGATTCAAGTCCAGGGGTTCCCTCCAGGTCTGGAGGAAGAGAGACCTTGTGTCTCTGGTTTGCTAGTGACTGGTGTCACTAGTGGTTCCCTCCGGTTGGGAGGAAGAGGGGAGGTTGTTCCCCTGGTCAAGCTGTTTGGCAGCGTTTGTTGCAGACTGAGTCTGCTGTTTCTAGCGTGAGCTAGTGGAAGCCACACTCGGTTTGAGTGTGGGGTGGATGTAGGTCTGTTGGACCGAACCACCTAAAAACCTCTTGTGCACTGTGGTTTATCTTGTCTATTTGTGCTTCCGCTAGGTGATTGCATAGGGGCGCTCCATGTGTTTGGCTTCTGGTTGTGCAGAAGAGTTAATTAGTTTTCAGTTTGACTAAATCTGTCTTGTTAGCTCTCTAGTGATCTCACTGTGTGCTTGTTTGTTTCTCTACTCCCAATTAGCCTTCAAGTTTGTTTAGTTTGCGAGCGAGCATTTTTATTGAGCGAAATTTTAATTGGGCGAATTGTTTTTTAAAAGCCATATTCATTCACCCCCCCTCTGAATACAGCACCGAACCTATCAGTTGGTATCAGAGCAGGTTTCTGCATACAAGGTCCAGCGACCTGCAGATCGATCTTGCGGTCTTAGGTGCTAATTTGCTTTCAGTGCATCAATATTCCTGTTGCGTTAAACTGTTGTGCCGTCATGGCTCATCCTCCATTATTCAGTAGTTCAAATATTCAATTCTGGCTATATCGTATGCACAAGCATGTTAACTCTATTAATCCACAATTGTGGAAGGTTATCTCTCACAGTCCACATGAACTTCCAAAGGATAAGTCCAAGTGGACTCATGTCCACAAGTTGAAAAATGATGATAATGTGAGAGCTCTAAATTTAATGAAGGCTGCAATCGGTTCTGATGATTTTTCCTCTTTCTCAGATTGTAGCACTGCAAAGGAAATGTTTGATAGAGTGACTACAACACACGTGGAACAGGGAGAAGAATGTCTCATGGCAAGAAGGAGTGATCAATCAAATGAGTCCTCATCCCAGGTAAACTCTGAGACCGAGGATATTAGTCATGATGATTTAGTTGCCATGCATGAGCATTTACTTAAAAAATATGAAAGAGTTAAGTCAGAAAAGAGAAAATTAAGAAAAGAGAAAAATGCTGAAATCACAAGTCTAAAGGCTGAAAATGAAAATCTAAAATCTGAACTGAAATTGAAAGAAGAATTTGAAAATAAGATGATTGAAGAAAATTCTCATCTAAAAGATCAAAATAAAAAGCTAATGGTTCTTAATACTGTCTTCTCTGAAAGATGGTTGTCAATTGAAAAAAGAAAAACTGTTGTGAAAGAAAATGAGAACAACATTGAAATAATGGTTCAATAAGAAAATGAAACTCTGAAGAACCTGAATGATGCTTTGCAACAACAGCTGATTGTTTGTGAATCTGAGCTATCCAAGTATGAAGCGAATATTGCTTCATTGAATTTTGAGATTGAAGATCTGAAAAATTCCTTGTCAAAATTCGTTAAAGGAAAAGACAACTTGAATAAGCTGCTTGGTTCTAAAGTGAATTTTCAGAAAGAAGGACTTGGGTATGTGCATGTTAATAAGAAAGTGAATGAAAAGAAGAAGTCAACTGTGTTCGTAAAAAGCTCTGAACAAGCTAATCAATCTAGTTCTTCTATGTTTCAATTCACTGCTAAGAAGGCTGAAAATTCAGATAAGAAATAGGAAAAGATTCAAAAATAAAAGGAAAATGCTGATTTGGATAAGTCCAAATATGTCTCTGATTTTCATGTGCATGCTGCTCACTGCTCACACACACATTCACACTCTCATGAGAATATCAATCTTGTCAAACAAGTGAATGTGAATAAAAAGGCTATAACATGTCACTATTGTGGGAAAGTTGGCCACATTATGCATAACTGTGTAGCATTGATGAATGATGAAAGAAATGCTGTTGGAAAGTATCCTAGAAATCATCTTAGGAAACATTCTACTGATCAGGAAAAGAAAATTCAATGCTATTGCTGTGGAAAGTTTGGTCACATTGCTGCCTTCTGCTGGCATGCTCAGGGAAAGAAAACTAACTCTGGATTTATTAATTTCCCTATTAATAAAAATATTATTGATGGAAAGAAGTTTGGTCCTAGAAGAAAATACACTGTATGTTTTGAATGTGGAAAGCCAGGCCACAGAGCTGTTAACTGTTGGCTGGCCGGTTATGAAAAGAAAATCTTTCATGTCAATAACAGAATTAATCATGTTCACTCACACCATGTTCACGCCAATGCTGATGTATACAAGGAGAACATGAAATCTGTTATCTCTTGTTATCATTATGGGCAGGTAGGGCATTCCATGTATAATTGTCATATCATGTGTTGTGATGATAAACATGCGAAAAATCTGTTGAGAAAACCTGCTAGGAGTGTCACTGCTAAACCAGGACCCAAGGTTTCTTGGGTACCTGTTATATTAAAATGATGTATCTGCTACAGGTGTGCCTTGGAAGCTGGAATAAAAGGGGTAATGATCCAAGGCACTCAAGAATGAAAACCCCACTCCCACACTGTTTAGGTAATTTCTCTGCATTTCCCATTTTGAAACTTGTTGCATATCTGGTTTGATGTATTCTTGCATATCTGCCATTTGTAAGTGGTTGATAATTGTTGAAATGCATAAACTCTGAAAACATATTGCATTTTGAATTTTCAAAAAAAAAAAAATCTGAACTGCCTATGAGTGTGACTTGAAACTTGTGTGTTGCAATAGCTCACTGAGCATTCTGAATTACATATAGGACTGCATGTTGAATTATCATGCATGACCTCAATGGTATATAAATGGTAAGGTACCAAAAGGCAGGGAAGTTTGTCTGGAGGTTCTTACTATGTGTGAGGTGGTCTTTTAGACCAAGTGCTCCGCCTAGTACCATGGGTCACTTTGCTGATAGGACAGTCTGATTGTACACAAGTCACGATATCATTTGGTATCATATGTTCAGTTTTCAGTGCAAGCATTGCATGTTTTCACGGGGAGTAAGTTGCATATTCTTGCATAGCATTCAATGATTGAGTCTTTGCATGTCCCTGCATACATATAGTACATTGCATCTCCTTATATTGAAAATGCCAAAAAGAGAGTTTGGATGTATATTGTAAGGGGGAGTCAATGCATTGCATATAGATTGTCAAATGCATACATTTGTCAGAATTCATTGCATATCCCTTCTTATCACTTTTGTTGACAAACCTTGATCATATTCGGAAAACACTAAGCTTCAAAATCTCTCCTAACAATTGGTATCATTTGGCTTCAGAATTCTATCAGTCTTTCATGAAGATTTCAATGGGCTATCTCGATCATAAATCTGAAAACTCTTGAACTAGGAATCTTCTATTATACATTCTTATGAATGACTGAAATAACTCATGTGGTTTAAGCTTAATGTATTCATGGAGTCTAACTTCAAAATCTCTCAACATATCTGAATCATGTTTAATAAACCTTAACCATCTGTTTCATGCTGTATCTTGAAAACTTCTGAAATCTGCATTTTTGAATACATGACTTCAACTGGTTGAGTACATGAAACTATTATTGATTTGAAGCGAATGAATTTTTCTGAAATGTCTAAAGGGTTATTTTGTCAGAGCAATGACATTGGTCACTGAGAAACACAAGTCCTAAGGACTGTGTCATGAGGTGCCTTAGTTAACTCTGTAAGAATTCATTGAAAATCAGGCAGAGCAATGGCATGCACACTGAGAAATACAACTCACTCATCCAGAAATGATTTCAAGTGTGTCATGAGGTGTAAATGCTATCTCTGTTCATATATATATAGCATGACAGTCAGTCACACTAAGTGCTTTGGGATATTGGCCTCTGATCAAGGTATATCCTCTAGTTACAAGGTGTGAACTGAACTAGAGTGCTCGTAAAATTTGTAGCATGGAAAACTGTTGAACAAATTGAAATATCTGAATATTAATGCTAAAATTATTTTGCTACCACCCTAGACAAAAATCATATGACTTCATAATTACTTGATTTCAATACTAGTACATGTAATTCTGAAAGAAGTCAATAGATTTGATTGTGTAAGATAAAGGGAGGATAATCAAGATAAATATGAGGGCTTGGTTCATTTTTATTAAACCATGGTTTTAGATATCATTACAGAATTTTATTGATAAACTCTGCATACATCACGTTTAAACCATGATGTTCAATAAATGTCATTCATAAGCCCTTATGATAGAAGACTTTGAAAACTTATGCTTTAGATTTATGAGATTGATATCTCTTTGAAAATCAGGCTGAACTTCTTGTGTTTGGAACATCCTTGAAAAATCTGTTAATTGAAACTCTTCTGCTCATGGTATTGACTCATTAACCTGAACCTCTTCTTGTTTGCCCCTGTGGTCTCCTTCTCATAAGAGTCCACTTATTGAGGAGGAGCTTCCATGTCATGCATCACTTGCATATCAATTCGCATCTCTTCAGGGGGAGCATTCCTAGTCGTGCTGAATCATGTTCATATCATTTGTGACCTTGCATTCATATACTCAGGGGGGAGTATTGCATTTCTCTAACTCATGCTTTTGCTGAAACTATTAAAGGGGGAGAATCATGTTCTTGCAAGGGGGAGAATTTGATTGAACTTTTATACATGCTTTAATTTCTCAAATTATTTTCTTTTTGATGAAGTCAAAGGGGGAGAATAATTTGAGTCTTCAGAATGCCTCACATCATCAGAATGACTCAATATATTGAAAGTGTTGCCATCATCAAAAAGGGGGAGATTGTTGTGCCCCTGTGGTTTTGATGATGGTTTGATGATTATTTGGTTTTGATGATTGATTTGGTTTTGATGATTGATTGTTGATGTAAGTTAATCAAATGTTCAGTCATCCTACTGCTCAGTTTAGATTAACATATTTGATGTGAGGTCATGCTACATGTTAAACTGATGCATAAAGCATTCATTGCTGTGGTTTTAATGATTGATTTGGTTTTGATGATTGGCGTTTGATGTGAGTCACTGTGAGTCATCCTGTTGAAATGTTCATTCAGGCTTTCATATGCGCAGTCAGTTTATTTGTTTACACTGTGAATCATTGTAATTGAAGTTTCAGACTATTATCTGCTGCATAAAGCTTTCATATGCATTTACAGAGTCTATACATTGATTGGCAGTAAGTCTGCACATTGAGTGTCTCATGGAAGTCCATACAGTGCATTGCCTTGGCTAAGTGTATACACTGTCAGTCTCATTTTGAGTCAAAGTCCATACATTGGATTGTTACTCACATCGCCTTCAGGCCTCCAAGTCTGTACACTGGCCTTCTTTCATGATATACTACACGTCTACTCATTCAACACTGGTCTTCCAAGTTCTGTACATCGTGAAGTCTCACCTCGTGTTGTTTCCCCTCACTAACACGAAAAGATCTCGTGTCGTCTGAGGTTATAACACTTCGTGTTGATTTCCATGCGTGACAGGATAACTTGTATGAGGTTAGACTTCGTGTCGTTCTCCTTGTCGTGTCTTCGTGTTGGTTTTGTCTTCGTGTCCTCGTGTTGTTTTAGTGTCTTCATCTTCGTGTTATTTTAGTGTTTACGTCTTCGTGTTATTTCTGCGTTTGAGTCTTCGTGCTATTTCTGTCCCTCTCGCCTTGGTCATACTCCGTGTCAATTCCTGTTGTCATCTTCGAGTTGTTGTCACCCCGTGTCGTCCTTGTCTTCGAGTCGTTCGGATGTTCGAGCAGCTTTGTACTCAAAGTTGTCTTCGTGTTTCCCGTGTACTCGTGTCTCCGTGTTGCCTTAGTGTCTCTATCTTCGTGTTGAGTTTACTTCGTGAACTTTTCTCAAAGTCAAGCACGTGTCTGTGCTGTCTCCATGTCGTTCTTACTTCGTGTCGGTTTCTATGTTTCATCACGTGTTGTGGTCAGCCCGTGTCGTTTTCACCTCGTGCTGTTCTCATGACTTCGTGTCATTTTCCTTTTCAGGTCTTCGTGTCGTGTTTTCCACACCGCGTGTCGTTGTCGCTTTAGTAACCTCACCTCGTGTCGGTTACTGTTGTCTCCATGTCTTCGTGTCATTTTTGTTCCACTGCGTGCAGAACATTGCAGCACCTCGTGTTGCTTTCTGTGTGCCACCTCGTGTCGTTTCACAGTGAACCTCGTGTCGTTTCTGTGTAAACCTCGTGTCACTTCTCTCTGTCCTCTAGTTGAATCTCGTGTCATTTTTTATGTCTACTTTTTCACTCCGTGTCAACTTCGTCTTAAGTGTTGTTTTCATCTTCGTGTCGCTTTTCACTCCGTGTCGTTTTTGTTCCACTGCGTGCAGAACATTGCAGCACTTCGTGTTGCTTTCTGTGTCACCACCTCGTGTCGTTCTCTGTGTAGTGTGTGTTTTTGTCACCACTATACTTCGTGTCGTTGTTCTTCACTTCGTGCTGATTACACCGTCTTCGTGTTGGTCTTTCTCATTAGACCTCGTGTCGTTCTCGCTTTGACCACACTTCGTGTTGCTTTACGTAGACCTTGTGTCTTACTTGTTTGCAACCTCTTCGTGTCGGTTTCTGCTGACAGCCCGTGTTGTCCTCGTGTTGTTTTTCACCTCGCGTCGGTTATTGTTTTCATCTTCTGCGTGTAGTTTTCTTTGTAGTGTTATCTCTGTCACAAGTTGCATCTCGTGTTATCGTTTATGTCTGTATGGTTTTACTTCGTGTTACTTACTGTTGTACATCGAGTCTTTACTGACTTCGTGTCGTTTTCTCTATTGTGTCCTCGTGTTGTCTCCGTGTCGTTGCTATTTGTTACTTCGTATTGTTTCGTTTTAACCTCGTTCAAGTTTCTTCTAAAGTGCTGTTCTTCTGATAATCTACAGAGTTGCTCTTTAAATTGATGACTTATCCGATACTCTGTTTTACAGGTGCCTTGATCGTGAAGCTTAAGGCAGCAGGTGATCCGAGGCTGGAATGAAGCATGCTGAGAGACTGCCACGTGGTCCGAATAATTAGGGCTGGAAATGTGGAGGTCACACGTCGTGGCTGATGCTGCTGCTGCTGCTGCTGCTATATATATGAGACCTTCGTCCACAGATGTAGGTGATCGAGTTGGCAAGAAGAAAAGCTCATACAGAGAGCCACGATCCAGATAGAAAAAGAAAAGAGAAAGAAGAAGAGCAGTAGGAGAAGAAGAGAGGTAGAGAGCTCGAGAAGAGTGTGAAGAGAAGAAGAAGCAGAGAGTGAGAGGAGAGCAGAAGAAAGAGAAAGAAAGATAGAGAGTGAGCGAGAGAGCTCGTGGAGAAGAAGGAAGATCTTACCTGAAGATCCGTCTACTGGACCGTGGATCAAATCCAGGCCAGTCAGCTCCGTTGAGAGCCACATTGTGCACTTCATCTTTCAGCTTTCTGTTTTGCTGAAGTCATTTTCGTTTATTGTTTTTCCTTTGTTTTCTGGTTTACTGTATTTCCGATCCTCTGTAGAGAGGTCGGGGTTCCTCCTGTGGGTTCAGGAGAAGGGAGACTTTGTGTCTTCGGTTTGCAAGTAGCTGGGTGCTACTTGTGGTTGGTACCCTCCGGTGTGGAGGAAGAGAGACTTGCGTCTCTGGTTGCCTTTGACAGGGTGTCATCGGTTGTTTCCCTCCGGGTTGGAGGAAGGGAGATTTATCTCCGGTTGTGCTTCCCTCTGGGGTTCAGAGGAAGAGAGACTTGGGTCTCTAGGTTCCCCTCCGGGTTGGAGGAAGGGAGGCTTGTTCCTCCGGCTCTGGGCTTGTGAGTAGCAAGTCCGGTGGTTCCCTCCGTGTGTGGAGGAAGAGAGACCGTGTGTCTCTGGTTTCCAAGTGGCTGGAGTCACTTGTGGGTTCCTCCTGTTTGTTCAGGAGAAGGGAGATTGCTATCTCCGGTTGCAAGTAGCTGGGTGCTACTTGTTGATTCCCTCCGGTTTGGAGGAAGGGAGACTTGTCTCCGGTTCTGGGCTTGTGGATTCAAGTCCAGGGGTTCCCTCCAGGTCTGGAGGAAGAGAGACCTTGTGTCTCTGGTTTGCTAGTGACTGGTGTCACTAGTGGTTCCCTCCGGTTGGGAGGAAGAGGGGAGGTTGTTCCCCTGGTCAAGCTGTTTGGCAGCGTTTGTTGCAGACTGAGTCTGCTGTTTCTAGCGTGAGCTAGTGGAAGCCACACTCGGTTTGAGTGTGGGGTGGATGTAGGTCTGTTGGACCGAACCACCTAAAAACCTCTTGTGCACTGTGGTTTATCTTGTCTATTTGTGCTTCCGCTAGGTGATTGCATAGGGGCGCTCCATGTGTTTGGCTTCTGGTTGTGCAGAAGAGTTAATTAGTTTTCAGTTTGACTAAATCTGTCTTGTTAGCTCTCTAGTGATCTCACTGTGTGCTTGTTTGTTTCTCTACTCCCAATTAGCCTTCAAGTTTGTTTAGTTTGCGAGCGAGCATTTTTATTGAGCGAAATTTTAATTGGGCGAATTGTTTTTTAAAAGCCATATTCATTCACCCCCCCTCTGAATACAGCACCGAACCTATCAGTTGGTATCAGAGCAGGTTTCTGCATACAAGGTCCAGCGACCTGCAGATCGATCTTGCGGTCTTAGGTGCTAATTTGCTTTCAGTGCATCAATATTCCTGTTGCGTTAAACTGTTGTGCCGTCATGGCTCATCCTCCATTATTCAGTAGTTCAAATATTCAATTCTGGCTATATCGTATGCACAAGCATGTTAACTCTATTAATCCACAATTGTGGAAGGTTATCTCTCACAGTCCACATGAACTTCCAAAGGATAAGTCCAAGTGGACTCATGTCCACAAGTTGAAAAATGATGATAATGTGAGAGCTCTAAATTTAATGAAGGCTGCAATCGGTTCTGATGATTTTTCCTCTTTCTCAGATTGTAGCACTGCAAAGGAAATGTTTGATAGAGTGACTACAACACACGTGGAACAGGGAGAAGAATGTCTCATGGCAAGAAGGAGTGATCAATCAAATGAGTCCTCATCCCAGGTAAACTCTGAGACCGAGGATATTAGTCATGATGATTTAGTTGCCATGCATGAGCATTTACTTAAAAAATATGAAAGAGTTAAGTCAGAAAAGAGAAAATTAAGAAAAGAGAAAAATGCTGAAATCACAAGTCTAAAGGCTGAAAATGAAAATCTAAAATCTGAACTGAAATTGAAAGAAGAATTTGAAAATAAGATGATTGAAGAAAATTCTCATCTAAAAGATCAAAATAAAAAGCTAATGGTTCTTAATACTGTCTTCTCTGAAAGATGGTTGTCAATTGAAAAAAGAAAAACTGTTGTGAAAGAAAATGAGAACAACATTGAAATAATGGTTCAATAAGAAAATGAAACTCTGAAGAACCTGAATGATGCTTTGCAACAACAGTGATTGTTTGTGAATCTGAGCTATCCAAGTATGAAGCGAATATTGCTTCATTGAATTTTGAGATTGAAGATCTGAAAAATTCCTTGTCAAAATTCGTTAAAGGAAAAGACAACTTGAATAAGCTGCTTGGTTCTAAAGTGAATTTTCAGAAAGAAGGACTTGGGTATGTGCATGTTAATAAGAAAGTGAATGAAAAGAAGAAGTCAACTGTGTTCGTAAAAAGCTCTGAACAAGCTAATCAATCTAGTTCTTCTATGTTTCAATTCACTGCTAAGAAGGCTGAAAATTCAGATAAGAAATAGGAAAAGATTCAAAAATAAAAGGAAAATGCTGATTTGGATAAGTCCAAATATGTCTCTGATTTTCATGTGCATGCTGCTCACTGCTCACACACACATTCACACTCTCATGAGAATATCAATCTTGTCAAACAAGTGAATGTGAATAAAAAGGCTATAACATGTCACTATTGTGGGAAAGTTGGCCACATTATGCATAACTGTGTAGCATTGATGAATGATGAAAGAAATGCTGTTGGAAAGTATCCTAGAAATCATCTTAGGAAACATTCTACTGATCAGGAAAAGAAAATTCAATGCTATTGCTGTGGAAAGTTTGGTCACATTGCTGCCTTCTGCTGGCATGCTCAGGGAAAGAAAACTAACTCTGGATTTATTAATTTCCCTATTAATAAAAATATTATTGATGGAAAGAAGTTTGGTCCTAGAAGAAAATACACTGTATGTTTTGAATGTGGAAAGCCAGGTCACAGAGCTGTTAACTGTTGGCTGGCCGGTTATGAAAAGAAAATCTTTCATGTCAATAACAGAATTAATCATGTTCACTCACACCATGTTCACGCCAATGCTGATGTATACAAGGAGAACATGAAATCTGTTATCTCTTGTTATCATTATGGGCAGGTAGGGCATTCCATGTATAATTGTCATATCATGTGTTGTGATGATAAACATGCGAAAAATCTGTTGAGAAAACCTGCTAGGAGTGTCACTGCTAAACCAGGACCCAAGGTTTCTTGGGTACCTGTTATATTAAAATGATGTATCTGCTACAGGTGTGCCTTGGAAGCTGGAATAAAAGGGGTAATGATCCAAGGCACTCAAGAATGAAAACCCCACTCCCACACTGTTTAGGTAATTTCTCTGCATTTCCCATTTTGAAACTTGTTGCATATCTGGTTTGATGTATTCTTGCATATCTGCCATTTGTAAGTGGTTGATAATTGTTGAAATGCATAAACTCTGAAAACATATTGCATTTTGAATTTTCAAAAAAAAAAAATCTGAACTGCCTATGAGTGTGACTTGAAACTTGTGTGTTGCAATAGCTCACTGAGCATTCTGAATTACATATAGGACTGCATGTTGAATTATCATGCATGACCTCAATGGTATATAAATGGTAAGGTACCGAAAGGCAGGGAAGTTTGTCTGGAGGTTCTTACTATGTGTGAGGTGGTCTTTTAGACCAAGTGCTCCGCCTAGTACCATGGGTCACTTTGCTGATAGGACAGTCTGATTGTACACAAGTCACGATATCATTTGGTATCATATGTTCAGTTTTCAGTGCAAGCATTGCATGTTTTCACGGGGAGTAAGTTGCATATTCTTGCATAGCATTCAATGATTGAGTCTTTGCATGTCCCTGCATACATATAGTACATTGCATCTCCTTATATTGAAAATGCCAAAAAGAGAGTTTGGATGCATATTATAAGGGGGAGTCAATGCATTGCATATAGATTGTCAAATGCATACATTTGTCAGAATTCATTGCATATCCCTTCTTATCACTTTTGTTGACAAACCTTGATCATATTCGGAAAACACTAAGCTTCAAAATCTCTCCTAACAATTGGTATCATTTGGCTTCAGAATTCTATCAGTCTTTCATGAAGATTTCAATGGGCTATCTCGATCATAAATCTGAAAACTCTTGAACTAGGAATCTTCTATTATACATTCTTATGAATGACTGAAATAACTCATGTGGTTTAAGCTTAATGTATTCATGGAGTCTAACTTCAAAATCTCTCAACATATCTGAATCATGTTTAATAAACCTTAACCATCTGTTTCATGCTGTATCTTGAAAACTTCTGAAATCTGCATTTTTGAATACATGACTTCAACTGGTTGAGTACATGAAACTATTATTGATTTGAAGCGAATGAATTTTTCTGAAATGTCTAAAGGGTTATTTTGTCAGAGCAATGACATTGGTCACTGAGAAACACAAGTCCTAAGGACTGTGTCATGAGGTGCCTTAGTTAACTCTGTAAGAATTCATTGAAAATCAGGCAGAGCAATGGCATGCACACTGAGAAATACAACTCACTCATCCAGAAATGATTTCAAGTGTGTCATGAGGTGTAAATGCTATCTCTGTTCATATATATATAGCATGACAGTCAGTCACACTAAGTGCTTTGGGATATTGGCCTCTGATCAAGGTATATCCTCTAGTTACAAGGTGTGAACTGAACTAGAGTGCTCGTAAAATTTGTAGCATGGAAAACTGTTGAACAAATTGAAATATCTGAATATTAATGCTAAAATTATTTTGCTACCACCCTAGACAAAAATCATATGACTTCATAATTACTTGATTTCAATACTAGTACATGTAATTCTGAAAGAAGTCAATAGATTTGATTGTGTAAGATAAAGGGAGGATAATCAAGATAAATATGAGGGCTTGGTTCATTTTTATTAAACCATGGTTTTAGATATCATTACAGAATTTTATTGATAAACTCTGCATACATCACGTTTAAACCATGATGTTCAATAAATGTCATTCATAAGCCCTTATGATAGAAGACTTTGAAAACTTATGCTTTAGATTTATGAGATTGATATCTCTTTGAAAATCAGGCTGAACTTCTTGTGTTTGGAACATCCTTGAAAAATCTGTTAATTGAAACTCTTCTGCTCATGGTATTGACTCATTAACCTGAACCTCTTCTTGTTTGCCCCTGTGGTCTCCTTCTCATAAGAGTCCACTTATTGAGGAGGAGCTTCCATGTCATGCATCACTTGCATATCAATTCGCATCTCTTCAGGGGGAGCATTCCTAGTCGTGCTGAATCATGTTCATATCATTTGTGACCTTGCATTCATATACTCAGGGGGGAGTATTGCATTTCTCTAACTCATGCTTTTGCTGAAACTATTAAAGGGGGAGAATCATGTCTTGCAAGGGGGAGAATTTGATTGAACTTTTATACATGCTTTAATTTCTCAAATTATTTTCTTTTTGATGAAGTCAAAGGGGGAGAATAATTTGAGTCTTCAGAATGCCTCACATCATCAGAATGACTCAATATATTGAAAGTGTTGCCATCATCAAAAAGGGGGAGATTGTTGTGCCCCTGTGGTTTTGATGATGGTTTTGATGATTTATTTGGTTTTGATGATTGATTTGGTTTTGATGATTGATTGTTGATGTAAGTTAATCAAATGTTCAGTCATCCTACTGCTCAGTTTAGATTAACATATTTGATGTGAGGTCATGCTACATGTTAAACTGATGCATAAAGCATTCATTGCTGTGGTTTTAATGATTGATTTGGTTTTGATGATTGGCGTTTGATGTGAGTCACTGTGAGTCATCCTGTTGAAATGTTCATTCAGGCTTTCATATGCTCAGTCAGTTTATTTGTTTACACTGTGAATCATTGTAATTGAAGTTTCAGACTATTATCTGCTGCATAAAGCTTTCATATGCATTTACAGAGTCTATACATTGATTGGCAGTAAGTCTGCACATTGAGTGTCTCATGGAAGTCCATACAGTGCATTGCCTTGGCTAAGTGTATACACTGTCAGTCTCATTTTGAGTCAAAGTCCATACATTGGATTGTTACTCACATCGCCTTCAGGCCTCCAAGTCTGTACACTGGCCTTCTTTCATGACATACTACACGTCTACTCATTCAACACTGGTCTTCCAAGTTCTGTACATCGTGAAGTCTCACCTCGTGTTGTTTCCCCTCACTAACACGAAAAGATCTCGTGTCGTCTGAGGTTATAACACTTCGTGTTGATTTCCATGCGTGACAGGATAACTTGTATGAGGTTAGACTTCGTGTCGTTCTCCTTGTCGTGTCTTCGTGTTGGTTTTGTCTTCGTGTCCTCGTGTTGTTTTAGTGTCTTCATCTTCGTGTTATTTTAGTGTTTACGTCTTCGTGTTATTTCTGCGTTTGAGTCTTCGTGCTATTTCTGTCCCTCTCGCCTTGGTCATACTCCGTGTCAATTCCTGTTGTCATCTTCGAGTTGTTGTCACCCCGTGTCGTCCTTGTCTTCGAGTCGTTCGGATGTTCGAGCAGCTTTGTACTCAAAGTTGTCTTCGTGTTTCCCGTGTACTCGTGTCTCCGTGTTGCCTTAGTGTCTCTATCTTCGTGTTGAGTTTACTTCGTGAACTTTTCTCAAAGTCAAGCACGTGTCTGTGCTGTCTCCATGTCGTTCTTACTTCGTGTCGGTTTCTATGTTTCATCACGTGTTGTGGTCAGCCCGTGTCGTTTTCACCTCGTGCTGTTCTCATGACTTCGTGTCATTTTCCTTTTCAGGTCTTCGTGTCGTGTTTTCCACACCGCGTGTCGTTGTCGCTTTAGTAACCTCACCTCGTGTCGGTTACTGTTGTCTCCATGTCTTCGTGTCATTTTTGTTCCACTGCGTGCAGAACATTGCAGCACCTCGTGTTGCTTTCTGTGTGCCACCTCGTGTCGTTTCACAGTGAACCTCGTGTCGTTTCTGTGTAAACCTCGTGTCACTTCTCTCTGTCCTCTAGTTGAATCTCGTGTCATTTTTTATGTCTACTTTTTCACTCCGTGTCAACTTCGTCTTAAGTGTTGTTTTCATCTTCGTGTCGCTTTTCACTCCGTGTCGTTTTTGTTCCACTGCGTGCAGAACATTGCAGCACTTCGTGTTGCTTTCTGTGTCACCACCTCGTGTCGTTCTCTGTGTAGTGTGTGTTTTTGTCACCACTATACTTCGTGTCGTTGTTCTTCACTTCGTGCTGATTACACCGTCTTCGTGTTGGTCTTTCTCATTAGACCTCGTGTCGTTCTCGCTTTGACCACACTTCGTGTTGCTTTACGTAGACCTTGTGTCTTACTTGTTTGCAACCTCTTCGTGTCGGTTTCTGCTGACAGCCCGTGTTGTCCTCGTGTTGTTTTTCACCTCGCGTCGGTTATTGTTTTCATCTTCTGCGTGTAGTTTTCTTTGTAGTGTTATCTCTGTCACAAGTTGCATCTCGTGTTATCGTTTATGTCTGTATGGTTTTACTTCGTGTTACTTACTGTTGTACATCGAGTCTTTACTGACTTCGTGTCATTTTCTCTATTGTGTCCTCGTGTTGTCTCCGTGTCGTTGCTATTTGTTACTTCGTATTGTTTCGTTTTAACCTCGTTCAAGTTTCTTCTAAAGTGCTGTTCTTCTGATAATCTACAGAGTTGCTCTTTAAATTGATGACTTATCCGATACTCTGTTTTACAGGTGCCTTGATCGTGAAGCTTAAGGCAGCAGGTGATCCGAGGCTGGAATGAAGCCTGCTGAGAGACTGCCACGTGGTCCGAATAATTAGGGCTGGAAATGTGGAGGTCACACGTCGTGGCTGATGCTGCTGCTGCTGCTGCTATATATATATGAGACCTTCGTCCACAGATGTAGGTGATCGAGTTGGCAAGAAGAAAAGCTCATACAGAGAGCCACGATCCAGATAGAAAAAGAAAAGAGAAAGAAGAAGAGCAGTAGGAGAAGAAGAGAGGTAGAGAGCTCGAGAAGAGTGTGAAGAGAAGAAGAAGCAGAGAGTGAGAGGAGAGCAGAAGAAAGAGAAAGAAAGATAGAGAGTGAGCGAGAGAGCTCGTGGAGAAGAAGGAAGATCTTACCTGAAGATCCGTCTACTGGACCGTGGATCAAATCCAGGCCAGTCAGCTCCGTTGAGAGCCACATTGTGCACTTCATCTTTCAACTTTCTGTTTTGCTGAAGTCATTTTCGTTTATTGTTTTTCCTTTGTTTTCTGGTTTACTGTATTTCCGATCCTCTGTAGAGAGGTCGGGGTTCCTCCTGTGGGTTCAGGAGAAGGGAGACTTTGTGTCTTCGGTTTGCAAGTAGCTGGGTGCTACTTGTGGTTGGTACCCTCCGGTGTGAAGGAAGAGAGACTTGCGTCTCTAGTTGCCTTTGATAGGGTGTCATCGGTTGTTTCCCTCCGGGTTGGAGGAAGGGAGATTTATCTCCGGTTGTGCTTCCCTCTGGGGTTCAGAGGAAGAGAGACTTGGGTCTCTAGGTTCCCCTCCGGGTTGGAGGAAGGGAGGCTTGTTCCTCCGGCTCTGGGCTTGTGAGTAGCAAGTCCGGTGGTTCCCTCCGTGTGTGGAGGAAGAGAGACCGTGTGTCTCTGGTTTCCAAGTGGCTGGAGTCACTTGTGGGTTCCTCCTGTTTGTTCAGGAGAAGGGAGATTGCTATCTCCGGTTGCAAGTAGCTGGGTGCTACTTGTTGATTCCCTCCGGTTTGGAGGAAGGGAGACTTGTCTCCGGTTCTGGGCTTGTGGATTCAAGTCCAGGGGTTCCCTCCAGGTCTGGAGGAAGAGAGACCTTGTGTCTCTGGTTTGCTAGTGACTGGTGTCACTAGTGGTTCCCTCCGGTTGGGAGGAAGAGGGGAGGTTGTTCCCCTGGTCAAGCTGTTTGGCAGCGTTTGTTGCAGACTGAGTCTGCTGTTTCTAGCGTGAGCTAGTGGAAGCCACACTCGGTTTGAGTGTGGGGTGGATGTAGGTCTGTTGGACCGAACCACCTAAAAACCTCTTGTGCACTGTGGTTTATCTTGTCTATTTGTGCTTCCGCTAGGTGATTGCATAGGGGCGCTCCATGTGTTTGGCTTCTGGTTGTGCAGAAGAGTTAATTAGTTTTCAGTTTGACTAAATCTGTCTTGTTAGCTCTCTAGTGATCTCACTGTGTGCTTGTTTGTTTCTCTACTCCCAATTAGCCTTCAAGTTTGTTTAGTTTGCGAGCGAGCATTTTTATTGAGCGAAATTTTAACTGGGCGAATTGTTTTTTAAAAGCCATATTCATTCACCCCCCCTCTGAATACAGCACCGAACCTATCAGGCGGCACGGGCGAGGACGCGGGCGAGGATGGGGGAGGATAGAGGCGGTGGAGGCGCGTGGGAGCTCGTGGCGCGGTCGCGTGCCTGCGAGGGTTTCCCGGCGTTTCTTCGTGGATCGGCATCCACGACGCGTCGTTTCTTCGGTGGAGGTAGGGAGATGGACCCCCAGCTCGTGCATTCCCTTTCCCGCAAGTTTTGTAGGCCGTGGTGAGCCGAGCAGGCGTATTTGGGTTTTTTGGGGAAAAATCCATATTTTTGGGGAGTGAGCCGGATCTCTCGTTTCGTTGCGTTTTTGGCCAATCCGAGGCCTTAGATGCATGCTAGGGGCTATTTGGGGACTTCCCCCTTGTTTTCCCCCTCTCCCGTAGAGGTATGGTGACGTGGGACGATTTTTGGGTCGTTTCCCGCCGTAGCGTTCTCGGGACGGTGTGACGGTCCTTCTAGTGACCGTCACTGGCCATGACGCCCTAGGGTAGGTGCGTTATAGGCCGTGACGCCCCAATGAGGGTGCGTCACATGGTCCTATTTTATCGGTAGGTCGTCGGTCCCTCTGACGGTCTTACGATAAACCGTCAGAGGGTGTGACGCACCTGGACCTGACCGTTACATCTGTGTTTCATGATTTGGACCGATTGGGGTCCTGAGACTCTAACGCACTAGGGGTGGACCGTCAGAGCCTTGTGACGCCCCTGTGAGGGAGCGTCAGAGCTGACGCATCCCCAACCGTAACGCACCAGAGGTGGTCCCTTACATACTGTGACGCCCCTAGAGGTGTGCGTCACAGTTGTTTTCTTCGTGTCTTCTGACGCACCAGGCTAGGCGCATCAGAGACTGTGACGCACTAGGGTTGGCGCGTCACAGCCGGTTTTGCACCGAGTGTCTGACGCTCCTGAGTTGGACTGTCAGGGTGCTGTGACGGCCTATCCTTGGACCGTTACAGCTGTGACGGCCCGAAGATAGACCGCCAGGCACTATGTTGTGCCGAAGTGGTTCTTCGTGCTTGCCGCGATCGTTTCGCATTGTGTAGGTCCCTGGTCGACCCGGTTGCGACCCAGTGGTCGACTTGCGGACTCTTGCATGTCCCAGACACCCCGACGGTTTTGTGTCCGTGTTTTGAGGGTGTTGGGAGGACCGTGCTACCTCATTTAGCGTGCCCGTGGGTTTGAGTGTTCGAGTGACTCCTCGTGTTTCGGGCTTTTGTGTTACGCTTGATCGAGTCACCGTGTATCGGTGTGTGTGCGGCGGGGTCCCCCCCGCATGTCATGAGTTTTCCTGGAAGATGATTCCCGAGTGGGCCATGTGTTTATCTTTGGACTGCGAGTCCAGTTATCGACATGGCGGCTTGTGCGCTGCCCTCGGAATCGTGCTTCTATGCTTTCCGCGTGGGCCATGTGTGTGGCCTTGGACTGCGAGTCCAGTTGCCCAGCCTAGGGTTGGAGGGTTCCCACTTTTCCTTGAGAGTGGGATTCGATTTGGTGGCCTGTGAGCTACCTTGGGAACCGTGCTTCTATGTTTCTGCGTGGCCGGGTGCGTGGCCCGTGGACTGTGAGTCCCATTTCTTCTCCGACTGTGGTCACCGTGCGACGGTGCTGGTACGTGGGACGGTCCCCGTACTTCGTCAGGTTCGGACGTTGTTTTCCGTTGGCTTGAGAATCTACTCCTTCAGTGACCCTCCACTAGTCGTAGCCTTCCTGCACGCGTGTGGACCCACCAGGGAGTGCTGAAGAGGCTACCCTGAGGATGAGTTTTAGACTGGTTTCCGTCGGGCCCCTCGTCTGTAGCCAGAATCCAGCTCAAGGGGAAAACCAGTTAGAGGCTAGACCTAGGATGCATGGTCTATGTGTGCACACGTGGTTGGGGGCGGTTGGACCCACGTCGACGGGTGTGATCCCAGCTAGTCACTTGCTTTGTGGTTACTTGTTCGGTGTCCGTGCCTCTGGTAGGCGCTACCACATCAGGTAGTTCACCTGCGATGCGGTGTAAGACGTCAGGGGACACTACCGACTGTGCTTCTAGTGGGAGGTACTCCTGTCGAGTCGGGAGTGACAGACTGTCAGTCTCTGTGACTTCGACCTTTGGGTTTTCGGTCGTGTTGACCGTTGAGTTCCGGTCGTTTCACCGTGGCACGTGCATCGGTTTTCATGCCGTGAGACTAGTGCTAATAGCTTTACTGAGGTTGCATCTTGTTGTGCGGTACCCGCGACTGGATGGTCGGGGTTGCACCTTGGACAGCGTGTCTAGGTTGGCCATGTCCTGGGAGACAGACCTCTACGGCGGAGTTGCCGTGGGTTTTTACTTCGGTAAGTGGTGCTAGTGTGGTCCGGTTCCCGACTATGAGATCGGGACTTCTCTTTTTGCTTGACCGGTACAGTAGGAGTAGCTGTAGTGCCGAGTTTTGACCGGCCACCGATTCGCTGTTCCTGCTGTAGGTGTAGCTTTCCTTTCCGCTACCGCCGTTGTTTCCGGTTGGGATTCCGCAGGATCCCTGCTGAGTCTATATTTTGGAGACTCATTCCCTTCTTTTCAGGTGTGGCGGTTCGTCCTCGAGGTTCGAGGGTGCGGTACGGAGGTTCTCAGTTGCCAGCTCGCCGGACCGAGTGTTCACTCAGCATGTGGTACGCTTTATTGCTTGAGACTGTACTTTCTGTTGGACTGGACTCTGTTGTAGCTGTAGTTGTTTATTTATTTCTGTTAATTGTTGAATTATCCTGCCTTATTTTCTATTTCTTTGTGCCTCCACACTCCTTTTAGCCCTTCCGAGCCCTCCCGGCTCGTGGGCAGCGGTTCGAGTCTCGGGTTATCGGGCCTTCCCGATAATCAGATTCTCGGGTCGTTATAGATGGTATCAGAGCAGTGGTTGTGGACGTACATGGGAATTTGAAATAATGCAGTGATCCGAGTCCATAAGGTCCAGTACAGTCGGCAGGTGGCTTAGGGTTTCGTGCATGTTTTCCACTTTGTTTCTCACTTGAGAGCTTGAGTGCGCTGTGCGGTGCTGTGAAGGTGGTTGCTGTCTGTGACTTTCGTGCCAGCATGGGGTCTATGGATCGAGGTCGAGAGCTTTCTCGCTCATCGGTGGTGGCCCTGGTTGTGCTGCGTTGGGTAGAGGTTGCTGGCAGGCGTGAACTCGCGGTGCTACATTCGAGGAATCTGCAGCGTGGTCAGGTGGCTGGAGAAGATTATTCGTAGTTAAGTGGCCGTGAGCGTGCTCTGAGGGAGCTGCTGTCAGTTTTGGCCACTCCAGCTTGAGGTTTGTCCAGCCCCTGAGGTGTTTAGGTCATAGTTTAAGGTGGCAGAGCGGGTGTTCTGATCGAGAAGTGTGCTCGGGTGAGCGGAAGATCTTCTCGGTGAGCTGTTGTTTCATCGAGCCTGATGTTCTTGTCGTGCTCTGTGGCGTCAGAAATGATGTCGGTCCCGGTTATTCTTGCAGATTTCGAGGCAGGATTGGGCTGTGGTGTCCCAGTAAGTTTTGCTTCTGCGCTCTTGTGTGCGAATGGGTTGTGTTCGCCTTGGAATTGGTTTGAGATGTGGAGGCTCCGTGGCAAGTTCGGGACTCGAGGATGAGCGTCGACGGTTATCGTTATGGCTCATGTTGCGGCTCTTGGCGTGGTGCGTTGTAGTTTGAGGAATTGCAATGGTGGTGCATCGAGAGATGTTGTGATTGTGGTCCGACGTGACACTCGTCGAGTGTGTCGGAGGCACTGACCTGACGTGGCGATGGTTTTCTCGGTGCTTGAAGGTGCTGTTCCCAGCATGCGCAAGGTTCGAGGTTAGGTCGAGCGTGGAGTTCTTCCGTTGGTCGGAAGGGCATTTTGGTTTCTCCTTTGGTTGGGGAGATTGTGTCTGGCTAGGGTTGCCGTCTTGCATCATGTGTCCGGATTGGTTGGCCTTGTGTGCCATGAAGTTCGTGCGAGACGTGCTCCTTGTCTTGGCAAGGCGGTTGCCTGTGAGAAGTTATGCCCATTCCCTTATCAGGTGAGGGTGTGTTGGCATTTTCCGAAAGGATGAGTGCTGGTTGGGCGGTGCTTCCGAGAATTTGTGACTGTGCGCGTGGATCAGAGTGCGCAGCGGAAGCCTGGTGGGCTTGTGACCCACTAGTTCCGGATCGTAGCGTCGGTTGCTACGGGCGGATTCCTGAGTTGCGTTGAGCATCGGAGGATTGGTCCCTCGGTGTGAGATGTGTTGTTGCCTTGCCATTGCTCGAGATATCGTGATTCTTGGCACTGGATGGATGGAGTGTTGGGGAATGTGCTGGCTAGTGCACCGCATGAGTACCCTGTTCCTGTGCTGAAAGCTATGTCAGGCGTCGGCGTGAGCCCGGATGGGGTTGTTGAGGACGTCGCCTGACGGAAGTCGAGGGATGTGATGAGACCAGACGGAAGAGTGATGCCTGTGGGCGGAGGCCTTTAGTGAGATTGGCGTCGGAATGGTGGTCCTTAATGGAACGTTGGTGTCGCAATGGTTATCCCTGATTTGGTGACCAGCATGGGATGGTTCCTTGTAAGTCTGAGTCAAGTGAGGTGATGACCGAAGATACCAGGATCTTGTCATTTGGTTTCATCATGCTCCCCTGAGAGGGTCGAGTTGGTGCGATGATTGAGATTGGATGCGGAGTCCGAGAGGAGTGCGGCTCGAGATGTGGTATCGGTCTGTGTGTGAGTCAACGGATGGCTTGCTGGGGTTTGGAATGTTCCCTTCGGATCCGGTGGAGAACCAGGAAAGAAGGAAGAACCTGAGCAAGCAGAGGTTTCCCGTTGACGTGTATCTGGCGACCAGTGGATGGTCTTTTCACAGATAGAAGATGCTGGTTGTCGGGGCTCGAGCGTGGCGAGAGCCATGTGCCAGCGAGGCCTTGGGTGGCTGATTTTGAGGTGTGCTTTTCGAACGGGATCTGGGCTTTGTCATAGTTTGTCTTCTGACAGAGATTAGCACAGTGATATGTCTGGCTTTCAGCTTGCCATGCGTGAGGTGATTCTTGGTGCTGAGCCGATGTTCTGGTTGCGATCTGTTGAGATGGCTGCTTGAGCTGGTGGAGGCTCTGTATTGGTTGTTCCCTTGAGAAGGTGTGCGACCGGTCAGCTGGTTGTGAAGCTGATGTGTGTTTTGTCTGCCAACCTTAGGATGGACCAATAGCTGTTTCTCATGTCGAGGGTGTGTCTCCTCGGTGGGCGAGATGGTGGCAGCATTGCCGTGACTGGTTCTCACGTTGTGTCTGAGGTGACGCCATACTATGTCCTTTGGTGTATGCCTGCTCGGATGGCCGGTGTGTGCGGCGTGCGGAGCGAGGTATCGTTCGTGATAATAGTCTGGCTGTGTCCCTCAGGTTGAGAGCTTTCGTGAGAATCGAGGTTTCTGTGCTGGGGCTCTGATAGCGTTGTCAGTTGGTTCGACGTTCTTCCCCTGTGGCTTGTTGCTAGTCCTGAATTTCGAGGACGAAATTCCTTTAAGGGGGGAGGGCTGTAATGCCCCGGGTTTTTCGGATCTGGATCCATGGGTTTCAGATCGTCTTTCCGTGGATTTCGGATTATGTCCGATCGAGTTTCAGACTATTTTTACCGGGTTGTCAGACCCATCGGTGGTGTGCCCGTGAGTTTCCTTGGGTCTGTGGTGTGGTGAGGAGCACGCCGGTAATTTTCTGTAATTTTCGGAGCGCCTTTGTGGGTCCCGGGTTGCGTTTGGGGTTTTACGCATGCTTTCCGTCTGTAGGACCTTCGGAATCCCGTACAGGGTGAACCGTTGCGTTCTCCGACGCCGGGACGTTACCATGATGATCAACGTGTTCCGAGGATCGCGGGGGTGTATTTTCCTATTTTTTGGTATTTTTTGGAATTTCTAAATTTTCCATATAAACCCCCTCCCCTTTTCTCTCTCCCCATCTCTCATTTCTCACCCTCTCTCCCTCTCTCCTCTCACGCTCTCTTTCTCCCCTCTCTTCTCCAGCAGCCGACGGAGCGAGACGGGGGCGAGGCGGAGGCGGCGCGGGCGAGGACGAGGGCGAGGATGGGCGAGGATCGAGGCGGTGGACGCGCGTGGGAGCTCATGGCGCAGTTGCGAGCCGGCGAGGGTTTCGTCGCGTTTCTTCGTGGATCGGCGTCCATGGCGCGTCGTTTCTTTGGTGGAGGTAGGAGATGGACCCCCAGCTCGTGTATTCTCTTTCCTGCAAGTTTTGTAGGCCGTGGTGAGCCGAGCGGGCGTATTTGGGATTTTTGGGAAAAAATCCATGTTTTTGGAGAGTGAGCCGTATCTCTCGTTTCGTTGCGTTTTTGGCCGATCCGAGGCCTTAGATGGATGCTAGGGGCTATTTGGGGGCTTCTCCCTTGTTTTCCCCCTCTCCCGTGGAGGTATGGGGGCGTGGGACAATTTTTGGGTCGTTTCCCGCCGTAGCGTTCTCGGGACGGTGTGACGGTCCTTCCAGTGACCGTCACAGGCCGTGACGCCCTAGGGTAGGTGCGTTATAGGCCGTGACGCCCCAATGAGGGTGCGTCACAGGGTCATATTTTTTCGACAGGTCGTCGGTCCCTCTGACGGTCTTACGATAAACCGTCAGGGGGTGTGACGCACCTGGACCTGATTGTTACATCCGTGTTTCATGATTTGGACCGATTGGGGCCCTGAGACTCTGACGCACCAGGGGTGGACCGTCAGAGCCTTGTGACGCCCCTGTGAGGGAGCGTCAGAGCTGACGCATCCCCAACCGTAACGCACCAGAGGTGGTCCGTTACATACTGTGACGCCCCTAGAGGTGTGCGTCACGGTTGTTTTCTTCGTGTCTTCTGACGCACTAGGCTAGGCGCGTCAGAGGCTGTGACGCACTAGGGTTGGAGCGTCACAACCGGTTTTGCACCGAGTGTCTGATGCTCCTGAGTTGGACCGTCAGGGTGCTGTGACGGCCTATCCTTGGACCGTTACAGCTGTGACGGCCCAAAGATAGATGGCCTGGCACTGTGTTGTGCTGAAGTGGTTCTTCATGCATGCCGCGATCATTTCGCGTTGTGTAGGTCCCTAGTCGACCCGGTTGCGACCTAGTGGTCGACTTGCGGTCTCTTGGATATCCCAGACACCCCGAGGGTTTTGTGTCCGTGTTTTGAGGGTGTTGGGAGGACTATGCTACCTCGTTTAGCATGCCCGTGGGTTTGAGGGTCTGAGTGAGTCCTCGTGTTTCCTGCTTTTATGTTACGCTTGATCGAGTCACCGTGTATCGGTGTGTGTGCGGTGGGGTCTCCCCCGCATGTCGTGAGTTTTCCTGGAAGATGATTCCAGAGTGGACCATGTGTTTGTCTTTGGACTGCGAGTCCAGTTATCGACATGGCGGCTTGTGCGCTGCCCTCGAAATCGTGCTTCTATGCTTTCCGCGTGGGCCATGTGTGTGGCCTTGGACTTCGAGTCCAGTTGCCCAGCCTAGGGTTGGAGGGTTCCCACTTTTCCTTGAGAGTGGGATTCAATTTGGTGGCCTGTGAGCTACCTTCGGAACCGTGCTTCTATGTTTCTACGTGGCTGGGTGCGTGGCCCGTGGACTGTGAGTCCCATTTCTTCTCCGACTGTGGTCACCGTGCGACGGTGCTGGTACGTGGGACGGTCCCCGTACTTCGTCGGGTTCGGACGTTGTTTTCCGTTGGCTTGAGAATCTACTCCTTCAGTGACCCTCCACTAGTCGTAGCCTTCCTGCACGCGTGTGGACCCACCAGGGAGTGGTGAAGAGGCTACCCTGAGGATGATTTTTAGACTGGTTTCCGTCGGGCCCCTCGTCTGTAGCCAGAGTCCGGCTCAAGGGGAAAACCAGTTAGAGGCTAGACCTAGGACGCATGGTCTATGTGTGCACACGTGGTTGGGGGTGGTTGGACCCACGTCGACGGGTGTGACCCTAGCTAGTCACTTGCTTTGTGGTTACTTGTTCGGTGTCCGTGCCTCTGGTAGGTGCTACCACATCAGGCAGTTCACCTGCGATGCGGTGTAAGACGTCAGGGGACACTACCGACTGTGCTTCTAGTGGGAGGTACTCCTGTCGAGTTGGGAGTGACAGACTATCAGATCGGGACTTCTCTTTTTGCTTGACCGGTACAGTAGGAGTAGCTGTAGTGTCGAGTTTTGACCGGCCACCAGTTCGCTATTCCTGCTGTAGTTGTAGCTTTCCTTTCCGCTGCCGCCGTTGTTTCTCGTTGGGGTTCCGCGTGATCCCTACTAAGTCTCTGTTTTGGAGACTCATTCCCTACTCTTCAGGTGTGGCGGTTCGTCCTCGAGGTTCGAGGGTGCGGTACGGAGGTTCTCAGTTGCCAGCTCACCGGGCCGAGTGTTCACTCGGCATGTGGTATGCTTTACTGCTTTAGACTGTACTTTCTGTTGGACTGGACTCTATTGTAGCAGTAGTTTTTTATTTATTTCTGTTAATTGTTGAATTGTCCTGCCTTGTTTCCTATATCTTTGTGCCTCCACACTCCTTTTAGCCCTTCTGAGCCCTCCCGGCTCGTGGGTGGCGGTTCGAGTCTCGGGTTATCGGGCCTTCCTGGTAATCGGATTCTCGGGTCGTTACACCAATAAGCCTTGGTGTTAGTTTACCCTTGACACCGAATCTTCTAATACCTCGGCCGAGAGATACCTTGAGGAAAACATGATCTCCGACTTGAAATTCCAAATCTCGCCTTCTGTTATCTGTTGGGGTGCAAGGCACGGATTCAGAGGGGGGGTGAATGAATCCCCGATAAAATTCTATTGGGGAATTAAACTTTTGCCTCGATTCAATGTCGTCTCATGGGGCTACAAGCTTTCTCACTCAGAAATCCGATAGCTTAACTCACAAGAGCAATTGCCATGAGAAACACTAAGAAGCAAATGCTTCTGCTAAACGTTCTATCATACACTTGTCAGTTGAAACGAATTCAAGCAGAAATCACATATACTAAAATGGAGTGCCCAAGCAACCTGAGAAGTGGGGAAAGAAGATATGGAAGATGTATGCAAAGCAACCCACAAAGCAATATGATTTTTAGGTGGTTCGGTCCACAGACCTACGTCCACCCCACACTCTAACCAGAGTGTGGCTTACTGCTGCCAAACAGCTTGAAACCGCTGGGCGTCATAGCTTGCCTACAAACCACTGACTAACAGCTTGCGCTGGGCCTTACAGCTTAGCCGACCGCTAACTAACAGCTTGACCGCTGGGCATTACAGCTTCGTCGTTTGTTGGGCAATACAGCTTGGCCGTCCAGAGGAACCAATCCTCTGCTACCGTTGAGCGACACAGCTTGCTCTGCTGACTAACAGCTTGAAGAAAGATGAAAAGAAAACAAACGATCAAAAATCACAGCAACTGAAAGCTGAGGAAATTGCAAAATAGATATAGCTCACGCAGGAGCTGACTGGCCTGGATTTGATCCAAGGTCCAGTAGGATAAATCTTCAGGAAACTTCAACCTTCTCCACATGCTCTCTCTCTCTCTCTCTTTCTTTCTCTTCTGCTCTCTCTTTCTTCTTCTTCTGCTGGCTCTCTTACTCTTCACTCTGGCTGCGCGTAGATGTCTTCTGTTCAGCATTTTTTTTTCTTTTACGTAGAAGAAAGGTCTCATATAAGGCTTCAGTCTGGGGCCCACTAGCTCACACCCTAGACGTGTGGAGAGAACGTTCCCGCCAAGAAGCTTCAGGAATCTTTCAGCCACGTGTCAGAATCTCCATCATTTAGCTATCCACGTGGCAGCTTCTTAGAATAATGATCAGCCTTGGATCAAGTGCCATTTGATTGTTCTGCTTATATCATGTGCTCCTGTTCTTCTGATCCTCGTAAGTAAGGTACTCAGGTGCACATAAGATGCTCGAACCATGGTTTTCATAATTGATCACTTGCGTGCTTAAGTTTCATATAAATGCATGCACCGACTTAGTTGGTTGTTCCTAGTCGTGCTGGCGAAGGCATTGCACCGACTTACTAGAGTAGTCGTGCTGGCAAAGATGTTGCATTGACTTGCTCGTGCAGAGAAGGGATGCTTCGACTCTGGAGCTCAACCATATGAAAATCTGTTCACACAGCAGTCAAATGCATAGACTTAATAGGGCGTACAAGCTAGTGTGCACGAGCTCAGTAGGTGTTATTCAAGAGAGTATGCACAGACATAACCGGAATGCAGAGTTAAGAAATGCACAAACTACACACACACACATGCACGGACTTAGTGTTTACATGCAAGCATATGCACAGACTTGATTCCAGTACATGGCCAACAGATGCACTGACTATGAATACGCAGAGTACAAACATTGCACAGACCTAATCGAGCCAGAGATGAAAGTTGCACCGACTTAGCTATGCACATGCACAGACCTCATGCGCTATGCAATATAAAGTGCCCAGAGTTATCTTGCACAGACTCTGCGCGTGCATCAACAAAAGTTGCGCCGACTACAACCCTGCACTGACCTAGATATGAACTGACATCAACATGCACCGAGGTCGTATGACAGAACTTGCACTGACTATGTGCAAGCGTGCAGCAGCAAGAAGTGCACTGACCTTTTATTGCCTAAGACAAGACTTGCATCGACCGTGTATGTGTAGGATGGCCTATACCTTATGTGCATGTGAACAGTGATATGCTCGGACCTCAATCATGCACATAGCTATATGCACATACTTGTGTGCAAAATGCTCACATATGCACCGACCTTGACCCTATTCTCACCATATGCACAAACCTATATCCAGGTGATGTAGACTTGAACATGTATGCACAGACCTTGTGTAAGCTGGCTATCATGAATGCACAGACATTGTCTAAGCTGGCTATCATGAAGTGCACAGACCTTCTCTAAGCTGACTATCAAGAAGTGCACAGACCTTGAATGCATGCTGTCTATACTAGCAGTGACCTTGATCTGTTTGATGAAATGCCATGCACCCTGATGAAGTTGTACGCAATATAACATGCAAAAACCAGATGCTCATTCAATCATGCTCATTCAGTCTTTCATACAAACACAGTGTGACTTATAGTGTTTGCTATCATCAAAACCACAGGGGAACAACACTCTCCCCCTTTTTGATGATGGCAACACCACTATGAGTCACACTGGCTCAAGTCAAACTATTCTCCCCCTTTGACTTCATCAAAAAAGAACTAGTTTGAGACGAGAGTTACAGACATACATGATATGATTGAATTAAAATCTTCTCCTCTGGCAAAATCATTAAGGCATAGAAAACACAGAGGCAGTTAAACAATTAAGCACCAATCAAGTCTATGTTGCAGATGTATTCTCTCCTTATGAATAATGAATGCAATTCAGGGAGAACCTGATGCTTACATGATGCAGACGAGACAAGAACCAATCAATCTATCCTCCTCCTTTGACAAGATCACAAACAAACCTCCCCCTTTAAAAAGTAATAAGTGCAGTCTAGACAAGACCTAACCTCTTCTTTAAAAACAATCCAATCCTCCCTGATCTGAATGAAGCAAGGCTTTCAGGAGTGTAAGGTGAGGGATATGTCAAGAAGATATTCAGGAAGGATGACATGGCAGCATGCAGAATACAAGATCTTTCAAAGAATTAGAAGATTTTCAATAAGATACTTATTTCATAAATCTGAATAAACGGATGGTTCAGACTCTTCCATTATAGGGGCTTATGAATTTTTATTTGAACATCATGATTTAAATATGATGTATACACAGTTTGTCAATAAAATTTTGTACTCATATCTGAACATCAATGTTTAATAAAAGTGAACCAAGCCCTCATATTTATATCTTGATTAACCTCCTTTCATCTTACTCAATCAATTTCAATGACTTCTTTAGAACTTACAATCATTAGTATTGAGGTTAAACAACATGAAGGAATTCAAATTTGGTCCCTGAGGATCAGCCATACTTCTTCAAATAATTTCAGATTTTTCTTTATGCACAGTACAAGATTTCATAGTAAGTTTACTAGGTGCAATTAAGTTCAGTACACACCTTGTGACTAGAGGATACACGTTATTTGGACGCCAGTATCCCTAAGCACTTAGTATGACTAACTGTCATGCTTCTGAGATAGTATTGACACCTCATGATATACTTCACCTTATTTCATTGATAAGTGAAATATATTTCTCAGTATTCAAGCCATTGCTCTGCCTAGATTTTCAATGAATTTTATTTAGCAGAGTTAATTATGGCACTTCATGACACAGTCCTCTAGACTTCATGGTCAATAGACATGGTTTCTCAGTGACCAAAATCATTGCTCTGACAGAATTTATCCTTAGGAACATTTCAGATTCAGCAGATGTAAAAAAAAACAATACCGATTTCATATAATTCAACTAAATAAAGCCATGATTTTAACATTTTCAGATTTCAGAAGATTTTACAAGATTCAACATGAAATAGTTGGTTAAAGTTGACTCAGATACTTTCAAGATATTCATATCCAAGCTCAATGAATACATTAGACTTAAACCAATCTGATCTTTGAGCCATTCATAAATCTTTATAATAGAAGATTCTTTAATGAATTGATTTTCAGATTTATGATCAAGGTATACGAATTGAACTCTTCTCAATTTTCTGAATTTTCAATGAGATTCAGCAGCATTCAAGTTGTGAACTGCACAAGAGTTTCAAGCATGTAACAAAGATGAGCATAATAATGAAGGTGTCGACAATTGACAAAGTAATTCTAAGATGATGTCGACTCATTGTGTCAACACTTTTAATCAGGACAATTAATAGGTGCAGCAAAGAGTATATCATAGAGAATCATAGATATTCAGAGGTCCATCAGACAGATTTACTCAAGAAAGACCAGCTCAAAAGATTCAAAATCAAATCAGAGTCAAGTTCAGATACGTGAAATGGATGATCTCAAAATAAGGATGGGAGCTTTAGTTGACTGACTGAAATAACAAGAAACTAGATGAATAGCCAGCAGAACACAATCTTGTTATATACTCCCCCTTAATGAACGCAATCTTGTTATTTTCAATATGAGTGATGTGCAATGAATTCTGACATAAGTGTATGCATTTGACAACATGTATGCAATGCATTGACTCCCCCTAACTAAATACATTGAATCATCATATATGTCATGAAGATAATGCATGGGACTTTATGTACGGGAAGTCATGAACTATGCTTATGGATGCATCGGGGGCATATGTAGTCCTATCAGATTTTCAGTGACTATGCAAGACACATGTGGCATGAAGACATGCAAGAGCTAGACAAACTCCCCCTGACATTATGCAATGTTTGCAATGAAGGCTGAACATATGATTTTGTGACTCATGCTCATTCAGACTGCCCTATTAAGCAATATGACCCATGGTACTAGGCGGAGAACTTGGTCTTAAGGACCATCTCACACATAGTAAGAACCTTCAGACAGATTTCACCTGCCTTTTAGTAGCTTACCATTTGATATACCATAAACTCCAAGTCCATTTCAGATTTTTGGAGTAATTTCAATTAAGCACAAACAGATTAGCATGATATGCGACTATCTAAAACACATAATTTTAGATGACAGAATTTAAAACAGGTTCTCAGAACTGACTTGAAGAGTGCAATCCTGGGGTTCCCAATTTTTGAGTGCCTTGGTTTATTAACCCCTTTATTCCATTCCAAGGCACACCTGCAAGTTAGCACACTATTTGGCATGGGCAGGTACCCAAATAGTCTTGGGTCCTGCATGGTTAATAGCACCTTTGATGGATGCTTTCCACAGTCCTTGGGCTTTTGAGTCATCAAATATCATCAAACGACAGTCATTCATGGAGTGCCCAGATTGCCCACAATAGTGACAGAAAAATACATGCTTTGATTTCTTGTTATGCACATAATCATTAGCATGGAATTCTTGTGCATTAACATGAAAATTTTTGTTATTAGCATGAACATATTATTTTCCATAACCTGCCATCCAGCAGTCAGAGGCTCGGTGGCCTGACCTTTCACATTCAAAACATGCAAGAGATTTTTCCTTAAAAGCAAAATTATTTCTACCAAAAGCATTTTCTTTTGTAGAAAGGTTGACATAATTAGAGTTGAATTTTCTGCCTTGAAATTGCCAACAGTCCTTGACTGTGTGGCCATGCTTTCCACATTGAGAGCAAGCAGAAGAGTTTCTTCTATGAAAACCTGACCAGAATTCAGTAGCCATATGACCAGACTTGTCAGATAAATGGCAATGAGGTCTCCTTGGAACAGTGGTTCTCCTTGGAGCCTTGAACTCATTCTTCTTCAAGAACCAGCAATCATGCTTTGCATGACCAGATCGTTCACAATGGGAACATTTGAGTTGCCTCTTCTGGGCAAACTGATTCTTGGGTGAGCTTTTAATAAAATACATATGTGTATCTCCTGAATTTTTAATTTTCTTCATTCTATTATGAGCATTCAATTCATCAGATTTCAGGATATAGCAGTTGTGCATCATATGACCGAATATTCCACAATAATGACATGATCCCTTTTTAGTATGAGTGTGTGAGAGATCTTGTGACTTATGTGCAGCATTCTTTGTATCAACAAGAGTGCTTTTGTTCTTTTTCTGTAGATTTTCATTCTTTTTCAGTTTCTGAATTTGTTCTGCAGATTTGGGACTGACTGTGGATTTTTGATTTTTCTGAGCACTGAATTCGAAGATAGGTACACTAGATGTGCTAGTTGGCTCAGAACTACACACAAATGTAGTGTGAATCTTACTGTTAAAGCCCTTTTTATTAGCTGGGTTAAAACCCAGACCCTCACGTTGGAAATTAATTTTGCTACCAAGGAGCTTATCCAAATTATCCCTTCCACTCACAAATTTAGCTAAAGATTCATTCAAACTTGAAATCTCAGATTGCAGTTTAGAAACATGAAGCTCATAGTTAGCAATTTTATCTTCATAGTACACAGCCTTTTCGTTTAACATCTGATTGATGGTCCTTAGGCTAGTAATTTCTTGTTCAGCATTCAGCAACTCACTGGAGCTCACCAGGCTTACACTCTTCCCTTTTTCTAAAGTGATTAGCCTCTCAGACATAGTTGAGTTTAGGTGTTTCAGCTTGTTAATTTCCTCTTTTAGTTTACTATTTTCCTCCTGGAGTTCATCACCAACCACCCAATCATCTAAAGAAAACTGACATTCATAAAACATTTCTTGTTGTTTTTCAGATTGAAGTTTGTCGAGATTTTTCTGAAGCTCTAAATTTATTACTCTATCAGCCTCCAGTTTTTCAGAAATCAATCTATTTTCACCTTCAAGATTCATTGATTTGTGTTCAGATTCCTTAGACTATTTTTTGAGTTTTTCATTCTCAGATTTCAAATATTCCAACTCAGAACTAACACACTCTAAATCTTTTACCAGTTTCTCAGTCTGAACTATATTATTGTTATGACCCTAATCATCATCAATCAAGCTAAGTCTTTCCTTTAGTTCAAAAATTTCACAAATAATCTCTTGATTTTCCTTTTTGTGTAAACCAATTTGTTTCATAAGCGTTTCTTTTTCAGATTTCAAATGATCTAGATCTGAGGTAACAGAATCAAACTCCTTTAGTTGTCTTCTAAATATGTCATTTTCTGTTTTCAGGATTTCCATGTCCTCACCTCCAGAATTCGCATTCGCATGATTATTTAACTTCTTTTTCAGATATTTATTTCATTTTTTCAACTGTTCGCAAGAACCAAGCAAATCATTGTATGCTCCAATCCAATCATCCACAGTGTAATAATCAAATTCAGAAGGTACCTCATCTTCATCTTCTTCTTCATTTTCTTCTTGCTGTCCATCATCATCAACCATCAGACATGTGTTGCGATTCCTGGTAAGCTTCAGTTTCTCCAAAATCTCATTGGCAGACCTACAAGAAGAAACACATGAAATTAGAGCTCTGTCAAGTGATGCTTTCATTAAATCTAATGCTCTAGAGTTGACAGAGTCTTTCAGTCTATCCTTATCAGTCCATTTAGATTTATCCCTCGATAATTTATGTGGACTGTGAGTTATCACCTTCCAACGGTCAAGATCTGTTGATTTTACATACCGATGGAAGTTCTCTAACCAAGGATCAAAATCATTACCTCTGAATATTGGGGGATGAGCCATCGAGAGATGATAAATGCACCGTAATCAGTTGAGCAAAGCGAGACACTAAATTAGTGAAACAAAACACCGAACACAAGAGACCCACTCTGAAATGCACCACAAAAGTTGCAGGATCAGCTGCGGATCGTTGGATCCAAAGCACAGCAACCTGCTCTGATACCACTTGTTGGGGTGCAAGGCACGGATTCAGAGGGGGGGTGAATGAATCCCCGATAAAATTCTATTGCGGAATTAAACTTTTGCCTCGATTCAATGTAGTCTCATGGGACTACAAGCTTTCTCACTCAGAAATCCGACAGCTTAACTCACAAGAGCAATTGCCATGAGAAACACTAAGAAGCAAATGCTTCTGCTAAACATTCTATCATACACTTGTCAGTTGAAACGAATTCAATCAGAAATCACATATACTAAAATGGAGTGCCCAAGCAACCTGAGAAGTGGGGAAAGAAGATATGGAAGATGTATGCAAAGCAACCCACAAAGCAACATGATTTCTAGGTGGTTCGATCCACAGACCTACGTGCACCCCACACTCTAACCAGAGTGTGGCTTACTGCTGCCAAACAGCTTGAAACCGCTAGGCGTCACAGCTTACCTACAAACCGCTGACTAACAGCTTACGCTAGGCCTTACAGCTTAGCCGACCGCTGACTAACAGCTTGACCGCTGGGCATTACAGCTTCGCCGTCTGCTGGGCAATACAGCTTGGCCGTCCAGAAGAACCAATCCTCTGCTACCGCTAAGCGACACAGCTTGCTCTGCTGACTAACAGCTTGAATAAAGATGAAAAGGAAAACAAACGATCGAAAATCACAGCAACTGAAAGCTGAGGAAATTGCAAAATAGATATAGCTCACGCAGGAGCTGACTGGCCTGGATTTGATCTGAGGTCCAGTAAGATAAATCTTCAGGAAACTTCAACCTTCTCCACGGGCTCTCTCTCTCTCTCTTTCTTTCTCTTCTGCTCTCTCTTTCTTCTTCTTCTGCTGGCTCTCTTACTCTTCTCTCTGGCTACGCGCAGATGTCTTCTGTTCAGCGTTTTTTTTTCTTTTGCGCAGAAGAAAGGTCTTATATAAGGCTTCAGTCTGGGGCCCACTAGCTCACACCCTAGGCGTGTGGAGAGAACGTTCCCGCCAGGAAGCTTCAGGAATCTTTCAGCCACGTGTCAGAATCTCCATCGTTTAGCTATCCACGTGGCAGCTTCTTAGAATAATGATCAACCTTGGATCAAGTGCCATTTGATTGTTCTGCTTATATCGCGTGCTCCTGTTCTTCTGATCCTCGTAAGTAAGGTACTCATGTGCACATAAGATGCTCGAAACATGGTTTTCCTCAATTGATCACCTGCGTGCTTAAGTTCCATATAAATGCATGCACCGACTTGGTTGTTCCTGGTCGTGCTGGCGAACGCATTGCACCGACTTACTAGAGTAGTCGTGCTGGCAAAGACGTTACATTGACTAGCTCGTGTAGAGAAGGGATGCTTCGACTTTGAAGCTCAACCATATAAAAATCTGTTCACACAGCAGTCAAATGCATAGACTTAATAGGGCGTACAAGCTAGTGTGCACGAGCTCAGTAGGTGTTATTCAAGAGAGTATGCACAGACATAACCTGATTGCAGAGTTAAGAAATGCACAAACTGCACACACACACACACACATGCACGGACTCAGTGTTTACATGCAAGCATATGCACAGACTTGATTCCAGTACATGGCCAACAGATGCACTGACTATGAATACGCAGAGTACAAACATTGCACAAACCTAATCGAGCCAGAGATGAAAGTTGCACCGACTTAGCTATGCACATGCACAGACCTCATGTGCTATGCAACATAAAGTGCACAGAGTTATTTTGCACAGACTCTGCGCATGCATCAACAAAAGTTGCACCGACTACAACCCTGCACTGACCTAGATATGAACTGACATCAACATGCACCGAGGTCGTATGACAGAATTTGCACCGACTATGTGCAAGCGTGTAGCAGCAAGAAGTGCACTGACCTTTTATTGCCTAAGACAAGACTTGCACCGACTGTGTATGTGCAGGATGGCCTATACCTTATATGCATGTGAACAGTGACATGCTCGGACCTCAACCATGCACATAGCAATATGCACATACTTGTGTGCAAAATGCTCACATATGCACCGACCTTGACCCTATTCTCACCATATGCACAAACCTATATCCAGGTGACGCAGACTTGAACATGTATGCACAGACCTTATCTAAGCTGGCTATCATGAATGCACAGACCTTGTCTAAGCTGGCTATCATGAAGTGCACAGACCTTGAATGCATGCTGTCTATACTAGCATTGACCTTGATCTGTTCGATGAAATGCCATGCACCCTGATGAAGTTGTACGTAATATAACATGCAAAAACCAGATGCTCATTCAATCATGCTCATTCAGTCTTTCATACAAACACAGTGTGACTTATAGTGTTTGCTATCATCAAAATCACAGGGGCACAACATTATCAGCATAAGATTTCTGCCTAGACTGTGCTATCTTTAACCTTTCTCTAATGAGATGTATCTTCTCGGTAGAATCTCTTACCATGTCTTGGCCTAGAATTTGTTTTTCACCGACTTCATCCCAGCATATTGGAGATCGGCAACTCTTGCCATATAGTGCCTCAAAAGGTGCCATATGTATACTGGTTGGATAGCTGTTGTTATATGCAAATTCGGCTAGTGGTAAGTGGTCATGCCAGCTTCCGCCGAAGTCTATAATGCATGCTCTCAACATATCTTCCATAACTTCATTTGTCCTCTCGGTCTATCCATCTGTCTGGGGATGGAAAGCAGTGTTGTAGTTGAGTTTCATCCCCAGAGAGTGTTGTAGACTCTTCTAAAAATGAGAGGTGAAACGCGGGTCTCGGTCAAATACGATCGAGACGGAAACTCCATGCAATCTAACCATCTCCTTAATATATAGGGCGGCAGGTATGTCGACTGACCATCAGCTTTTGCTGGGTAAGAAATAGGCCGATTTAGTTAGCCGGTCGATAATTACCCAAATTCCATCATATCCGCCCCTAGACCTGGGCAAACCCATGATAAAGTCCATGCCAATATCTTCCCACTTCCACTTGGGAATATCCATCATATGTAACTTTCCGGCGGGTTTTTGATGTTTCGCCTTCACTTGTTGGCATGTGAGGCAACGAGATACAAAGTATGCTACCTCCCTTTTCATGTTAGGCCACCAGAAAGTTCTTTTCAAATCTTGGTACATCTTAGTGGCTCCAAGGTGGATCGTGTACCTCGAGCGATGAGCTTCTTCAAGAATCTTCTTCTTCAACTCGGGAAAGTCGGGTACACATGTCTGTTCATGAAATAGCAGTCTGCCACCAGGTGCCAGCTTGAAATCAAGTCTCTCGCCCAGCTTGCTCCTTATCTCCACTAGTGAGGGATCTTCTTCCTGCAACTTCTTGATTTCAGGTAGTAAATCTGGATGTAGGCTCATATGAGATAGAATAATACACATGTTCTTCTCATTTGTGCTGATATCAAGCTCAGAGAATCTCTAGAGCAGCTTCCATTCTTGTATCATATAGTTGGCCAATATTGTTCTCGGCTTTCGACTATGGGCATCAGCTACGGAATTACCCTTACCAGGATGGTACTGTATAATGAAGTCGAAATCCTTGAGATATTCGAGCCAACGCCTTTGCCGCATGTTCAGCTCCTTTTAGGAAAATAAGTACTTGAGGCTTTTATGATCGGAGTACACAGTGAATTATTCTCTGTAAAGATAGTGCCTCCAGATCTTCAAGGCAAATACTACCGCGGCCAGTTCTAAGTCATGAACCGGGTAGTTCTCTTCATGTTTCTTTAATTGTCAGGAAGAGTATGCAATGACTCTTCCATTATGCATCAATACACATCCGAGGCCAATACCCGAAGCATCGGTATATATCTCGTATTTTCTCCTTTAATTGGTAATGATAAGACTGGAGTAGTGGTCAAGAGATCCTTTAAAGCTTGGAAACTCTTTTCACAGTCTTCATTCCTCTCATAAGGCACTTCCTTGCAGGTTAACCTGGTCAGAAGAACAACAATCTTTTGACGTGTGATACGAGGTTCAGAAGAATCTGCAGCAGGATCGCAGCAGGACGTAGACTCGGGACGCTCCTTCAGCACTGCGGCAGTAGCCTCTGTCAGTGCTACAGAGGGGATTAGTTATAGGGAATCGTAAGACATTGATTTAATGCCTTGCGGGTCCTGCTGAGTGGGCAGGGTGTTAACCAGCTAAAATTGGTTGTTCGTGTCTCAACCTTCTAGAAACATAAGTTTAAATGATGCCCTTGTAAGGGGTCGTTCATTAATCCATGTGATACTATTCACGTAAATGACGCCTTGCATGAGGACGTCATTAGTTTAGGTGGCATTATTGTGACATTATTGATGAGAATGATGCCCTTGCAAGAGGGCGTTAATTTTTAGACAATCCTGCCACAATCACGTGTTAGCATTCAAGATGTACATATATATATTAATATTATAATAAAATGGGGTCCTATTGAAAATGGCACCTACATACATGGTCTTCAATATTGAAATTGGCGCCCAGGTGAGAGGTCTTCATTTTGGAAGTTGAAAAAGGTGGAAAGCACTTACGTACAACCCATGGCCCTTGTGTTAAAGTTTGTCTTGCACTTTTATATATTAACCCCTTCATGGTTTGGCCCTTTATACAAAGCCTCTCATTATAAGATTCTTTAGGAGAAGTACACTACGTACTATGCATAAAGTGATGGTTGTACATTTATATGCTAGCCCCTATGAGTTCTAGCTCTTTACATAAAGCCTTCATGTTTCTTTATGGCATAAACTGAGGTTGGCTTGTATATTTATGTTATAGTCCTTATGAGGTTGGGTTCTTTATGTAAGACCTTCAAGTATGATTTCTTTTAAGAAGAAGTTTTGAATTTACTCAATGGTTTTTATCGGGGGTGCTACACCCTCCCCCACTTAAAAGAATTTGGTTCCCAAATTCAACTGTACTATGCAGGAATAGGAAGAGTGCAGAGTACTCACAATTAGAATAACTTCAAAAATCTCCTCTTCATAGATTCTTTAGTTTCCCATGTAGCTTCTTGTTCTAAGCATTGATTCTATTGAATTTTCACCATAGGGATCGTCTTGTTCCTGAGAACTCGAACTTCTCGGTCGAGGATCTTCATTGGCCTCTGCTCGTAGGTAAGATCCTTCTGTACCACTAAATCATTGTGGTCAATGACATGAAAAGGATCGTGCATGTATTTCTTCGGCATAAAAACATGAAATACGTTGTGCACTTCTGACAGTTGCGGAGGTAGGGCGATGCGATGAGCCACCTCGCCTACTCTTTCCAGCACTTCGAATGGACCAATAAACCTTGGTGTTAGTTTACCCTTAACACCGAATCTTCTAATGCCTCGGCCGAGAGATACCTTGAGAAAAACATGATCTCCGACTTAAAATTCCAGGTCTTACCTTCTGTTATCAGCATAAGATTTCTGCCTGGACTGTGCTATCTTTAACCTTTCTCTAATGAGATGTATCTTTTCGGAAGAATCTTGTACCATGTCTGGGCCTAGAATTTGTTTTTCACCGACTTTATCCCAGCATATAGGAGATCGGCAACTCCTGTCATATAACACCTCAAAAGGTGCCAGTTGTATATTGGCTTGATAGTTGTTGTTGTATGCAAATTCGGCTAGTGGTAAGTGGTCATGCCAGCTTTCGTCGGAGTCTATAATGCATGCCCTCAACATATCTTCCACAACTTGATTTGTCCTCTCGGTCTGTCCATTTGTCTGGGGATGGAAAGTAGTACTGTAGTTGAGTTTCATCCCCAAAGAGTGTTGTAGACTCTTCCAGAAATGAGAGGTGAAGCGCGGGTCTCGGTCAGATATGATCGAGACGGGAACTCCAGGCAATCTAACCATCTCCTTAATATATAGGGCAGCAAGAACGTCGACTGACCATCGGCTTTTGATGGGTAAGAAATGGGCTGATTTAGTTAGCCAGTCGATAATCACCCAAATTCCATCATATCTGCCCCTAGACTTGGGCAAACCCATGATAAAGTCCATGCCAATATCTTCCCACTTCCACTTGGGAATATCCAACGGATATAGCTTTCCGGTGGGTTTTTGATGTTCCGCCTTCACTTGTTGGCATGTGAGGCAACGAGATACAAAGTCTTCTACCTCCCTTTTCATGTTAGGCCACCAGAAAGTTCTTTTCAAGTCTTGGTACATCTTAGTGGCTCTAGGGTGGATCGTGTACCTCGATCGATGAGCTTCTTCAAGAATCTTCTTCTTCAATTCGGGACAGTCGGGCATACATGTCCGTTCATGAAATAGCAATCTGCCATCAGGTGCCAGCTTGAAATCCAGTCTGTCGTCTAGCTTGCTCTTTATCTCCACAAGTAAGGGATCTTCTTCCTGTAGCTTCTTGATTTCAGGTAGCAAATCTGGATGTAGGCTCATATGAGATAGAATAATACACATGTTCTTCTCATCTGTGCTGATATCAAGCTCATAGAATTTCTTCAGCAGCTTCCATTCTTGTATCATGCAGTTGGGCAATATTGTTATCGACTTTCGACTAAGGGCATCAGCTACGGAATTACCCTTACCAGAATGGTACTGTATAGTGAAGTCAAATTCCTTGAGATACTCGAGCCAACGCCTTTGCCGCATGTTCAGCTCCTTTTGGGAGAATAAGTATGATAGGGTGCAAGGCCGGGATATAGAGGGGGGGTGAATGTATCCTGCTCTAAATATCGCCCAATTAAAACTCTAATGCTCAAGTATGCGGAATTAAAAGTAGTTGATGAAATGTGCTGAAAATACTTAGAAGCAACTCAGCAAGACAACACAAATCTATTAGCTCTCAGAAGCTCCTAAGCAAACATCTAAAGATCGCAGCAGAGAAAATAACATATAAGGAAAAACAAACCACAAGAGAACACCAAGATTTTTTAGGTGGTTCGGTCCAAAGACCTACGTCCACCCCTCACTCCAAACCGGAGTGAGGCTTCCACTAGCTAGGCTAGAAACTGCAGACTCAGTCTGCAAATAAATTGCTGCCACACAGCTTGACCAGGGGAACAACCTCCCCTCTTCCTCCCAACCAGAGGGGCACCCCAAGTGACTCCCAGCCACTAGGAAACCAGAGACGCAAGTCTCTCTTCCTCCAGACCAGGAGGGAAGACCTAGTCTTGCAACCCACAAGACCAGAACCGGAGGACCAAACCTCCCTTCCTCCAAACCGGAGGGGAACCTAGAGACCTAAGTCTCTCTTCCTCTGAAACCCAGAGGGAAGCATAGGTGACACCAAGTCACCTGCAAACTAGAGGTCTCGTACCTCTCTTCCTCCCAACTGGAGGGAACCCGACCTCACACAAGAGAATCGGAAGAACAACTGGTGAATGGTTAAAAAGAAAACAAAACAGCAGCAACAGAAGGCTGAAAAAATAAAATCAAACTGTGGCTCTCGCAGGAGCTGGCTGGCATGGATTTGTTCCACGGTCCAGCAGAGACTAATCTTCAGTTGAAGCTTCCTATGCTCTAGCTCTCTCTTCTTCCCACTCTTCTTTTTCTTCTCTTTCGCAGGCTCTCTCTGTCTTTCTTCTTCTTTTTTCTTCTTCTTCTGCTCACTGCCGTTCTGCAGCTCTATCTTCTCTCTCGATCACTCTCTTTCTCTTTCTTATCTGATCTCTTTTTGTTATCTTCTCTTTTTTTCATTTGTCTTCAGATGGAGGCGGCTTTGTATTTATAGCTGTAGCATTTAGGGCGTTATCCTCGGATCATGTGCCAGGTGCCAACCTCGGATCATGTGCACTTCATAGCTTTACGAACAATACCTGTCACACAGACATCAGAAGATATCAGTTGGATGTATATACATGGTTCAGGCTGTTAACAAAGTGTGTACAGGCAAGATGCAGCTTGAGTGTATAGACTTGAGGTTAACAATCGAGTGTATAGGGTTGAAGGCCTAACAATCGAGTGTATAGACTTGAGGTTAACAATCGAGTGTATAGGGTTGAAGGCCTAACAATCGAGTGTATATACTTGAGGTTAACAATCGAGTGTATAGGGTTGAAGGCCTAACAATCGAGTGTATAGACTTGAAGGTTAACTGAGTGTATAGACTTCGTGTGAAGAATATGCACATGTGCTGAAGTGTGTACAGTCTTTACAGAAGGATGTTCAGACTTTAACTTCTGAAGAGTATATACTCTGCTGAAGATCGTTCAGTTGATGAACAAGCCACAAGCTGTATAGACTTCATACAAGACACATGCTGTATAGACTTCGATGCAAAGGCTTAACAACGAGTGTGTAGACTTGAATGCTTGGAAGGATGTATACACTTCGTCTTTGAAGGAGATGCACATATGCTGAAGTGTTTATAGACTTGCTGATTAAAGGAACAGAATGTATAGACTTGGTTGAAGATAATGCAATGTATGGACTTTTATGAACATATGCATTGTATGGACTTAACGACCCTAACCGATGTATAGACTTAGAAACAACAATGAAGCAAGTGTGTTCAATGTGAGAGAGTGTATAGACTTAGCGAGCTTGAGACACTATACAGACTATGATGCACAAGCAATGTATAGACTTCGTGATGCCAACAGACAATGACTGTGCAGACTTGTTTTGAACAATGCACGCTGTATAGACTTGTAATGCAAAGGCTGATGTATAGACTTGTAATGCAAAGGCTGATGTATAGACTTGGTAGCCTGGGGGCATCGACACATCAAAGAAAGGGGTCGACGCATCATGCATGGATGTATGGACTTGAAGATTCGAAGCCCCACAGTGTTTAGACTTTAAGATGCATACACCAAGGTTGTACATACTTGAAGAGAACGATGCACTGTAGACTGCCAGACTCTGTACAGACTTGCAGCTTGAGACGCTTACAGAGACGGACCACCGTATAGACTTTGAATCCAAGTGAGACGGTGGTTGTACAGACTTGGGAGGCTTGACACAGTGATGTACATACATTGTGATGTATAGTCTTAGGAGCATTTGCCAAGGCTGTACAGACTTCAGGCTGAACGTGTGTGCTGTGAGCAATGTATAGACATGGTGAGCTACAAAGCACAATGTGTAGACTTGAAAGGGAAAGGGTTGTACCGACTTGAGCAATGCAAAGGCAATCGGATGTAAAGACTTCATGATGAGTAGACAAGCCAAACAACTGAACCGTGTACAGACTTGAACAAGCAAAGTCTGTACAGACTTGAAGATTCACGATGTATAGACTTTGGCAAGAGACTGGCTGTACAGACTTCAACACAGCTGCGATGTACAGGCTTTGACAAAGCAGCGTTGTACAGACTTGATGAAGCTTTAGATGAATGAATGTATAGACTTCCCAAACGAATGTACAGACTTCAGAAGCTGAAGACTCTATATAGACTTGAGTGCCTGAAACAGTGCTCTGTACAGACTCGCCACCGATCAATGTATAGACTTGTAGAAGCTGAGTGAACAATGTATAGGCTTCACGTGGAAGCCCAATGTACAGACTTGAGCTATGCAAGCTACAGTGGCGATGTATAGACTTTGGCTAGACAATGCTACATGGCCGATGTGTAGACTTTGTGAATGTTCAGACTTAAATGCTCGACTAGTGTACAGACTTGCCACCGACCAATGTATGGACTTGAAAGGCTTGAACACGACGATGTGTAGACTTTGGCCAGAACGTAGGGAAAGGTGTGACTGTATAGGCCTGGCCAGAACGTAGGGAAAGCCGCCAATGTGCAGTCTTGATCATCCAGCAGTGTATAGACTTTGTTTCGAGCAACGTAGGTAAAAGAGACAATGTATAGACTTTTAAGACACTCATGCATTGAAGATGTATAGACTCTGAAGAAATGAGGCGATGTGTAGACTTTGAGGTTCAACTGTGGATGTATAGACTTGAAGAAATGAGAAGGTGATGTACAGACTCTATCAATGTGCAGACTTTGCCTAAATGCAGAGTGTAGACATGGAGAGAACAAAATGGCATTGTATAGACTTGCAGATCTGGGGGGTCGACCCATCAGAAAAGGGGGGTCGACCCACTACTGTCCAGACAATGCTGAAAGGGTATAGTAGCATCACCCATTGAGCAGACTAACATCAAACAATCCAGATGAACTGCAATTATGAAATGCATCAACAACAATGAAATGCACCAATGCACACACCACACAGCTTCAGCCTATTCGTTGGTTATGTCATTCAGATAAGATGTTCAATGAAACATGCATATGCAACACAAACAGATTCATATGCAGATTCAAACAGATGATGACTTATAGTGTTTGCTATCATCAAAATCACAGAGACACAACAATCTCCCCTTTTTTGATGATGGCGACACTATGAGTCATATTGACTTGATCCAAATATTTCTCCCCCTTTGACTTCAGCAAAAAGACATGAATTGAAGAGGAAAGAATAAGATTGCATAAGATGAGTGAATTGCAAACTCCCCCTATGACTAAGCTCCCCCTTATCAGAAACGATTTGATGGATAGAACCAATTGTGATGAAGGGAGAATATCAACAAAAGCACAGGGACACTCAAGAAAGGTGACTAGATCTCCCCCTATAAGAAAAGCACTCATCATGATATGGAAGCTCCCCCTGATTGGATGGAGTAAAGTGATGAGCATCCATCAGCAAAACACATGGGTATCCAAGAATTACCACAGACTGTAATCACAGTGGATAAGTGAGGAGGATAGATTTTCAGTAGCACTCTACAAGGATGAACTCTGGTTATCCAAAGAACTGCAAGTAACAGATTAAACTGAGAGAAGTGCCTCTCATAAATGACAACCAGTCTGAATCAAAACACAGTGATAAAGAGCCATAGGATGAGCAGATTCAACAATTAGTGATAATTGAGATATTGAACTTTTCAGCAAGATACCAACTTCATAGGGCATAATTTTAAGTTCTAGATTCCTCCATTATAGAAGCTTATGAAACCTTGATTGTCAGATGTGGTTTAAGAATGATGTAAACCAAAATTTTTCAAAGAGAAATTGTACTCATATCTGAACCAACTCTAAATAAAAAAAACTACAAGCTCATATAAGATTCTAGTTCAACCAACATCCATCTTACTTAGTTTACTTTCCATGACAGCTTTAAGAGAAACATAAGTGAATGCACCTGAATTTTAATTGTTCTTTCAGAAATTGATTTACACACATTCAATTTTTTTTTTAAAAGAACAAATTTGGTTCATCAGCACCTTTTGACGTGGGAAAACACCTTGATCAGAGGCCAGAATCCCCAGTTACTCAGTGTGACAACCGTATTGTTTCTTCCAATTTAGAGAACAGAGGTAGCATTAAAAGTATCTTTGGCATGAGGATATACCTTGATCAGAGGCCAGAATCCCCAGTTACTCAATACAACTATGCCATTGCTCTGCCATATTTTCACAATAATTTCCAATCATCTCTTTAAGCAGAGTTAACCATGGTACTTCATAACACAATCCTTTGGACATGTTTCTCAGTAACCACAGTCATTGCTCTGTCCATACTTTTACTCAAAATAGATTCAGAATAAATTAGATGTTTAGGAACAACCACATACACTATATATCTCAGTCAACGTAGACATGGATATCAACTTTTCAGATTTCAGAAAGTCTTACATGAATTTACATGAAGCAGACAGTTAAAGTTTATTAAGAGGTTGAAACAGATATTTTCAAGTTCCTTGTGACCAACCAAGAGTACATAAGACTTAAACCAATTCCAGTTAACAAATGTTCTTAAGCATGTATAATGGAAGGTTCCTCATTAAAGATGTTTTAACATTTATGAAGTAGTATTCAGGCTGAAGGTTTACTTCATATCTCAGCACAGTAATTCAAGTGAGAATATTCAACAGACAGCATGGATTCTGAGGATTTGTAGCAAAGGAGCTGCTCTTGAGCAAAGAAGTTCAAAGTTGACTGAATAGAGGTGAGGCTCTCCTTCAGCAGATTTAGGAGAGGCAGACAGATACCAAAAAGGTATAAATTCAGAGTATGAACAACTTCAGAAGCAGTCAAGAAAGATCATTTGATACCACTTTCATGATGGAATCACTGACACTACAGATATGACAAGATGAATCAAATCGATGGACATGAAGAGTTCAGACAAAGACACAACTGAACGGATTAATCATGCTCCCCCTATCTAGATGCAATGCGTCATTTCTTTTTAGATTTTTTTTTAATGCAAGGAAATGCAATGCAACTAACTACATGTATGCATACAGCAAATGAGATTATCATGATATGCAAGCATTAGTCAAACTCCCCCTTACAGAGTGCATGATATGCAATTACAGCACTGAAACACAATTTTACAATTTATGCTCATTCAGAGATAAACTACAATCATTTCCATGAGCATTTCATATTTTTCAATTAGATTCAGTTAGACAATGCAGAAAAGAATTATCATGATATGCAGTGCATTCAGATCACACAAATTCAGAATACAAAGTTTTCAGAATTTACCTGAATGGGGCTTTATCATCTTGGGTGCCTTGGTTTAATTTACCCCTCTTTATTCCTCAGTCCAAGGCACACCTGCAAAGTATTTGATCATTTTGATCCTGCAGGGACCCAAGCAGCTTTGGGTCCTGCCTTACCCCTAACAGGTGTTCTAAATAATTTCATAGCAACATTATCATCAATTTTCATCAGTGAGCAGTCATCCATAGAATGTCCAAATTTTCCACAGTATCTACATGAAATGGCTGGTTTTTGGTTCTTCTGATGCATATTAACAGCAGGGTGAGGTTTATAAACATGTTGATAGGTTTTTCTATTGTATGCATGAACAGTTTGATGCTTATTTTTACTTAGCCAACATTCAGCAGATCTATGGCCTGGGTTCCCACAATTATAGCATGAAATTTTCACAAATGGTTTTGCAGGGAATTTGACAAAATGGGGTTTAACAGAATTCTTTTGAACATACCAACAGTCCTTGACTGTATGCCCATTTTCCCCACATTCAAAGCATCTGGTTTGCTTACTTTTAAAACTATTTTTACTCCAAGTGGATCTAAACCAGCACTCAGCAGCCCTGTGCCCGGGCTTATTACAGTTGAAGCACACAATGTGCTGACTAGAATTGTGTTCAGATCCATATGGACCATGAAAATGAATGGAAGACATGGCATGCAGTTTATTATCTTCTTTCATGATAAAACATTCACTCATGAGATGACCATACTTACCACAATAATAATATGAAGCATCAGGCTTCCTAGTAGCATGGTTTCTATCAGAAAAATTTCTAGAATGTAATGTTCCACTAGCATGCTCATCCTTTAACATCAAACTGCAATCTTCCATTATGTGTCCTACTTTCCCACAATAATAATATGACCCCTTTTTAATATGAGTGTGTGAGAGATCATGTGAATTGTGTGTAGCCTTCTTTATAGCAACAGGAGTGTCTTTTTCCTTTTTCTGTGAATTTTCATCCTTTTTCTATTTTGGAGTTTGTTCCACAGTTTTGGGTTTCACAGTGGATTTTTGTGCAGTAAATTGAAAAACAGAAGAACCAGCAGTTGTGGTTTGATCAGAAACTTTTACAAACACAGTTGAAGCTTTAATGCTATTGATCCTTTTGTTTGTTGAACTGTAACCCAGCCCCTCTCTTTGAGAGTTATCACTCTTTCCCAGAAGCTTATTCAGATTGTCCTTTCCCTTGACAAATTTTGACAAGGAGTTCTTTAAATCTTGAATTTAGAATTTAAGTCACAAATATTAGCTTCATATTTGGACAGATCTGTTTCACAGGAAATGACTTGTTGATGCAAGGCATCATCAGACTTTTGAGTTTTTCAACTTCATGTTTTAATTTTATTTCATTGTCAGCTTCAGATAGGGACTTGTTAAGATCATCAATTTCTTGTTGAAGGGATGTGATAGTGAGCTCATAATTAGCTAACTTCTCTTCACAACAATTGACATTTCCACTCAACATTAGGTTGATGGTTTTTAGACTCTCAATTTCTTGTTCAGCATTCACCAACCTATCAGAATTATCCACGCTCACACACTTGCCTTTTTCCATTGTCATTAGCCTATCTGTCAGCTGGGTGTTTAGATGTTTCAGTTTGTTGATTTCCTCTTTCAACTTATTGTTCTGCTCTAGGAGTTCATCATCAAGCGCCCATTCATCTGAAGAAAACTGACATTCATAAAATTTTTCTTGTTGTTTTTCAGATTGAAGTTTGTCAAGATTTTTCTGAATCTCTGAGTTTGTTACTCTATCAGCCTCTAATTTTTCAGAAATCAATCTATTTTCTTTTTCAAGATTTATTGATTTGTGTTCAGATTCTTTGAGCTGGTTTTTGAGTGTTTTATTTTCAGATTTCATGTTTTCCAATTCAGAGTTGAGACACTCTAAATTTCTCACCAGTTCTTCAATTTGAACAACTTCATTGTTATGAGCCTGACCATCATCAATTAAACTATGCTTCTCCTTTAGTTCAACAATTTCGCAAACAAGCTCTTGATTCTCCTTTTTGTGTAAATCAATTTGTTTCATAAGAGTTTGTTTTTAAGATTTCAAATGATCTAAATATGAACTAATCGAATCAAAATCTGTTAACTGTCTTCTAAATATGTCATTTTCAATTTTCAGAATTTCAGGGGTTTCACCTCGAGATTTAGCATCCTAATGATTCTTCAACTTCTTTTTCAGAGATTTATATCATTTTCTCAATTTTTTGTAAGAATCAACCAAATCACTGTACGCTCTAATCCAATCATCTATATCATAATTTTCAAATTTAGAAGATACCTCATCTTCATCTTTTTCTTCATTTTCTTCTGATTCATCTTGATCACTGCCTTGGTTGCTCTTGTCAGCCATCAGGCAGCTGTCCTCATTTCTCCTCTGAGCTAGCTTTAGCTGATCCAGAATGTCCTTAGCGGACCAGCAGTCATAAAAACAAGAGTATAGAGCCTTGTCAGTAGCTTCTTTCATTAGATTCAAGGCTCTCTGATTCTCTCCATGTTTTGATTTGTGACTGTCAGTCCATTTGGACTCTTTCCTTGGTAATCTATGAGGACCTTGTGAAATTAACTTCCACAAATCCGGATCCATCAATTTCACATAGTTATGGAAACTGGTAACCCATGAGTTAAAATTAGAACCATTGAAAACCGGTGGAGACCCCATTGATTAATTCGGCAAGCAGATTAATGCAGCACAGAGTAAATTCAGAAATGCACCAAAGACAACAGGATCCTCTGCAGATCGTTGGATCTGATCAGACAGAGAACCGCTCTGATACCAATTGATAGGGTGTAAGGCCTGGATACAGAGGGGGGGGGGTGAATGTATCCTGCTCTAAATATCGGCCAATTACAACTCTAATGCTCAAGTATGCGGAATTAAAAGCAGTTGATGAAATGTGCTGAAAATACTTAGAAGCAACTCAGCAAGACAACACAAATCTATTAGCTCTCACACGCTCCTAAGCAAACATCTAAAGATCGCAGCAGAGAAAATAACATATAAGGAAAAAGAAACCACAAGAGAACACCAAGATTTTTTAGGTGGTTCGGTCCAAAGACCTACATCTACCCTTCACTCCAAACCGGAATGAGGCTTCCACTAGCTAGGCTAGAAACTGCAGACTCAGTCTGCAAACAAATTACTGCCACACAGCTTGACCAGGGGAACAACCTCCCCTCTTCCTCCCAACCGGAGGGACACCCCAAGTGACTCCCAGCCACTTGGAAACCAGAGACGCAAGCCACTCTTCATCCAGACCAGGAGGGAAGACCTAGTCTTGCAACCCACAAGACCAGAACCGGAGGACCAAACCGCCCTTCCTCCAAACCGGAGGGGAACCTAGAGACCTAAGTCTCTCTTCCTCTGAAACCCAGAGGGAAGCACAGGTGACACCAAGTCACCTGCAAACTAGAGGTCTCGTACCTCTCTTCCTCCCAACCGGAGGGAACCTGACCTCACACAAGAGAATCAGAAGAACAACTGGTGAATGGTTAAAAAGAAAAACAAAATCGCAACAATAGAAGGCTGGAAAAATAAAATCAAACTGTGGCTCTCGCAGGAGCTGGCTGGCCTGGATTTGATCCACGGTCCAGCAGAGACTGATCTTTAGTTGAAGCTTCCTTTGCTCTAGCTCTCTCTTCTTCCCACTCTTCTTTTTCTTCTCTTTCGCAGGCTCTCTCTGTCTTTCTTCTTCTTTTTTTTCTTCTTCTTTCTTCTTCTTCTGCTCACTGTCGTTCTGCAGCTCTATGTTCTCTCTCGATCACTCTCTTCCTCTTTCTTATCTGATCTCTTTTTGTTATCTTCTCTTTTTTTCATCTGTCTTCAGATGGAGGCGGCTTTGTATTTATAGCTGCAGCAGTTAGGGCGTTATCCTTGGATCACGTGCCAGGTGCCAACCTCGGATCACGTGCACTTCATAGCTTTACGAACAGTACCTGTCACACAGACATCAGAAGATATCAGTTGGATGTATATACATGGTTCAGGCTATTAACAAAGTGTGTACAGGCAAGATGCAGCTTGAGTGTATAGACTTGAGGTTAACAATCGAGTGTATAGGGTTGAAGGCCTAACAATCGAGTGTATAGACTTGAGGTTAATAATCGAGTGTATAGGGTTGAAGGCCTAACAATCGAGTGTATAGACTTGAAGGTTAACTGAGTGTACAGACTTCGTGTGAAGAATATGCACATGTGCTGAAGTGTGTACAGTCTTCACAAAAGGATGTTCAGACTTTAACTTCTGAAGAGTATATACTCTGCTGAAGATCGTTCAGTTGATGAACAAGCCACAGGCTGTATAGACTTCATACAAGACACATGCTGTATAGACTTCGATGCAAAGGCTTAACAACGAGTGTGTAGACTTGAATGCTTGGAAGGATGTATACACTTCGTCTTTGAAGGAGATGCACATATGCTGAAGTGTGTATAGACTTGCTGATCAAAGGAACAGAATGTATAGACTTGGTTGAAGACAATGCAATGTATGGACTTTGATGAACATATGCATTGTATGGACTTAACGACCCAACCGATGTATAGACTTAGAAACAGCAATGAAGCAAGTGTGTTCAATGTGAGAGAGTGTATAGACTTAGCGAACTTGAGACACTGTACAGACTATGATGCACAAGCAATGTATAGACTTCGTGATGCCAATAGACAATGACTGTGTAGACTTGTTTTGAACAATGCACGCTGTATAGACTTGTAATGCAAAGGCTGATGTATAGACTTGTAATGCAAAGGCTGATGTATAGACTTGGTAGCCTGGGGGCGTCGACGCATCAAAGAAAGGGGTCGACGCATCATGCATGGATGTATGGACTTGAAGATTCGAAGCCCCACCGTGTTTAGACTTTAAGATGCATACACCAAGGCTGTACATACTTGAAGAGAACGATGCACTGTAGACTGCCAGACTCTGTACAGACTTGCAGCTTGAGACGCTTACAGAGACGGACCACCGTATAGACTTTGAATCCAAGTGAGACGGTGGTTGTACAGACTTGGGTGGCTTGACATAGTGATGTACAGACATTGTGATGTATAGCCTTAGGAGCATTTGCCAAGGCTGTACAGACTTCAGGCTGAACGTGTGTGCTGTGAGCAATGTATAGACATGGTGAGCTACAAAGCACAATGTGTAGACTTGAAAGGGAAAGGGCTGTACAGACTTGAGCAATGCAAAGGCAATCGGATGTAAAGACTTCATGATGAGTAGACAAGCCAAACAACTGAACCATGTACAGACTTGAACAAGCAAAGTCTGTACAGACTTGAAGATTCACGATGTATAGACTTTGGCAAGAGACTGGCTGTACAGACTTCAACACAGCTGCGATGTACAGGCTTTGACAAAGCAGCGTTGTACAGACTTGATGAAGCTTCAGATGAATGAATGTATAGACTTCCCAAACGAATGTACAGACTTCAGAAGCTGAAGACTCTGTATAGACTTGAGTGCCTGAAACAGTGCTATGTATAGACTCGCCACCGACCAATGTATAGACTTGAAGAAGCTGAGTGAACAATGTATAGGCTTCACGTGGAAGCCCAATGTACAGACTTGAGCTATGCAAGCTACAGTGGCGATGTATAGACTTTGGCTAGACAATGCTACAGGGCCGATGTGTAGACTTTGTGAATGTTCAGACTTAAATGCTCGACCAGTGTACAGACTTGCCACCGACCAATGTATGGACTTGAAAGGCTTGAACACGGTGATGTGTAGACTTTGGCCAGAACGTTGGGAAAGGTGTGACTGTATAGGCTTGGCCAGAACGTAGGGAAAGCCGCCAATGTGCAGACTTGATCATCCAGCAGTGTATAGACTTTGTTTCGAGCAACGTAGGTAAAATAGAAAATGTATAGACTTTTAAGACACTCATGCACTGAAGATGTATAGACTCTGAAGAAATGAGGCGATGTGTAGACTTTGAGGTTCAACTGTGGATGTATAGACTTGAAGAAATGAGAAGGTGATGTACAGACTCTACCAATGTGCAGACTTTGCCTAAATGCAGAGTGTAGACATGAAGAGAACAAAATGGCGTTGTATAGACTTGCAGATCTGGGGGGTCGACCCATCAGAAAAGGGGGGTCGACCCACTACTGTCCAGACAATGCTGAAAGGGTATAGCAGTATCACCTATTGAGCAGACTAACATCAAACAATCCAGATGAACTGCAATTATGAAATGCATCAACAACAATGAAATGCACCAATGCACACACCACACAGCCTCAGCCTGTTCGTTGGTTATGTCATTCAGATAAGATGTTCAATGAAACATGCATATGCAACACAATGCAACACAAACAGATTCATATGCAGATTCAAACAGATGATGACTTATAGTGTTTGATATCATCAAAATCACAGAGACACAACAAAGTACTTGAGGCTTTTATGATTGGAGTACACAGTGAATTATTCTCCGTAGAGATAGTGCCTCCAGATCTTCAAAGCGAATACTACCGCAGCCAGTTCAAAGTCGTGAACTGGGTAGTTCTCTTCATGTTTCTTCAATTATCGGGAAGAATATGCAATGACTCTTCCATTCTGCATCAATACACATCCGAGGCCAATACCCGAAGCATCGGTATATACCTCATATTTTTCTCCTTCAATTGGTAATGATAAGACTGGAGCAGTGGTCAAGAGATCCTTCAAAGCTTGGAAACTCTTTTCACAGTCTTCATTCCACTCATGAGGCACTTCCTTACGGGTTAACCTGGTCAGAGGAACGACAATCTTGGAGAAGTCCTTGATAAAATGTCGGTAGTAACCCGCTAGACCCAAGAAGCTTCAAATTTTCGTTGCATTTGTGGGTCGTTCCCAGTTCTTCACGGCTTCGACCTTTGATGGGTCAACAACACTTCCGTTCTTCGAAATGATATGGCCTAAGAAGGATACTTTCTCGAGCCAGAACTTGCATTTGCTGAATTTTGCGTATAGCTTATTTTCCCTCAATATCTGCAGTGCCTTCTTGAGATGTTCTTCATGATCCTCTTCGGTCTTTGAATAGATCAGGATATCATCAATAAAGACCACAATAAATTGGTCTAAGTAGGGCCTGAATATGCTGTTCATTAACTGCATAAAAGCTGCGGGGGCATTCGTTAGTCCGAAAGGCATAATAGTAAATTCATAATGCCCATACCTACTTCGGAATGCAGTTTTATGATTGTCTTCTTCTTTGATCTTCAATTGGTGGTAACCAGAACGAAGATCAATCTTATAGAAATATGAAGCTCCCGATAACTGATCGAACAACTCGTCAATCCTCGGCAACGGGTATTTGTTCCTGATTGTAAGGTGATTTAGCTGTCGATAATCGATGCATAGTCTCATCGATCCGTCATTCTTTTTGACGAACATCACGGGTGCTCCCCAAGGGGAAGTACTCGGCCTGATGAAACCCTTTTTCAATAACTCCATTAGTTGCTCTTTTAGTTCTTTTAGTTCAGCAGGGGACATTCTGTACGGTGCCTTGGAAACATGATCAGCACCAGGGACAAGGTCGATTGTGAATGACACTTCCCTTTTCGGGGGTAAGTCGGGTAAATCTTCTGGAAAAATATCGAGAAAATCCTAAATTACACGGATGTCTTCAAGTTTAACCTTCTCAACTTCCGTGGCAATCACGAATGCTATGAAAGCGATGCATCCCTTATCCATAAGCTTTCTAGCTCGGAGTGCTGATATAAGATGTGATTTACTCCGAGGGCTATTGTAAACTAGCTCTGGAAAATCCACAAAAGTTACCTTACCATGCCAGCAATCTACAGTTGCTTGGTATGTGGATAGCCAGTCGGCACCTAGTATGACATCATAACCCTTCATATCTAGGCATATCAGGTCAGTAGGTAAATTACTTCCCTTAATCATCACTTCACAATTTGAATAGTGATAAGTGATATCAGACTCATCCCCAAGAGGTGTAGATATGACCAAATCTAACCGTTCATGTTTCTTAGAAAATGAAGCAACAAAGTTCTTGGAAACAAATGAATGAGTTGGTCCGGTATCAAATAAAACTTGAGCAGTTTTTGAACAAATAGTGAGAGTACCTTCCACAATTCCGCCTTCAGTGGGTTCCGTCTCTCGGAGAGCTTGCAGACGACCTTGTTTCTTTACCGGACGCTTCTCGTCCTTGGTGTCTTGCTCCTTCATCAGTGGGCAGTCTAGGATTTGATGTTCTTGGTTCCCGCATCGAAGACAAGCTCCTAACTTCCTCCAGCATTCCTCGGTCTTATGACCAGCTTTATCACAATACTTGCAAATCTCCTTTGAGGGTGTGGCGGTGAAGAATGGCCTGTCATTCTTCTGGAATTTCTTTGCCTTGGAGGGCTCCCCTCCCATGAAGAACCTTTTCTTGTTGAATGATTGTTTGAATTTTCCTGGGCTTGTGACGGGTTCCTTCTTGTCTCTTCCTCGTATTCTCTTGGATAATTTGGTGGCGTCTTCTAGCAATTGGGCACGCCGAACTATCTCCGAATAGGCTTGGATGTCCATCGGTGCAAGTTGTGTAATATAATGGGGCCGAAGCCCGTTGAGGAACCTTCTCGCCTTTATCTTTTTCGTACCCACCAGGTGAGGTGCATACTTCGACAATCTTGAAAACTGGGCCTCATATTCGGCCACTTTCAAGCCCCATTGTTTTAGAACGGTGAATTCCGCGACCTTCTTCTCCTGGATATGGTCGGAGAAGTACTTGTTGTTGAAATGCTCCATGAATTCATCCCATGTGACATGATATTCTAGCAGTGTTGCTTCTATGGATTCCCACTAGCATCGAGCGTCCCGCTCCAGTTGGAATACGGCCAATAAAACCTTCTCATCGTCCGCGCATTGCATGACACGGAAGATTCGTTCCATCTCCTTTAGCCAATTCTCGGCATCCTCGGGGTCGGACGAACCCGTGATCCTTGGTGGGTTCATGTTATGGAAACTCCTGTGGAGATCACCCGCTCCACGGTTTGCTCCTCCTTGGGCCACTTGCTGTAGTGCCTGTGTGAGGCCCTGCACGGTGCGTTGCATCTTTCGCCATTGTGCTCTTTCCGCAGCCATGATCCTACAAAAGAGTTTAAGTATGATAAAGATCGAGTTTTCTTATAAGGCCAAAAGTTATTATAGAACTTATCCCATGGCTCTATCCATCTTATCGGGTAAGGTATATCTATCTTTGGACTCAAGTTGTTACCTAGATTTCAATCATGACCGGAAATTTTTTTTTAACCTTTTATTTCTTCTAGTTTCCCTTGGTTTGAAAACCTAGGCTCTGATACCACGAAGACTGTCCTGCCCCGAGCGTGGAAGATACTCGGATTACGTGACGCGTCTATATAGATCGTGTCATTAGAGCGATAATTTTTTTGACTTACATAATTACAGAGTGCGCAAAAGACTAATAAAATTTAATAATCCCAATAGTCCAAGTGATGATTATTTGATTAACCAAAGGAATTAAAAATAGTCCATGACAAATTCCAAATTTAAAATCCAACATTAGGCTACATGCCTTAACATAGTTTATACCACTAACTGAGATAGTTGGGAATACAAGGTAGACTCAAATAAATTCAAAAGACGCGACTAGCTAATGATAGGTGATTGGCGTTCTAGCACTTTTCACTCGGTCTCAATCTCATTCTTGTCGCTATCCGAATCACTTGAAAATGTTAGGAAGCAACTGGATGAGCGAATCGCTTAATAGGAATTACATCTCAAATTCAAGCAATCTTTACGTGATTTACAATTTGCATGTATTATCAGTATAGCTATGCATGATGTACGTATAAGAAAATCAGGTATACAGATAAATCTAGGCATGATGAACAATAAGAGATCAAGAACTGTATAAAGAGAGTATATCAAGATTTCAAGTATTTGACAAGCAGTATTTCAAGAATTTACAGATGTAAATGCCACTTCAGGGCAAATAGGGATTCGTGTACAAGTATGAACGCAAGTACAAGAATGAACTCATGTACAAGTATATCTCAGGTACGAGCAAGTAAAAATTCAATTCAAGAAAGTAATGTCAAGTACGTATCGGTAGAATTGGCTATTATCAAGCAAGTATTCTGCCCTTTCTTGGGCCACAAGTCAAGTATTGCCCGTTGCGGACCACGCAAGTCAAGTAAAGTAAAGAGAGAGTAGGGGTGGAGTGTCTCAAGTCAAGAAAGTACTCGATGCAATGCGAAACACCGTGGTCAATAAACTCCCATGGGCACAAGTACCTTCGGGTGCTCCTCCCAGGACCAGACCGGGCCCTATATGCACAGCATTTCATGTATTACCTTTGACATCCACTCTCATTTATAGCCAATATAGAATTTCAAGAATTAAGAAACGTAGTATTACGGACGAGATTAACTAGTTATTTGGTTATGGAGGACTCTAGAGGTGGCCCCTACAGGCTCAAGAGGTGGCTCTCGTCGTGTAGCACTTTGCGCCATACGGCCTCAAGAGGTGGCTCCCACAACGTAGCACTTTGCCATGCATGACACTTAGCTCCAACACTCCCAGATGGTAGTTTAAGAGGTTCAAGGTTTGACCGTGTAAAATATACACAAGTAGATTTTTCATGGAATGAAAATTCAAGAACTCATAATACGCAGGAGTATGGATTAGGGTTGTGTTTGCACAAATCACGAGACAGATCATGATCTGAAGCTGTAGTCAATGAGTTGGCGTCTGGGGGTTTGCCAATCTTTTAAATTTTCAATTTTTAGAATTATATATATATATATATATATATATATCAAATTGGCGCCTCCCAGGGAGTCTTCATTTAATTGAAGATGACCTGGCTGTCACTATTTAAGTAATTGGCGCCCTGGCTTGGGGCGCCAATTACAGAGGATATTTTTTGAATATATATATATATATATATATATATATATATATATATATATATATATATATATAAATATAAAGAATTGGCACCCCTACAAGCAGTCTTCAATTAATTGAAGACTTGCTGGCTGCCGCTATTTGATGAATTGAAGACTTGCTGGTTGCCGCTATTTGATGAATTGAAGACTTGTTGGCTGCCGCTATTTAACGAATTGAAGACTTGCTGGCTGCCGCTATTTAACGAATTGAAGACTTTGTGAGTAGTCTTCATTTAATTGAAGACTCTCCGGGGTGTCTTCAATTTAAGTACAGGTTCAACTAATTGACGACACTGCGTAGGGTCACCAATTGAGTTATCTCTTAAGTGGGTTGTGCTTCGTATCAGAATGGTACACTCTGTGATACAAACTACTATTCATTTTTCCAAAGTTTCTCCGAATCAGAATCCGAAGACATGGTCAGGTGGTGAAAAATCTCAGGGTCACAGAAGTATATTCTGGCAAAATTTTTGTGGTTCAGTTTAATAGTTATAGATTTTTGAATGCGTTGATTTACTAATTATTTAAAATTCTAGAAAATAGAATTGGCGTCATTGCACATGTCTTCAATTAATTGACGACCATGCACGGCGTCTTCAATTCTGAAATTGGCGCCCTGGTCAGGGGCGCCATTTACAGATGGTTGGTCACTATTCATCAATATAAAATTTCTCTGAATCAGAAAGTAAGAGTACGTGCAGGTAGAGAAAAATGTCAGGATTCCAGAAACATGTTCATGTACAAATTTCATGCTTTAGTTTGATGGTTATGGATTTTTGAATGTGTTGAATTATTAATTACTAGCAATTGTGGAAATGGAAATGACGACACTGCGAAGTGTCTTCATTTAATTGGCGCCCCCTGAGGGGTCTTCAATTTGGTAATTGGCGCCCTGGTCTGGGGAGCCATTTACCTGAGAGCTAGGGCTCTCGTGTTTTTAAAACATGCAAGTATTTGGTGTACAGAGGTTCTATACTAAGGTTTAAAACATGGTTATTAAGTCTGTAAAACTTGTGTAATAAAATATGTTCAAAAACTCATGAAATCATGCTTAACAGACTATGTTCAACTCATAAAGATCAAGGTAACAATATGTATAAAATCATATGCGACAGGTGTAACAGGCTATTAAGATATGTATAACATTGTATATACATGGTTATTGCTTGATCATGGTAAAGGCAGGTGATATATAGCATGATTGACGAGTTAATCGAACTCTAAGCATGCATCAGTTAACCTATGTAGCTACTAGTTAGGCAAGGATTTGAGAACACCTACCTTTTAACATGAGTTACGAGGTTCAGAATAAAGAAGCTACAGCAGGATCGCAGTAGGACGTAGACTCGGGAAGAAGACGCTCCTTTAGCACTGATGGCGGCAGTAGCCTCTGTTAGTGCTACAGAGGGGATTAGTTATAGGGAATCGCAAAGCATTGGTTTATTGCTTTGCGGGTCCTGCTGAGTAGGCATGGGGTTTGCCAGCTAAAATGGGTTGTTCGTGTCTCAACTTTCTAGAAACATAGAATTAAATGACGCCTCTATCGTTCATTAATCTAGGTGGTACTATTCATGTATATGACGTCTTGCATGAGGGCGTCATTAGTCTAGGTGGCATTATTAATGAGAATGACGCCCTTGCAAGAGGGCGTTAAATGTTTAGACAATTCTGTCACAATCACGTGTTAGCCTTCATGGTGTATCTCTACATATCAATATTTTAGTGGAAATAGTGGCTTCAAGGGAAAATGGCGCCTCTTCATATAGTCTTCAATTTGCTTGGTTGGAAAAGGTGGAAACCACTTACGTACAACCCATGGCCTGTGTTAAAGTTTATCTTGTACATTTATATAATAACCCTCTCATGGTTTGGTTCTTTGTACAAGACCGTCCATGTAAGATTCTCTAGGAAAAGTTCATTACGTACTATGCATAAAGTGATGGTTGTACATTTATATGCTTGCCCCCATGAGGTTTGGCTCTTTACATAAAGCCTTCATGTTTCTTTATGGCATAAAGTGAGGTTGGCTTGTATATTTATGTTATAGTCCTCATGAGGTTGGGTTCTTTATATAAGACCTTCATGTATGATTTCTTTTAGGAAGAAGTTTTAAATTTACTCAAAGATATTTATCAGGGGTGCTACAGTGAGAGTCGGTCGAAGCAACTCTACTTCATGATCATGTGTTGTGGGAGGAGTTCGTGGAGCACTTCAACAATAAATATTTCTCCGATCGGGTGCAAGAAAGGAAGACCGCTGAGTTCGCTTCCTTGAAACAAGGAAGTTTGTCGGTGGCGGAATATGAAGCCCAATTCGCGAGACTATCTCGGTACGCGTTACACCTTGTGGGTACCGAAAAGATGAAGGCGAGAAGGTTTTTAAATGGTTTGAAGCCGCAGTACATTACTCAACTCGCCCCGATGGATATCCAAGTTTACACTGATGCGGTGAGAAGAGCCCAACTCCTGGAAGATGCAACAGAGTTGTCTGATTGCATCCGGGGAAGAGATGCCAAGAAGGAGCAAGTTACTAGATCTTGTAATTTCAAGCCCTCCTTCGGGAAGAAGTGACCCAGTTTTGATGGGCGTAACTTCAATAAAGATGGGTGTAATTTTAATAAGGATGGATGTGATTTTCAAAAGGACAAGAGGCCGAGATCATTTGACAATTAAATCGTCCCGGCCGCTGCATCATCAAAGGAACTATGCAAATATTGTGAGAAGCCCGGAGACAAGGCGGATGAGTGCTGGAGAAGGCTGGGTGCCTGTCTTCGATGCGGAAGTCGGGAACATAGAATTCTGAGTTGCCCACTTCTTAACGAGCAAGCTCCACCAGAAAAACTTCCAGTTGCAGTCAAGAAGCAAGGAAGACTCCAAGCTCTTATGGATGCGGAACCTACCGAAGATGGAGGCATCGTGGAAGGTACTCTTTCTGTATGCTCAAGGCCTACCTCTGTCTTATTTGATACTGGAGCTACGCATTCCTTCATATCTAAGAGCTTTGCTGATATTCTGCCTATGAGGTCTGTTCCATTAGAATCTATACTTTTTATTACTATCCCTATTGGAACGGGATCAAAGATTAAATATTTCTACCCTACTAGTGAAGTTCTAGTTAGCGGTTGTAACTTACCCGCTAATTTAGTATGCATGGAGATGGAAGGGTATGATATTATATTGGGAGTCGACTGGCTATCTACACATGTTGCTAGTGTCAACTGCACATTGGGTACAGTAACCTTTATTGGTTACCCCAACCTCTTATTTTCTGGTGTTAGGCATTCTCGACACCTATCTCTTATTTTGACCTTGAAAGCCAATAAATTATTAAAGAAGGGTTGTTCGGTTTTCTTAGTTTCTATTACTATGGCTGAGCATAAGGAGCCCATTCTAAAGGATATTCCTATTGTTCGAGATTATTCTGACGTATTTTCGGACGAGTTGCCTGGTATTCCTCCGGAAAGAGAAGTGATCTTCTCCATTGATTTAATTTCGGGAGCTGCACCAGTTTCTAAAGCTCCATATCGGATGTCCGCTATCGAAATGAAGGAGTTAAAGGAACAACTATTGGAGTTATTGGAGAAAGGATTTATCCGACCAAGTACTTCACCTTGGGGAGCCCCGGTCCTATTTGTCAAAAAGAAGGACGGGTCCATGAGATTGTGTGTTGATTATCGACAATTGGACCAACTCACAATCAAGAATAAATATCCATTGTCGAGGATTGATGAGCTATTTGACTAGATTTCTGGAGCTCGATATTTTTTAAAAATTGATCTCCGATCTGGTTATCATCGGTTAAAGATCAAGGAGGAAGATATTCATGAAATGGCATTCAAGAGCAGGTATGGACACTATGAGTTCACTGTTATGCCTTTTGGCCTAACCAATGCACCTGCAACATTTATATAGTTAATGAACAGTGTATTCATGCCATATCTTGATCAATTTGTGGTAGTCTTCATTGATGACATTTTGATCTACTCTAAGTCTAAGATGGAGCATGCGAAACATCTCAAGAAATCCCTACAGTTATTAAGAGATCACAAACTTTACGCTAAACTTAGTAAGTATGATTTCTGGCTACAAGAAGTTTCTTTCCTAGGTCACATAATTTCCTGGAACGGTATTGCGGTCTATCCTTCAAAAGTCGAGGTTGTAAAGAACTGGGAAAGACCTACTAGTATAACGGAAATTCGAAGCTTCTTGGGATTGACAGATCAAATGTGAAATTCTCTAATAAGGGCCCTTCATAATGTTCTTCAAGAGGAGGATATTCAGAATTTGTCTTTAAATCAACAAGATTATTAACCACAAAGCAATCCCCCTCTTCATGCATTTCCTCAAATGTGCCTTTGGTGTTTGGAGTGATGTTCTCAATTTCTTCAAGTGATGTCCCGTTATCAATATCTTCTATCAAAATGAGATTATCAGTTATATTCTTCATAAGTGGGGCATCTAAATGAGAGATGACTTTTTCACTCAAAGGCCCTTCACCATTCTCTTCCTCATGAGAGTTATCGTTCAACCTATCTGCAATGCCAACACTACCATCTTCTTTATGCTTTTCCTCACATGAGCTAATGATGACACTCTCCACACCAAAGTGTTCACATTGTTCTGTCATAGGGAGAATGTCAATCAATTTTTCCAATTGTGAGACCGGGAGATGAATTGAGAAATCTTCCAATACAGCCCTTTCATGATATTCTTCCAAGTGAGGAGAGTCACTTTCCTTTATTTTGTCATCATCATTTTCAGCTAGATAATTCTCTTTTTTACATTCTTCCTCAATTGGGCCATTGATGTTCTCAATTTCATGATTTTGAATGGCACCATTTTGCACATCATTTAATTTACCCCCCAACTTGATTTCAACCAACTCATTGTGGCTCTCCTCATAGATGGGTGTGGACTCCTTAATCACACAAGCCATCTTGGTAGTCACCCTAAATTCTCTTTGATATAATTCTTCCATAATTCCCTCATTACCTAGGTCAAGAGTTTCATTTGGCAGGGGAACCATGGGTTGTTGGCAAGAATACGTGTGTTGGGTAAATTGAGAGAATTGATCTTCAAAGTTTACATCAATGGGGTTAGGCATTTGTTCCATCGCCAATTCATGTGGCTCTTGTGAGTTGGTCCAATTTGGTTTGGAGGGAGCCAATACTTTGTTAATTATTTAAGATGATTTGAATCAATTGGTTAAATTTTTCTTCATTGTTGGGACCATTGTATGGAGGGGTAGAATGGATGTGTTGAGAATCGTATTGATAATGGAAATATATGTCATGCCCTCCATATTGATTTTGATCAAATTGAGTTTAAAAATTTGGCTTGGGAGGGCATAGAGCTTGATATTGAGGATTTTCTCAAGAGAAATTATTTTGATCTCCCCACTCAAGGATAGGGGTGTAAGAAGGTGTAGAGAGCTTTTGGCTTATTGAAGCATGTTCATGAGGAGGAAATGGTATTTGATCCCCTAAATAGGATTGAGCAAATTGATCTTGGTTGTGGGGAAGATAAGGACATTGGGCTGTCATGGGTGTGGAGTTTTCTTGTTCGGCTGACCAAGGATATGGGCTTTCATTGAATTGGGTGAAAGATGGATGTTGGGTCGGGTACTCACCTACATAATGGGCCAGCCGGGCCCATGTGTGATCATCTTGAAAGGTAGGTGGTGTATGGGAGCTTGGGCCCAATGGAAAGAATTGATTTTGGGTCAAGCAATCAGTTTGAGTAAAAACCTGATCCATGGAAATGATTTAATTTTTTTGATTGATTATTTTTTTAATTGGTTTGTGTTTTTTTGTTTTTTTGTTGTTCTTTGTTGTTTTTTTATTTTTTATTTTTTTTGCACTAAATAGGATGAAGAGAGAGAAGAGAGGGATTTTTTTTGTTTGTTTTTGTTATTTTTTTATGCAAACATAAATAAGTTAACACACAAGTTACCTAATGACCTAGATGTGACCTAGACCTATACATGTGATTTCACAAAATGATTAAAGTGCAATTTAAATTCACCCTCAATATTTCCACCGACCAGGTAAGGGGTGGGGTAGTGGGAGACTCCCCCTACTTTCGTGGGACCTAATTAGAGAATCACTAGTCCGCTTAAGGCGTTTACCGTTCGACCGTCTTGCCTTAGACACCGGTTTTCATAATAGGGTAAATCCAAATAGTACAAAAACCACAGTGTGATCCTATGGCCAATGTCTACTGAATTTTATTTAAGGCTTAAGACATGTAACGATGCAAGGGAAGTGTGGTTTGTGGGCTAAGGAATGGTGATGAAATCCCCACCTTATCTTGCTTATGAGTGTTGCCCTTAAAATATTTTAGAAATGATACGCAACAAACCAAGTTCAAACAAGGGGTTCTATGCAAGTATGCATGAGCATGTGATTAAGACAAAGTTTATAAAAACTCACCTTGTCCTCTATAATCTTCAAAATACAATTGACATAAATTAAACAATAAGAAACAATTCTATCCTAAATGATGCATGTCCTAGAACATGAAAGTGTGATTTCTAATTTTGAGATGAAGATTTTTATTGAGTTCAAGTGATGATTTTTTTTTGTTCTTGTGAACCAATCTAACCATAACAATGTAACAAAAGGCAAAATGAGAGGGATAAGTTTGGAAACTTACTTGATGTGCAATCCCTTGTTCTAAATATATATATATATATATATATATATATAGAAAAGAAAAACTCAGCTATATATATATATATTTAGAAAAGAAAAACTCACCTCACATTTCTCTCCCCCCCTTTTTTAGCCTTTTCTTTTTTTCTTTTTTCTTGTTTTCTTGCAAAAACAACAAAAATGAGATATATTAGTACAAATATATACACACGAGAAATAAAAGTTTCAACTCAAAAATCATAAATTTCCCTGGCAACGGTGCCAAAAATTGATCGAACGCGAAGCTCGTTGTTAAAAACCCACGCACTCAATTTCAAAAGTTCCGTACTCACATAGTAATATTAAGGTTTTGAGTATAGTAGTGAATATGGGTCGATCCCACGAGGAGACTCATATTTTAAAGTTAAAAATCTTATTTCTCTTTTATTTTTAAGAAAACAAAAGAAGTTGTTGGAAGGATTTTTTTATGGGAAATAATTAAAATAGTACAAGATTAAAATCTACCTAAAGAAACATGGAGGGGTAAAGGAGAGAAATACGGAGAGAGAGAGAGAGATAGAGAGGCAAAATTTTAGAGATGATCACACTAACTTTTGCTTAATATTCAAAATACGACTATTACAATGCAAAGAGGTTTAAGAACATAAATAAAATGTACAATACTTGAAATAAAATCTAACTAAAAATGCACATTAAAGAACTAAGAAGGAGGGAATGTAGCCGGAGCCGAAGACGTCGACGTCCACATTCTTGAGCCTTTGAATGGCGCCCAATCTTGGAGAAGATGTCGACGAGAGAGCCTTGGAGGGAAGAATTTAGAGAGATGAATAAGGAGAGATGTAGAGAGAGATAGAAGTGGAGGGAGAGGGGGATAACAAAAGAAATAAAAAGAAAATAAAATGGAAGAATTTGTGTGGTATGTGAAGTGAAGAGAATGAGACAGTGGGGGAAGTGTGAGAAGGGGTGAGAAGAAAAGGGAAAGAGAGGGAGCGGGTGTGTGTGACTTTGTGTGTTAGAGGGAGAAGGAGAGAGGAAATGGAGGGAGGGGTCGACCCCGGGTAGAGGGATTTGACCCCACGGTAGTGTATGTGTGTGTGTAGGAGGAGTGTGTAAGTGTGAAGAGAAAGAGAGGTAATTGAGAAGCGGAGGGAGAAGGGAAGCGGGGCCGGCGGTGTGGTGGTGTTGCAGAGGAGGGGTAACGGCTGTGAAGGTGTGTGCACTGGTGTGTGGGAAGGTGAGAGGTCGACGCTGCGGGTGAGGGGCATGTGCAACAATGAGTGGTGCAGTGGAGAAGAAGGGCTTGCGGAGGGAGATTAGCAGTGTGTGTATGGGGGACATGAAATGAGAGGGAGAGGGGAAGTGGCCGGTGAAGGGGACTGCTGCGTGTGTGAGTGTGTTAATAGGGAAGAGAAGGGAGACCAGAAGGGAAGGAGAGGAGAAGAAAGAGGTTGCGGTGCCGTGCCCAGAACAGGGGCACCGTAGGGGGGGTGAGTGAAAGGTAAGAAGAAGAAGGAGAGGGGAGGGGCAGAAGGGAGAAGTGAGGAGGGATTCTAGAGGAAGAAGAAGGAGAGATCGGGGGACAGAAGGAGAGGAGGGGGGAGGGAGGAAGCCGCTCTGCTGAGAGGGGGGAGAGCTGGGGCTTTGTAGGGCCCTAGGCTACCCACGCCGGAGGGGACCATCACGCCTGCTCCGTCGTTGCTACACCCCATTCGCTCGCCCATGTCTGCTCGCAGAGCACGCACTGCTCCCTACCAAAATGCCAGCGAGCCCAGGGATGCCATACATGTCGAGGAACCTACTGTTGCTGCTGCCGTGCCGTTGCCTGCCGTCGCAAGAGCCCTGCCAGCACGTCGCCTACCTTTGCGATTGCCCATGCATGCTGCCGGAGCACGCCACTGCCGTGCTGGAGGTGCTGCTAGCGTGTCGTCTACTACCAGTACGCATGCTCGCCTGGAATTCACCGCCTGAGCACGCTTCCATGCGCATGCCCCACGCTTGCCACTGTGCTGGCCCTGCATGCCTGTCAGAGAAGAGAATGCCCATGTCACCCCTGTTCACAATGTTAGGATAAAATGGAAATATATATATATATTAAAGCCCCTCCAACAAAAAAAGTTTGCAATGAGCATATGCTTTGTCCTTTTGTTCCTATTTTGTTCTCACAAAAATAAATTTAGTAAAAAGTAATTATAGCCAAATTTAGTATGAAAACAATTTCATTAAAATTGAATTATGCAAATATCTCAAATCCCATTAATTACAAAAAAACTCTATTTTGTGTGAGATAGAGATTATCATGTAAAAAATTACACAATTACTTCATTAAAGCCCAAAAAATAACATGTGTGATATGAATTAAAATAGATAATTACGCACTTATTAGCCTTCCCCTTAGCACTCCTAGAATTATCATAGGCGGAGATGGTTGTATAGACTTCCTCCAAATTCTCCTCTTGCATCCCTATCTTCTTAATGGTCTTCATAGGGCACACGTTGATAGAAAATCCTGTGTCAATTAAAGTGAAATTTACCTTGACTCTGTTAAGGGTAATGGTGAGGCAAAGCGGGAGTGACCTGCTTTCTGGTGGAGCCAAATCTTTCTCAGAGAAGGAAATGGATGGGCTTTGAGTTTTGGCTAGAATAGTGTCACATACTCCGCTAGCACGGAGATCCTCGTTGACGGTTATCTTTTGTAAAAATTGGAGGAGAGTGGACTGATGAGATGGGGATCTTTTGATGAGTTTCAAGATGGAGATTTTTGCTAGGGTCCTATCTAGATGCTGGAGGATGTCATACACCGTTGGAGAGGTTTGGGAACTTGCCCCTTTGTCGGGCTGAAATTGCCTTTGTGATGAAGGAATAATGTGGTTCCAGAGAGTGACATTGAGGGTGGCCTCTTCCCAGACATCCGACTACTGTGGTTTCAGGCAAATAAGCTGTAAAGGGGGCGGAGACCCAAATATGGTGGAAATTGAGGCCAACTCTTGACTTGGGGTGCTAGAGGTAGGGGAAGGAGCCACTTTCGACTGTGGGGGTTTAAGCAAGACTAAGGGGCGTTCTTGCTCCATAACAGCACTCCTAGGAAGGATGGACTCTTGAGGTTGAGATTGCAAAGGCTTTAACAAAGTGAGAGGACCATGTTCAGACCAGGGGCTAGGCGCTTGTAACTGAGGTGAGGGTGTAATTAGTGTCAGGGAATGAGTCCCCTAGGAGAAAATATTGACATCGGACTAAGGTTCCTCGGCTATCTGGTCAAAGCATTCATATCACTCGGGTGATCCCTTTATGCCCCAAATCTGGGATCTTTTGACAACACATGGCTCCAGGCCTATGACAATGTTAACCTTCTCATGTTGCTTGGAGCTAGATGGATCCTTGTTGGGTTGATGAACGGGTAGAGGGTTTTGAACGATACCCCAATATCTATTAGGTTTCTTAAGATTAGCAATGGCGACCTTAATATCTGCCCAATTAATCTTGCCCTCGTCATTCATGTCATACACCCAATCCTGGAACAAGAAACAGTTGTGGATATCGTGCCCAAGGGCGCGATGGTATGGGCAGTATTTAGAGGTATCGACATTAGGGTGAACCCATTCCTTTTGAGGAGGGAGTTGGATAGTTTGGGAGGACATTAAGGCAAATAAGATATCGCCCAAAGCTTCAGACAAAAAAGGGTATGAGGCCCTTTTGGGACCGGCCCTAGCATAACTTTGTGGCGGAGGGACATTAGAATATGGCTTTGGACTGCTATTAGCTTGATTGGGATTTGCTTGATTGCGTGGAAGAGCTTGACAATCGTTGGGCCTAAAAGGAGGACCAAAAGCATTAACATGTTCATTTGTAGTGAGCCCTTCCGTGGTCGGGACAGCTAGAACCTTTTGGCCCCTAACGTAGGTATCAAAGAAAGGAGGTAGAGTAGAATCCTTAATCTGAGCCTGGACAATCCGAGCTCCATTATAAAGTTGTGGAAAGGTGTGGAGCTCGCTATGCATGAGAATGTCCTTAAGCTAAGGGTAGCATTGTTCATTAGCATAGTGACTGCTTGGGCCTCAGGAATAACCACCTTAGTTCGGGAGGCCATGATTCTCCATCGATTTGCAAATTGGATGAAGTCCTCATCGGGCTTCATTTCTTCCATTACCAGGTCAAAGAGGGTAGGGGCTATACTGGACATGTGTCCTAAATGAGTGAAGAACCACTCGGAGATGATGTCAAAGTTGATAATGTTGAACATGTGTGCAACATGATTACTTTTATGGTTTTGATGATGTCTGCCTCTGTAGTCATTAATGAGCTATACCTGCACTTGATAATGTTAATATTCATACATTTCAAGTCATTATACCTCCAGTGCAGATGATCAAGATCACGAGACATGGTTCAGCAAGTCTATACATCTAACAAAGTCCATACACTCGGGTTCAGCAAGTCTATACATCCAACAAAGTCCATACACTCGGCTTCAGCAAGTCTATACATCCAACAAAGTCTGTACACTCAGATTCATCAAGTCTATACATCCAACAAAGTCTATACACTCAGATTCATCAAGTCTATACATCCAACAAGGTCTGTACACTCGGATTCATCAAGTCTATACATCCAACAAAGTTTGTACACTCGGCTTCAGCAAGTCTATACATCCAGATGAAGTCTGTACGTTGCGGCAGATGAAGTCTATACGTTGCTGCAGATGAAGTCTGTACGTTGGCTGCATGCACAACACAAAGTCTATACGTTGCGGCAGATGAAGTCTGTACGTTGCGGCAGATGAAGTCTATACGTTGCTGCAGATGAAGTCTGTACGTTGGCTGCATGCACAACTCAAAGTCTGTACGTTGCACAAGACAAAGTCTGTACGTTGGCTGCTAGCACAACTCCAAGTCTATACGTTGGTTGATGGCTGCAACACAAGTCTATACATTGACCGGCTGCTTCACACGCAAAGTCTATACATTGCGTTTTGTTGTGTTCGTGCATCAAGTTACCAAGTTTGTACGATCATGAAGCAAGGCTGTACAGGCTCATGCATGATCAAGGTATAAAGTCTATACAGAGTTCATACATGCACACAAAGTCTACACGTCCAAGCCTTAATGCAAAGTCTATACAACAACTACAAGCTTCATTTAAATAGCCATGGTCACTGAACAAGATGAGAGTCCAAAGACAAATATTCAGTTGGTACCTTCTAGACCAACAAGGATGAAGTTACAGACATGAACGGGCTGCTAATGGACTCAAGTGACTGAGCTGGAGGGCTGACGAACCGACCCGGACTGAACTGGGGGGCTACCCAGCTGGCGGTCGACCGCAAGCATTGGGGCGGTCGACCGCCCCAGCTAGCAGACTCCCGTCTGCAGTTCTGTCAGCTGCAGGTCGACCGCCAGCCAGTAGCGGTCGACCGAAAATCCCAGGGACCGCCCGTTTGCAGATTTCTCAGTAGAGGTCGACAGCCAGAAGCTGTAGGTCGACCGCCAGCCCCGAGCCATCAATTGTTGACTTTTGTTTTCCACTTCGAAAAGGGCCATTCAACATGGATTTGTTTAATCCAAAAGTCACTTGATCACCCATGATTTGTGGATCTGGTCTGGGGCTTATCTATAGACCATTCAAAATCTATAAAACCAATACAAGAGGGTTAGAAACCCTAGTTGATGCAGTTGATGAAGTGAATCAAAGAGAGCTCAAGGGAGGCCATTTCGAGGGTACTGTAGCACCTTCGTGAACAGTACTTCGGGCTGGAGTTCTTCATCCTTCCAAGGTGATTCAAGCTCAGATCTGAAGCCAAGCAACCTCCAAGCATGCAAGAAGCATTCAAGGCACTCAAAGGTGATCAAAGCTACATCTATACACCTCTTCATCAACTCAAGGAGATTCAAGAAAAGATCAAGCTACATCCAATATTCTTCTTCATCAACTCAAGGAGATTCAAAGGAAAGATCAATCTACATCCTATATCTGCTCCATCAACTCAAAAGGATCAAAGGAAGATCAAAGCCTCAACAGATTCAAGATCCAACAATCTCAGACAAGATCTAGTTCATTCTAGCATATCTATATATCTTGTTTGAGCATTTTCATCTTGTTCTTTCTTCATTTCATTCAATCTATTGAAACTGAAGATCGTCCCTACCGGTGGTTAGTAGGAAGGCAATTGGGAGTTCTCCGATCTGCGGTGTAGCCGTCCCTGCCAGCTTTGTGTGTAGGAAGATAGAAAGTTGGTTTTCTCTGTTCTATGGTTTGGGGCGTGTCCCCGGTCAAGCTGTGAGTCAGCAAGGAAGCCTCACCGGGTTTTGGTGAGGGGTGGACGTAGGTTGCGGGGTTGCAACTGAACCACCTTAAAAATCCCTGTGTTGTGGGTTGTTTATCGTGTGTGATTGATCTATATCTTCTAACTCCATTCACAGGTTCGTGTGCTTCCATACTTGGTTAGATTGTTCACACACATATGCACTTTAAGTGATCAACATAGCACACACACACGCACGGTTGTTGCAAGCTATTGCATGCTCTAGTGTTATGCTTTATGATCCCTGCACTACAAGGCTTATTTCTTTCAAGATCACAAATGTGCTTAAAGAAGTGTGGACGTTTCATAGCTTGTAATCCAAGTCTTTTCATTTAAGCCACTCTACTTAATTCCGCTGTGCATTGTGCTTAAGTGATTCATTCACTTTATAAGAGTGGTTTAAGCTTCCGCTAGCTAAGAGTTTTTAAATAGGCCAAAGCTTGTGAAAGGATCTATTCAACCCCCCCTTCTAGATCCGTTTGCACCTCGTGGGACCCAACAAGTGGTATCAGAGAGAGGCTCTGTCATTCCCAGATCCAACGATCTGCAGGGAAAGATCCCGGTGTTTTTTATTAAGATGGATTCACATGCTACACTTACTTCGATGGCTTCTCCACCCATTTATGATGGTTCAGATTTTTCTACATGGGTTGGAAGAATATTCATCTATGTTAGCTCCATAGATCCACAATTGTGGACTCTTATATACAATGGTCCTCATGAGTTGCCATCAAATTCAATTGATTGGTTAGCCGAACTTGAGACCAAACACAATGATAATCATCTTGCATATAACTTAATTACAGCCGCAGTTGATCTAAGACTAACTCATCTTGTGTCCTCTTACAGCACAGCCAAGCAAGTATTGGACAAGTTGGTGAAAATCCATGAAGGGAAAGAACAAGAACAAGAATGCTTCATGGCCGACCGTGCAGAACAATCCAGCAATACATCCTCATCACAGGTAAACTCTGACTCCGAGGAATTCACTTTTGAAGAGCTTATGGAAGCCTATGATGAGTTGATCACACAATACAAAAAGGTCAAAACAGAAAACAAAAATTTGAAAAAGGATCTCAAGAAAATTAACAAAAATGAAAGCTCCATTTGTAAAAAGTGTTCTGTTTTTGAAGAGCTCAACAACACTCTCTCTTTTGATCTAGATACGCATAAACAAAGCATTGCATGTCTAAGGGATGAAAATGAAAATCTTCATGGTGAAATCACTAGGTTGGAAGAAATTGTAATAAAACTTCAAAACCAACCTAAGTCAATCTCTAATGATCTTGAATGGCAACAAAAACTGATTGACTCTATGAAAGAAGAGAATCGAGTGTTGTTGGAAAAGAAAATTGAACATGAAAAGGTTGAAGAAGAAGTGCATGAAAAACTGGTTGCACATGAAAAAGGTAAATCTGTCATTGATGATCACTCTGAAACTTTGCATGCTCTCGAACAACAAAATCAAAATCTTAAAGCAGTAAACGCCATGCTCAATGAGCAATTGGCAGCATGCGAAGAGGGCCTTGTTGAATCTAAACAACACATTTCCTCACTTGAAAATGAAATTCAAGGTTTGAATGATTTCTTGTCAATGTTTGCCCAAATCCAAGATTCTGGTTCACCGGAAGCCACCACTTCCTGTGGTCACCAAAAAGGGCATACTGCTCGAAAGAAAAGCAAAATTCAGCATGCTCATCCAAACATGCACCACAACATGTCCAATGCTAAATACCATGCTTTCCACAAAACGAATGTCCATTGTTATTATTGTGGTAAACATGGTCACACTATGCATGATTGTTTTATCTTGAGAAATGATGAGCTTAGAACAGGACAGCAAGTGAAAGAGCAAAGAAAGAAACAGGTCAACACTGGCAGTGGACCTACTCAGCAGATATCTGCACAGAATTACACGGGGAGTCAAAAGAGTCGACACTCCCATACAAGCAGGTCGACACTCTCCATGGCTTTAAACAAAAAACTTCCTCATTGCTGCTCTCATTGTGGTAAGTCTGGCCATACTGTCCAAGAGTGCTGGCACTTGAAGGGAAAGCATCACCTTCATGCCATGAAAGGTAAATCCCATGCTCGTCCACAAAAACAAAATGCATATGCACACGCACATGAACATAAAAAGAATGCTCAATCTTTTGTGCGCTGTTTTTACTGTGGGAAAAATGGTCATGACATATATGATTGTCATACAATGAGAAAGGATGATCTAATTTCCCTAAAACAGATGAGCTACATTGGTGAATATGATAAAGCTGCTAACCTACAAGGACCCAAGCAATCTTGGGTACCTAAAAATTCCAAATGAGAATTTTGGGTGCAGGATGTCTTGGAGCTGAACAAAGGATCATAAGGTCAATAAAAGCTCAAGACACAGGTATGTACATAAACCTTTAAGTTTAGATATCTTGCATGTTTAGTCTTGACATGTAGATAGTGCATCATATGTCTGCCCAATGTCATTAGATTCTGCAAACTGAATTGCTCTTTGAAATGCAAAACCCCCAAGGTGTGAGATGAACTTTTGAGCTTGATAACTTGCTCACACCATGCTTGATTTCAGCTGTTTAATTCATGAAAAACTTGTTATGCTGATGAAGTTGATGTGATGATGAGTTGCTTAAGTCTTGCTATCAGCTACATGAAATACTTGGACTTTGGTTTTGACGATGCATACCATGGCTGCATTCTCAACTCGTTATTCATGTAGCATTGCTCAAAAGGCGGAGTCTAGCAATTGACATCATCATGTTGCATTCAGTACAAAATCAATTGTGAATGATTTGTGTTTGCATCATCTTGTGATCTCATACTATTTTAATGCAAATCATGTTTAGGAAAACAAGAAAAAATGTTCGAACCTAAGCATGCATCTAGAATGAGCAATCATCTTGCAGCATCTTCATTGCTTTAAGCATTCACATAAGACTTATGCTGCAGAATTCATTGCCAATCCATGCATAATAAAATTGAATTCATGTTCACGATACATTGCATGGTTTGTATAGCATCATTCTTGCATGGCCATGGTATATCAAATGTTGATGTATGGAAAGGTAGGTTATGCTTGCCTAGAAGCACTCAATATGCGTGAGGTTTCACCTCCGCCACGTACCATGCGTCAATGTCGCATATAGGCCATATAGTAAGGGGGAGTTGTCTCTTTGCAGCATTCATGCATATGTTTCATCTTCATTCTGTTAACATCATGGCATAGAATGCATCTTCTCAGGGGGAGCTTGTTCATCATGAAAATCTAGTAAAAATTTTACCGGTCGACCTCACTCCTTTGACAGGTCGACCCCACATTTCTTTCTGTCTAAAAATTACTTTTGTCTGAGCTCAGTGCATAACCTCAGGGGGAGTGTTCTTCATCTATTCTTGCCTACCAGTTATGCAACACTCTCTTCTTAAACCAAGCCACTGCATGATATTACTTAATCCTTTTGTGGTTCAACTTGGATTCAAAGTGCCTTGAACTTCTTGGAGGATTCCCAATCTATTATTGAGGTTGTTTATCAGAGTAAATCTTCAAGAAGAATTTTCTCTTATAGAGTCTTGTGATTGCCTTGAACATGAATGATTTTGGTTTAACATTAATGATTTCTTGAGTCTTGAAGTTTGATGGTCTTGAACATGTTTGTGATCGGGTTTAATAGACTTAAACTAGTTTCTCGTGTTTTGACTTGTTATGCCATCTTGAATCTGAAAAATTTTTGAGTACAAAGGCATCCTTGATCGAGAAACTTCAGCTAAGTATTATTTTTAAACACTTGTTGAATCTGTTTATTTCAAAAAGTGGCTATACTTAAAGTAAGCTCAAGGCAGAGCAATGGCACTGTTGCTGAGAAATATATCTCCTCATCAAAGAAAATGAGGTTCGATATGTCATGAGGTGACTATGCTATCTCTGTTCTAAGTGAAGTAAAATCGTGAGCTACACTGAGTAACTGGGGGTGCTTGCGTCTGGTAAACGTGCACACTCACGTCAAAAGGTGGTTGCTACACTTGACTGCTCGTAAAATGATAGCAATCATCTTTCAAATGATTTCAAAAGAAAAATCTGAATGTGTAGCTCTCATGAATCAAATCTAAGTCATCTAAGTGTTTAGCCTCAATACTTATTGTGGTCACTCTCAAGGGAACCAATGAAACTGAATGAGTAAGATAAGAGAAGGTTAATCTGGTTTTGACATGAATTTCTGGTTCACTACTATTAAACTTGCATGCAAATGTTTTCATGTGATTCTACTGAGTAGGCCAAAACTCATTAGCATTAAACCAATCTGAATGTAAGAGCTGGTACATTTGGGTTCTATAACTGAAAATTCTGAAAAATCCATAACTCTGTTTATGAACTTGGTTTCAGATTAAAGAACCTCCATTCTCTCTTGAGAAGTCATATCTTGATGCTCCTTGTTGTTTGCCTTCATCTGCCATATCTACATAAATCATTCAGGCTGCCCCGATTACATCACCATACTACACAAGTGGTATAATCCAACAAGTGGTATCATCTTGATGCACCTTTTAAGTCGTCTCCAAAATCATTGGTGTCCTCTGTCAAATGATATCACATTGCTTTCTCATTCATTGGCATTTGGCATAAGTCCTAGCATCATTGTCATCATGTTTTCATGTATTAGGGTGGCATGCATGTCTTGACTTCATACAATTGTAGCTTGCATCAAAATTTGATCATTTCCATGCATTGCATAGAAAATCTAAACAAAATCTGAATATTGGAAAACCACTAAAAATCTGTAAAATTTGAAATCAAAAATTTGATCTTCGACTACTCTATCCATCTCCACTATTTGAGGAATTGAATCATGCTGCTGTGGCTCCACCTCTCACACTTACATTGTCTTTGCCAAGCCTCGAGTCCCTCGTTCTCTTTTCTGGATCTTTTGATGTTGTCAAAGGGGGAGAAGATTATGTGAGTCATTCATCAAAAAGGATGTGGTAAGAACCATGTGCGTCATTGTCAAAAGGGGATATAGTAAGAACCATATGAGTCATTGTCACAAGATGAATGTTGTTGACTCATAGTTGTCATGTGAATTACTAATGCATGTGAATCTCTAATGACTCATAGTTCAGAATGACTCATAGTTGCCATCATCAAAAAGGGGGAGAATGTTGAATATGTGTGCAACATGATTACTTTTATGGTTTTGATGATGTCTGCCTCTGTAGTCATTAATGAGCTATACCTGCACTTGATAATGTTAATATTCATACATTTCAGGTCATTATACCTCCAGTGCAGACGATCAAGATCACGAGACATGGTTCAGCAAGTCGATACATCCAACAAAGTCCATACACTTGGGTTCAGCAAGTCTATACATCAGCAAGTCCATACACTCGGCTTCAGCAAGTCTATACATCCAACAAAGTCCATACACTCGGCTTCAGCAAGTCTATACATCCAACAAAGTCTGTACACTCAGATTCATCAAGTCTATACATCCAACAAAGTCTGTACACTCAGATTCATCAAGTCTATACATCCAACAAGGTCTGTACACTCGGATTCATCAAGTCTATACATCCAACAAAGTTTGTACACTCGGCTTCAGCAAGTCTATACATCCAGATGAAGTCTGTACGTTGCGGCAGATGAAGTCTATACGTTGCTGCAGATGAAGTCTGTACGTTGGCTGCATGCACAACACAAAGTCTGTACGTTGCTGCAGATGATGTCTGTACGTTGGCTGCATGCACAACACAAACTCTGTACGTTGCGGCAGATGAAGTCTGTACATTACGGCAGATGAAGTCTATACGTTGCTGCAGATGAAGTCTGTACGTTGGCTGCATGCACAACTCAAAGTCTGCACGTTGCACAAGACAAAGTCTGTACGTTGGCTGCTAGCACAACTCCAAGTCTGTACGTTGGCTGCTAGCACAACTCCAAGTCTGTACGTTGGTTGATGGCTGCAACACAAGTCTATACATTGGCCGGCTGCTTCACACGCAAAGTCTATACATTGCGTTTTGTTGTGTTCGTGCATCAAGTTACCAAGTTTGTACGCTCATGAAGCAAGGCTGTACAGGCTCATGCATGATCAAGGTATAAAGTCTATACAGAGTTCATACATGCACACAAAGTCTACACGTCCAAGCCTTGATGCAAAGTCTATACAACAACTACAAGCTTCATTCAAATAGCCATGGTCACTGAACAAGATGAGAGTCCAAAGACAAAGATTTAGTTGGTACCTTCTAGACCAACAAGGATGAAGTTACAGACATGAACGGGCTGCTAATGGACTCAAGCGACTGAGCTGGAGGGCTGACGAACCGACCCGGACTGAACTGGGGGGCTGCCCAGCTGGCGGTCGACCGCAAGCACTGGGGCGGTCGACCGCCCCAGCCAGCAAACTCCCGTCTGCAGTTCTGTCAGCTGCAGGTCGACCGCCAGCCAGTAGCGGTTGACCGAAAATCCCAGGGACCGCCCGTTTGCAGATTTCTCAGTAGAGGTCGACCGCCAGAAGCTGTAGGTCGACCGCCAGCCCCGAGCCATCAATTGTTGACTTTTGTTTTCCACTTCAAAAAGGGCCATTCAACATGAATTTATTTAATCCAAAAGTCACCTAATCACCCAAGATTTGTGGATCTGTGTAGACACGCCAAAATTGACGTTACTCTGAGTACACCTCATATTACCTTGTAACGCCCCAATTTGACCCTCAAATTAGCTTTGTTTGAGTGGTTTTCCCCATTTTTCTTGGATTTCTCCTTTTTTTCACCCTTTTCTTATTTTTTCTATTTTTCCCTATTTTTCTGGATTTTTTTGGATTTTTCTGAATTTTTCTGGATTTACTGGGCATTTTTCTCTATTTTTCAGAAATAACGACTTAACTGGGGGCGTCTTTTAAATAACGACTTATACATGGGCGTTTTCTTAAAAATTGACGACTATATGGAAGGGCGTCCATTCTTTGAAATTTCCATTTTTCTAGATTTTTCTGGGAATTTTTCGGAATTTTTCGAGAATTAACGACTTATCATAAGGCGTTATTTTGAATAAAAAATCAAAAAAATGAATTCACGCCTCACGTGAGGGCGTGTCTTTCAAATGGATTTTATTATTATTATTTTTTTAACCCCCTTCCAGAGGTGATTTGGTGGCCTTCCGGGTGTCAGAAAAATTCGCAAAAATAGTCGTTGGAATCAGGGCGACGAGATGCACCTTCACCTAAAAAATGGGAAAATAATATTGAGAATTGAAAAATGGCCCTATTTTTAATATTTTGAATTAACGTCCTTTGTTAAGGCGTTTTTTAATTAACGCCTTTAAATCAGACGTGTTTCACAATTTTTCAAATAAATTCCAAAAATTGATTTTTAAATTAACGCCCTTATCTAAGGCGTGTTTTTAAAAGACGCCCTCTTTAAGGTCGTTAATTCTTGAATTGACGCCCTTGTTCAAGTCGTGTTTCAACTTCCATGTTCTAAACGAACGCAGCCTTTCCCCGAGGAGTCCCTGCTTCGTTTGGTCACTTTCCTCATTCTAATCCTTCTCTCTTTGGGCTCTTACCCGTTCTTATCCCTCTATCTCTTGATTTGAACCCTATTTAAAGAGCCCAGTCGGTTCTGTGATGAGGTTCCAAGGTTCCGGAGGTTTTCTCTTTCTGATTCTGTTTTCTTCTTCTTTCTCTTCTGTTTCTTCCTCCGTGTTTCTTCTTCTTCTTCTTCTGTGCCCTTTTCTTATCTTCTTCTTTTTTTTCTTCTTCTTCTGATTCTTCTTCTTATTCTTTTTATTCTTCTGCTGTCTTTCTTCTCCTCCTCCCGTCTGCTGCTTCTGTCTTTTCTCTTCTTCCTCTTTTATTTTCTTTTCTTTTACAGGGAACCGAAGGAAAGTTGCTGCTTGGCTTAGGAGAGGCTTCTTCCAACGATCAAGTTTCTATCGCCTTTGAGGCTTCATCCCCACCGAGCATTCAAAGCCAAGGAGCATCCAAAACAGATTTTTATTTTCTCTCCTTCATCATTCTTCTATTCTTCACTATCATTATTTTATTTTCATAGATCATGCATCATCTTTTATGGATCTCTCAACAATCATGTTGAGATCTCCCCATAGTGCATCTCTTGCACACCTCCCCTTTATTCTCATAATTATTATTTGCATTCATCATACATCTCCCACACCCTCTTTGCATAGGGGTTTAAGAGCAATCCCCTTAAGGTGTGTATTGTTCATATTTCTCATGCTCACCTATCTCTTTATTGAATTTGATGCTACACACATTATTTCTAATTCCTTTTATTATTGTTGTGTGTCTTTTTTGCAAGGGTAACCAAGTGAAGGACTCTCTTCATCGGCCGGCCGATTTGAAGAGAAAGGAAGCACCTACAATCAACCGCGTTTCAAGAGGTATTTTGCGATCATCTCCCCATGTTGTCTCCTCTTTGAGACCCTCGCGTCTCTGGCGATCACAACCTCCTTTTAGCACCCCGTGCTATTTTATTGCTATGTGTGCTTATTTTTATTGTTTATTCATATATTATTTTCTAAGTGGATTTTTAAAGGGATCTACAAATTGGCGATCACGGTGGGACCCTTTGTGTTCTTCTTTCATTACCCCTTTCCCCTTAGGCACCCGCGCGTGCCATCTCCCCTATTGCACCCTCGGTGCGTCTCCCTTTTGTGCCCCTTGGGCACCCTCCATTGGTTTTACACTCTCCCCTAAGTGATTGGTCAGTTTGTTGATTTTTCTTTAAAAATTTCCACTTATCTAAAATTCTTGATGAGCATGCTTATTTTATTGATTGCCATGATGCTGTGATTGAGTGTTAATATTGCTGGCCGTGAAGGTTTCCTGGAGAAAGTGAATTCACGCCTCTGGAAGAGGCGTTTTTATTGATTTAACGCCCTAACCAAGGGCGTCTTCTGAATATTTTACGCCCTCTGACAGGGCGTTTTCCAGCGTACTTCCGGGCTTTCTTGCTTTATATTACTGCCTGTGAATTCACGCCCTACTACAGGGCGTCTTTTACTTGATTAGCGCCCCAAGTCAGGGCGTGTCTTTGGATTCGACGCCCTCTGGACAGGGCGTCCTTTTATGGATAGCGCCTAACCCTAAGGCGCGTTTTAATCTGCCCCTGCGCCCTTCAGGTTAATTCACGACAGTCACACCGTCGTGTCTTTTTTTATTAGCGCCCCCTGCCAGGGCGTGTTTTTACTGTGGGTTTCCAGAACCCTTCTCGTGGGTGAGTTTTCATGCTTATCTTTGTTGATTGATCATTATTGTGCTGTTTGGCCTAATTTCCCCTGTTGCATTCATATTTGCATTTGGTTTGGGAGACCTCCCCTCCTCTTCATTAGGATCCACACACCCTCTTGGAATCGGGACGACCCTCCATTGAGCATTCCGTCTCTTTGGACTGGAAATCCCTTTTCCAAGCCTCCATAAGCCCCCGCACCCGTGGATTCCCTCACGGACGCCGGGCAGGTTGTACCCTTTGAAGTCCCGATATAGTTGGCCTAATACGTGGTGAGTGAGAGTTCCTAGTTGGCATTGGAGTTCAACTCATATTGAAACTAGGTTCCTCCCCCCCCTTGTGTGAATCTTTCCAAACTTTATTAAAGTTCATTAATTCACCAAGGATTAAACAAATCAAAATCACGGTAACCATTCCAACTTGTGTGCTTCTTTGCAATTATTGAGAACTTTGATTATATAATGGCTTACCATGATAGAAACATGTTCAATTCAATTAATGAGGATGCACAACCTAGCACTTCATATCCTCAATTTCAACATGTTAATCATCATCATTCTCACCATTCTTTCAAGGGACCACGTCCTTATTCTCATGGTCATGCCCGACCCATGGGCAATGTCCATCCTCATGGTCCCCCTACTCAAGTTCGAGCCACTATTCCTACGGGACCGTCTCCTCCCAATGATGAGAAGGTCTCTCAAATCTTGCATGCATTAGATCATCTTACCCCTCAACAGATCCAAGCCCTTAAGGCTGCCGTTGAGGGTACATCTCTTGCATCTCTCCCTCCTTCCAATTCTATTCGGGTGGCCCATCACCCACCTCCTTCCAATTCTATTCGGGTGGCCCATCACCCATCTCCCTCCAATTCTATTCGGGTGGCCCATCACCCATCTCCTCCTCCTTCTATTCCTATACGGGTGGCCCATCACCCACCTCCTCCTTCCAATCATATTCGGGTAGCCCATTACCCATCTCCTCCTGTTCATTCTACTCGGGTGGTCCTACACCCGCCTCCTTCTATTCCTCCTCCAACACGGCCCCGAGGCCCATTTACTCCTTGCAATCCGTTCCGTCCGGGTTCTTTTACGGGTCGTCCCGTCAACTCCCCTCCACGGCCTTTTTATACGACCCCTCCTCCTTCAATGCCCTGCCAACCTTCTGTTGCCCAAGTTACACCCCTCCAGCAAACTCTCCTCGATAAGATTACTTTGATGGAGGAACAAATAAAGAGGGTCACGGCTCCTCCTACTCCAGTCAATCCTCTCCATGTCGCTTTGGACGACATTACAAGAATGGAGAGAGAATGGAAAGATAGGATGGACGACTACGGCGTTGATATTCCAAGTGAGCAAGAACCGACATTTGAAGAATCTGAGGCAATATACGATGATGAAGATGTGCAGGCACCCCTTCCGAGTTTCCTTAATTTCCCGCTCCCTCCACTTTCATTCGATGTACCTCCTGCTCAGGATGAAACCATCCCCGATCCAATCCCTATTTATGAGACTAACTGGTGTTACGATGATGGGTCGATACTCCAATCACCCACACCGCCACATTGTAAGTCTCCTCCCATCCTTGACACCGCATACATTACACCTCCTCCTGTTACACCATCAACCTCCGCAACACTGGCCTCCCCCAAGCCTTCCACTATCAAACCTCCACCCGTTAAGCCATCTACCTCCACACCTTTAGCCTCCATTGAACCCACCACTGAACCTTCCCCAATTAACCTCCCATTACCGCCACCTCGGCCTTCCATTATCCCTTTAAAACCCACTTTGCTTATTCCTCCACCATATAGCCTTACGCCTTTACCCATGGTTAGTCCTGAGCAGGATCCACCCCTTTTTGCACCCGAGCCCATCCCGACTGCTTCCGAGCAAGGGGAGAAGCTCGACGTGTTTGAACCTCCGCCCCCATTCACCCATTTGCCAACACTTTCCATTATAACTCCACCATCCACGGAGCCTTCCGCCTCCGCCTCACCTCCCTTTGTTACTCGGAAGGGGCGTGCTTCTGCAGCTACTTGCGCCAAGGATAAGCAAGAGCCGGGTAAGAAAACTTTGGCCACGGCCGTGCCATTCAAGATACAGGAATTCATTTGCCGGATGCCAATCCGGGTTATTGTGCCAATCACGGCCGAAGAAGTCAAGTCGCCGCCATGCCGGGCATTGATGCCGTTTGAAGGCCGGGCAGGGCACCCTTTGTTCAAACCTTCGAATTCCGAATTCATTTACAAGGGGCGAATGCCCATTTTATTCAACATTCCATATTCATCACCATCAATGGGCATGGCAACGCTTCATTTTCCAACTCTACGACTCCCTCACCTTATTGATCTTCGCTTTCCAAGGGGGTTGTCATTTATTGAAGCTTCTTTTATTGAGCCAATTGGTTGTATTCTTTCACTGCCGTGGAGGGGCAGTTATCTTAATGCTAAGGAGCCATCCCTTATTTGTTCCACTTTCTATTCATCCATATCCATTTCAATCACTTTTTCTTCATGGGTCACTCTAAGGGAAAAGAGGAGGATCTCACCTTCTCACCCTTCACATTCTTCTTCTTCTTCGAATTTCATGCATTTTTCATTCATTCATTCATTCCATTCTTTGCATTCATTACATCCATCATTTTGCATACATTTGCACCTCCTAATCCCCGGGTTTCCAAACCCGTATCTCCCCCGTCTTCCGGCACCGCCGGACATTCCGCAATTCTCATCTTGTTCATCTTCATCCGCTTTAATCGGGCATGACGCCCTTTTCCATCTCATTCCTCCGGAACCTCCGGATTCTCCACTTAATTTTCTCCACTTTTTCCCGGGGCACAACGCCCCTTTCCACTTTATTCTTTCTATTCCTCCGGACCTTTTCCTCGGGCACGACGCCCCTTTACATTCTCTTATTCCTCCGGAACCTCCGGATTCTCATGCCTTTTCTGATTCTATTCCTCCGGAACCTCCGGACTTTCCCCTCGGGCATCGCGCCCCTTTCTATATTCTCCCTCCGGAACCTCCGGATTCTCCACCTAATTGTCTCCGTCTTTTCCTAGGGCATGACGCCCCTTTCCATCTCATTCCTCCGGAGCCTCCGGATTCTTCCCTTGTCCTTTCAGGGCATCGCGCCCCTTTCCCGGTTATTCCTCCGGAACCTCCGGACATTCCCCTCGGGCATCGCGCCCCATTCTATATTCTTCCTCCGGAACCTCCGGACTTTCCCCTCGGGCATCGCGCCCCTTTCTATATTCTTCCTCCGGAACCTCCGGACTTTCCCCTCGGGCATCGCGCCCCTTTCTATATTCTTCCTCCGGAACCTCCGGACTCTCCTCTCGGGCATCACGCCCCTTTCCATCTCATTCCTCCAGAACCTCCGGACCATCCATCTTTCTTCCGATTCATCTTTCTGCTCCTCCGGGATATCGTCTCCTTCATTTTCTTCTTCCTTTTTCATCATCTTTTTCCATATTTCTTCCGAGGGCATCGCGTCCCTTCTTTCGTTATCTCTCCGGAGCCTCCGGATGATTTCTCCTCTCACGATCCTCCTCTGCCTCCGGACCCTCCGGATCCACCTCTTTCCATCTATCAATTTCTTCATCTGATTCCTCCTAATCATGGGTCCGACCCAACTTCTTCCACATCCACTGCCTTGGGCATCTGCCCCTTCTCCCATTGTTTTCGAGGCTTTAGTCCTCACTCCTCCTTCTAATTCTCCACTTCTTCTGTAGACCTTTCATGTGATCAGGGTCTCCGCGCCTTAGTGAGGGAGTTCTAGCCCTCGCCTCTCTTCCTTTTCTTCTTATTCGTCTGAGTCTGGTCTTGGCACCACCACTTCTTGTTAAGCCACTTTCAATCCTTGCTTCCAATCCTTTTATCTGCCAAAGAGGACTATCCCACAATGACCATCCGTCTGGGCAGCTGCTTCAACGAAGGTTGCAAGGTAATATTTTGGCGTAAGTACGCATTTTCACGATATCATTTCATCATTGCATAAGGCGTGTTTTTAAGATAAGGTGTTTCTTAACAAGATTAAGAATGGTGTTTTAAACCTTTATCTTAGGCTTTTGTTTAATGAAATCATTCTCAAAAGAGTCTTTAGACTTGCTTTCGCAGCACTTTGGGTAATAAGAACCCCGCGCTGGGAATTCAACATTCTCTCCCCGCTTGTTAAGAGCAACCCTTAGCTGGGCATTCCACACACTTCACGGCGTCCTTAGCCGGCTTCGTTGATAAAACATCGTCCCTACTTTGGCCATGCCATGAGTGTATCTGAAAGTCTTTTTCTCTTCTTCACTCGGCCGCATGCAGGGGCAAGAGGTTGACGGATGAGATGACCAACCTTGGTAATCCCCAATACGAGAGGAGTCTCAAATAGGGGCAGTCTTGACCCAAAATCAATATGAGTTTTCATGATATACATCTAGCCACAAGGGCTATTATGAAAATCAAGTCGAAATTTCAATAAATTCAAAATTGTGAAATATGGCATGTCAAGAGTGGTAAAGTCCCCGCAGGGAAAACCCTGGTCGTATGCATGTCATGGGTCTAAAAATCAAAGGCACAAAGCCCCAGCGCAACAGACTACCTCTTTGAGGGTTAACACCTTGGAAGGAATTCAAGTCTAGATGTCTCCCATCCTGCATAAAGTTTATCTCCAATTATTCTTCTCTTCTCCCTCCAAGACCGAATGTTTCTCGGGTATGGCCTTGGTAGGGACACCGTTGATCAAAGGCAGTCGGTTATAGGACGCCACTTTCAATGCACGCCCGGCTTTGGGCAGTTTTAAGCAAAAGGGGAAGGAACGAGGACCCCTAGTTAATGGTTTAAAACACCCTTGGATGCTGCATTAGCTATGTCTAAACCAAAATCCAAAAATTTTGAATATAACCAAAATCAAACAAAAAAAAATTGAATATTTCTTGTCCAAAATCCATAAAAATTTGAATACCTTTCTCAAAACTTCATAAAAATTTAAATATTTTCCAAAACCCACAAAAATTTGCATATTGATCAAAACTCATAAAAATTTAAATATTTTCCAAAACCCACAAAAATTTGCATATTGATCAAAACTCATAAAAATTTGAATATTTTCCAAAACCCACAAAAATTTGCATATTGATCAAAACTCATAAAAATTTGAATATCTTTTTCAAAACTCATAAAAATTTGCATATTTCAAAACTCCAAAAATTTTGCATTGTATTTTCTGATGGTGCCTTTTGCAGGAACAACAAATTTTGCAAGGACCAGGAGCACGGGATGAGTCCCCTTTCACTCATTGTTATCAATCCATTGATTCTTCCCGACATTTTTCATGACTTGCCGCTGGGCATTTGATTATCAATTCCTCATATCTCCCTGGGCATTTTGATTGTTACATCTCCCGGTTATCATCTTGATTATTCATCTCATTATCATTCAATCAACTCCTGCTAATCATTTTCTCGATTTTCAATCATTCAGCTCCAATTTTGATTAGCCAGATTGTCTCCTCATGACAACATAACAAATAATGATGCTTTGCAATGCCTTGCTATTCATGTTATCCATGCTTTGCCCTACTATGTGTTATTCATGGCTATGAAATACTATGCTATGCTTAAAGGCCTTATTCATTGCTTGTTATATCTTTTATATCTTGGCTAATGAAATTTTGAGCGCAGGATAAGAAGCTCATGGTCCCGCCGACTGGGCATCATCATTATCCAAGCCCCACAGTGCTTGCAGCTCATTTCTCAGTTCCCCCATGTGCCCATTGCTATCACAATCTCCCTGTATGCATTTTACTATATGTTAATACGCTATTAGATTATATCAAGGACCTTGTAGCTTTGGTAAATCTGGAATTTGAGTTCCCCTTCATCAAAAACAATGATAATTCCAGAGGAGTCTTAGTCACACGGATAGGCCGTTGAGCCGTCCAAGATTGGGGACGATGGTTCCCTTTTTACGAATTGGTGCGTGGATAAACGGGCTTCGGCTTAGTATCAGCTCGCGAAATCGGTTTCTTGACCCAGTCTTGGCAGTTTAACAATATTATCCTTGATTATTCTATATTTTCATTTGATTTATTTTTCCCTTTAAACCCAGCATGCATTCATGTAGGAATTTGAAACAATTGTTGAAAAAATCATTCTGATAAGCTGTTTTTGTGGGTCAAATTGATCTTGATCTTCAATATGATTTTTTCATTGCCGAATTGAATCCTCAGTGCGTTTTGTCGCTATTTTGGGTGATTTTCTCGAAAGCTCCCTGTTTGGATTTTTATCATCTTATTTTTCAAACTTTCCCCTTTGATCCACCTTGGCTGCAGCACGTCCACATGGCTGGTAACCGCTCCCCAATGGTGAAATCTACAGGTTTGTGACCTGGGGTACTTCCACCGCGCTGGAAGTTGATCATTTATTTTATCTCCTTCGTGCACCGCGTGCACACTCCCCATTTTATCCAAACATTGTTGATTTCATTGAATTTCCCGAGATTTGCTTCATCTCGAGCTTTTGATTTCATTTCTCTCAAGTGATGTTGATTGCGTGTCTCATCACACCTTGGCATCTACTTTTCAGTTTGCTACGCTCCCTTGCAAAGCAGACGCCAAGGCGGGGCAGCTGTAGACACGCCAAAATTGACGTTACTCTGAGTACACCTCATATTACCTTGTAACGCCCCAATTTGACCCTCAAATTAGCTTTGTTTGAGTGGTTTTCCCCATTTTTCTTGGATTTCTCCTTTTTTTCACCCTTTTCTTATTTTTTCTATTTTTCCCTATTTTTCTGGATTTTTTTGGATTTTTCTGAATTTTTCTGGATTTACTGGGCATTTTTCTCTATTTTTCAGAAATAACGACTTAACTGGGGGCGTCTTTTAAATAACGACTTATACATGGGCGTTTTCTTAAAAATTGACGACTATATGGAAGGGCGTCCATTCTTTGAAATTTCCATTTTTCTAGATTTTTCTGGGAATTTTTCGGAATTTTTCGAGAATTAACGACTTATCATAAGGCGTTATTTTGAATAAAAAATCAAAAAAATGAATTCACGCCTCACGTGAGGGCGTGTCTTTCAAATGGATTTTATTATTATTATTTTTTTAACCCCCTTCCAGAGGTGATTTGGTGGCCTTCCGGGTGTCAGAAAAATTCGCAAAAATAGTCGTTGGAATCAGGGCGACGAGATGCACCTTCACCTAAAAAATGGGAAAATAATATTGAGAATTGAAAAATGGCCCTATTTTTAATATTTTGAATTAACGTCCTTTGTTAAGGCGTTTTTTAATTAACGCCTTTAAATCAGACGTGTTTCACAATTTTTCAAATAAATTCCAAAAATTGATTTTTAAATTAACGCCCTTATCTAAGGCGTGTTTTTAAAAGACGCCCTCTTTAAGGTCGTTAATTCTTGAATTGACGCCCTTGTTCAAGTCGTGTTTCAACTTCCATGTTCTAAACGAACGCAGCCTTTCCCCGAGGAGTCCCTGCTTCGTTTGGTCACTTTCCTCATTCTAATCCTTCTCTCTTTGGGCTCTTACCCGTTCTTATCCCTCTATCTCTTGATTTGAACCCTATTTAAAGAGCCCAGTCGGTTCTGTGATGAGGTTCCAAGGTTCCGGAGGTTTTCTCTTTCTGATTCTGTTTTCTTCTTCTTTCTCTTCTGTTTCTTCCTCCGTGTTTCTTCTTCTTCTTCTTCTGTGCCCTTTTCTTATCTTCTTCTTTTTTTTCTTCTTCTTCTGATTCTTCTTCTTATTCTTTTTATTCTTCTGCTGTCTTTCTTCTCCTCCTCCCGTCTGCTGCTTCTGTCTTTTCTCTTCTTCCTCTTTTATTTTCTTTTCTTTTACAGGGAACCGAAGGAAAGTTGCTGCTTGGCTTAGGAGAGGCTTCTTCCAACGATCAAGTTTCTATCGCCTTTGAGGCTTCATCCCCACCGAGCATTCAAAGCCAAGGAGCATCCAAAACAGATTTTTATTTTCTCTCCTTCATCATTCTTCTATTCTTCACTATCATTATTTTATTTTCATAGATCATGCATCATCTTTTATGGATCTCTCAACAATCATGTTGAGATCTCCCCATAGTGCATCTCTTGCACACCTCCCCTTTATTCTCATAATTATTATTTGCATTCATCATACATCTCCCACACCCTCTTTGCATAGGGGTTTAAGAGCAATCCCCTTAAGGTGTGTATTGTTCATATTTCTCATGCTCACCTATCTCTTTATTGAATTTGATGCTACACACATTATTTCTAATTCCTTTTATTATTGTTGTGTGTCTTTTTTGCAAGGGTAACCAAGTGAAGGACTCTCTTCATCGGCCGGCCGATTTGAAGAGAAAGGAAGCACCTACAATCAACCGCGTTTCAAGAGGTATTTTGCGATCATCTCCCCATGTTGTCTCCTCTTTGAGACCCTCGCGTCTCTGGCGATCACAACCTCCTTTTAGCACCCCGTGCTATTTTATTGCTATGTGTGCTTATTTTTATTGTTTATTCATATATTATTTTCTAAGTGGATTTTTAAAGGGATCTACAATCTGGTCTGGGGCTTATCTATAGACCATTCAAAGTCTATAAAACCAATACAAGAGGGTTAGAAACCCTAGTTGATGTAGTTGATGAAGTGAATCAAAGAGAGCTCAAGGGAGGCCATTTCGAGGGTACTATAGCACCTGCGTGAACAGTACTTCGGGTTGGAGTTCTTCATCCTTCCAAGGTGATTCAAGCTCAGATTTGAAGCCAAGCAACCTCCAAGCAAGCAAGAAGCATTCAAGGCTCTCAAAGGTGATCAAAGCTACATCTATACACCTCTTCATCAACTCAAGGAGATTCAAGAAAAGATCAAGCTACATCCAATATTCTTCTTCATCAACTCAAGGAGATTCAAAGGAAAGATCAAGCTACATCCAATATCTGCTCCATCAACTCAAAAGGATCAAAGGAAGATCAAATCCTCAACAGATTCAAGATCCAACAATCTCAGACAAGATCTAGTTCACTCTAGCATATCTATATATCTTGTTTGAGCATTTTCATCTTGTTCTTTCTTCATTTCATTCAATCTATTGAAACTGAAGATCGTCCCTACCGGTGGTTAGTAGGAAGGCAATCGGGAGTTCTCCGATTTACGGTGTAGCCGTCCGTGCCGTCTTTGTGTGTAGGAAGACAGAAAGAGGGTTTTCTCTGTTATGTGGTTTGGGGCGTGTCCCCGGTCAAGCTGTGAGTCAGCAAGGAAACCTCACCGGGTTTTGGTGAGGGGTGGACGTAGGTTGCGGGGTTGCAACTGAACCACATTAAAAATCCCTGTGTTGTGGGTTGTTTATCGTGTGTGATTGATCTATATCTTCTAACCCCATTCACAAGTTCGTGTGCTTCCATACTTGGTTAGATTGTTCACACACATGCACTTTAAGTGATCAACATAGCACACACACACACGCACAGTTGTTGCAAGCTATCGCATGCTCTAGTGTTATGCTTTATGATCCCTGCACTACAAGGCTTATTTCTTTCAAGATCACAAATGTGCTTAAAGAAGTGTGGACGTTTCATAGCTTGTAATCCAAGTCTTTTCATTTGAGCCACTATACTTAATTCCGCTATGCATTGTGCTTAAATGATTCATTCACTTTATAAGAGTGGTTTATGCTTCCGCTAGCTAAGAGTTTTTAAATAGGCCAAAGCTTGTGAAAGGATCTATTCAACCCCCTCTTCTAGATCCGCTTGCACCTCGCGGGACCCAACAAATAAGATCAACTGCGGGGAGAGAATAAATCCAACGGAGGGCCTCACCCTCGAGGGACTTTTGGAATAGATGAACTAAAAGGACCCGATCATATAGCCATTGGTGGGAATCCATGAGAAAACCTGAGAGATGATGGTGCGGGTCAGTGGTGCCATCGTACTTCTGGTATTTAGGAGCTTTGAAACATGGCGGAAAGTACGCATTAGAGAGTTTACAGTATTGAGCCAAAGAGTGGGGACAAGCAGTTGGCATACTTTTGGCAACCACTTGTCGAACACAGTTTTAGACCTCCTACTTGGAGATGATATCAGCCTCTCTTGAGGACATGGTTGTAGCTGGATGACCTTGGGAATGAGTGACCTCTTACAAAGTAAAGGGGTAGCAGGATTGGAGTGGGACATCATGCAAGGGCTTGCTAGAAGACCATTGAAATGCAGTTTGAACCCTTTGGGGAGTGAATTGAGAGGTAGTCAGAGCTTTTCCTTGGGAGGCCAAGGTGATTAGATCTTCAGGAGTATATCGGGATAGAACATTGACCAGCTCTTGACCCTCGTGAGGTGATAGTGTGGGAGGTTTAAAGCTAACCTGCTCTTGTTCACTATATGAGGAAGCCATGTCAACATTGGCAGCTTCGTTAGGAGAAGCTGGGAACATTCCTATAAAAGCACTAGGGATACTATCCTCTATTTTAAATAATGGGTTTATTTGAACATCAGAATTGAATTGAGGAAGGTGTTCCTCTTCATAATAGGGGTTAGGAAACATGCGTTCTATTAGCAACGAATCCTACCCAACTTTTAAAGTTTAAGTGGAAGTTAAATGAAATTATGGGAAGATGATGGTTTATAGTAACAAACAAGTTTATCACAGCAATGTCCCAAAGTTTTAGCTTTAGTTTAGCCCATGATGTAAACGAATTCCTAAAGGTTCTCACGAGATGAGCAATAGATGATCTAAGGGTGAAAGCTTTTCTCTGGGGAGCCTAAGGAATTTCTTCACTAAAACCCATGGGATTTTCTAACGGGACTTTTTTGGAACCTACCCGATGACTGTGTGGGAATCCATGGTCTGCGGGGACTTATGGAGGTTCCCTAATGGAAAGGACTAGTTACACCTGAGTGGGAATCCCCATGTGAAGAGTCTGATTCCAACGAGAGGGGTTTTTCCTAACAAGATGTGATGCGACTCTTCTTGAACCCAACCCTGAGCTCCGACCTACAATAGAACAAGAAACAACTAGCAAGCAACACAAACAAAATAGCAAGACAGAATCAAAATCTTGACAGAGAGAGGCTAAAGAGCTGGCCGTCCAGGGGCTAAACGGCTAGGGTGCTGGCCATTCTCAGAGGTCTAGGTAGCCAAGGCATTGGCTGCTTACAGTGGCAAACGGCCCGGGTTTTGGCCATTCAGAGTCATAGGCGGCCAGACGTTTGGCCATTTACAGAGGGTAGAGGCGGCCAGCAGTTTGGTCGCTTATAGGTTCATGCGCCCAAAAGTTGGGCCATTTTTTGTACAACATCGTAACAGAAACAAGACATAAACAAACACAAACAAAAGCACCTGCGCTAAAATATAAACAAAATTTCTATAGCCTTGGACTTTGAGTACAACAAACTCACAGTAAGCAGCAACGAGTCCCACCGTGATTGCCAGAGGGGTTGTAGGCACCGGAGATTCGGCTTCACCTTCCTCCCTTCTAGGGTCAGGGCCGAAGTCTAACACTACAGTGCAATGAAATCAAACGGTGATCACCAGGGAAGTTTACCTGGTTCCTGCAAGAACATGATACCATAATATGCCTCAGGGTGGGAGCTTGTGGAATCTCGACTTCTCCATTCTCGGTCGGCCAAGGATGGAGAGCCCTGTGGTTTGCTACATCGAAGACCTGAAAACAGAAGCAAAACTCTCGAAAAGAACAAAAAGACACCAGCTAGAGCTGGGTTTATGCAGCAAATGTTCAGAAGTAGCAACAAAATGGGAAAAATGGTGGTGGATTTACCTGGAAGGGTGTTTGGAAGGGGGGATGACCAATGATTTCGACCACCAGCCTCCCCTTTTGTTTAGATTTGGAAACCTCTATAAAAAGGATACTAACATGGAATTTCTAGTATGCAACAAGAAAGAGAAGGAAGAGTGGATGATCAAACCAGGAGGCGGCCATAAAGCAAGTCGTTCAGCGTTCGAAATGGCCAAAGGGGTGGCTACTCACCAAACACAGCAAGTCAGAGGGTGCGAGGCGTTTGCCAGTAGGAAAGAAGGCACCTTGTCTACAAGAGGTTTGCCAGAAGAGGAAGAGCTCTCTGCCACCGAGCTCCTTGTCTTCTCTCCACTTTCTACACTCTCTGTATTCTCTCTTTGTTATCTCCACCTTCTCCTCCTCACTACTCTGCCACTCTTCCATTGTCTCTCCCCTCCTCTGCCTCTCCTCTGTTCAAAAGTCCTTCTCAATCCGAGATAAGTCTCCTCCGCCAATCACCCGTCATGGACGTGGGTAGCGAGGCAGGAAGGGATCTCTGAGCGTGGAGGCGGTTCCAGGGAGTGTTCGACGTGCAAGAAGAATCGTGGGTCATGGGGCTTGACTGTAGACACGCCAAAATTGACGTTACTGTGAGTATATCTCATATTACCTCGTAATGCCCCAATTTGACCCTCAAATTAGTTCTATTTGAGTGATTTTTCTCACTTTTCTTAGATTTTTCCCTTTTTTCACCCTTTTCTTATTTTTTCCTATTTTTCTGGATTTTTCTAGATTTTTCTAGATTTTCTGGGTATTTTTCTCTATTTTTCCGAATTAACGACTTGATGTGGGGCGTCTTTTAAATAACGACTTAGGCTTGGGCGTTTCTTAAGAAATTGACGACATATATTGAGGGCGTCAATTCCACTCATTTTCCATTTTTCTGGATTTTTCTGAGAATTTTTCAGAATTTTTCGAGAATTAACGACTTAGCATAAGACGTTACTTTGAATTTGAAAAGAATAAAAAAATCAAAAATTGAATTCACGCCTTACACACGGTCGTCACTTTTTCAAATTGTTTTTTTTAAATATTATTTTCCACTCTCTTCCAGAGGTGATTTGGTGGCCTTCCGGGTGTCAGAAAAATTCGCAAAAATAGTCGTTGGAATCAGGGCATTGAGATGCACCTCCACCTAAAAAATGAGAAAATAATATTGAGAAATGGAAAATGGCCCTATTTTGAATATTTTGAATTAACGTCCTTGGTTAAGGCGCGTTTTAATTAACGCCTTTGACTCAGACGTGTTTCACACTTTTCAAATAAATTCTAAAATTCGATTTTTGAATTAACGCCCTGATATAAGTCGTGTTTTTAAAAGACGCCCTCTGGCAGGTCGTCAATTCTTGAATTGACGCCCTGGTCCAGGTCGTGTTTCAGTTTTGTGTTCCGAACGGACGCAGCCTTTCTCCCAGAGGATCCCTGCTTCGTTTGGGCTCTTGCCCATTCTTATCCTCCCCTATTTTGGGCTATTGCCCGTTCTTATCTCTTCCTCCTTTAGACTCTTTCCTTCTTATCTTTTTTTACCTTATTAATAGAGCTTATGAGCTCTGTTAATCGGTTGGATTCCGGAGGCTTCTTCCCTGTTATTTTTCTTTTGTTTTTTTTCTTCCTCCCTCCGTTGTTCTTCCGTTTTGTTTTCTTTCCCGTTTCTTTTTCCCCCTTCTTTTCTTCGCAGGTTGTTGTGGCTGAAAGGAGGGGCTTCCATGGCGCGCTCTTCATCATCTTATTGAAGCTCACTTCCCCTTGAATATCAAAGCCCAAGCAACAGGCTTCTTCTCTCCTTTTTTATTATCATTCTTTTACTACATCATTCGGTTGCATGCATGATCATTCATGTATTTATTTTTTTTAAAACTCAACCACGTTGAGAACTCCCATTGAGTGCATCTCTTGCACTCTTTCCCCTTGTTTCATTTTGCATACATCCATCATATCTCCCACCCTTTTGCATAGGGGTTTAAGGGCCAATCACCCGCAAGGTGTGTCTTAATCCTATGATATTTCATGCTCATCTATTCAAGAATTTGATGCTACACCATTGTTTCTAATCCATATCTTTTGGTGGTATTTGTTTATTTTGCAAGGGTAATAAAAGCAAGAACTCTCTTCATCGGCCGGCCGATTTGAAGAGAAAGGAAGCACTCACATCCCCGCACTTTAGAGGTATTCTTCGCGATCATCTCTCCCATGCTTTCATTGTTATATTTTTGAGACCTCGTGTCTCTGGCGATCACACACTCCCCTTGTGCACCTCGTGCATGTTTCATATCCACCATTGTTTATTATTTGCATATTCATTTAATTTTCCTTAAGTGGATTATTCTAAATTAGAGATCTACAAATTGGCGATCACGGTGGGACACTTTGTGTTCTTCCTTTATTACCCCTTTCCCCTTAGGCACCCGCGTGTGCCGTCTCCCTTATTGCACCCTCGGTGCGTCTCCCTTTTGTGCCCCTCGGGCAACCTCCATTATTTTTTACCCTTCCCTAATTGATTTGCCATTTTGTTGTCTCTTCCTTAGAATCTCCACCTATTTAAAATTCTTGATGAGCATGCTTATTCTAGTGATTGCCATGACGTTGTGATTGAGTGTTATTACTGCTGGCCGTGAAGTTTTTCTGGAGAAAGTGAAGTCACGCCCCTGGCAGAGGCGTTTTTTTTGATTTAACGCCCTAACCCAGGGCGTCTTATTCATATTTCACGCCCTCTGACAGGGCGTTTTTCAGCATATTTGAGAGTTTTCCTGCTTTATATTACTGCCTGTGAATTCACGCCCTGCTCCAGGGCGTCTTTTACTTGATTAGCGCCCCACATCAGGGCGTGTCTTTTTGATTTGACGCCCGCTGGACAGGGCGTCCTTTTATTGATAGCGCCTCACCCTAAGGCGCGTTTTACTCTGCCCCTGGGCCCCTCACGTGATTCACGACAGTCACACTGTCGTGTCTCTTATTAGTAGCGCCCCCGGCCAGGGCGTGTTTTTACTGTGGGTTTCCAGAACCCTTCCCCGCTGTGGTTTTTCATGCTACTTCATGCTTGTCTTTGTTGATTGATTGATTATTGTGGTTGGCCTACTTACCCTGTTGCATTCTTTGCATTGGTTTGGGAGCCCCCCTCCTCTTCATTAGGATCCACACACCCCCTTGGTGAAGGAACGACCCTCCATTGAGCATTCCGTCTCTTTGGATTGGAAATTCCTAAACCAAGCCTCCGTAAGTCCCCGCACCCGTGGATTCCCTCACGGACGCCGGGCAGGTTGTACCCTTTTGGAGTCCCGATATAGTTGGCCTAATACGTGGTGAGTGAGAGTTCCTAGTTGGCATTGGAGTTCAAATCTCATTTGAAACTAGGACTCTCCTTGTGTGAATCATTCCAAACTTTATTAAAATCCTTAATTCACCAAGGATAAAACAATCAAAAATCACGGTAACCATTCCAACTTGTGTGCTTATTTGCATAATTATTGAGAATTTTTGATTATATAATGGCTTACCATGATAGAAACATGTTCAATTCAATTCATGAGGATGCACAACCTAGCACTTCATATCCTCAATTTCAACATGTTAACCAGCATTCTCACCATTCTTTCAAGGGACCACGTCCTTATTCTCATGGTCATACCCAACCCATGGGCAATGTCCATTCTCATGGTCCACCTACTCAATTTCAGGCCACTATTCCCTCGGGACCGTCTCCTCCCAATGATGAGAAGGTCTCTCGAATCATCCATGCATTAGATCATCTTACCCCTCAACAGATCCAAGCCCTTAAGGCTGCCGTTGAGGGTACATCTCATGCATCTCCCCCTCTTTCCAATTCTATACGGGTGGCCCATCACCTACCTCCTTCCAATTCTATTCGGGTGACCCATCACCCATCTCCCTCCAATTCTACACGGGTGGCCCATCACCCACCTCCTCCTTCCAATCATATTCGGGTAGCCCATTACCCATCTTCCCCTATTCATTCTACTCGGGTGGTCCGACACCCGCCTCCTTCTATTCCTCCTCCTTCAAGGCCCTGCCAGCCCTCTATTGTTCAAGTCACACCCCTCCAACAATCTCTTTTTGATAAGATTACTTCCATGGAGGAACAATTAAAGAGGGTCACGGTTCCTCCTACTCCAGTCAATCCTCTCTATGCGGCTTTGGATGATATTACAAGAATGGAGAGAGAATGGAAGGATAGGATGGACGACTATGGCATTGATATTCCAAGTGAGCAAGAACCGGCAATCGAAGAATACGAGCCGGTATATGATGATGAAGCTCCGCAGGCACCCTTTCCGAGTTTCCATAATTTCCCACTCCCCCCACTATCATTTGATGAACCCCCTGCTCAGGACAAAGCCACCGTCCCCGATCCAACCCCCATTTATGAGACTAACTGGTGTTACGATGATGGGTCGATACTTCAATCAACCACACCGGCACCTCTTGAGTCTCCTCCTATCCCTGAACTTTCCATTAAACCTCCACCAATTACACCTCAACCCACTATACCATCAACCTTCACACTATTAGCCACCACTGAACCTTCCATTTTAAAACCTTCACCTATTCAACCATTAACCTCCATATCACCAGCCTCCACTGAGCCCACCATTGAACCTTCCCCAATTAACATCCCATTACCACCACCTCAACCCTCCATTATCCCTTTAACCCCAAAACCCCTTTTGCCTATACCTCCACCACATAACCCTCCACCTTTACCTATGGCTAATCCTGAGCAGGACCCACCACTTTTTGCACTCGAGCTAACCCCGACCGCTTGCAAGCAAAGGGAGAAACTTGATGTGTTTGAACCTCCGCCTCCACTTACGCCAACACTTTCCATTATACCTCCACCACTCACAAAGCCTTCCGCCTCCGCTTCACCTCCTTTTACTACTCGGAATGGGAGTGCTTCTGCAAGTACTTGTGCCGAAGGTGATCAAGAGCCGGGCAAGACAGATGTGGCCACGGTTATGCGATTCAAGATTCAAGAAGTCATTTACCGGATGCCAATCCGGATTATTGTGCCGAGCATGGTCGCAGAGGCCAAGTCACCGCCATTGCTCAGGGAAGAATGCCAAGAATTGATGCCATCCAAGGGCCAGGCAGGGCACCCCTTGTTCAAACTTTCAATCCAGAATTCATTATTCCTTACAAGGGGCGAATGCCCATTTTGCTCAACATTCCATATACACCACATTCAATGGGCAACTCAATGCTTCCCGTTCCAACTCTACAACTCCCCCACATTATTGATCTTTGCTTTCCAAGGGAGTTGTCTTTTACTATTGAAGCTTCTTTTATTGGGCCAATTGACCGTACATGTTCACTGCCGTGGAGGGGCAGTTATCTTAATGCTAAGGGGCCATCCCTTATTTGTTCCACTTCCTATTCATTCATCTCTGTCACTTTTTCTTCATGGGCCATTCCCAGGGTTAGGAGGAGGATCTCATCCTCTCGCCCTTCACATTCTTCATATTCTTTGCATTTCATGCATTCATTGCATCCATCCCATTGCATGCATTTGCACCTCCTGCTTCCCGGGTTTCCAAACCCGTATCTTCCCCGCCTTCCGGCACCGCCGGATCCTCCGCATTTCCCATCTTATTCATATTCATCTTCATTACTCGGGCATCGCGCCCCTTTCCAACCTTTTCATCTCCCAGATTTCTCTCCCTTCTTCCCAGGGTATCGCGTCCCTCGGCATTTCCTTCCTCCGGAACCTCCGGACTTTTCCCTCGGGCACGACGTCCCTTTCCATCTTCTCCTTCCTGATTTGCTTCCTCCGGAACCTCCGGATTCTCCGTCTTATTCTCTCTATCTTCTTTCAGGGTATCGTGACCCTCTTGATTTCATCCCTCCGGAACCTCCGGACTTTTTCTTCGGGCACGACGCCCCTTTCCATCTTCTCCTTCCTGATTTGCTTCCTCCGGAACCTCCGGATTCTCCGTCTTATTCTCTCTATCTTCTTTCAGGGTATCGTGACCCTCTTGATTTCATTCCTCCGGAACCTCCGGACCCTCCATCTTTCTGCCGATTCATCTTTCTATTCCTTCATGATATCGCATCATGTGTCCTCTTCTTCCTTTTCCATCATCTTTTTCCCTACTTCTTCCAAGGGCATCGCGTCCCTTCTTTCGTTATCCCTCCGGAGCCTCCGGATGATTCCTCTTATCATGATTCTCCTCCGCCTCCGGACCCTCCAGATCCACCTCTTTCTATCTACCAATTTCTTCTTCTGATTCCTCCTAATTCTGGGTCTGACCCAACTTCTTCCACATCCACTGCCTTGGGCATCTGCCCTTTCTCCCACTGCTTTCGAGGCTTTAGTCCTCACTCCTCCTTCTAATTCTCCTCTCCTTCTGTAGATTGTTCCATGTGATCAGGGTCTCCGCGCCTTAGTGAGGGAGTTCTAGCCCTCGCCTCTCTTCCTTTTCTCCTTATTTCGTCTGAGTCTGGTCTGGGCACCATTCCGTCTTGTTAAGCCACTTTCAATCCTTTGCTTCCAATCTTTTTTGTTGCTGAAGAGGACAAATCCCATGATGATCACCTCTAGCAGCAGTTGCTTCAACAAAGGTTGCAAGGTAACATATTGGCGTAAGTAAGCATTTATATGATATCATTCCCTCATTGCTTCACGCATGATTTTCAAAATGAAGTGCTTCCTAGCAAGATTAAGAGTGGTGTTTTAGATCTTTATTTTAGGCTTTTGTTAAATTAAATCATTGTTAAAAAGAGTCTTTAGGCTTGCTTTTGCAGCACCTCTGGTTAATAAAAATCCGCGCTGGGAATCCGACATTCTCTCCCCGCTTGTTAAGAGCAACCCTTAGTTGGGCACCGCACACACTTCACGGCGTCCTTAGCTGGCTCCTTTGATAAAAACACCGTTGCTATCTTGGCCATGCCATGAGTATATCTGGAAGTCTTTTTCTCTTCTTTACTCGGCCGAATGCAGGTGCAAGAGGTTGACGGATAAGATAACCAACTTTGGTAAATCCCAATACGAGAGGAGTCTCAAATAGGGGCAGTCTTGACCCAAAATCAATATGAATTTCATGATACATCTCGCCACAAAGGGCAATTAAGAATCAAGTCGAACTTTCGATAATTGAATTATGAATCATGGCATGACAAGAGTGGCAAAGTCCCCGCAGGGAAAACCCTGGTCGTATGCATGTCAGGGGTCTAAAAATCAAAGGCATAAAGCCCCAGCGCAACAGACTACCTCTTTGAGGGTTAAAACCTTGGAAGGAATTCAAATCCTGACATTTCCCATCCTGCATTAAGTTTATCCTCAATTATTCTTCTCTTCTCCCTCCAAGACCGAATGTTTCTCGGGTATGGCCTTGGTAGGGGCACCGTTGATCAAAGACGGTCGGTTATAGGATGCCACTTTCAATGCACGTCCAGCTTTGGGCAGTTTTAAGCAAAAAGGGAAGGAACGAGGACCCCTAGCCAGTGGTTTAAAACACCCTTTGATGCTGCTTTAGCAATGTCTAATCAAAATCAAACAAAAAATTGAATATTTCTTGTCCAAAATCCATAAAAATTTGAATACCTTTCTCAAAACTTCACAAAAATTTGCATATTGATCAAAACTCATAAAAATTTGAATATCTTTTTCAAAACTCATAAAAATTTGCATATTCCAAAACTCCATAAAAATTTGCATATTTCCAAAATCTAAAAATTTGCATTGTATTTTCTGATGGTGTTTTGCAGGAACATCTTTGCAGAGACCAAAAGCACGGGATGGGTCCTCTCTCTACTTATTGCTATCAATCTATTGATTCTTCCCAATATTCTCATGACATGCCACCCAGGGGCATCATCTCCCTATATCATTCTGATTATCATATCTCATGATTATTCATCTCCAAATCTTTCAATCAACTCCTGCTCGTTTCATCTGATTACTCCGCCGATGGGCATTACCAGATCCCGATTATTTAACTCCAAAATTTGATTAGCCAGATTGTCATCCTCATGACAAACAACAAACAATGATGCTTTGCTATGCCATGATTTGACTTATGCTGTTCATGATATATGCTATGATTGGTTGCTTTGATTCATGCTATGCATGCTATGATTAAATGCCTTATTCATTGCTTGTTATATCTTGGCTAATGGATTTTTGAGCGCAGGAAGAGGCTCTTGGTCCCGCCGGCAGGGCATTATCACTCAAAGTCCCACGGTGCTTGCAGCTCATTTCTCAGTTCCCATGCTTATTGCTATCACCATCTCCCTGTATGCATTCTACTATATGTTACATATGTTACTAGATTATATCAAGGACCTTGTGGCTTTGGTAAATCTGGGATTTGAGTTCCCCTTCATCAAAAACAATGATGATTCCAGAGAAGTCTTAGTCACACGGATAGGCCGTTGAGCCGTCCAAGGCTGGGGACGATGGTTCCCTTTTTACGAGTTGGTGCGTGGATAAACGGGCTTCGGCTTAGTATCGGCTCGCAGAATTGGTTTCTTGACTCAGTCTGGGCAGTTTAGCAATATTATCCTTGATTATATTATATCTTCATTTGTTATTTCCCCTTTAAACCCAGCATGCATTCATGTAGGAATTTGAAACAATTGTTGAAAAATCATTCTGATAAGCTATTTTTGTGGGTCAAATTGATCTTGATCTTCAATGTGAGATATTCCATGCCGAATTGAGTCCTCAGTTCGTTTTGTCGCTGTTTTGGGTCATTTTCTCGAAAGCTCCTTGTTTGGATTTCTATCATCTTATTTTAATCCTTTCCTTTGATCCACCTTGGCTGCAGCACGTCCACTGGCTGGTAACCGCTCCCCAATGGTGAAATCTACAGGTTTGTGACCTGGGGTACTTCCACCGCGCTGGAAGTTGATCATTTTTTATCTCCTTCGTGCACCGCGTGCACATCTCCCCCATTTTATCCAAACATTGTTGATTTCGATGAATTTCTCGAGATTTGCTTCATCTCGAGCTTTTGATTTCATTTCTCATCAAGTGATGTTGATTGCGTGTCTCATCACACCTTGGCATCTACTTTTCAGTTTGCTCTGCTCCCTTGCAAAGCAGACGCCAAGGCGGGGCAGCTGTAGACACGCCAAAATTGACGTTACTGTGAGTATATCTCATATTACCTCGTAATGCCCCAATTTGACCCTCAAATTAGTTCTATTTGAGTGATTTTTCTCACTTTTCTTGGATTTTTCCCTTTTTTCACCCTTTTCTTATTTTTTCCTATTTTTCTGGATTTTTCTAGATTTTTCTAGATTTTCTGGGTATTTTTCTCTATTTTTCCGAATTAACGACTTGACGTGGGGCGTCTTTTAAATAACGACTTAGGCTTGGGCGTTTCTTAAGAAATTGACGACATATATTGAGGGCGTCAATTCCACTCATTTTCCATTTTTCTGGATTTTTCTGGGAATTTTTCAGAATTTTTCGAGAATTAACGACTTAGCATAAGACGTTACTTTGAATTTGAAAAGAATAAAAAAATCAAAAATTGAATTCACGCCTTACACACGGTCGTCACTTTTTCAAATTGTTTTTTTAAATATTATTTTCCACTCTCTTCCAGAGGTGATTTGGTGGCCTTCCGGGTGTCAGAAAAATTCGCAAAAATAGTCGTTGGAATCAGGGCATTGAGATGCACCTCCACCTAAAAAATGAGAAAATAATATTGAGAAATGGAAAATGGCCCTATTTTGAATATTTTGAATTAACGTCCTTGGTTAAGGCGCGTTTTAATTAACGCCTTTGACTCAGACGTGTTTCACACTTTTCAAATAAATTCTAAAATTCGATTTTTGAATTAACGCCCTGATATAAGTCGTGTTTTTAAAAGACGCCCTCTGGCAGGTCGTCAATTCTTGAATTGACGCCCTGGTCCAGGTCGTGTTTCAGTTTTGTGTTCCGAACGGACGCAGCCTTTCTCCCAGAGGATCCCTGCTTCGTTTGGGCTCTTGCCCATTCTTATCCTCCCCTATTTTGGGCTATTGCCCGTTCTTATCTCTTCCTCCTTTAGACTCTTTCCTTCTTATCTTTTTTTACCTTATTAATAGAGCTTATGAGCTCTGTTAATCGGTTGGATTCCGGAGGCTTCTTCCCTGTTATTTTTCTTTTGTTTTTTTTCTTCCTCCCTCCGTTGTTCTTCCGTTTTGTTTTCTTTCCCGTTTCTTTTTCCCCCTTCTTTTCTTCGCAGGTTGTTGTGGCTGAAAGGAGGGGCTTCCATGGCGCGCTCTTCATCATCTTATTGAAGCTCACTTCCCCTTGAATATCAAAGCCCAAGCAACAGGCTTCTTCTCTCCTTTTTTATTATCATTCTTTTACTACATCATTCGGTTGCATGCATGATCATTCATGTATTTATTTTTTTTAAAACTCAACCACGTTGAGAACTCCCATTGAGTGCATCTCTTGCACTCTTTCCCCTTGTTTCATTTTGCATACATCCATCATATCTCCCACCCTTTTGCATAGGGGTTTAAGGGCCAATCACCCGCAAGGTGTGTCTTAATCCTATGATATTTCATGCTCATCTATTCAAGAATTTGATGCTACACCATTGTTTCTAATCCATATCTTTTGGTGGTATTTGTTTATTTTGCAAGGGTAATAAAAGCAAGAACTCTCTTCATCGGCCGGCCGATTTGAAGAGAAAGGAAGCACTCACATCCCCGCACTTTAGAGGTATTCTTCGCGATCATCTCTCCCATGCTTTCATTGTTATATTTTTGAGACCTCGTGTCTCTGGCGATCACACACTCCCCTTGTGCACCTCGTGCATGTTTCATATCCACCATTGTTTATTATTTGCATATTCATTTAATTTTCCTTAAGTGGATTATTCTAAATTAGAGATCTACAACTGGCAGTTGCCAGAAGGTGGCCAAGTGCCCGGCCGTTCACGGAGGGAAGGCGGTCATCACCCTGGCCATCTACCATGATGGTCGGCCACAGATCTGGCCGCCTAACCACCTAGGGCGGCCATCAACCTGGCCGCCCAGCCCATGGGTCCCTCTCTCTCACGCCTTTAGATTCGGGCCCAACAGGACAACTGGGCTGGACTTGGAACTCACGAAATCAATTCAATCCGAAAAATAGTAGCGTCACCTATATGGTGGTCTAATCAATGTCCGCGGGATGCTCAAAATTAGGCATCTACAATGCCCTTACAGCTGGCCACACCAGTCTTCCGACCAATACATCCCCATGGTCGGTTGTTTTGCCCCGGGTGTTTTTGATAATGACAACTTTATATGTGCGAATGGATCATGGAATGAAGTGATTATACTTTGATGAGGTTCATTGAGTAACAATTTCAATTGTGAAATCATGTTATGTTTTGATGAAATCTTGAATGGTTCCTAGACTTGTTAAGAGTTGATTTCCCTTATGGTATGAGTTTATGCTTCACATGTTCATGTCATTGTCACTCAAAATAAGAAATGAATGGATTTTTATCTCACTTTATGGTTCATTGAATAAGTTAATGTTTAACTTTTCTCCAAGTGTTTAACAGGTCCAAAAAGAGCCCAAAAATGTTAAGAAGATCAATCTAAGGTATGTTGGACTTATTGGATTAAATACATGCTAATTTGGGTTTAATTCTACATTTTTCAGGTGCACCGATCGACCTAGGAGAAGGACCGGTTGACCTAAACTGGCTAGGGGACTCTAATCTGCTGAAAACCAGAAGAAGGGTCATGCCGGTTGACCGATAAGGCAGTTCCGGTCAACCGGATTTCCAGAACCTAACAGAAGAAATCTTTATAGGAATCGGTTGACCGAAGCAAGAAACTGGTCTACTGATGGGGCCGGTCAACCGAATCTGAGGATTGGTCGACAGATGCCGACAGGGCATTCATGTGCTCGAAGATGAATCTGAAGTGACTCACACATGGGGCCTTCTTAAGGCCAGGTAAAATGTCCAAAGTGCCCCCAACTCATTCCCTAACATGTGAGAGGTCAAAGGATGGTTCTAGAAGGCGTATAGAGGTCTTTTGGCCCTTAAATCTCCTACAAAAGCTCTTATTATGAATTTGGGGAGAATTATCCAAGAGAATAGAGAAAAACCTTGGAGTGGAAGAAGGAGAAGAGGAAGAAGAGGAAGAGGGCCCCCCATTGTTGCCAAGAGGAGAATCCTACCAGTTTGAAGTGATTTCTTCCATTCTAGATCATGATCAAGACTTGTTCGTGCTACGTGGATCGTCATTCGGTCGTCGTCAACGCAATCTTCATCATGGAGGGAACCATCTAAAGGGGGAGATCATCATTGCAGAAATTATTTCTATCCTAGTTGATTTTTTGAGTCACTGAGTCTTATTATGATAGAATCTATGTATGATGAATTGATACATTTGATGTGTGTGTGGTCGGACTATGTTTAGTGCAGATTTGTGAGTGTTTGGGTAGCGATCCACAGTGTGTGTGTGTGTGTGGGCTGCAAATTGCAGCGTGTGTGTGTGTGTTTGGGGCTGTATTTAGCAGTGTGCATGTGTCTTGACATCTACTAGTTAGTGGATTTGGAATCCTCACTCAGTGAGGGGTGGACGTAGGGGGCAAGGTTTGCACCTGAACCACCTAAAAATCCTCTATCTCCAGTAGTTTGTCTTGTGGTGTGAATTGTGTTTGTTTGCTCTTCTTATGGCCAAATCGAGTGTGATCCGGTGAGGTTTGAGTGAATCGCTTAATTCGTGGATATATCTTGCAAATCTAAAAACTGCTCATGGGATAGATTTTTATTTACGAAAAATTTCATAGCAATCAATTCAAGCCCCCTTATTGATTGTCGTTTGCTTGGGACAACATTAGTTGTCACGCCCCGAGATTTCAGTAGAAACAAGTCGGGAACATAAACAGCCGGTAAAGTAAGCCTCTAACTAGCAAGACAATCATAGCGCCACATTCTGATGTGGCACAACCAAGTGTGACACGATGCGCCTTGGAACTATATTTTCAAGCACACAACGAGTAGTAATAGACTCGATCTAGCAGGTTCACTTAAGCGGCGCGCACACTCTCCTGAAGGCAGACTGGGGATGATAATGAGTGTCCGGGGTGGGACCTCGCTGTTCCAATGACTTAGCTATGCAAGGGCTAACCCCATGAGGGGTTGGGACTCCCACGTTCATGGGTGGCCAGCACGTCGGGGGCGTGGGTTAGTAGGTGACACTCTCAACTCTCGCCGCGGTGGGGTGCACAAGTAAGTGGAGTGGGATCAGGCACTCGCTCACTGTCCGACGGGCAAAAGGAATAGATACTAGCTAAGCAAAGTTAATGACTAGTAGAGGGATACCGAGCGCTCACCTGATCAGTTTGAAGAAACTGATCCCGGCCAGAGACGAGGGCGAGCGGGGAAGCGTGGGAACGTAACCCGCACGCTGCGCCAATGTCGCTTGACCTGAAACCACGATTATAACACTACACCTCACGCAAGAGGGTTGGCTCAGGGGTGGGGAAGTAATTCATTACAACCAAAATCTACCTCCACATAGGGAGGGGCTTTCAGCCGGCCAGGGGTGGGGTGGGGATGTGCGGGGAACCGGTTCTGGCCAGACTGATCCTACAGGACAGCAAGCCGGTATCGGGGTCACAACGGACTTCTCCGAGTGGTTCATAGAGCGGGATCGGTGTCGAATTGTCCAGGGATGTGGTAGGAGCTTACTGTGGGACCCACGCATCATCCAGGGGCCGGCCAGGGTCGCTGCAGGTCTGGATTAACGGACCGATCTGGTTCTGTCCAATCTGGGCCAGTAGGATAGTGGGGTGATGTCGGGGTCACCGCGGGCTTCTCCGACCGGTGCAGGAGGTGGGACCTGTGCTGAACTGACCGGTGACGAAGTAGGATCCTACTTTAGGCACCGCGGATCGTTCGGGGGTTGGCCTGGGTCGCTACAGATCAGGCTTCACGGACTAATCTGACTATGTCCAGTCTGGGTCAGCAAGACAGCAAGGCAATGTTGGGGTCGCCACGGGCTTCACTGAGCACTGCAGGAGGAGGGCCCAGGGCCTAATTGACCGTGGACGAGTTGGCTTCACGCGGTTGAAGGTGGTGATCCCAGATGAGGTCGTTGGTTGCTACAATGATCAGAGAAGTGAGACGGGGTCCAACCTGAGCGCAGGGTGAACAATCTGGGTGTGCCAGTGAAAACGGTGGAATGGGGGTGCTCCTGTGGCCAAATGTTTCCCTCCTTCCTAGTGCTGGGAGAAGACTTGTGGGGGAACACCTCGGTTGAAGCGTGCTATCGGAAGCTTGGAGAGGAGGCTGTGGGGGCCTCTACAACACGGCTCTGGTCATCCACCAGAGGCAGACTGCGCAACCAGACGAAAATCGCTCTCCCGGTCAGCTCCGACTTCGATTAGAGGTGCGAGAGTTCTCATTACGAAGCTGGCTCGGAGAGGAATCTGCCGGTGTTGGGCTGGCCACCAGGAGCTTCTCAAGGACGGCGGGGGTGACGCTGCAACAAGGCTGGGCAGATCTGCTACTGTGCTGTCTGGACACCAAGTGGGAGCTGGGGGGCAAGGAGGAAGAATAGAGGAAGGAGGGAGTAGGAAGGGGGTTAAGGGCTCTCCTTGGTGAGAGGGAAGATGGGAGAGGCTGTAACCAGGCTGAGGAGGGAGGAGAGGGCTGGGGGGGGAGCTAGTAGAGGGGAGAGGAGGGGGGAAATTCTGCGAAGGGTTGGGGAGAGAGAGGGAGGTAGCAAGGTGGCAAGGGAGGGTGGGATGGCGTTGTTTGAATTTTTTAGCTCTAATGGAGGACGATCAATGGGGGACCTAGGGAGTGAGGAAGGATGTGATGGGAGGGGGGGGAATTCCACCTTGGAGGCTGTGAGAGTTATAGGGAGTGGTTGGGGTTGTATGGGGAAGAGAAATGTTGACTTGGGGAGAGGGGGAATTTCTATGGGGATGGTGGGAGTGATGGGGGTGGTTGGAATTAATGAGGGTTGAAAATGGGGGTATGAAGGGCCCTTGATGAGGTGGAGGGGGGGAGATGAAGGAGAGAGAGGGGGGGGGCGGCCTCCACTCTTGGGTAGAGAGAGAGAGAGAGAGAGAGAGAGAGAGAGAGAGAGAGAGATGGAGAGAGAGAGAGAGAGAGAGAGAGAGAGAGAGAGAAGGAGAGTCACACTCCTAGGGGGGAATTCATTCAAGGTGGATTTCAATTTTTTCATGCATCGAAAATTGCTACAGATGGAGGGGGGTTGGGTCCTATTTATAGGCACCCAATCTTTTACAGGACAAAAATGCCCCTGACATTCATACAAAAGACCGAAGCTATCCTAAACAACAGATATGGGCTCAACTAGGATACTAAGGCCCAATCAAGCACAAACAAGGGAAATTGGACTCATGTCCACATGACTCAATAAAAGAAAATACATAAATAAGACTCAAAAATAAAGATAACATGGAATAATTATCGCTGAGCTTTCTCTAGGATGTGCGGGCAACCCTAACCATAGGGAGTGGCGCGAGATGTCCCCATCAAATCCCCCGGGGTGAGAAGATCTTGACCCCATCGAGTATGGGTCCTGCTGGCCGTGGTAGCGCTCCAAAACGTCCGGGTCTAGGCATAGCAGGTCCTCCCAGCTCAACCACGTGTTCTCAGTTGGAGGACGGTTCTTCCACCTCACAAGATAAGACTGGTGCACCTTATTCTTGGTGACGGTGCTCTGCTCATCCAGTATCATCTCCACTTGCTCCCATCGGTCCCTCAGGCTGATAGGTGGATTCTCATCAGGGGTGTCTCTCGCAAGGGCAGGTATAGGCTCAAGAATGTCACTCGGTGCCACCGCGGGGCCCTTATAGGGTGCTAGATCTACCACGTTGAAAGTATGATGTACCCCATAGCCTTCCGGTAGGTCCAACTCATAAGCATTGTTGCCAAGTCATCTCAGAACTTGGAAAGGTCCCAATCCTCGTGCCCTCTGCTTGGAGACAGCCTCGGGGAATAGCCACTCCGTCCTCACCATCATAGAGTCGCCTACATGGAATTCTAACTGGGGACTGTGAGCATCTGCTTGCTTCTTGTAAGCCTAGTTACTCTTCCCTATGTGCTTGCGAATGTCATCATGCATCTCTTTGATGTGTTGTGCAAAGGACTAGGCAGAGATAGACACTCTAGCATGTGGGGGAAGGGGAATAAGATCAGAGGGCTTCCTTGGTCTATAACCATGGATGACTTCAAATGGACTCTTGCGTATTGACCTATTGATGGAATCATTATAGGCAAATTCGACTTGGGGTAAGAGAAGATCCCAATTCCCATGGTGGTCCCCAACTAAGCAACGAAGTAGATTCCCTAGGCTTCGGTTGATGACCTCAATTTGGCCATTTGTTTGAGGGTGGTAGGCCGTGGAGAACTTGAGGAGGGTGCCCATTAAGTGCCAGAGGGTTTTCCAGAAGTTGCTAGTGAACTTCACATCTCGGTCGAACACGATGGTTTTAGGTAAACCATGGAGTCGGGCCACCTCATCGAAGAATAAGCGAGCTACCCTAGAAGCATATGTGGTCTTGGAACATGGGATGAAGTGAGCCATTTTGGAGAACCTATCGACCACCACAAAGATAGAATCATGTTTGCGAAGGGTCCTAGGTAGGCCGAGGACAAAGTCCATGCTCAAGTCTTGCCAAGGTCGGTCGGGGATGGGGAGGGGTGTGTAGAGACCGATGTTTAGTCTTACCTGCTTGGCCGAGGCACAAGTGCGACACTGACCCACGATTTTGGTGACGTCCCTCTTAAGGCTTGGCCAATAGAACTGCCTCTCAACTAACTCAATGGTCTTTTGGACCCCAAAGTGACCAGCAAGGCCACCACCATGTAGTTCCCAAACCAAGAAGTTCCAAAGGGAAGTCTGGGGTATACACAACCTAGTCCCTTTAAAGAGATACCCATCCTGGAGTAAAAATCTCTCATGTTCCCTATTGGGCTGGGTGGATAGGGTGGTGTAGTGAGTCCCAAAGTCGGGGCAACTAGGATACTCCTCTTTGAATCGCTCAAACCCCATGACCTCCACTTGGACAATGGAAAGTAAAGCTACCCGTTTACTTAGCGCATCATCGGCGTGATTTTTACTATCCGCTTTGTACTTTAAGACAAAAGTGTAGGCCTGGATGTACTCAACCTAGTGGGCATGACGGGCATTAAGCTTTTGTTGGGTGTTGAGGTATTTCAATGCTCCGTGGTCTAAAAAGATCTTGAACTCCTTGGGCAATAGGTAGTGTCTCTAATGTCGAAGGGATTGGACTACAGTGTAGAGTTCTTTATTATAGGTTGAGTACCACATTCTTGCCTCACAAAGCTTCTCACTAAAATAGGCTATGGGATGGCCCTCTTGGCTAAGAATGCCTCCACTCCCTACCCCGGAAGCGTCACGAGTGACCTTGAAGACTTTGGAGAAGTCGGGTAGACATAGGACCGAGGCTTGGGTCATCCTCTCTTTGAGTTCCTAAAATACTTTGGAGGCTGCCCTAGTCCACACAAAAGTCCCCTTCTTGAGGCAATCCATGATAGGGGCGGTCACGGTGCTAAACCCACGGATGAACCTTCTATAAAAGGTGGCTAGCCCATGAAAGCTTTGGGAATCATGGAGGGTCTTGGGCTCGGGCCAATCAAGAATGGCTTAGACCTTCTCGGGGTCCATGGATACCCCTTGGGCTAAGACAATGAATCCTAGGAAGGCTAGTTGGCTAGTCATGAAGTGACACTTCTCGAGATTGGCGAAAAGGCTTTTTTTTTCTAAGAGTGGTGCAAACCTGTCTGAGGTGATCAAGGTGGGCTTCCTTGGATTGGCTATGGATGAGGATGTCATCAAAGTAGATGAAAAGGAAGACGCCGATGAAAGGGCGGAGGACCTCGGTCATGAGGCGCATGAAAGTGCTAGGTGCATTGGAAAGCCCGAAGGGCATAATAAGCCACTCATAGAGACCATCCTTGGTATTAAAAGGGGTCTTCCACTCATCCCCAGGTCTCATCCGAACTTGATGGTAGCCACTTTTGAGGTCAATCTTAGAGAAAATTGTGGCTCCAGTAAGCATATCTAGCATATCATCTAGCGGGGGGATGGGAAACCTATATTTGACTGTGATTTTATTGATGGCCCGACTATCCATGCACATGCGCGAAGTTCCATCCTTTTTGGGTGTGAGGAGGGCCGAGACGGCACATGGGCTCTTGCTGATTCAGAGGAAACCTTTCTTGATGAGTTTCTCAATTTACCTCCTAAGTTCGGCATACTCGATGGGGTTGAGGTGATAGTGAGGGAGGTTGGGTAGAGTGGCTCCAGGGACAAAGTCAATGGCATGTTGCACATCGCGCATGGGTGGCAGGCTATCTAGGAGCTCATCGGGGAACACATCATGGAACTCCTCAAGGAGTTGTCAGATTTCCACCGGGTGTTGGTCTGTTGGGGTGGATTCCCCGAGACAAAGGACAATGGCTCACACTTGGGCCCCTTGATTGATTTCTTCCTCTAGCTTTTGCTTGGTGATGAGGTATATGCGCCTAGTAGTCCCAAGGGTCAAGCTTGGGCTAGGACTCGAGGGGGTGGGATTTAGGATGGAGGTAGGGGTGGTGGGCCCTTCTAGGGAGGGTAGTACCCTCTTGGTAGGGGAACGGGGAGGCGAAGGGTTGAGTTGGATTCTCTTCCCCTCATGGGTGAAAATGCAGGTGTTTGTCTTCCCAAGGAAGGTGGCATCTACATCATATATCCAAGGTCGTCCTAGAAGTATGCTCCCTACTTCCATGGGTAGAATGTCACACCAAACTTGATCATGGTAGGATTGGAATGTGATGGGAACAAGGCAACGAGTGCTAATGAGTACGGATGTGGCATCAATCCAAGCTACCCGGTATGGGCTCAGGTGTGAGGAGATGGTGAGGCCTAGAAGCTTGACGAGGTGTCGGGGGACACCACATTCACACTACTCCCATTGTCTAAGATGACCTTCCGGGCATGGTCTCCTATCCGGATCAAGGTGTGGAAGATAGTGGTTCTTCGCCAATCTTGTTCTTAGGCTTGGGTGAAGGTGCACCTAACCACACAGAGGCGGGGGTTGGGAGATGGGAGAGGTGGCTCTTGGTTGTACTCAAGATATTGGGCCTCATACTCCTCCTCCCAATCGGGAGAGGCCTCGTGCACCTCTACTTCTCCCTCGATCTAAACTTGGGGTGAAGGGTTAGTCTCTTCTATGAGCAAACTAGACAATCCTTTGGTAGGACATTGGTTGGCGAAGTGCCCATATCCGAGGCATCTTAAGCATTGCTGCCCACTATTGCGGTTGGGGGTAACTCTAGTGGGAGGGGGAGTCGCTCCCAGGTTGGGTCAGGGGGGGGGGTGATATTGGGAGGGCCACTCAGAGGTTGGGTTAGAGGGATCCCACTAGGAGGGGCTGTTCGGACGTGGGGAGTCCCATTGGGATTGGGAAGGAGGCCCCGTTGGGGGGGTGGTGTGTTGGTCCGAGGAGCCATGGGCTTGGGGTCCGTCACCCGAGGGGGAGCAAATCAGGAGTAACGAGAGAATTTCTCGGCGTCCCGGGCTATTTGATAGGCATGCTCTAGGGTGGTCACATCACGCATGAAGAGATCCTTTTTGATGTGGAATTGAAGCCCATTCCTGAACCAAGATAGTGTGACGTTGTGGTCCTCTTGAACTCCACATTTCAGAAGGTAGTAATCAAACTTCTCGATGTACTTCGTCACGGTCTTCCCTTTGTGGGTTAGGCTTTGCCATTCATCTAGGAGGGATTGATGGTAGGAGGGGGGGACATATTTGATCCTAAGTTGCTCCTTCATGTCGTCCCATGTGGCGATGGGAGCTTGTCATCTAACTATCCTCAATCCCTCAACATTCAACCAATGGGTCTTGGCTAACTTAGTGAGTTACATTTTTGCTAGCCAGATTCTCCTTTCTTCGGACATGGGGTACCAATTAAAGTATTGGTCCATAGAAGCCTCCCAATCTAGATACACACTAGGGTTGTGGGATCCATCAAAAGTGGGGGCTTCGACTTTCAATAGCCTCAAGAGGTGGTCATCCGGATTGTCCCGGGGGTACCTATCATTTCCTCTAGGGTGTGGATTCCTTCCATACTCGGGTGGGTGGTCAGAATTTAAGTCTCCTATGACTGGTCCCTCATGAGGGGGGGGTGCCCTCCTATCATTTGCCCTTGGTGCAGGCCCATTTTCCCTGAGTTGGCCGAGTTGGACAGTTATGTCATAAAGCCACCCTAAGACGATGGTGACGACCTCCATGGGGAAATCGATGCGGACTTGGAGGTCGTCCTCGTTGGCAGCGGGGTTTCCTTAGGGATTGGGACCCATTGGGGAAGTCGAAGAAAAGGGATCGGGCTGGTAATGGGTCCCTCTACGGGTGGACATAAAGCAACGGGTTGGCTATGCACGGGTGCGAACCTATTTGCTACCTAGTGCAAGTGTGCCCTAGGACTAGACTTGTGAGAACAAGCCTACGACTTGCTCTGATACCACTTGATGTGGCACAACCAAGTGTGACACGATGCACCTTGGACCTATATTTTACAAGCACACAACGAGTAGTAACGGACTCGATCTAGCAGGTTCACTCAAGCGGCGCGCACACTCTCCCGAAGGCAGACCGGGGATGATCATGAGGTTCTGGGGTGGGACCTCGCTATTCCAGTGACTTAGCTATGCAAGGGCTGACCCCCTGAGGGGTTGGGACTCCCACGTTCGTGGGTGGCCAGCACACCATGGGCGTGGGTTAGTAGGTGACACTCTCAACTCTCGCCGCGGTGGGGTGCACAAGTAAGTGGAGCGGGATCGGGCACTCACTCACCGTCCGACGGGCAAAAGGAATAGATACTAGCTAAGCAAAGTTAATGACCAGTAGAGGGATAGCGAGCGCCCACCTGATCGGTTTGAAGAAATTGATCCCGGCCGAAGATGAGGGCGAGCGGGGAAGCGTGGGAACGCAACCCGCACGCTGCGTCGATGCCGCTCGACCTGAAACCGTGATTACAACACTACATGTAGCACCCCCGATAAAAATCATTGAGTAAATTCAAAACTTCTTCTTAAAAGAAATCATACTTGAAGGTCTTACATAAAGAACCCAACCTCATAAGGACTATAACATAAATATACAAGCCAACGTCACTTTATGCCATAAAGAAACATGAAGGCTTTATGTGAAGAGCCAGAACTCATGGGGGCTAGCATATAAATGTACAACCATCACTTTATGCATAGTAGTAGTGTACTTCTCCTAAGGAATCTTATAATGAGAGGCTTTGTATAAAGAGCCAAACCATGAAGGGGTTAGTATATAAAAGTGCAAGACAAACTTTAACACATGGGCCATGGGTTGTATGTGTAACACACGAGTCCATCTGAAATTTAAAGATAATTAAATATTTTATATTTTAAGCCAATATAAATTTTAAGTTATTTTAACCAAAGCCCCATACCTTGAACGGTATTGTTTAACGAACCTTATTAAGTAAATTAAATAGCTATCTCACCTTAATAATGTATAACTTCTCATAGGAATGTCAGAATAGGATCAATATTAGGCCCGTTGGATAGAGAATTCAAAGATCTACCAGTTTCATGTTAAACACTTTTTCAAATTTTGACGTTTGATAGGTCAAAAATAAGATAAAGTGAATTGATTCTTTAAGACCTTGTTATTGTTAACTTTTTAAGGGCTTTTATATAAAAATCCAACCAAAAAAAAAACCCACACATTATCCTCCCCCCATCCACGTGAGATCCCTCCCCCCTCATTCTTATCCCTTCCCCATCCTTATCCTCTCCCTCCACCTCATCTTCTTATCCTCTCCCCCTCCCCCCTATATAAACCACCCCTCCCCCTCTCCCTCTCCCACATTCTCACCTTCTCCCCCCAACTCTCCACTCTCTCTCTACCCCTCTCCCACACTCTCTCTCTCTCTCTCTCTCTCACACACACACACACTCTCTCTCTTCTTATATTTTTATTTTCTATTCTCTCTCTCTCCCTAATCTCTCTCTACTTTTCTCTCTACTCTCCCTTTTTACTATCTCTATTTTCTCTCTCCACTTTCTCTCTCCACTCTATACCTTCTCTCTCTACTTTATCTCTATATTTTCTCTCTATTTCTACTTTCTCTCTGGTTTCTCTCTATTTTCTCTCTTTACTTTCTCTCTCCACCTTTTTCTCTACTTTCTCTCTCCACCTTTTCTCTTTAGTTTCTCTCTCTACTTTTTCTCTCTAATTTCTCTCTCTACTTTTCTCTCTACTTTCTCTCTCTACCCTCTACTTTCTCTCTCTAATTTCTCTCTTTACTTTCTCTATCTACTTTCTCTCTCTAGTTTCTCTCTCTCCCCACTTTTTTTCTCTACCCTCTCCACTTCCTCTCTAGTTTGTCTCTCTACTTTCTCTCTCATCTCTCTTCCCACTCATCCTCTTATTAATAAACGGAGAAGATAATACAGCATCAGAATAATATAAATAATTAATAAAAAAAAGTTAGACAGAGGATTTGAAACTTATTTTGGATAATTTCACCCTTCTTTCCGTATCTGGAACGGGAAAATTATCTTTTCCTACGCAAAGACTTTTACGGGAGCTCGGGCGAGATACTAATTCGGAAGACCACTCTAAAGGTAGGCACATGATAAACTGAGTGCATGTTATTTGATATTTATATTTCTTTGATTTGATTTTATTTGAAATATAATTATTCAAGCTTAAGTCAGTGATTTATTTAACCCGATGATCTATGCTTAGAATCGGTTATTTATTTAGTTACCATTCTGTAAAAATATTACTCTCTCTAATCTCTCTCTACTTTCTTTCTCTAATCTCTCTCTACCCTCTCTCTACTCTCTCTACCCTCTCTCTAATCTCTTCAAATTTATATAATGGTAATTTATTTAGTTAATAAATTTGACTCACTATCCTATGATTAAAATCTAATTCATGATATTAAAATATGATTTAATTATTTTAAAATTTTCAATGACAAGTTTTAAGTATTGAGATTACTATGTAATAAGAATAATAATAAGGATAAACTTTTGATTAAGCATATGGACTGTGTCACTTTAAGGAGGTGTGGGGCGACAAACCGTAGTTAGCTTCCGCTACGGGATTAGGCCCATTTCCGAGGACAAACGGACTTCTGAAAAATTCAGAACCCAGAATAAGAAAATTATCTGGGGAATGGTGGAGTATTAACTCCCGATCCTGCGTGGTTGATCAAGGCCGACATGCTCCAGCGTTTAGACCATTTGTCTTTATGTCGACGTATGGATGCCTAGGTATGTGTTTACTACTACTTTTAGTGACGGGATGTCTGTCCAATATATGCTGCCAAATAATATGAAGCTCAGATTTGATATATGACTTTGATATGATCTGAAAATAAGTTCATCTGTATAAGCTCTGATTTAGCTAAGATATGTATTATGCCATTTATATATAAGTCAGATAAGATTTGTTATACGTATTTATTTATAAATATGAAAATTACTTTGCTCTATTATATTTCCTTCGCATTCATAGTATATGTACAATCTACTGAAATTGTGATTAGCTTTATCATGGATTTGCACAGTTTAGTATATGATAAGCATGTGATTGGTTTTAATGCCTACTGAGTCTATGGACTCATTTCTGTTGCCTAACCATTTCAGGAAATTGACTAGTGTGCGTCTTGACTCCTTCGGAAAGTAGGTCGGAAGTTGATCCTGGGTTTAATTTGGATTCGGATTCCACTGTGTAGAATAAATAGATTTAATTTTTTTTTGAATAATGAATGTAAATATGACTTTTGAGTAGAGAAGTGTAGTACTCTGTATACGATGTAAATTATGAGTGTTTATCTTATGGAAATGGTCTGGTTATGTTTCTTTTGGAATATGTGATGGTTTGGCCTTTAGCGCCTTGCAAATATCTCAGCCCACAACACTTCCGTACATCCGTTGTGACGTCCCTGGACACGATACGGGATCGCAGGAAGGGGGCGCCATAGAGAGTGGTATCAGAGCAAGGTTGTGAGGCTTGAAATTATTTGCAGCCATCTGAATTTATATACCATACCAGAAGATCGTAGGAATTTATTTTAGAATTTGATGTCAAACCTAGAATCATACTAATTTGGATTAGTTCTCCCTCGCAGGAGATGGCAGGGAGTGATAGGGTTGAGGTTAATACTTCTCCCGAGGAGTCTGCGCCCTCAAATGGGACATCACAAGGAGTTGTCGGGGAAATAATTCATGGCGAGCTTGCTCCCGGTGGGCAAGGTGTGTTACCTATTCAGGGTGTGCCAGATTTAGGAGGGTTCACACAAGCTTTTCAAGGGTTAGTGCAGACTATGCAATTACAGGCCCAAACTCATGCAATGATGCAAGCCCAAATACAAAATCGTGTGCAAGAACAATCGAATAGGGCAGCAGGCGCTACCCTGATGGAGAAATTTAGACATATGAGTCCTCCTTCTTCTAAGGGGGAGAGTCACCCGGAGATTGTGGAAAACTGGGTGAGAGAAATTGAGAAGATTTTCACGGCCATTAGATGTGCAGAGCAGGATAAGGTGATATTAGCTACATTTATGTTGAAGGACCGTGCGGACGAGTGGTGGAGGTCTGCACTTAGAACCACTTTCAAAAATAGAGAGACGGAGATTGACTGGAATGAATTTCTTGATGTGTTTCATGCAAAATTTTTACCTCAGCATGTGAAGGACAGGAAAGAAGTAGAATTTTTAAATCTGACTCAAGGAGGTATGTCAGTTGCTGATTATGAAGTAAAATTTACGGAATTAGAAAAGTATGCCCCTCATATTTGTTCAGATGAGCTTAGAAGGGTGAAGAAATTTGTTAGAGGTTTGAGAAGTAACATTAGAAGTAGAGTTGCAATCCTTGAGCCTCAGACTATGGCAGCAGCTTTGAGGACTGCTTTTATTGCAGAAACTGAATATGAGGAATTCTTAATAGAAAGATAAAGGGATAATGCAAAAAGGGGTAATCTTGGTTCAATTGTGAGGAAAGATAAGAAGCCAAAGATAACTTTTCTAGAGAGAGTTCAACCAGTTAGGAGAGATAATATGCCAGCTTGTCAACAGTGCGGGATGCAGCATAGAAGTAATGAATGTTGGCGGGCTGCAGGTAAATATTTTTCATGTGGTCAGACAGAGCATATGATAAGGGATTGTCCCACAAGGCCAAGACAAGATCAGCAACCACAACAGCAGCAGAGAGTTCAAGCCAGAGTATATGCACTAACAAGGGAAGACACCCGAGATGTCAATGCAGTAGCTGAAGGTATTCTTCTTATCGATGATATGCATGCAAAAGTTTTATTTGATCAGGGTGCTACACATTACTTTATTTCTCTGAGATTTGCTGAATTATTGAAAGATAAATAAATTGTGAACACTGATGAGATGTCCATTAACACACCAACTGGGGAGATAGCTAGAACGACTTCTGTTATTCTTAGCATTGATGTGGTGATTCAGGGGAGGATTATGCCAGCATGTGTGTATCTGCTGGAAATGACTGATTTTGATGTCATCTTGGGAATGGATTAGTTAGATACAAATTTTACCCTTCTAGATTATCATGGAAAGAAAGTAATTTTTCAAAAACCTGGGGAGCAGACATTTCACTATCAATGTCCAAGGCACCGTTCTAGTAAAACACTAGTTTCAGCACTTAAAGCTTTGAAATTGCTTAGAAGTGGATGTCAAGGTTATTTGGCTAGCATAGTGGCTATTCCTTCTAATGAAAATAAGAAAATCACCTCAGATATTGATGTTGTCAGGGAATTTCCAGATGTGTTTCCTGATGAACTTTCGGGTTTGCCACCACACCGAGAGGTGGAGTTCACTATTGAACTCTCACCGGATACTTTACCCATTTCCATCCCTCCCTACAGAATGGCACCAGCTGAATTGACAGAGTTGAAGAAACAATTGCAAGAACTACTAGATAAGGGGTTTATTCGACCAAGTGTGTCACCTTGGGGTGCTCCTGTTCTGTTTGTTAGAAAGAAAGATGGGTCACTTAGATTATGCGTTGACTATAGGAAATTGAATCAAGTGACCATTAAGAATAAGTACTCTTTGCCAAGAATTGATGATTTATTTGATCAGCTACGAGCTGCGACAATATTTTCAAAGATTGATCTCAGATCTGGATACCACCAATTAAGGATAAGAGAAGAAGATATTTCAAAAACTGCTTTCAGAACACGATATGGGCATTATGAATTTTTGGTTATGCCATTTTGGTTAACTAATGCACCAACATCATTTATGGATTTGATGAACAGAGTTTTTCAACCATATCTGGATACATTTGTAGTGGTGTTTATCGATGATGTGTTAATCTATTCTCCTACTGTTGAAACCCATCAAGAACATTTGAGGGTTGTGTTGGAAACTTTAAAGAAACATCAACTCTATGCAAAATTCAGTAAATGCGAATTTTGGTTAGACCGTGTTCAATTTTTAGGGCATATCATTTCTGGAGATGGAGTGTCTATTGATCCAGCTAAGGTTGAGGCAGTTTTGCATTGGGAAATGTCGAAGAATGTTAGTGAGATTAGGAGCTTTTTGGGTCTTGCGGGTTACTATCGCCGGTTTATTGAAGGTTTTTCTTCTATTGCAGCTCCTATGACCAAATTGACTAGGAAAGGAGTTCCTTTTGAATGATCAGATAAATGTGAATTGAGCTTTCAAGAATTAAAAATAAGGTTAACTACAGCCCCAATGCTTACTTTACCTTGTGGGTCAGGAGGATTTGTGATATATACAGATGCCTCTAGAAAAGGATTAGGATGTGTCCTAATGCAGAATGGCAAAGTAGTAGCTTATGCATCTAGACAACTAAAGAATCCTGAGGTGAATTATCCAACACATGATTTGGAGTTAGCGGCGGTGGTACATGCTCTAAAAATTTGGTGGCATTATTTATATGGTGAGCAGTTTGAAGTATTTACAGACCATCAGAGTTTAAGATATATTTTCTCTCAGAAAGAATTAAATTTAAGACAGAGAAGGTGGATCGAATTTTTGAAGGATTATGACTTCACCTTGAATTACCACCCATGAAAAGTAAATGTGGTAGCAGATGCACTCAGCAGGAAGAGGCTAATGACAATCCAGTTGCGCCAAACTTGGAGAATGACATCTGATGTAGTGGAGTATTCTCCGATATGCAAAGGGAGAAACTTATTTCTGGCCCAACTAACTATTCAGTCTGCAATGGTTAAGCAAATTGTGCAAGCACAACTGAATGATCAGCAGTTACAAAAATTGATTGGCGCACCGAGATTTACTCAAAGTGCAGACGGGGCAATCAGGTTTCAGGGAAGATTGTGTGTACCTCGGAATGAAGAAATAAAGAAAGATCTCTTGACTGAGGCACATAAATCTCGATATTCTATTCACCCAGGCAGTACAAAAATGTACAAAAACATGAAAAGATAGTTTTGGTGGATTGGCATGAAGAAAGATATAGCAGACTTTGTCAGCAAATGTCTTACTTGTCAACAAGTAAAGGCGGAGCATCAAAGGCCAGCGGGACCATTACAATTGATGGAAATACCACAGTGGAAATTGGAGCATATCACTATGGATTTTGTGATGGGATTACCAATGACTAGGAGAAAACATGATTCCATTTGGGTAATTGTTGACAGACTTACTAAGTCAGCCCATTTTCTGGCAATCACAAAGACACAATCATTAGAGGATTTAGCCAATTTTTATATTAGAGAGACTGTGAGACTTCATGGTGTGCCTATGTCTATTATTTCAGATAGGGATGCAAGGTTTACAGTAAAATTTTGGAGGAGTTTACAGATAGCTTTATGTACACAATTGAAATTTAGCTCAGCTTTTCACCCTCAAATAGATGGACAATCAGAGAGAACCATTCAAACACTAGAAGATATGTTGAGGGTGTGCAGTTTAGACTGGAAAGGTAGTTGGGATGAACATTTGCAGTTAATTGAGTTTGCATATAACAACAACCATCATGCAAGCATAGGAATGGCACCATATGAAGCATTATATGGTAGACCGTGTAGGTTACCTATTTGTTGGGATGAGGTTGGTGAGCGAAAATTGATTGGGCCACAGATTGTACATGATTGTGTAGAAAAGGTTGAGTTGATTAGAAAAAGGTTACTTACAGCTCAAAGTAGGTAGAAAAGTTATGCTGATCAGAGAAGGAGAGATCTACAATTTACTATCGGGGATCACGTATTTCTGAAAGTTTCACCTACTAGAGGAGTAATGAGATTTGGCAAGAAAGGCAAGCTCAGTCCAAGGTATGTTGGACCATTTGAAATCTTAAGAAGAATTGGTGAGGTGGCATATCAGCTGGCTTTACCACCATCATTGTCAGGAGTTCATGATGTATTCCATGTGTCTATGTTAAGAAAATACATGCCAGACTCATCGCACATTATAGATCATGAGCAGTTAGAAATTCCGCCAGATCTTACATATGAGGAGAAACCAGTTCGCATTCTCGATCGAAAAGAACAAGTGCTGCGAACGAAGACAATTCTATTGGTGAAGGTATTGTGGAAAAGTACCTCAACAGAAGAAGCCACTTGGGAGATGGAAGATGATATGAGGAAGAAATATCCACAGCTATTCGGTACGTATTGAGTACATTGTTTAAGGGGGAGAGATTTGTAACACCCGAGTCCGTCCGAAATCTAAAGATAATTAAATATTTTATATTTTGAGCCAATATAAATTTTAAGTTCTTTTAACCAAAGCCCCATACCTTGAACGGTATTGTTTAACGAACCTTATTAAGTAAATTAAATAGCTATCTCACCTTAATAATGTATAACTTCTCATAGGAATGTCAGAATAGGATCAATATTAGGCCCGTTGGATAGAGAATTCAAAGATCTACCAGTTTCATGTTAAACACTTTTTCAAATTTTGACATTTGATAGGTCAAAAATAAGATAAAGTGAATTGATTCTTTAAGACCTTGTTATTGTTAACTTTTTAAGGGCTTTTATATAAAAATCCAACCAAAACAAAAAAAAAACCCACACATTATCCTCCCCCCATCCACGTGAGATCCCTCCCCCCCATTCTTTTCTCTTCCCCATCCTTATCCTCTCCCTCCACCTCATCTTCTTATCCTCTCCCCCTCCCCCCTATATAAACCACCCCTCCCCCTCTCCCTCTCCCTCTCCCACATTCTCACCTTCTCCCCCCAACTCTCCACTCTCTCTCTACCCCTCTCTCCCACACACACTCTCTCTCTCTCTCACACACACACACACACTCTCTCTTCTTATATTTTTATTTTCTATTCTCTCTCTCTCCCTAATCTCTCTCTACTTTTCACTCTACTCTCTCTCTCTTTACTATCTCTATTTTCTCTCTCCACTTTCTCTCTCCACTCCATACCTTCTCTCTCTACTTTCTCTCTCTATTTTCTCTCTCTATCTCTACTTTCTCTCTAGTTTCTCTCTAATTTCACTCTCTACTTTTCTGTCTCTACCCTCCACTTTCTCTCTCTAGTTTCTCTCTCTCCCCACTTTTTTTCTCTACCCTCTCCACTTTCTCTCTAGTTTGTCTCTCTACTTTCTCTCTCATCTCTCTTCCCACTCATCCTCTTATTAATAAACGGAGAAGATAATACAACATCAGAATAATATAAATAATTAATAAAAAAAGTTGGACATAGGATTTGAAACTTATTTTGGACAATTTCACTCTTCTTTACGTATCTGGAACGGGAAAATTATCTTATCCTACGCAAAGACTTTTACGGGAGCTCGGGCGAGATACTAATTCGGAAGACCACTCTAAAGGTAGGCACATGATAAACTGAGTGCATGTTATTTGATATTTTTATTTCTTTGATTTGATTTTATTTGAAATATAATTATTCAAGCTTAAGTCAGTGATTTATTTAACCCGATGATCTATGCTTAGAATCGGTTATTTATTTAGTTACCATTCTGTAAAAATATTACTCTCTCTAATCTCTCTCTACTTTCTTTCTCTAATCTCTCTCTACCCTCTCTCTACTCTCTCTACCCTCTCTCTAATCTCTTCAAATTTTATATAATGGTAACTTATTTAGTTAATAAATTTAACTCACTATCATATGATTAAAATCTAATTCATGATATTAAAATATGATTTAATTATTTTAAAATTTTCAATGACAAGTTATTGAGATTACTATGTAATAAGAATAATAATAATGATAAAATTTTGATTAAGCATATGGACTGTGTCACTTTAAGGAGGTGTGGGGCGACAAATCGTAGTTAGCTTCCGCTACGGGATTAGGCCCATTTCCGAGGACAAACGGACTTCTGAAAAATCCGGAACCCAGAATAAGAAAATTATCTGGAGAATGGTGGAGTATTAACTCCCGATCCTGCGTGGTTGATCAAGGCGGACAGGCTCCAGCGTTTAGACCATTTGTCTTTATGTCGACGTATGGATGCCTAGGTATGTGTTTACTACTACTTTTAGTGACGGGATGCCTGTCCAATATATGCTGCCAAATAATATGAAGCTCAGATTTGATATATGACTTTGATATGATCTGAAAATAAGTTCATCTGTATAAGCTCTGATTTAGCTAAGATATGTATTATGCCATTTATATATAAGTCAGATAAGATTTGTTATACGTATTTACTTATAAATATAAAAATTACTTTGCTCTATTATATTTCCTTCGCATTCATAGTATATGTACAATCTACTGAAATTGTGATTAGCTTTATCATGGATTTACACAGTTTAGTATATGATAAGCATGTGATTGGTTTTAATGCCTACTGAGTCTGTGGACTCATTTCTGTTGCCTAACCATTTCAAGAAATTGACTAGTGTGCGTCTTGACTCCTTCGGAAAGTAGGTCGGAAGTTGATCCTGGGTTTAATTTGGATTCGGATTCCGCTACGTAGAATTAATAGATTTAATTTTCTTTTGAATAATGAATGTAAATATGACTTTTGAGTAGAGAAGTGTAGTACTCTGTATACGATGTAAATTATGAGTGTTTATCTTATGAAAATGGTCTGATTATGTTTCTTTTAGAATATGTGATGGTTTGGCCTTTAGCGCCTTGCAAATATCTCTGCCCACAACACTTCCGTACATCCGTTGTGACGTCCCCGGACACGATACAGGATCGCAGGAAGGGGGCGCCACAGTACGTAAGTGCTTTCCACCTTTTCCAACTTCCAAAATGAAGACCTCTCACCTGGGCGCCAATTTCAATATTAAAGATCATGTATGTAGGCACCATGTTCAATAGGACCCCATCCCATTATAATATTAATATATATATATATGTACATCTTGAATGCTAACACGTGATTGTGGCAGGATTGTCTAAAAATTAACGCCCTCTTGCAAGGGCGTCATTCTCATCAATAATGCCACGATAATGCCACCTAAACTAATGACGTCCTCATGCAAAGCATCATTTACGTGAATAGTACCACCTAGATTAATGAACGACCCCTTACAAGGGCGTCATTTAAACCTATATTTCTAGAAGGTTGAGACACGAACAACCCATTTTAGCTGGCTAACACCCTGCCCACTCAGCAGGACCCGCAAGGCATTAAACCAATGTCTTGCGATTCCCTATAACTAATCCCCTCTGTAGCACTGACAGAGGCTACTGCCGCAGTGCTGAAGGAGCATCCCGAGTCTACGTCCTGCTGCGATCCTACTGCAGATTCTTCTGAACCTTGTATCACACGTCAAAAGGTAGGCATTCTCAAATCCTTGTCTAACTAGTAGCTAAATAGGTTAACTTATGCATGCTTAGAGTTAGATTAACTCATCTTCCATGCTATATATATATATATATATTACCTGGATTTATCGTAATTAAGAAATAATACCATGCTATACATATTTATAATAGTTTGTTACACCTGTCGCATATGATTCTATACATACTGTTACCATGATTTTTATGAGTTTAAACTTAGTTTGTTAGCATGATTTCATGAGTTTTTGAATATATTTTATCACACTAGTTTTACAGTCTTAATAACCATGTTGTAAACCTTAATATATAGCCTCTGTTACACAGAATACGTTCATGTTTTAAAACCCGGAGGGTCCCAGCTCTCTTGTAAATGGCGCCCCTGATCAGGGTGCCAATTACAAAATTGAAGACTCTGCGAGGAGTCGTCAATTAAATGAAGACATGTTCCATGCCGTCATTTCCATTTCTGAAATTTCTAGTAATTGATAATTCAACACATTCAAAAATCCATAACCATCAAACTAAAGCATGAAATTTGTACATGAACATGTTTCTGGAATCCTGATATTTTTCCCTACCTGCACGTACTCTTACTTTCTCATTCAGAGTGACTTTATACTGATGAATAGTGCACACTCACCTGAAAATAGCGCCCCTGACCAGGGCGCCAATTTCAAAATTGAAGACTTCTCGAAGGGTCGTCAATTAAATGAAGACATGTTCCATGTCGTCATTTCTATTTCTGAAATTTCCAGTAATTGATAATTCAACACATTCAAAAATCCATAACTATCAAACTAAAGCATGAAATTTATAAATGAACATGTTTCTGGAATCCTGATATTTTTTCCTACCTGCACGTACTTTTACTTTCCGATTCAGAGTAATTTCATACTAATGAATAGTGAACAACTCCTTGTAAATGGCGCCCCTAACTAGGGCGTCAATTTCAAAATTGAAGACTTCCCCAAGGGTCGTCAATTAATTGAAGACATGTACCATGTCGTCAATTCAATTTTATGTAATTTCTGGAAATCAGTAAATCAACGCATTCAAAAATCTATAACCAATAAACTGAACCATGAAAATTATGACTGAATATACTTCTGTGACCCTGAGATTTTCTCCACCTGACCATGTCTTCGGATTCTGATTCGGAGAAACTTTGGAGAAATGAATAGTTGCTTGTATCACAGAATGTACCATTCTGATACGAAGCACAACTCACTTGAAAAATAACTCAATTGGTGACCCTACACAATGTCATCAATTCGGGTTGAACCTGTACTTAAATTGAAGACACTCCGGAGAGTCTTCAATTAAATGAAGACTGCTCACAGAGTCTTCAATTTGTTAAATAGCGGCTGCCTGCAAGTCTTCAATTCGTTAAATAGCGGCAGCCAGCAAGTCTTGAATTCATCAAATAGCGGCAGCCAGCAAGTCTTCAATTAATTGAAGACTGCTTGTAGGGGCACCAATTCTTTTATTAGATATATATTTTCAAAAAATAGCCTCTGTAATTGGCACCCCAAGCCAGGGCGCCAATTACTGAATTGACGGTGGCCAGGTCATCTTCAATTAAATGAAGACTCCCTGGGAGGCGGCAATTTGATATATATATATATAATTCTAAAACTTGAAAATTTGAAAGATTGGCAAACCCCTGTATGCCAACTCATTGATTACAGCTTCTGATATTGATCTGTCTCGTAATTTGTGCAAACACAACCCTAATCCATGATCCTGTATATCCTGAGTTCTTGAACTCCATTCCATGAAAATATACTTTGTGTATATCCTACATGGTCAAACCTTGAACCTCTTAAACTACCATTTGGGAGTGTTGGAGCTAAGTGCCATGTAGGGCAAAGTGCTACGTTGTGGGAGTCACCTCTTGAGGCCGTACGGTGCAAAGTGCTACACGACGGGAGCCACCGCTTGAGCCTGTAGGGGCCACCTCTAGAGTCCTCCATAACCAAATGACTAGTTAATCTCATCTGTATAATACTACGTTTCTTAATTCTTGAAATTCCATATTGGCTATAAATGAGAGTGGATGTCAAAGGTAATACATGAAATGCTATGCATATAGGGCCCGGTCTGGTCCTGGGAGGACCACCCGAAGATACTTGTGCTAATGGGAGTTTATTGACTACGGTGTTTAACATTGCACCGGAGTACTTGTTTGACTTGAGACACTCCACCCCTACTCTCTCTCTTCTTACTTACTTGACTTGCGTGGCCCGGAACGGGCAATACTTGACTTGTGGCCCGAGAAAGGGCAAAATACTTGCTTGACTAAAATAGCCAATTCTACTGATACGTACTTGACATTACTTACTTGAATTGAATTTTTACTTGCTCGTACCTGAGATATACTTGTACAAGAGTTCCTTCTTGCACTTGAGTTCATACTTGGACACGAATCCCTGCTTGCCCCGAAGTGGCATTTACATCTGTAAATTTTTGAAGTACTGCTTGTCAAATACTTGAAATCTTGATATACTCTCTTTATACAGTTCTTGATCTCTTACTGTTCATCATGCCTAAATTTACCTGTATACATGATTTTTCTTATACGTGCATCATGCATAGCCTTACTGATAATACATTCAAATTGTAAATCACGTAAAGATTGCTCGTATTTGAGATGTAATTCCTACTGAGCGATTCGCTCATCCAGTTGCTTCCTAACATTTTCAGGTGATTCAGATAGCGACAAGAATGGGATTGAGACCGAGTGAAGAGTGCTAGAACGCCAGTCACCTATCATTAGCTAGTCGCGTCCTTGAATTTTATTTGAGTCCTACTTTGTATTCAAGTATGTCAGTTTACTTGTCCGTACCATGTTAAGGCACTTAGCCTAGTGTTGTCTTTTTAAATTTGGAATTTGTCATGGACTATCTTTAATTCCTTTGGTTAATCAAAAAAACAACACTTGGACTATTGGGATTATTAGATTTTATTAGGCTTTTGCGCACTCCGTAATTATGTATATCAAAAATTTTATCGCTCTAATGACACGATCTATATAGACGCGTCACGCATCCGAGTATCTTCCGTGCTTGGGACGTGACAGTCTTCGTGGTATCAGAGCCTAGGTTTTCAAACCAAGGTAACTAGAAAAAATAAAAGGTTAGAAAAAAAATTGCGGTCATGATTGAAATCTAGGTAAAACTTGAGTCCAAGGATAGGTAAAAAGTCGAGTCGAAGGATAGATATACCTTACTCGGTGAGATGGATAGTGTGATGTGACACAACCTAGGACTCAACAAGCAAGCACAATTAAGCATTCAAAACGGACCGATAATGGCAACCGCTCACCCGATGCACACTAAGACCCGGGGTAACTTGGCAATGCCAAGGGGAGGTTGTGTGGGATGGGCCCTTGCTGGTAGAGGGCCAGCAAGGGCAAGGTTTGATTCCCCAAGGGTATGGCTGCCCAAATCAAGGGTCCGACGAAGTGCCAAAGGGCACGGGTTCCACTCTCTTCCCACGATGATCACTTATAGCAAATGAGCTTAAGGATCGGGCTCTCGTCACGGCCAGCAGAGTTTATGAACTAATATTGAAAGAATAAGCATGAATTAGAGCAAAGTTTTGGAGCACTCACTCGACCGGTTTGAAGAAACCGGTCCCGCTCGGAGACGAGGGCGAGCGGGGAGGCGAGTGGATCCCCACACGCCGCGGCGGTGTAGCTTGACCTGCCCAAACAAATTACAACACTACACCTCTCGCAGGAGGGGGATCTTGGGGTGGGGGTTAATGGATTACAATCAAACTACCTTCACGCAGGGAGGGGCCTTCAGCCGGCCAAGCGGGGTGGGGAAAACTAGGGCTAAAACGATGATGAAGTGAAGATGCCGAATCTGTCTTCTCTCGGTAATTATGGACAGACAATCGGTACTGTGGCTGCAGAACTTGATCAAAATTTTTTCGAGGGCAAAACTAGTGAGGAAATCTTCGTTACTGGAACTGGAGTGCCTATGAATTTTGCCGAATTCTTCTGGGGTCGCTGCTGGCTTGGGCAGGAGCTCGAACAGGGTCTCTGACTCTCGGACTGACAACAATTGGTTACTAATAGCAGGAAGAAGAGGTTGCCCCGGCTGCTCCCAAACTTCAAATCAGGTAATGTCAGAACCGTTGGAACCGTGGACGAGTCCTCTTTGCAGCAGAACAAACAGGGACGCCAAACAATGCCGGAGACGATCAGTGGATCCAGAAGAGTGAGGAGAGGTCGGTGCAGACTGTGGGGAAGCAGAGTCACAATGCCGAGGAAGAAAATTGATAACTTCTGCTACCGGATGCCGAACGGGATTATGCTTCTTGATTATGAAAGTAGACAGGAAGGAGAAGAACTTTGTAGAAGGGCTCGTGGCCTGGTTCCGCCTGGGTTCGTCGTGGTGAAGCTTTTTCTCCGGCTCAGAACCTCTGCAGGGACAGATCTGCGCAGTCGTGAAAGAATGGGCCTCCTGGGCAGCACCGAGCTCGGAAGAGGACGAAACCACTTCTGTTGCGGAGAAGACAGGTAGAAGCTTTCGTGGATGCCTCTTGTGCCTACAGATTCGCTGGGATGTGGTCGGGGTCGCCTCTGAAAGCTGTTACTCTTCTGCTGTCTGCGAACTAAAAAATGGAGGTTGAAGATGATGGGGGGAAATGGGGTATATGGGAGGGGAAATGGGGGTGGTTGAGTGTGGGAGTGACCTCTGGTTGTAAGGGGGTCTTGGAGGGGGTGTTCTAAGGTGTGGGAGGGGCAGAATAAGGTCTGGAAGGGGGTCCAACAGATGGTGGGAGTGGGGGCTGCGAATTTGGTTGGAATGGAGAGAGGGAAAGGATATTTGAAAATAGGTTTAAGGGTGGGGTTAATTTTTGGTCTTGGGGGATGGGAAGAGGTGTATGGGGAAGGTAATAGGTGCTTGGGGTAGTGAGAAGGGTGCTTGGGAAAGTGGGAGGGGTAGTTGGGGGTTGGATGGTGAGGAGAGGATTGGTGGTGGGGGTCTTGGGAAGGGGAGGAGTATTGATGAGGGTTGTGGGGAATGGGAAGAGGCTTAAATGGGGTAGGTGGGGAGTGGAGGTGGTTGGGAAGGAAGGAGAGAGAAGAAAATTTGAATTTGGGTGTGGAGGAGAGAGAAAGTGGAGTGAAAAAGAGAGATTAAGAGAGGGATGGGTGGGATTCTCTCCCTAAGGCTTCTCACCTCACTATCGGATTCACTCCACCAAAAAAATAAAGATAGAACTCACAAAACGGCAATTTTTTCATTGATTGATTCATTAAGTTGAAATGGGGGGAATGGGGTCCTATATATAGGAAACCCACATTTCTACAAAAGTCCCTGACAATTGACTCAATGACAAATAACCGAGGGGGTAGGGGGGAGCCCTTGGGCCAAGCCCAATGAATTGGGCCCAATAGCTAACTAGACAACCTAATGACACTCAAACTTAGGGAAATAAACACAAGACCTAGGAACATGACTCAAATAAAAGGGAAAATACATCAAATGACTAAAATAAAAATTACATAGGACTCAAAATTAAATAACTAGACTATGCCGGATGCAATCGGGGCGAGGAGACGAGCTGTGATCGTGGGCATGGAAGGTGATATCCCCATCATACTCCCGGGGTGCGGAGAACTCGACTCCGTCGAGTAAGTGTCCTTCCCTCCTTGAAAGGTGTAGAAGTGGTACTGCCCTCAAGTCTTCCGAACGAGACCGATCCATCCACCTGCCGAGATAGCGCTCGTATACCTTGCTCCTGGTGGTAGTGACCTGTTCATCCAATATTCGTTCAATGCGCTCACGCTGGGCTCTCTTGGCTGGTGGACTCTCCTCACGGGTGGGTGCTATCTCAACGGAGGGAATAGGCTCAATATCTTCACTAGGTACCACCGTGGGTCCCTTGTATGGCACTAGGTCGGCGACATTGAATGTGGGACTTACCCCATATTCCTCGGAGAGATCTAACTCATAGACATTTGCACCAATGCGCCTCAGGACCTGGAAGGGACCAGCCCCACGTGGCCTCAATTTGGAGATGGCTACCGGGGAGAGCCTCTCCGTCCTTACCATCACAAAGTCACCCTCATGGAATTCTTGGTGACGCAAAAGGGAGTCAGCCTGCCTCTTATAGATCTCATTTTCCTTGCTTATGTGCTTGCAAAAGCTTTCTTGCAATTTTGTGAATGTTGACATTCTAGGGGTGATGGGTGGACCTGGGCAACCAAAAGTAGACCAATCATGCTTTGACGCTAAGAAGACTTTGATGAAATGGGGAGGACCGGGGCATCCATAAGTGATCCGGTCATGCATGGGGGTGACAAATGCTGGGGGACCCGGACATCCATGAATACTCCTATCATGCATACAACTCATGATGAGTGAAGGTGGACCACAACATCCGAATTTGGACCACTCATGCTTTCTACTTGACATGTGGGTGATGTGAATGAATGGACCCAACATAATGTTCATGCCAATTGGTGTAGTAAACCTAGACACATGCATGCTTTTCCCAAAGGTGACTTCCATGTGTATAGGTGTGGGACAACCCTTGAACTCCCATTGGAAAGGATCGAATGGATCTAAGAAGGTGGTCATCATGGGGTGGGGCACAACCTTATTACCTAGGGATATGTGGCCCAAGGTCAGGGCTCCCATGGTGTAACCCGAGTCATGGATGAGGTGGGTTTGGCCCAATATGGTGGGTGAGGGTAGGAAAGGGTGGGTGGTTGGTAAGATGGTTGGGTCATATGAGTCCCTTGACTCCCATTGGAATGGATCATATGGATCATAAAATGGGTCACCTAGGGGGAGGAACTCCATGTCCTCAAGATCCTTAAAAGGTGCTAAGTCATCTTTCTCTATGATAGTTGGGCTAATGTTCTTGACAAGTGGGTCGACCATGAGTGGAGGGCTTGGCTTTCTACCCGAGATAAGAAGCTCTAAATCGAGGAGAAGGTTGGGCTCATCGGGTGTAGGGAGGAATAGAAGGAGGTCGCTAGTGTAGCAACCAATGGTGTAAACCGAGGTGATAGACCCTATGCATAGGTGTAGGAGGTTAAGGCTCCTAGGTTGTTCGACCATAGGGGTCATCATACTAGTCATCTCTAATTGCCATGCTATGCCCTTGAGAAGGTCCTCTAAGGTCTCCACTTGATAGGATGCTTGGATTGTGGTGTGATAGGAGAAGAAGGGCACTATGTGAAGGTCTCGTTCTATGGGAGGGAAAACATGGGCCGGGGTCTCTCGAATTGGGCTCTCCTTTAGCCAACTAACAATGGATTCTCCTAAGATGGGCTCCGCCCCAACTAGAGAGGGTGGTGTAAGGTAAAGACCATCGTGTGAGGTTCCTTCTTCAGCTTGGACTTGGGTTTCCTCCAAAGTGGGGGGTGGGTTTGGAGTGCTCACAACTATTGGATTGGGTATGAGTTCTGCTACCAAGGAGGTGAGAGAGTCTTTTGGGGTGATGAGGGTTTGTGTGTGGTGTTCCCAGGGTAGAGGGTAAAGGGAAACTTGGATTGGGATTGGTAGGATGTGGTTTGGGAGTGGAAGTAGTGGAGGTCTAGGTTGGGGTAGGATTGGGTTTGGAAGTGGAAGGTGGGTTGGGTGACAGGATTTGGGTTGGGTGATGGTGGCCGTCATGGTTCTAGGTGGAGGGATGGACACGGGGTCTACTTGGGTTTGAATGGTGAGAATAGGGTGAGTGGTGGTCCTTTTTGGGGAAACCGGGTCGGTTAGGGGTCTCTTCCCCTTGGGATCGGCTGGTTGTGGAGGGGTGGTAGTGGGGGCCAATTGAGTTTGGATAGATAGGTTTGCGGAAGGAGGTTTTGGTTGGAGTGTGGGGATCCTCATGGGATTTGGTGGAGAGGTGGTTGTTGATAAGTGTGTATTTTTACATCTTAATTCATGATTATACACATTTTTATGAGCTTAAATAATCATAAATATACACTTATTGTTGATTTTGTATCAAATGTTTCTTTTTATGAAATTAAATAAATTTTAATTATATTTTTTTTATTTGTGCAGGCACGTAGTACGAGAAAGGCTCTACGAAAAAGAAAATAAAGAAAATAAAAATTATATTTTGAATGGGCCAAAATCCCAGGAAATTGTTCAAAAAGAAAACAAAAAAATTTTAAAAATATATATATATACTAGATATATATATATAGATATATATACTAGATATATATATATAGATATATATATATATATTATATATATAATAAAATTTAAAAAAAAATTCAAAACCACCGCCCCCGCCCCGCCCTTCCCGCCTTCGCCGCCCGGGCACGGGCGACGAGGCGCGAAGGCGAAGCGGGGGGGGGTTCGTGGAGGCAGCCCAGCAGCGACGAGGCGAGAAGGGCGAATGGCGGGGGGGGCCGTGGCGAGCGGTCGGCTCGGCAGGTGGGCGCGGCACGGGCGCGAAGGCGACGCGGCGGGGGGCTCGTGGCTCGGCCGGGCAGGCTCGACAGCGGAAGGGGTTCGGGCGCGGAGGCGGCACGCGGGCGCACGCTCCCGCGTGCGACACGCGGACGGCGGAGGCGGTTCGGGCGCACCAGGGGCCCACGGCAGGCGGCCGAACCCGCCTAACCGGTCGGCGCAACGCGCCGGCAGAAGAGAAATAAGAGAGAAAGAGAGAAGAAAAAGCCAAAAAAATACCAGAAAAATCCAAAAAAAATCAGGAAAAATGACAAAAGGTTCAGCACACTCCAGCCTACTAAGTTGGGTAAAAATTAGGTGCATTTGAGTGTTTTATATGAGCAAGAAGAGATTGTAAACCCTATATAAAGGGGGTATCACTTGTAATGAAAAGGGTTGGTTGTTAGAGTTAGAACTAGATGGAGTTAGGGAGAGAGCTAGCTATGGGCACTTGTAATGTAAGTTAGTTCTTTACATTTCTGAAGTTTTTGATTGTTGAAGTTGTGTTTTGCTAAGCTTTTGAAGTCAAATTTGTAAGTTGAATTTATTGCAATACAAGTTTCATTTTGGAATTCAGTCTTTTCATAGCCTTATTTCTCATTATTGTGATCCTCATTTCAAATTCTTGTCTTCATAAAAGTTGTTCCTTTTTAAGTTTTCTTCAACTTCTCTGTTTAGCATTTCTTCAAATTCGTCCAAATTCATAGAGTTAAAACCCATTTTCTTAAGTGCTGTCCTGTGCATTTACTGTTCATCCGTGGTGATACCTTCTTCCATTCATTCATTTTGAAGTCTTTCTAATCTTCAAATAACTATGAGTTCTTCATAAGAATTGTTCCTCTCTTGTATCTCTAAGTTTTATTCTTCTTACACTTTGTCAAATTCCTCTTCTTTTGAGCTTTAGAATTAAGTTTTCAAGGTGCTGGTTTTCTGTCAATTACTGTTCATCCGAACCAATAGGTCATAGTTTTTTCAAGTTTTTCCTTATCTTCCTTTCATTTTCTGTTTCTGTGTTCTTCATAAAAGTTCTTCCTTTTTCAATTCTCTACAACTTTCATGTTTTACACTTCTTCTCATTCTGTCTATATTTGAAGTTATGCATTTTCTTCCAACCCCTATTTTCACTTGAATTCTGTTATGTTTTCCAATTTAAGTTTTCATAATCGCACTCCAAAATCCGAACAATTGATTTTTCAAAACACAAGAATATTTTTCAACTAAGAAAAAATAACCAAATTCCTTCCCCGTGGGATCGACCCGTACTTACCATTATACTCATGTTTTCAAATCCATAAGTGAGTGAGTGCGGTTGTAAATATTTGAAATTTGTGTGGCACGGCAATTTTATCAACGACTGTCGAAGCGACACCAAATTTTTGGCGCCGTTGCCGGGGATGGAGATACTTTTCATAGTTGGATACTCTTGTGTTTACTTTGTATATTTGTATATTGATTTTTGCTTTCTTTACTTGTGCAGGAAAACGAAAAAAGGAAGATCGAATCTGAAATTCCAAGGATATGAAACGTCGTTAAATAGCTCGGCAGCATTGCTAAAGGGCTGAAATCAAGAAACAGGTTCTATCTTTCCACTTTCTGAAAAATTTTTTTACAAAAATCTGAAAATTTCTTGAAAACTCTATAAAAATAAAAAACAATCAAAACAAAAGAAAAATTTTCATGCTGGTTAGTTAGGTTCATTAACTAAAAACAAAAATAAAAAAAAATCTTCATTTGTACCAAATAAAAGACCTCATTGCAAGAGTAGAAACTACACTTTCATGCTCTAGGTCATGCATCATTTAGCTTAGAATTTGTCTTTGTTTAATTTCTGCATTACATTTTGAAGATCGCGAGGGGCAAGGTACGTTCTACTGATCCCAGTCTGGCATTCATTTTTACATAAAGAACCCCTTGTTTGAAATTGTGGTGTGCATTTCATTTTAAAATACTTTAAGGGCAACACCCCTAACAAGATAAGGTGGGGATTTCATCACCCTCCCTTAGCCCGAAAACCACAATTTCCTTGCATCTCTACATTACCTAGGCCTTAATAAAAGCCAGTAGACGTTGGCCCTAGGATCACACTGTGATTCCTGTGATATTTAGGTTTATCCTCTTATGAAAACTGGTGTCTAAGGCAAGACGGTCAGATGGCAAACGCCTTAAGCGGGATTGTGGTTTTGTATAATAAGGTCCCTACAAAAGTAGGGGGAACCTCCCACTTCCCCACCCCTTACCTGGCCGGTGGACATACTGAGGGTGAATTTAAGTTCATTTTAATCACTTTGTGAAACCACATTTGTAGGTCTAAGTCACATCTAGGTCATTAGGATAATTTGTGTGTTACTTTGTTTGTGTTTGCATATTAAAAAAAATCAATCAAAAAAAATAAAATCTACAAAAAAATGGTGAGATCATAACTTTCATCTATGGATTGGGCACACAACTTAGATAGGTTTGACCAATTGGCTCATAAATTTGATCAATTTCTAGCCATGGATCAAAACCATTTCATACCACCTGGCTGCCAGGACAACGATCACATGTGGGCTAACCCAATCCCTTATGTAGGTGGTTGCCCAAATCCACATTCATTTCTCACCCCAAACAACCCAACCTCTTATGACAGTCCATATTCGTGGTCGGCCCAAAATGAAATCACATTACCTATGATGGCCCAGTTTCCATCGTTTACCCATGACCATGTTCCAACCACTCAGTTTGGGGGCCATGATCTACCTTTCATCCCGGAGCAAGCCCCATATGATCAACGATTTTCTCAGCCCAATTATGAATCATCTTCCGATACGCATAACTCTAGCTGGGCTGATCAACCAACAATCTCTTGGATGGACCAAGCTAGGCAAACCCAAATGTCTTCAAAGCTCTCCCCACCTTATTTTGACTCATGTCCAAACAACTTTCATTTTGGTTGGAGAGATCAACATAATTCTTCTTGGGAGTCTTATCAGGATCAAGCCCAAAGTCCTCAAGAACAAGATTTTTCAAATTGGGCTCCATACCCAAATGCTTCTTATGATCAACCATATTATGGAGGACAACTCACACACTCTCCACCACCTCATTCTCAGACTGAGTGCCCTTCAAATTACTATCCATCTCAATCTGACTTTCAGCCCACTTTGAATAAGGAGGAGATGTTTGATCAATTGACACGGCTCTTCCAAACGCAACAACAAGCCTTTCAGGAACAACTGCAAAACTTTGAGGCCCAAGTGAATAGGGTTGCTAAAAACATCATAGACATGGAAGTGGATCCAATGTCTAGCAACTCCACAAGTATTGAAGACCAACTTCTTGGATTTGATGGATGTGATAACGATAAAAATCCATACGATCAACTTATGATCCCCCAATCTACCACTCATATCACTGTTGATTTTGAGGGAATCATAGAAGAATCTTATGAGGAGGACTTAAAGGAAGAGCAGCCTCAGATGCCTGAATCCAATTCCTCTTATGAAGAGGATGATGATGAGTTTGAGGATTATGATGATCGTGAGAAGTTGGGGGGAGAAGGAAAGGAAGTAGGGGGTGAATTGACGGATAATGATGCTCATAATGATGACCATATCACCTCATTCTCTGAATGTTTTGAGATTGAGAATACTACGGTAAAGGATAATGGCCCAAACAACTCAATTGAGGAAATGAATCAAGAGGAGGATTACGTTGTAAGTAATAAAATTGTTGACTTAATGGAACCAAATTCTGAATATCCTCCTTATCTGGAAGAACATGATGATGGGGCCTTATTAGAAAAATTTACATTTCATCTACCGACCCCATTTCTGAAAAATTTGAGTGATAATTCTCAGTTGAGTGAGGAGTGTGATGATGGGCCCGTCTTAGAGGAATTCAAATTTGATCTAACCTATGATGAAAGGGCCGGACTCGAATCATTTACATTTCCTCTATCCACCCCATTAGTGGGCAATTCGGTTAAAAATCCTCAGATGAGTGAGGAGTGTGATGAAGGGGTTTCATTTGAAACTTTTCTATTTGATCTAACCCCTAAAGCCTCTCCAATGACGTCTGAATCTGTGGATGAGTTAGTGCTTCCTTCTACTTTGATTCCCCTGTCAGTCGAGCCTCTCCAATTTGAGATTCTAGGACCTGAGGGGGATGTGCCAACCACATTCACATTTGATTTGACTTTCTCTCAGGCAGACAAGTTGATCAATGCTCTTAAAGCTCATGAGGTTGTTACTGACATGAAAGTGTCACAAGCTAACAATCTTATTCCTAAACTACCAGGGCCTGAACAAGTTATCATGAAGGAAGCCGTACCTGAAAAGCTCGTCAGAAAGGACGATATAGTACAAGGGGACCCCTGGGTAGATACTCCTACAAAGCTTGTCAGGAGGGACTATAGGACACGGAAAAATTTCAATAAAGTGCGCAACCCACATATTTCTAGCCCTAATCCGTACATGTCTACTCTTGTCTTCCAATGGCATAAGGGCTGGAATTTGAAGGAAGACAAGATCACATGGTGGCTCATTCTGAATGCCACGTGTTGGTTAATGAGCTACATTACGTCTGGCTGAAGACGTTAAAGTTAGCGCTTTTTGGGAGGCAACCCAAACCTTTCATAGTTTCGTGTGAGAATAAATGGCTTCTTGGGAGGCAACCCAAGTTTTTATTATGATTTTGTGTTTATTTTACAGGTTTGAATGAAGGATAAGTTGGGGGGAGAGAGCTGATTGCTTACTCTGTTTCCCCGATTTTCAAAGCCAAATACCGCCTCTCAACACGCCAAAGCTATCGAAGTACACATCAGGTTGTCCCGTTCTTTAACAAGCTATCATGTTTACATTGTTCTATTATTCTCTATTGTTTATGTCATTGAGGACAATGTCATTTAAGTTGGGGGGACAGGACATCATGTTGCACATTCTACATTCATATATAAAACCTCTAAACTTTTCGCCCAAACTTTCGCCCAAAATTTTCGCCCAAAATTTTGTTTTAACCCTTACCCTTACAGTACATCCCCAGTTAGAGTTTCTTGATTCATGTCGCATGAAAAGTGATTCTGAATAGAAACAACTGGGAAAAGGATGCTGGATAATTTATTTATTGAAGCCATGGAAAACTGATTTAAAGAATCTCTTTAAAGTTCAGATGCACTTTCAAAAAAAGAATAAAATCACGATGCACGCTAATGAAACAAGAAGGACAAGCCTTCTGCTATTTTAGATATACTGTCTGATATTCTGCACTTTTGAAAAAGAGATCTTTTAGAAGCTTTCTGCCATACAAAAATATGAGAAAAAAAAAACAAACACCATGAAAAATGCTCCGATTCTGAGTAACCGGGCCTACTTCACCTAAGACGTGTTGAGGTTCGCGTCAAAAGGAAAAGGGAACTCTGATATGTGGAACCGGGCCTACTTCACCTGAGACGTGTTGAGGTTCGTGTAAAACAATGAAGGGTAGTGCATCATCATGTGTGTAAAGAAAAAAAAAGAGAAAAGTAGAAAAGAAAAAAAATATATATAGTGATCCCAAAAGGGACATATCAATAAGGCAGACAAAAAGCTAGTGTGCATTGAACGCTCTAAGTAAGAAGTGCAGAATTGAAAGGCATTTGTTCGGAATAGCAACTGGAGGATGCAATTGTCTCTACTGTGAATTTAGTATTCTACTTGCACAAGTGCTACTGAATTTTGATTAGAATTCTTGATCATGTTCATAAGGCTAATCTGTGATAATTACTCTAGATTCCTGCTCTTTAGTTGACTCTATCAAAGATGAACTGGAAATGAGGCCTGAATATCTTTAAACTCTTGTTAGTCTTAAATTTTTCATTATGTGCATTGCTAAGGGACTAGCAATGAGTAAGTTGGGGGGTGTGATAAGTGTGTATTTTTACATCTTAATTCATGATTATACACATTTTTATGAGCTTAAATAATCATAAATATACACTTATTGTTGATTTTGTATCAAATGTTTCTTTTTATGAAATTAAATAAATTTTAATTATATTTTTTTTTGTATTTGTGCAGGCACGTAGTACGAGAAAGGCTCTACGAAAAAGAAAATAAAGAAAATAAAAATTATATTTTGAATGGGCCAAAAGCCCAGGAAATTGTTCAAAAAGAAAATAAAAAAATTTAAAAAAAATAAATTTATTTACTGTTTTTTAGAATTTTCTAACTATATATATACTAGATATATATATATATATTATATATACAATAAAATTTAAAAAAAAATTCAAAACCACCGCCCCCGCCCCGCCCTTCCCGCCTTCGTCGCCCGGGCACGGGCGACGAGGCGCGAAGGCGAAGCGGGGGGGGGGGGGGGTTCGTGGAGGCAGCCCAGCAGCGACGATGCGAGAAGGGCGAATGGCGGGGGGGGGCCGTGGCGAGCGGTCGGCTCGGCAGGTGGGCGCGGCACGGGCGCGAAGGCGACGCGGCGGGGGGCTCGTGGCTCGGCCGGGCGGGCTCGACAGCGGAAGGGGTTCGGGCGCGGAGGCGGCACGCGGGCGCACGCTCCCGCGTGCGACACGCGGACGGCGGAGGCGGTTCGGGCGCACCAGGGGCCCACGGCAGGCGGCCGAACCCGCCTAACCGGTCGGCGCAACGCGCCGGCAGAAGAGAAATAAGAGAGAAAGAGAGAAGAAAAAGCCAAAAAAATACCAGAAAAATCCAAAAAAAATCAGGAAAAATGACAAAAGGTTCAGCACACTCCAGCCTACTAAGTTGGGTAAAAATTAGGTGCATTTGAGTGTTTTATATGAGCAAGAAGAGATTGTAAACCCTATATAAAGGGGGTATCACTTGTAATGAAAAGGGTTGGTTGTTAGAGTTAGAACTAGATGGAGTTAGGGAGAGAGCTAGCTATGGGCACTTGTAATGTAAGTTAGTTCTTTACATTTCTGAAGTTTTTGATTGTTGAAGTTGTGTTTTTCCAAGCTTTTGAAGTCAAATTTGTAAGTTGAATTTATTGCAATACAAGTTTCATTTTGGAATTCAGTCTTTTCATAGCCTTATTTCTCATTATTGTGATCCTCATTTCAAATTCTTGTCTTCATAAAAGTTGTTCCTTTTTAAGTTTTCTTCAACTTCTCTGTTTAGCATTTCTTCAAATTCGTCCAAATTCATAGAGTTAAAACCCATTTTCTTAAGTGCTGTCCTGTGCATTTACTGTTCATCCGTGGTGATACCTTCTTCCATTCATTCATTTTGAAGTCTTTCTAGTCCTCAAATAACTATGAGTTCTTCATAAGAATTGTTCCTCTCTTGTATCTCTAAGTTTTATTCTTCTTACACTTTGTCAAATTCCTCTTCTTTTGAGCTTTAGAATTAAGTTTTCAAGGTGCTGGTTTTCTGTCAATTACTGTTCATCCGAACCAATAGGTCATAGTTTTTTCAAGTTTTTCCTTATCTTCCTTTCATTTTCTGTTTCTGTGTTCTTCATAAAAGTTCTTCCTTTTTCAATTCTCTACAACTTTCATGTTTTACACTTCTTCTCATTCTGTCTATATTTGAAGTTATGCATTTTCTTCCAACCCCTATTTTCACTTGAATTCTGTTATGTTTTCCAATTTAAGTTTTCATAATCGCACTCCAAAATCCGAACAATTGATTTTTCAAAACACAAGAATATTTTTCAACTAAGAAAAAAATAACCAAATTCTTCCCCGTGGGATCGACCCGTACTTACCATTATACTCATGTTTTCAAATCCATAAGTGAGTGAGTGCGGTTATAAATATTTGAAATTTGTGTGGCACGGCAATTTTAACAACGACTGTCGAAGCGACACCAAATTTTTGGCGCCGTTGCCGGGGATGGAGATACTTTTCATAGTTGGATACTCTTGTGTTTACTTTGTATATTTGTATATTGATTTTTGCTTTCTTTACTTGTGCAGGAAAACGAAAAAAGGAAGATCGAATCTGAAATTCCAAGGATATGAAACGCCGTTAAATAGCTCGGCAGCATTGCTAAAGGGCTGAAATCAAGAAACAGGTTCTATCTTTCCACTTTCTGAAATTTTTTTTACAAAAATCTGAAAATTTCTTGAAAACTCTATAAAAATAAAAAACAATCAAAACAAAAGAAAATTTTTCATGCTGGTTAGTTAGGTTCATTAACTAAAAACAAAAATAAAAAAAAATCTTCATTTGTACCAAATAAAAGACCTCATTGCAAGAGTAGAAACTACACTTTCATGCTCTAGGTCATGCATCATTTAGCTTAGAATTTGTCTTTGTTTAATTTCTGCATTGCATTTTGAAGATCGCGAGGGGCAAGGTACGTTCTACTGATCCCAGTCTGGCATTCATTTTTACATAAAGAACCCCTTGTTTGAAATTGTGGTGTGCATTTCATTTTAAAATACTTTAAGGGCAACACCCCTAACAAGATAAGGTGGGGATTTCATCACCCTCCCTTAGCCCGAAAACCACAATTTCCTTGCATCTCTACATTACCTAGGCCTTAATAAAAGCCAGTAGACGTTGGCCCTAGGATCACACTGTGATTCCTGTGATATTTAGGTTTATCCTCTTATGAAAACTGGTGTCTAAGGCAAGACGGTCGGATGGCAAACGCCTTAAGCGGGATTGTGGTTTTGTATAATAAGGTCCCTACAAAAGTAGGGGGAACCTCCCACTTCCCCACCCCTTACCTGGCCGGTGGACATACTGAGGGTGAATTTAAGTTCATTTTAATCACTTTGTGAAACCACATTTGTAGGTCTAAGTCACATCTAGGTCATTAGGATAATTTGTGTGTTACTTTGTTTGTGTTTGCATATTAAAAAAAATCAATCAAAAAAAATAAAATCTACAAAAAAATGGTGAGATCATAACTTTCATCTATGGATTGGGCACACAACTTAGATAGGTTTGACCAATTGGCTCATAAATTTGATCAATTTCTAGCCATGGATCAAAACCATTTCATACCACCTGGCTGCCAGGACAACGATCACATGTGGGCTAACCCAATCCCTTATGTAGGTGGTTGCCCAAATCCACATTCATTTCTCACCCCAAACAACCCAACCTCTTATGACAGTCCATATTCGTGGTCGGCCCAAAATGAAATCACATTACCTATGATGGCCCAGTTTCCATCGTTTACCCAGGACCATGTTCCAACCACTCAGTTTGGGGGCCATGATCTACCTTTCATCCCGGAGCAAGCCCCATATGATCAACGATTTTCTCAGCCCAATTATGAATCATCTTCGATACGCATAACTCTAGCTGGGCTGATCAACCAACAATCTCTTGGATGGACCAAGCTAGGCAAACCCAAATGTCTTCAAAGCTCTCCCCACCTTATTTTGACTCATGTCCAAACAACTTTCATTTTGGTTGGAGAGATCAACATAATTCTTCTTGGGAGTCTTATCAGGATCAAGCCCAAAGTCCTCAAGAACAAGATTTTTCAAATTGGGCTCCATACCCAAATGCTTCTTATGATCAACCATATTATGGAGGACAACTCACACACTCTCCACCACCTCATTCTCAGACTGAGTGCCCTTCAAATTACTATCCATCTCAATCTGACTTTCAGCCCACTTTGAATAAGGAGGAGATGTTTGATCAATTGACACGGCTCTTCCAAACGCAACAACAAGCCTTTCAGGAACAACTGCAAAACTTTGAGGCCCAAGTGAATAGGGTTGCTAAAAACATCATAGACATGGAAGTGGATCCAATGTCTAGCAACTCCACAAGTATTGAAGACCAACTTCTTGGATTTGATGGATGTGATAACGATAAAAATCCATACGATCAACTTATGATCCCCCAATCTACCACTCATATCACTGTTGATTTTGAGGGAATCATAGAAGAATCTTATGAGGAGGACTTAAAGGAAGAGCAGCCTCAGATGCCTGAATCCAATTCCTCTTATGAAGAGGATGATGATGAGTTTGAGGATTATGATGATCGTGAGAAGTTGGGGGGAGAAGGAAAGGAAGTAGGGGGTGAATTGACGGATAATGATGCTCATAATGATGACCATATCACCTCATTCTCTGAATGTTTTGAGATTGAGAATACTACGGTAAAGGATAATGGCCCAAACAACTCAATTGAGGAAATGAATCAAGAGGAGGATTACGTTGTAAGTAATAAAATTGTTGACTTAATGGAACCAAATTCTGAATATCCTCCTTATCTGGAAGAACATGATGATGGGGCCTTATTAGAAAAATTTACATTTCATCTACCGACCCCATTTCTGAAAAATTTGAGTGATAATTCTCAGTTGAGTGAGGAGTGTGATGATGGGCCCGTCTTAGAGGAATTCAAATTTGATCTAACCTATGATGAAAGGGCGGACTCGAATCATTTACATTTCCTCTATCCACCCCATTAGTGGGCAATTCGGTTAAAAATCCTCAGATGAGTGAGGAGTGTGATGAAGGGGTTTCATTTGAAACTTTTCTATTTGATCTAACCCCTAAAGCCTCTCCAATGACGTCTGAATCTGTGGATGAGTTAGTGCTTCCTTCTACTTTGATTCCCCTGTCAGTCGAGCCTCTCCAATTTGAGATTCTAGGACCTGAGGGGGATGTGCCAACCACATTCACATTTGATTTGACTTTCTCTCAGGCAGACAAGTTGATCAATGCTCTTAAAGCTCATGAGGTTGTTACTGACATGAAAGTGTCACAAGCTAACAATCTTATTCCTAAACTACCAGGGCCTGAACAAGTTATCATGAAGGAAGCCGTACCTGAAAAGCTCGTCAGAAAGGACGATATAGTACAAGGGGACCCCTGGGTAGATACTCCTACAAAGCTTGTCAGGAGGGACTATAGGACACGGAAAAATTTCAATAAAGTGCGCAACCCGCATATTTCTAGCCCTAATCCGTACATGTCTACTCTTGTCTTCCAATGGCATAAGGGCTGGAATTTGAAGGAAGACAAGATCACATGGTGGCTCATTCTGAATGCCACGTGTTGGTTAATGAGCTACATTACGTCTAGCTGAAGACGTTAAAGTTAGCACTTTTTGGGAGGCAACCCAAACCTTTCATAGTTTCGTGTGAGAATAAATGGCTTCTTGGGAGGCAACCCAAGTTTTTATTATGATTTTGTGTTTATTTTACAGGTTTGAATAAAGGATAAGTTGGGGGGAGAGAGCTGATTGCTTACTCTGTTTCCCCGATTTTCAAAGCCAAATACCGCCTCTCAACACGCCAAAGCTATCGAAGTACACATCAGGTTGTCCCGTTCTTTAACAAGCTATCATGTTTACATTGTTCTATTATTCTCTATTGTTTATGTCATTGAGGACAATGTCATTTAAGTTGGGGGGACAGGACATCATGTTGCACATTCTACATTCATATATACAACCTCTAAACTTTTCGCCCAAACTTTCGCCCAAAATTTTCGCCCAAAATTTTGTTTTAACCCTTACCCTTACAGTACATCCCCAGTTAGAGTTTCTTGATTCATGTCGCATGAAAAGTGATTCTGAATAGAAACAACTGGGAAAAGGATGCTGGATAATTTATTTATTGAAGCCATGGAAAACTGATTTAAAGAATCTCTTTAAAGTTCAGATGCACTTTCAAAAAAAGAATAAAATCACGATGCACGCTAATGAAACAAGAAGGACAAGCCTTCTGCTATTTTAGATATACTGTCTGATATTCTGCACTTTTGAAAAAGAGATCTTTTAGAAGCTTTCTGCCATACAAAAATATGAGAAAAAAAAACAAACACCATGAAAAATGCTCCGATTCTGAGTAACCGGGCCTACTTCACCTAAGACGTGTTGATGTTCGCGTCAAAAGGAAAAGGGAACTCTGATATGTGGAACCGGGCCTACTTCACCTGAGACGTGTTGAGGTTCGTGTAAAACAATGAAGGGTAGTGCATCATCATGTGTGTAAAGAAAAAAAAAGAGAAAAGTAGAAAAGAAAAAAAATATATATAGTGATCCCAAAAGGGACATATCAATAAGGCAGACAAAAAGCTAGTGTGCATTGAACGCTCTAAGTAAGAAGTGCAGAATTGAAAGGCATTTGTTCGGAATAGCAACTGGAGGATGCAATTGTCTCTACTGTGAATTTAGTATTCCACTTGCACAAGTGCTACTAAATTTTGATTAGAATTCTTGATCATGTTCATAAGGCTAATCTGTGATAATTACTCTAGATTCCTGCTCTTTAGTTGACTCTATCAAAGATGAACTGGAAATGAGGCCTGAATATCTTTAAACTCTTGTTAGTCTTAAATTTTTCATTATGTGCATTGCTAAGGGACTAGCAATGAGTAAGTTGGGGGGTGTGATAAGTGTGTATTTTTACATCTTAATTCATGATTATACACATTTTTATGAGCTTAAATAATCATAAATATACACTTATTGTTGATTTTGTATCAAATGTTTCTTTTTATGAAATTAAATAAATTTTAATTATATTTTTTTTTATATTTGTGCAGGCACGTAGTACGAGAAAGGCTCTACGAAAAAGAAAATAAAGAAAATAAAAATTATATTTTGAATGGGCCAAAAGCCCAGGAAATTGTTCAAAAAGAAAATAAAAAAATTTTAAAAAAAATAAATTTATTTACTATTTTTTAGAATTTTCTAACTATATATATACTAGATATATATATATAGATATATATATATATATATTATATATACAATAAAATTTAAAAAAAAATTCAAAACCACCGCCCCCGCCCCGCCCTTCCCGCCTTCGTCGCCCGGGCACGGGCGACGAGGCGCGAAGGCGAAGCGGGGGGGGGGGGGGTTCGTGGAGGCAGCCCAGCAGCGACGAGGCGAGAAGGGCGAATGGCGGGGGGGGCCGTGGCGAGCGGTCGGCTCGGCAGGTGGGCGCGGCACGGGCGCGAAGGCGACGCGGCGGGGGGCTCGTGGCTCGGCCGGGCGGGCTCGACAGCGGAAGGGGTTCGGGCGCGGAGGCGGCACGCGGGCGCACGCTCCCGCGTGCGACACGCGGACGGCGGAGGCGGTTCAGGCGCACCAGGGGCCCACGGCAGGCGGCCGAACCCGCCTAACCGGTCGGCGCAACGCGCCGGCAGAAGAGAAATAAGAGAGAAAGAGAGAAGAAAAAGCAAAAAAATACCAGAAAAATCCAAAAAAAATCAGGAAAAATGACAAAAGGTTCAGCACACTCCAGCCTACTAAGTTGGGTAAAAATTAGGTGCATTTGAGTGTTTTATATGAGCAAGAAGAGATTGTAAACCCTATATAAAGGGGGTATCACTTGTAATGAAAAGGGTTGGTTGTTAGAGTTAGAACTAGATGGAGTTAGGGAGAGAGCTAGCTATGGGCACTTGTAATGTAAGTTAGTTCTTTACATTTCTGAAGTTTTTGATTGTTGAAGTTGTGTTTTTCCAAGCTTTTGAAGTCAAATTTGTAAGTTGAATTTATTGCAATACAAGTTTCATTTTGGAATTCAGTCTTTTCATAGCCTTATTTCTCATTATTGTGATCCTCATTTCAAATTCTTGTCTTCATAAAAGTTGTTCCTTTTTAAGTTTTCTTCAACTTCTCTGTTTAGCATTTCTTCAAATTCGTCCAAATTCATAGAGTTAAAACCCATTTTCTTAAGTGCTGTCCTGTGCATTTACTGTTCATCCGTGGTGATACCTTCTTCCATTCATTCATTTTGAAGTCTTTCTAGTCCTCAAATAACTATGAGTTCTTCATAAGAATTGTTCCTCTCTTGTATCTCTAAGTTTTATTCTTCTTACACTTTGTCAAATTCCTCTTCTTTTGAGCTTTAGAATTAAGTTTTCAAGGTGCTGGTTTTCTGTCAATTACTGTTCATCCGAACCAATAGGTCATAGTTTTTTCAAGTTTTTCCTTATCTTCCTTTTATTTTCTGTTTCTGTGTTCTTCATAAAAGTTCTTCCTTTTTCAATTCTCTACAACTTTCATGTTTTACACTTCTTCTCATTCTGTCTATATTTGAAGTTATGCATTTTCTTCCAACCCCTATTTTCACTTGAATTCTGTTATGTTTTCCAATTTAAGTTTTCATAATCGCACTCCAAAATCCGAACAATTGATTTTTCAAAACACAAGAATATTTTTCAACTAAGAAAAAAATAACCAAATTCTTTCCCCGTGGGATCGACCCGTACTTACCATTATACTCATGTTTTCAAATCCATAAGTGAGTGAGTGCGGTTATAAATATTTGAAATTTGTGTGGCACGGCAATTTTAACAACGACTGTCGAAGCGACACCAAATTTTTGGCGCCGTTGCCGGGGATGGAGATACTTTTCATAGTTGGATACTCTTGTGTTTACTTTGTATATTTGTATATTGATTTTTGCTTTCTTTACTTGTGCAGGAAAACGAAAAAAGGAAGATCGAATCTGAAATTCCAAGGATATGAAACGCCGTTAAATAGCTCGGCAGCATTGCTAAAGGGCTGAAATCAAGAAACAGGTTCTATCTTTCCACTTTCTGAAATTTTTTTTTACAAAAATCTGAAAATTTCTTGAAAACTCTATAAAAATAAAAAACAATCAAAACAAAAGAAAATTTTTCATGCTGGTTAGTTAGGTTCATTAACTAAAAACAAAAATAAAAAAAAATCTTCATTTGTACCAAATAAAAGACCTCATTGCAAGAGTAGAAACTACACTTTCATGCTCTAGGTCATGCATCATTTAGCTTAGAATTTGTCTTTGTTTAATTTCTGCATTGCATTTTGAAGATCGCGAGGGGCAAGGTACGTTCTACTGATCCCAGTCTGGCATTCATTTTTACATAAAGAACCCCTTGTTTGAAATTGTGGTGTGCATTTCATTTTAAAATACTTTAAGGGCAACACCCCTAACAAGATAAGGTGGGGATTTCATCACCCTCCCTTAGCCCGAAAACCACAATTTCCTTGCATCTCTACATTACCTAGGCCTTAATAAAAGCCAGTAGACGTTGGCCCTAGGATCACACTGTGATTCCTGTGATATTTAGGTTTATCCTCTTATGAAAACTGGTGTCTAAGGCAAGACGGTCGGATGGCAAACGCCTTAAGCGGGATTGTGGTTTTGTATAATAAGGTCCCTACAAAAGTAGGGGGAACCTCCCACTTCCCCACCCCTTACCTGGCCGGTGGACATACTGAGGGTGAATTTAAGTTCATTTTAATCACTTTGTGAAACCACATTTGTAGGTCTAAGTCACATCTAGGTCATTAGGATAATTTGTGTGTTACTTTGTTTGTGTTTGCATATTAAAAAAAATCAATCAAAAAAAATAAAATCTACAAAAAAATGGTGAGATCATAACTTTCATCTATGGATTGGGCACACAACTTAGATAGGTTTGACCAATTGGCTCATAAATTTGATCAATTTCTAGCCATGGATCAAGACCATTTCATACCACCTGGCTGCCAGGACAACGATCACATGTGGGCTAACCCAATCCCTTATGTAGGTGGTTGCCCAAATCCACATTCATTTCTCACCCCAAACAACCCAACCTCTTATGACAGTCCATATTCGTGGTCGGCCCAAAATGAAATCACATTACCTATGATGGCCCAGTTTCCATCGTTTACCCAGGACCATGTTCCAACCACTCAGTTTCGGGGCCATGATCTACCTTTCATCCCGGAGCAAGCCCCATATGATCAACGATTTTCTCAGCCCAATTATGAATCATCTTCCGATACGCATAACTCTAGCTGGGCTGATCAACCAACAATCTCTTGGATGGACCAAGCTAGGCAAACCCAAATGTCTTCAAAGCTCTCCCCACCTTATTTTGACTCATGTCCAAACAACTTTCATTTTGGTTGGAGAGATCAACATAATTCTTCTTGGGAGTCTTATCAGGATCAAGCCCAAAGTCCTCAAGAACAAGATTTTTCAAATTGGGCTCCATACCCAAATGCTTCTTATGATCAACCATATTATGGAGGACAACTCACACACTCTCCACCACCTCATTCTCAGACTGAGTGCCCTTCAAATTACTATCCATCTCAATCTGACTTTCAGCCCACTTTGAATAAGGAGGAGATGTTTGATCAATTGACACGGCTCTTCCAAACGCAACAACAAGCCTTTCAGGAACAACTGCAAAACTTTGAGGCCCAAGTGAATAGGGTTGCTAAAAACATCATAGACATGGAAGTGGATCCAATGTCTAGCAACTCCACAAGTATTGAAGACCAACTTCTTGGATTTGATGGATGTGATAACGATAAAAATCCATACGATCAACTTATGATCCCCCAATCTACCACTCATATCACTGTTGATTTTGAGGGAATCATAGAAGAATCTTATGAGGAGGACTTAAAGGAAGAGCAGCCTCAGATGCCTGAATCCAATTCCTCTTATGAAGAGGATGATGATGAGTTTGAGGATTATGATGATCGTGAGAAGTTCGGGGGAGAAGGAAAGGAAGTAGGGGGTGAATTGACGGATAATGATGCTCATAATGATGACCATATCACCTCATTCTCTGAATGTTTTGAGATTGAGAATACTACGGTAAAGGATAATGGCCCAAACAACTCAATTGAGGAAATGAATCAAGAGGAGGATTACGTTGTAAGTAATAAAATTGTTGACTTAATGGAACCAAATTCTGAATATCCTCCTTATCTGGAAGAACATGATGATGGGGCCTTATTAGAAAAATTTACATTTCATCTACCGACCCCATTTCTGAAAAATTTGAGTGATAATTCTCAGTTGAGTGAGGAGTGTGATGATGGGCCCGTCTTAGAGGAATTCAAATTTGATCTAACCTATGATGAAAGGGCCGGACTCGAATCATTTACATTTCCTCTATCCACCCCATTAGTGGGCAATTCGGTTAAAAATCCTCAGATGAGTGAGGAGTGTGATGAAGGGGTTTCATTTGAAACTTTTCTATTTGATCTAACCCCTAAAGCCTCTCCAATGACGTCTGAATCTGTGGATGAGTTAGTGCTTCCTTCTACTTTGATTCCCCTGTCAGTCGAGCCTCTCCAATTTGAGATTCTAGGACCTGAGGGGGATGTGCCAACCACATTCACATTTGATTTGACTTTCTCTCAGGCAGACAAGTTGATCAATGCTCTTAAAGCTCATGAGGTTGTTACTGACATGAAAGTGTCACAAGCTAACAATCTTATTCCTAAACTACCAGGGCCTGAACAAGTTATCATGAAGGAAGCCGTACCTGAAAAGCTCGTCAGAAAGGACGATATAGTACAAGGGGACCCCTGGGTAGATACTCCTACAAAGCTTGTCAGGAGGGACTATAGGACACGGAAAAATTTCAATAAAGTGCGCAACCCGCATATTTCTAGCCCTAATCCGTACATGTCTACTCTTCTCTTCCAATGGCATAAGGGCTGGAATTTGAAGGAAGACAAGATCACATGGTGGCTCATTCTGAATGCCACGTGTTGGTTAATGAGCTACATTACGTCTGGCTGAAGACGTTAAAGTTAGCGCTTTTTGGGAGGCAACCCAAACCTTTCATAGTTTCGTGTGAGAATAAATGGCTTCTTGGGAGGCAACCCAAGTTTTTATTATGATTTTGTGTTTATTTTACAGGTTTGAATAAAGGATAAGTTGGGGGGAGAGAGCTGATTGCTTACTCTGTTTCCCCGATTTTCAAAGCCAAATACCGCCTCTCAACACGCCAAAGCTATCGAAGTACACATCAGGTTGTCCCGTTCTTTAACAAGCTATCATGTTTACATTGTTCTATTATTCTCTATTGTTTATGTCATTGAGGACAATGTCATTTAAGTTGGGGGGACAGGACATCATGTTGCACATTCTACATTCATATATACAACCTCTAAACTTTTCGCCCAAACTTTCGCCCAAAATTTTCGCCCAAAATTTTGTTTTAACCCTTACCCTTACAGTACATCCCCAGTTAGAGTTTCTTGATTCATGTCGCATGAAAAGTGATTCTGAATAGAAACAACTGGGAAAAGGATGCTGGATAATTTATTTACTCTAGCCATGGAAAACTGATTTAAAGAATCTCTTTAAAGTTCAGATGCACTTTCAAAAAAAGAATAAAATCACGATGCACGCTAATGAAACAAGAAGGACAAGCCTTCTGCTATTTTAGATATACTGTCTGATATTCTGCACTTTTGAAAAAGAGATCTTTTAGAAGCTTTCTGCCATACAAAAATATGAGAAAAAAAAAACAAACACCATGAAAAATGCTCCGATTCTGAGTAACCGGGCCTACTTCACCTAAGACGTGTTGAGGTTCGCGTCAAAAGGAAAAGGGAACTCTGATATGTGGAACCGGGCCTACTTCACCTGAGACGTGTTGAGGTTCGTGTAAAACAATGAAGGGTAGTGCAGCATCATGTGTGTAAAGAAAAAAAAAGAGAAAAGTAGAAAAGAAAAAAAAAATATATAGTGATCCCAAAAGGGACATATCAATAAGGCAGACAAAAAGCTAGTGTGCATTGAACGCTCTAAGTAAGAAGTGCAGAATTGAAAGGCATTTGTTCGGAATAGCAACTGGAGGATGCAATTGTCTCTACTGTGAATTTAGTATTCCACTTGCACAAGTGCTACTGAATTTTGATTAGAATTCTTGATCATGTTCATAAGGCTAATCTGTGATAATTACTCTAGATTCCTGCTCTTTAGTTGACTCTATCAAAGATGAACTGGAAATGAGGCCTGAATATCTTTAAACTCTTGTTAGTCTTAAATTTTTCATTATGTGCATTGCTAAGGGACTAGCAATGAGTAAGTTGGGGGGTGTGATAAGTGTGTATTTTTACATCTTAATTCATGATTATACACATTTTTATGAGCTTAAATAATCATAAATATACACTTATTGTTGATTTTGTATCAAATGTTTCTTTTTATGAAATTAAATAAATTTTAATTATATTTTTTTTTGTATTTGTGCAGGCACGTAGTACGAGAAAGGCTCTACGAAAAAGAAAATAAAGAAAATAAAAATTATATTTTGAATGGGCCAAAAGCCCAGGAAATTGTTCAAAAAGAAAATAAAAAAATTTTAAAAAAAATAAATTTATTTACTATTTTTTAGAATTTTCTAACTATATATATACTAGATATATATATATATATAGATATATATATATATATATATATATATATATTATATATACAATAAAATTTAAAAAAAATTCAAAACCACCGCCCCCGCCCCGCCCTTCCCGCCTTCGTCGCCCGGGCACGGGCGACGAGGCGCGAAGGCGAAGCGGGGGGGGGGGGTTCGTGGAGGCAGCCCAGCAGCGACGAGGCGAGAAGGGCGAATGGCGGGGGGGGCCGTGGCGAGCGGTCGGCTCGGCAGGTGGGCGCGGCACGGGCGCGAAGGCGACGCGGCGGGGGGCTCGTGGCTCGGCCGGGCGGGCTCAACAACGGAAGGGGTTCGGGCGCGGAGGCGGCACGCGGGCGCACGCTCCCGCGTGCGACACGCGGACGGCGGAGGCGGTTCGGGCGCACCAGGGGCCCACGGCAGGCGGCCGAACCCGCCTAACCGGTCGGCGCAACGCGCCGGCAGAAGAGAAATAAGAGAGAAAGAGAGAAGAAAAAGCCAAAAAAATACCAGAAAAATCCAAAAAAAATCAGGAAAAATGACAAAAGGTTCAGCACACTCCAGCCTACTAAGTTGGGTAAAAATTAGGTGCATTTGAGTGTTTTATATGAGCAAGAAGAGATTGTAAACCCTATATAAAGGGGGTATCACTTGTAATGAAAAGGGTTGGTTGTTAGAGTTAGAACTAGATGGAGTTAGGGAGAGAGCTAGCTATGGGCACTTGTAATGTAAGTTAGTTCTTTACATTTCTGAAGTTTTTGATTGTTGAAGTTGTGTTTTTCTAAGCTTTTGAAGTCAAATTTGTAAGTTGAATTTATTGCAATACAAGTTTCATTTTGGAATTCAGTCTTTTCATAGCCTTATTTCTCATTATTGTGATCCTCATTTCAAATTCTTGTCTTCATAAAAGTTGTTCCTTTTTAAGTTTTCTTCAACTTCTCTGTTTAGCATTTCTTCAAATTCGTCCAAATTCATAGAGTTAAAACCCATTTTCTTAAGTGCTGTCCTGTACATTTACTGTTCATCCGTGGTGATACCTTCTTCCATTCATTCATTTTGAAGTCTTTCTAGTCCTCAAATAACTATGAGTTCTTCATAAGAATTGTTCCTCTCTTATATCTCTAAGTTTTATTCTTCTTACACTTTGTCAAATTCCTCTTCTTTTGAGCTTTAGAATTAAGTTTTCAAGGTGCTGGTTTTCTGTCAATTACTGTTCATCCGAACCAATAGGTCATAGTTTTTTCAAGTTTTTCCTTATCTTCCTTTCATTTTCTGTTTCTGTGTTCTTCATAAAAGTTCTTCCTTTTTCAATTCTCTACAACTTTCATGTTTTACACTTCTTCTCATTCTGTCTATATTTGAAGTTATGCATTTTCTTCCAACCCCTATTTTCACTTGAATTCTGTTATGTTTTCCAATTTAAGTTTTCATAATCGCACTCCAAAATCCGAACAATTGATTTTTCAAAACACAAGAATATTTTTCAACTAAGAAAAAAATAACCAAATTCCTTCCCCGTGGGATCGACCCGTACTTACCATTATACTCATGTTTTCAAATCCATAAGTGAGTGAGTGCGGTTATAAATATTTGAAATTTGTGTGGCACGGCAATTTTAACAACGACTGTCGAAGCGACACCAAATTTTTGGCGCCGTTGCCGGGGATGGAGATACTTTTCATAGTTGGATACTCTTGTGTTTACTTTGTATATTTGTATATTGATTTTTGCTTTCTTTACTTGTGCAGGAAAACGAAAAAAGGAAGATCGAATCTGAAATTCCAAGGATATGAAACGTCGTTAAATAGCTCGGCAGCATTGCTAAAGGGCTGAAATCAAGAAACATGTTCTATCTTTCCACTTTCTGAAATTTTTTTTACAAAAATCTGAAAATTTCTTGAAAACTCTATAAAAATAAAAAACAATCAAAACAAAAGAAAATTTTTCATGCTGGTTAGTTAGGTTCATTAACTAAAAACAAAAATAAAAAAAAATCTTCATTTGTACCAAATAAAAGACCTCATTGCAAGAGTAGAAACTACACTTTCATGCTCTAGGTCATGCATCATTTAGCTTAGAATTTGTCTTTGTTTAATTTCTGCATTGCATTTTGAAGATCGCGAGGGGCAAGGTACGTTCTACTGATCCCAGTCTGGCATTCATTTTTACATAAAGAACCCCTTGTTTGAAATTGTGGTGTACATTTCATTTTAAAATACTTTAAGGGCAACACCCCTAACAAGATAAGGTGGGGATTTCATCACCCTCCCTTAGCCCGAAAACCACAATTTCCTTGCATCTCTACATTACCTAGGCCTTAATAAAAGCCAGTAGACGTTGGCCCTAGGATCACACTGTGATTCCTGTGATATTTAGGTTTATCCTCTTATGAAAACTGGTGTCTAAGGCAAGACGGTCGGATGGCAAACGCCTTAAGCAGGATTGTGGTTTTGTATAATAAGGTCCCTACAAAAGTAGGGGGAACCTCCCACTTCCCCACCCCTTACCTGGCCGGTGGACATACTGAGGGTGAATTTAAGTTCATTTTAATCACTTTGTGAAACCACATTTGTAGGTCTAAGTCACATCTAGGTCATTAGGATAATTTGTGTGTTACTTTGTTTGTGTTTGCATATTAAAAAAAATCAATCAAAAAAAATAAAATCTACAAAAAAATGGTGAGATCATAACTTTCATCTATGGATTGGGCACACAACTTAGATAGGTTTGACCAATTGGCTCATAAATTTGATCAATTTCTAGCCATGGATCAAAACCATTTCATACCACCTGGCTGCCAGGACAACGATCACATGTGGGCTAACCCAATCCCTTATGTAGGTGGTTGCCCAAATCCACATTCATTTCTCACCCCAAACAACCCAACCTCTTATGACAGTCCATATTCGTGGTCGGCCCAAAATGAAATCACATTACCTATGATGGCCCAGTTTCCATCGTTTACCCAGGACCATGTTCCAACCACTCAGTTTGGGGGCCATGATCTACCTTTCATCCCGGAGCAAGCCCCATATGATCAACGATTTTCTCAGCCCAATTATGAATCATCTTCCGATACGCATAACTCTAGCTGGGCTGATCAACCAACAATCTCTTGGATGGACCAAGCTAGGTAAACCCAAATGTCTTCAAAGCTCTCCCCACCTTATTTTGACTCATGTCCAAACAACTTTCATTTTGGTTGGAGAGATCAACATAATTCTTCTTGGGAGTCTTATCAGGATCAAGCCCAAAGTCCTCAAGAACAAGATTTTTCAAATTGGGCTCCATACCCAAATGCTTCTTATGATCAACCATATTATGGAGGACAACTCACACACTCTCCACCACCTCATTCTCAGACTGAGTGCCCTTCAAATTACTATCCATCTCAATCTGACTTTCAGCCCACTTTGAATAAGGAGGAGATGTTTGATCAATTGACACGGCTCTTCCAAACGCAACAACAAGCCTTTCAGGAACAACTGCAAAACTTTGAGGCCCAAGTGAATAGGGTTGCTAAAAACATCATAGACATGGAAGTGGATCCAATGTCTAGCAACTCCACAAGTATTGAAGACCAACTTCTTGGATTTGATGGATGTGATAACGATAAAAATCCATACGATCAACTTATGATCCCCCAATCTACCACTCATATCACTGTTGATTTTGAGGGAATCATAGAAGAATCTTATGAGGAGGACTTAAAGGAAGAGCAGCCTCAGATGCCTGAATCCAATTCCTCTTATGAAGAGGATGATGATGAGTTTGAGGATTATGATGATCGTGAGAAGTTGGGGGGAGAAGGAAAGGAAGTAGGGGGTGAATTGACGGATAATGATGCTCATAATGATGACCATATCACCTCATTCTCTGAATGTTTTGAGATTGAGAATACTACGGTAAAGGATAATGGCCCAAACAACTCAATTGAGGAAATGAATCAAGAGGAGGATTACGTTGTAAGTAATAAAATTGTTGACTTAATGGAACCAAATTCTGAATATCCTCCTTATCTGGAAGAACATGATGATGGGGCCTTATTAGAAAAATTTACATTTCATCTACCGACCCCATTTCTGAAAAATTTGAGTGATAATTCTCAGTTGAGTGAGGAGTGTGATGATGGGCCCGTCTTAGAGGAATTCAAATTTGATCTAACCTATGATGAAAGGGCCGGACTCGAATCATTTACATTTCCTCTATCCACCCCATTAGTGGGCAATTCGGTTAAAAATCCTCAGATGAGTGAGGAGTGTGATGAAGGGGTTTCATTTGAAACTTTTCTATTTGATCTAACCCCTAAAGCCTCTCCAATGACGTCTGAATCTGTGGATGAGTTAGTGCTTCCTTCTACTTTGATTCCCCTGTCAGTCGAGCCTCTCCAATTTGAGATTCTAGGACCTGAGGGGGATGTGCCAACCACATTCACATTTGATTTGACTTTCTCTCAGGCAGACAAGTTGATCAATGCTCTTAAAGCTCATGAGGTTGTTACTGACATGAAAGTGTCACAAGCTAACAATCTTATTCCTAAACTACCAGGGCCTGAACAAGTTATCATGAAGGAAGCCGTACCTGAAAAGCTCGTCAGAAAGGACGATATAGTACAAGGGGACCCCTGGGTAGATACTCCTACAAAGCTTGTCAGGAGGGACTATAGGACACGGAAAAATTTCAATAAAGTGCGCAACCCGCATATTTCTAGCCCTAATCCGTACATGTCTACTCTTGTCTTCCAATGGCATAAGGGCTGGAATTTGAAGGAAGACAAGATCACATGGTGGCTCATTCTGAATGCCACGTGTTGGTTAATGAGCTACATTACGTCTGGCTGAAGACGTTAAAGTTAGCGCTTTTTGGGAGGCAACCCAAACCTTTCATAGTTTCGTGTGAGAATAAATGGCTTCTTGGGAGGCAACCCAAGTTTTTATTATGATTTTGTGTTTATTTTACAGGTTTGAATAAAGGATAAGTTGGGGGGAGAGAGCTGATTGCTTACTCTGTTTCCCCGATTTTCAAAGCCAAATACCGCCTCTCAACACGCCAAAGCTATCGAAGTACACATCAGGTTGTCCCGTTCTTTAACAAGCTATCATGTTTACATTGTTCTATTATTCTCTATTGTTTATGTCATTGAGGACAATGTCATTTAAGTTGGGGGGGCAGGACATCATGTTGCACATTCTACATTCATATATACAACCTCTAAACTTTTCGCCCAAACTTTCGCCCAAAATTTTCGCCCAAAATTTTGTTTTAACCCTTACCCTTACAGTACATCCCCAGTTAGAGTTTCTTGATTCATGTCGCATGAAAAGTGATTCTGAATAGAAACAACTGGGAAAAGGATGCTGGATAATTTATTTATTGAAGCCATGGAAAACTGATTTAAAGAATCTCTTTAAAGTTCAGATGCACTTTCAAAAAAAGAATAAAATCACGATGCACGCTAATAAAACAAGAATGACAAGCCTTCTGCTATTTTAGATATACTGTCTGATATTCTGCACTTTTGAAAAAGAGATCTTTTAGAAGCTTTCTGCCATACAAAAATATGAGAAAAAACAAACAAACACCATGAAAAATGCTCCGATTCTGAGTAACCGGGCCTACTTCACCTAAGACGTGTTGAGGTTCGCGTCAAAAGGAAAAGGGAACTCTGATATGTGGAACCGGGCCTACTTCACCTGAGACGTGTTGAGGTTCGTGTAAAACAATGAAGGGTAGTGCAGCATCATGTGTGTAAAGAAAAAAAAAGAGAAAAGTAGAAAAGAAAAAAAAATATATAGTGATCCCAAAAGGGACATATCAATAAGGCAGACAAAAAGCTAGTGTGCATTGAACGCTCTAAGTAAGAAGTGCAGAATTGAAAGGCATTTGTTCGGAATAGCAACTGGAGGATGCAATTGTCTCTACTGTGAATTTAGTATTCCACTTGCACAAGTGCTACTGAATTTTGATTAGAATTCTTGATCATGTTCATAAGGCTAATCTGTGATAATTACTCTAGATTCCTGCTCTTTAGTTGACTCTATCAAAGATGAACTGGAAATGAGGCCTGAATATCTTTAAACTCTTGTTAGTCTTAAATTTTTCATTATGTGCATTGCTAAGGGACTAGCAATGAGTAAGTTGGGGGGTGTGATAAGTGTGTATTTTTACATCTTAATTCATGATTATACACATTTTTATGAGCTTAAATAATCATAAATATACACTTATTGTTGATTTTGTATCAAATGTTTCTTTTTATGAAATTAAATAAATTTTAATTATATTTTTTTTATATTTGTGCAGGCACGTAGTACGAGAAAGGCTCTACGAAAAAGAAAATAAAGAAAATAAAAATTATATTTTGAATGGGCCAAAAGCCCAGGAAATTGTTCAAAAAGAAAATAAAAAAATTTTTAAAAAAATAAATTTATTTACTATTTTTTAGAATTTTCTAACTATATATATACTAGATATATATATATATATAGATATATATATATATTATATATACAATAAAATTTAAAAAAAATTCAAAACCACCGCCCCCGCCCCGCCCTTCCCGCCTTCGTCGCCCGGGCACGGGCGACGAGGCGCGAAGGCGAAGCGGGGGGGGGGGGGTTCGTGGAGGCAGCCCAGCAGCGACGAGGCGAGAAGGGCGAATGGCGGGGGGGGCCGTGGCGAGCGGTCGGCTCGGCAGGTGGGCGCGGCACGGGCGCGAAGGCGACGCGGCGGGGGGCTCGTGGCTCGGCCGGGCGGGCTCGACAACGGAAGGGGTTCGGGCGCGGAGGCGGCACGCGGGCGCACGCTCCCGCGTGCGACACGCGGACGGCGGAGGCGGTTCGGGCGCACCAGGGGCCCACGGCAGGCGGCCGAACCCGCCTAACCGGTCGGCGCAACGCGCCTGCAGAAGAGAAATAAGAGAGAAAGAGAGAAGAAAAAGCCAAAAAAATACCAGAAAAATCCAAAAAAATCAGGAAAAATGACAAAAGGTTCAGCACACTCCAGCCTACTAAGTTGGGTAAAAATTAGGTGCATTTGAAGTTATATATTTTCTTCCAACCCCTATTTTCACTTGAATTCTGTTATGTTTTCCAATTTAAGTTTTCATAATCGCACTCTAAAATCCGAACAATTGATTTATCAAAACACAAGAATATTTTTCAACTAAGAAAAAAATAACCAAATTCCTTCCCCGTGGGATCGACCCGTACTTACCATTATACTCATGTTTTCAAATCCATAAGTGAGTGAGTGCGGTTATAAATATTTGAAATTTGTGTGACACGGCAATTTTAACAACGACTGTCGAAGCGACACCAGTTGTTTGGTTTATTTGGGTCTTAAGGGAGAGGACTTGGTCGCGAAGTGTTGTTATGATGGTTGAGAGATGAATTGTTGGGGGTGGTGGGGGTGGAGACCAAAGGTCGGTCTCAAGTTGGCCGGGTGGGGATGGAGGAGTGGTAGTGCTCCTCGGGTTAGAGGTGCTTGAGTAGGAGGGGTGGGAATGTTTGGGGATGTAGATCTTTCTAAGTTCTACCTTCATCTCTTCCCAGGAGTGAATAGGTTCTTGTCTTCTAACCCTCCTTAAGCCCTCTATGTGTTCCCACTTACTTTTGGCTTGATCCCGAAGTCGTCCCTTGGCCTTTCGGACTCTCGCCGGTCCATATACCTAAGTATTTTCGAAGTACTTTTCTATCGTAGCTTCCCACCTAAGATAGTCACTAGAATGTGATCCGTCAAAGGTAATATCCCTATCTAGGATGAAGTCTATGGGTGGTGAGTAGGCTAAGTAGGTGGTCATGATGAACGGGGGGATCAATGCAAGGGTCGGATTGATGATGACACCAATGCAAGCATGCCCTAGGACTTGACTTGATAGAGACAAGTCAATAACTTACTCTGATACCAATTGATGTGACACAACCTAGGACTCAACAAGCAAGCACAATTAAGCATTCAAAACGGACCGATAATGGCAACCGCTCACCCGATGCACACTAAGACCCGGGGTAACTTGGCAATGCCAAGGGGAGGTTGTGTGGGCTGGGCCCTTGCTGGTAGAGGGCCAGCAAGGCCAATGTTTGATTCCCCAAGGGTATGGCTACCCAAATCAAGGGTCCGACGAAGTGCCAAAGGGCACGGGTTCCATTCTCTTCCCACGATGATCACTTATAGCAAATGAGCTTAAGCATCGGGCTCTCGTCACGGCCAGCGAAGTTTATGAACTAATATTGAAAGAACAAGCATGAATTAGAGCAAAGTTTTGGAGCACTCACTCGACCGGTTTGAAGAAACCGGTCCCGCTCGGAGACGAGGGCGAGCGGGGAGGCGAGTGGATCCCCACACGCCGCGGCGGTGTTGCTTGACCTGCCCAAACAAATTACAACACTACACCTCTCGCAAGAGGGGGATCTTGGGGTGGGGGTTAATGGATTACAATCAAACTACCTCCACGCAGGGAGGGGCCTTCAGCCGGTCAAGCGGGGTGGGGAAAACTAGGGCTAAAACGATGATGAAGTGAAGATGCCGAATCTGTCTTCTCTCGGTAATTGTGGACAGACAGTCGGTACTGTGGCTGCAGAACTTGATCAGGAATTTTACCGAGGGCGAACTAGTGAGGCAATCTTCGTTACTGGAACTGGAATGCCTATGAATTTTGCCGCATTCTTCTGGGGTCGCTGCTGGCCTGGGCAGGAGCTCGAACAGGGTCTCTGACTCTCGGACTGATAGCAACTGCTTACTAACAGCAGGAAGAAGAGGTTTCCCCGGCTGCTCCCGAACTTCGAATCAGGTGCCGTCAGAACCGTTGGAACCGTGGATGAGTCCTCTTTGCAGCAGAACAAACATGGATGCCAAACAATGCCGGGACGATCAGTGGGTCCAGAAGAGTGAGGAGAGGTCGGTGCAGACTGTGGGGAAGCTGAGTCGCAATGCCAAGGAAGAAAATTGATAACTTCTGCTACCGGATGCCGAACGGGATTCCGCTTCTTGATTCTGAAAGTAGACAGGAAGGAGAAGAACTTTGTAGAAGGGGTCGTGGCCTGGTTCCTCCTGGGTTCATCGTAGTGATGCTTTTTCTCCGGCTCAGAACCTCTGCAGGGATAGATCTGCGCAGTCGTGGAAGAATGGGCCTCCTGGGCAGCACCGAGCTCGGAAGAGGACGAAACCACTTCTGTTGCGGGGAAGACAGGTAGACGCTTCCGTGGATGCCTCTTGCGCCTTAAGATTCGCTGGGATGTGGTCGGGGTCGCCTCTGCAAACTGCTACTCTTCTGCTATCTGCGAACTGAAAACTGGAGGTTGAAGATGATGGGGGGAAATGGGGTATATAGGAGGGGAAATGGGGGTGGTTGAGTGTGGGAGTGACCTCTGGTTGTAAGGGGGTCTTGGAGGGGGTGTTCTAAGGTGTGGGGGGGGGGAGAATAAGGTCTGGAAGGGGGTCCAACAGATGGTGGGAGTGGGGGCTGCGAATTTGGTTGGAATGGAGAGAGGGAAAAGATATTTGAAAATAGGTTTAAGGGTGGGGTTAATTTTTGGTCTTGGGGGATGGGAAGAGGTGTGTGGGGAAGGTAATAGGTGCTTGGGGTAGTGAGAAGGGTGCTTGGGAAAGTGGGAGGGGTAGTTGGGGGTTGGATGGTGAGCAGAGGATTGGTGGAGGGGGTCTTGGGAAGGGGAGGAGTATTGATGAGGGTTGTGGGGAATGGGAAGAGGCTTAAATCGGGTAGGTGGGGAGTGGAGGTGGTTGGGAAGGGAGGAGAGAGAAGAAAATTTGAATTTGGGTGTGGAGGAGAGAGAAAGTGGAGTGAAAAAGAGAGATTAAGAGAGGGATGGGTGGGATTCTCTCCCTAAGACTTCTCACCTCACTAATGGATTCACTCCACCATAAAAATAAAGATGGAACTCACAAAATGGCAATTTTTTCATTGATTGATTCATTAAGTTGAAATGGGGGGAATGGGGTCCTATATATAGGAAACTCACATTTCTACAAAAGTCCCTGACAATTGACTCAATGACAAATAACCGAGAGGGTAGGGGGGAGCCCTTGGGCCAAGCCCAATGAATTGGGCCCAATAGCTAACTAGACAACCTAATGACACTCAAACTTAGGGAAATAAACACAAGACCTAGGAACATGACTCAAATAAAAGGGAAAATACATCAAATGACTCAAATAAAAATTACATAGGACTCAAAATTAAATAACTAGACCATGCCGGATGCAATCGGGGCGAGGAGATGAGCTGTGATCGTGGGCATGGAAGGTGATGTCCCCATCATACTCCCGGGGTGCGGAGAACTCGACTCCGTCGAGTAAGTGTCCTTCCCTCCTTGGAAGGTGTAGAAGTGGTACTGCCCTCAAGTCTTCCGAACGAGACCGATCCATCCACCTGCCGAGATAGCGCTCGTATACCTTGCTCCTGGTGGTAGTGACCTGTTCATCCAATATTCGTTCAATGCGCTCACGCTGGGCTCTCTTGGCTGGTGGACTCTCCTCACGGGTGGGTGCTCTCTCAACGGAGGGAATAGGCTCAATATCTTCACTAGGTACCACCGTGGGTCCCTTGTATGGCACTAGGTCGGCGACATTGAATGTGGGACTTACCCCATATTCCTCAGGGAGATCTAACTCATAGGCATTTACACCAATGCGCCTCAGGACCTGGAAGGGACCAGCCCCACGTGGTCTCAATTTGGAGATGGCTACCAGGGAGAGCCTCTCCGTCCTTACCATCACAAAGTCACCCTCATGGAATTCTTGGTGACGCAAAAGGGAGTCAGCCTGCCTCTTATAGATCTCATTTTCCTTACTTATGTGCTTGCAAATGCTTTCATGCAATTTTGTGAATGTTGACATTCTAGGGGTGATGGGTGGACCTGGGCAACCAAAAGTAGACCAATCATGCTTTGACGCTAAGAAGACTTTGATGAAATGGGGAGGACCGGGGCATCCATAGGTGATCCGGTCATGCATGGGGGTGACAAATGATGGGGGACCCGGACATCCATGAATACTCCTATCATGCCTACAACTCATGATGAGTGAAGGTGGACCACTACATCCGAATTTGGACCACTCATGCTTTCTACTTGACATGTGGGTGATGTGAATGAATGGACCCAACATAATATTCATGCCAATTGGTGTAGAAAACCTAGACACATGCATACTATTCTCAAAGGTGACTTCCATGTGTATAGGTGTGGGACAACCCTTGAACTCCCATTGGAAAGGATCGAATGGATCTAAGAAGGTGGTCATCATGGGGTGGGGCACAACCTTATTACCTAGGGATATGTGGCCCAAGGTCATGGCTCCCAAGGTGTAACCCGAGTCATGGATGAGGTGGGTTTGGCCCAATATGGTGGGTGAGGGTAGGAAAGGGTGGGTGGTTGGTAAGATGGTTGGGTCATATGAGTCTCTTGACTCCCATTGGAATGGATCATATGGATCATAAAATGGGTCACCTAGGGGGAGGAACTCCATGTCCTCAAGATCCTTAAAAGGTGCTAAGTCATCCTTCTCTATGATAGTTGGGCCAATGTTCTTGACAAGTGGGTCGGCCATGAGTGGAGGGCTTGGCTTTCTACCCGAGATAAGAAGCTCTAAATCGAGGAGAAGGTTGGGCTCATCGGGTGTAGGGAGGAATAGAAGGAGGTCGCTAGTGTAGCAACCAATGGTGCAAACCGAGATGATAGACCCTATGCATAGGTGTAGGAGGCTAAGGCTCCTAGGTTGTTCGACCATAGGGGTCATCATGCTAGTCATCTCTAATTACCATGCTATGCCCTTGAGAAGGTCCTCTAAGGTCTCCACTTGATAGGATGCTTGGATTGTGGTGTGATAGGAGAAGAAGGGCACTATGTGAAGGTCTCGTTCTATGGGAGGGAAAACATGGGCCGGGGTCTCGAATTGGGCTCTCCTTTAGCCAACTAACAATGGATTCTCCTAAGATGAGCTCCGCCCAAACTAGAGAGGGTGGTGTATGGTAAAGACCATCGTGTGAGGTTCCTTCTTCAGCTTGGACTTGGGTTTCCTCCAAAGTGGGGGGTGGGTTTGGAGTGCTCACAACTATTGGATTGGGTATGAGTTCTGCTACCAAGGAGGTGAGAGAGTCTTTTGGGGTGATGAGGGTTTGTGTGTGGTGTTCCCAGGGTAGAGGGTAAAGGGAAACTTGGATTGGGATTGGTAGGATGTGGTTTGGGAGTGGAAGTAGTGGAGTCTAGGTTGGGGTAGGATTGGGTTTGGAAGTGGAAGGTGGGTTGGGTGACAGGATTTGGGTTAGGTGGTGGTGGCCATCATGGTTCTAGGTGGAGGGATGGACACGGTGTCTACTTGGGTTTGAATGGTGAGAATAGGGTGAGTGGTGGTCCTTTTTGGGGAAACCGGGTCGGTTAGGGGTCTCTTCCCCTTGGGATCGGTTGGTTGTAGAGGGGTGGTAGTGGGGGCCAATTGAGTTTGGATAGATAGATTTGCGGAAGGAGGTTTTGGTTGGAGTGTGGGGATCCTCATGGGATTTGGTGGAGAGGTGGTTGTTTGGTTTATTTGGGTCTTAAGGGAGAGGACTTGGTCGCGAAGTGTTATTATGATGGTTGAGAGATAAATTGTTGGGGGTGGTGGGGGTGGAGACCAAAGGTCGGTCTCAAGTTGGCCGGGTGGGGATGGAGGAGTGGTAGTGCTCCTCGGGTTAGGGGTCCTTGAGTAGGAGGGGTGGGAATGTTTGTGGATGTAGATCTTTCTAAGTTCTACCTTCATCTCTTCCCATGAGTGAATATGTTCTTATCTTCTAACCCTCCTTAAGCCCTCTATGTGTTCCCACTTACTTTTGGCTTGACCCCGAAGTCGTCCCTTGGCCTTTCGGACTCTCGCCGGTCCATATACCCAAGTCTTTTCGAAGTACTTTTCTATCGTAGCCTCCCACCTAAGATAGTCACTAGAATGTGATCCGTCAAAGGTAATATCCCTATCTAGGATGAAGTCTATGGGTGGTGAGTAGGCTAAGTAGGTGGTCATGATGAACGGGGGGATCAATGCAAGGGTCGGATTGATGATGACACCAATGCAAGCATGCCCTAGGACTTGACTTGATAGAGACAAGTCAATGACTTACTCTGATACCAATTGATGTGACACAACCTAGGACTCAACAAGCAAGCACAATTAAGCATTCAAAACGGACCGATAGTGGCAACCGCTCACCCGATGCACACTAAGACCCGGGGTAACTTGGCAATGCCAAGGGGAGGTTGTGTGGGCTGGGCCCTTACTGGTAGAGGGCCAGCAAGGCCAAGGTTTGATTCCCCAAGGGTATGGCTGCCCAAATCAAGGGTCCGACGAAGTGCCAAAGGGCACGGGTTCCACTCTCTTCCCACGATGATCACTTATAGCAAATGAGCTTAAGGATCGGGCTCTCGTCACGGCCAGCGAAGTTTATGAACTAATATTGAAAGAACAAGCATGAATTAGAGCGAAGTTTTGGAGCACTCACTCGACCGGTTTGAAGAAACCGGTCCCGCTCGGAGACGAGGGCGAGCGGGGAGGCGAGTGGATCCCCACACGCCGCGGCAGTGTAGCTTGACCTGTCCAAACAAATTACAACACTACACCTCTCGCAGGAGGGGGATCTTGGGGTGGGGGTTAATGGATTACAATCAAACTACCTCCACGCAGGGAGGGGCCTTCAGCCGGCCAAGCGGGGTGGGGAAAACTAGGGCTAAAACGATGATGAAGTGAAGATGCCGAATCTGTCTTCTCTCGGCAATTGTGGACAGACAGTCGGTACTGTGGCTGCAGAACTTGATCAGGAATTTTTCCGAGGCCAAAACCAGTGAGAAAATCTTTGTTACTGGAACTGGAGTGCCTCTGAATTTTGCCGCATTCTTCTGGGGTCGATGTTGGCTTGGGCAGGAGCTCGAACAGGGTCTCTGACTCTCGGACTGACCGCAACTGGTTACTAACAGCAGGAAGAAGAGGTTTCCCCGGCTGCTCCTGAACTTCGAATCAGGTGCCGTCAGAACCGTTGGAACCATGGACGAGTCCTCTTTGCAGTAGAACAAACAGGGATGCCAAACAATGCCGGAGACGATCAGTGGATCCAGAAGAGTGAGGAGAGGTCGGTGCAGACTGTGGGGAAGCAGAGTCGCAATGCCGAGGAAGAAAATTGATAACTTCTGATACCGGATGCCGAACGGGATTCCGCTTCTTGATTCTGAAAGTAGACAAGAAGGAGAAGAACTTTGTAGAAGGGCTCGGGGCCTGGTTCCTCCTGGGTTCGTCGTAGTGAAGCTTTTTCTCCGGCTCAGAACCTCTGCAGGGACAGATCTGCGCAGTCATGGAAGAATGGGCCTCCTGGGCAGCACCGAGCTCGGAAGAGGACGAAACCACTTCTGTTACGGAGAAGACAGGTAGACGCTTCCGTGGATGTCTCTTGCGCCTTCAGATTCGCTGAGATGTGATTGGGGTCGTCTCTGCAAACTGCTACTCTTCTGCTGTCTGTGAACTGAAAACTGGAGGTTGAAGATGATGGGGGGAAATGGGGTATATGGGAGGGGAAATGGGGGTGGTTGAGTGTGGGAGTGACCTCTGGTTGTAAGGGGGTCTTGGAGGGGGTGTTCTAAGGTGTGGGAGGGGGAGAATAAGGTCTGGAAGGGGGTCCAACAGATGGTGGGAGTGGGGGATGCGAATTTGGTTGGAATGGAGAGAGGGAAAGGATATTTGAAAATAGGTTTAAGGGTGGGGTTAATTTTTGGTCTTGGGCGATGGGAAGAGGTGTGTGGGGAAGGTAATAGGTGCTTGGGGTAGTGAGAAGGGTGCTTGGGAAAGTGGGAGGGGTAGTTGGGGGTTGGATGGTGAGGAGAGGATTGGTGGAGGGGGTCTTGGGAAGGGGAAGAGTATTGATGAGGGTTGTGGGGAATGGGAAGAGGCTTAAATGGGATAGGTGGGGAGTGGAGGTGGTTGGGAAGGGAGGAGAGAGAAGAAAATTTGAATTTGGGTGTGGAGGAGAGAGAAAGTGGAGTGAAAAAGAGAGATTAAGAGAGGGATGGGTGGGATTCTCTCCCTAAGACTTCTCACCTCACTAATGGATTCACTCCACCATAAAAATAAAGATAGAACTCACAAAATGGTAATTTTTTAATTGATTGATTCATTAAGTTGAAATGGGGGGAATGGGGTCCTATATATAGGAAACCCACATTTCTACAAAAGTCCCTGACAATTGACTCAATGACAAATAACCGAGAGGGTAGGGGGGAGCCCTTGGGCCAAGCCCAATGAATTGGGCCCAATATCTAACTAGACAACCTAATGACACTCAAACTTAGGAAAATAAACACAAGACCTAGGAACATGACTCAAATAAAAGGGAAAATACATCAAATGACTCAAATAAAAATTACATAGGACTCAAAATTAAATAACTAGACCATGTCGGATGCAATCGGGACGAGGAGACGAGCTGTGATCGTGGGCATGGAAGGTGATGTCCCCATCATACTCCCGGGGTGCGGAAAACTCGACTCCGTCGAGTAAGTGTCCTTGCCTCCTTGAAAGGTGTAGAAGTGGTACTACCCTCAAGTCTTCCGAACGAGACCGATCCATCCACCTGCCGAGATAGCGCTCGTATACCTTGCTCCTGGTGGTAGTGACCTGTTCATCCAATATTCGTTCAATGCGCTCACGCTGGGCTCTCTTGGCTGGTGGACTCTCCTCACGGGTGGGTGCTATCTCAACGGAGGGAATATGCTCAATATCTTCACTAGGTACCACCGTGGGTCCCTTGTATGGCACTAGGTCGGCGACATTGAATGTGAGACTTACCCCATATTCCTCGGGGAGATCTAACTCATAGGCATTTGCACCAATGCGCCTCAGGACCTGGAAGGGACCAGCCCCACGTGGCCTCAATTTGGAGATGGCTACCGGGGAGAGCCTCTCCGTCCTTACCATCACAAAGTCACCCTCATGGAATTCTTGGTGACGCAAAAGGGAGTCAGCCTGCCTCTTATAGATCTCATTTTCCTTGCTTATGTGCTTGCAAAGGCTTTCATGCAATTTTGTGAATGTTGACATTCTAGGGGTGATGGGTGGACCTGGGCAACCAAAAGTAGACCAATCATGCTTTGACGCTAAGAAGACTTTGATGAAATGGGGAGGACCGGGGCATCCATAGGTGATCCGGTCATGCATGGGGGTGACAAATGCTGGGGGACCCGGACATCCATGAATACTCCTATCATGCCTTCAACTCATGATGAGTGAAGGTGGACCACTACATCAGAATTTGGACCACTCATGCTTTCTACTTGACATGTGGGTGATGTGAATGAATGGACCCAACATAATGTTCATGCCAATTGGTGTAGTAAACCTAGACACATGCATACTTTTCCCAAAGGTGACTTCCATGTGTATAGGTGTGAGACAACCCTTGAACTCCCATTGGAAAGGATCGAATGGATCTAAGAAGGTGGTCATCATGGGGTGGGGCACAACCTTATTACCTAGGGATATGTGGCCCAAGGTCATGGCTCCCAAGGTGTAACCCGAGTCATGGATGAGGTGGGTTTGGCCCAATATGGTGGGTGAGGGTAGGAAAGGGTGGGTGGTTGGTAAGATGGTTGGGTCATATGAGTCCCTTGACTCCCATTAGAATGGATCATATGGATTATAAAATGGGTCACCTAGGGGGAGGAACTCCATGTCCTCAAGATCCTTAAAAGGTGCTAAGTCATCCTTCTCCATGATAGTTGGGCCAATATTCTTGACAAGTGGGTCGGCCATGAGTGGAGGGCTTGACTTTCTACCCGAGATAAGAAGCTCTAAATCGAGGAGAAGGTTGGGCTCATCGGGTGTAGGGAGGAATAGAAGGAGGTCGCTAGTGTAGCAACCAATGGTGCAAACCGAGGTGATAGACCCTATGCATAGGTGTAGGAGGCTAAGGCTCCTAGGTTGTTCGACCATAGGGGTCATCATGCTAGTCATCTCTAATTGCCATGCTATGCCCTTGAGAAGGTCCTCTAAGGTCTCCACTTGATAGGATGCTTGGATTGTGGTGTGATAGGAGAAGAAGGGCACTATATGAAGGTCTCGTTCTATGGGAGGGAAAACATGGGCCGGGGTCTCTCGAATTGGGCTCTCCTTTAGCCAACTAACAATGGATTCTTCTAAGATGAGCTCCGCCCCAACTAGAGAGGGTGGTGTAAGGTAAAGACCATCGTGTGAGGTTCCTTCTTCAGCTTGGACTTGGGTTTCCTCTAAAGTGGGGGGTGGGTTTGGAGTGCTCACAACTATTGGATTGGGTATGAGTTCTGCTACCAAGGAGGTGAGAGAGTCTTTTGGGGTGATGAGGGTTTGTGTGTGGTGTTCCCAGGGTAGAGGGTAAAGGGAAACTTGGATTGGGATTGGTAGGATGTGGTTTGGGAGTGGAAGTAGTGGAGGTCTAGGTTGGGGTAGGATTGGGTTTGGAAGTGGAAGGTGGGTTGGGTGACAGGATTTGGGTTGGGTGGTGGTGGCCATCATGGTTCTAGGTGGAGGGATGGACACGGGGTCTACTTGGGTTTGAATGGTGAGAATAGGGTGAGTGGTGGTCCTTTTTGGGGAAACCGGGTCGATTAGGGGTCTCTTCCCCTTGGGATCAGCTGGTTGTGGAGGGGTGGTAGTGGGGGCCAATTGAGTTTGGATAGATAGGTTTGCGGAAGGAGGTTTTGGTTGGAGTGTGGGGATCCTCATGGGATTTGGTGGAGAGGTGGTTGTTTGGTTTATTTGGGTCTTAAGGGAGAGGACTTGGTCGCGAAGTGTTGTTATGATGGTTGAGAGATGAATTGTTGGGGGTGGTGGGGGTGGAGACCAAAGGTCGGTCTCAAGTTGGCCGGGTGGGGATGGAGGAGTGGTAGTGCTCCTCGGGTTAGGGGTGCTTGAGTAGGAGGGGTGGGAATGTTTGGGGATGTAGATCTTTCTAAGTTCTACCTTCATCTCTTCCCATGAGTGAATAGGTTCTTGTCTTCTAACCCTCCTTAAGCCCTCTATGTGTTCCCACTTACTTTTGGCTTGACCCCGAAGTAGTCCCTTGGCCTTTCGGACTCTCGCCGGTCCATATACCCAAGTCTTTTCGAAGTACTTTTCTATCGTAGCCTCCCACCTAAGATAGTCACTAGAATGTGATCCGTCAAAGGTAATATCCCTATCTAGGATGAAGTCTATGGGTGGGGAGTAGGCTAAGTAGGTGGTCATGATGAACGGGGGGATCAATGCAAGGGTCGGATTGATGATGACACCAATGCAAGCATGCCCTAGGACTTGACTTGATAGAGACAAGTCAATGACTTACTCTGATACCAATTGATGTGACACAACCTAGGACTCAACAAGCAAGTACAATTAAGCATTCAAAACGGACCGATAATGGCAACCGCTCACCCGATGCACACTAAGACCCGGGGTAACTTGACAATGCCAAGGGGAGGTTGTGTGGGCTGGGCCCTTGCTGGTAGAGGGCCAGCAAGGCCAAGGTTTGATTCCCCAAGGGTATGGCTGCCCAAATCAAGGGTCCGACGAAGTGCCAAAGGGCACGGGTTCCACTCTCTTCCCACGATGATCACTTATAGCAAATGAGCTTAAGGATCGGGCTCTCGTCACGGCCAGCGAAGTTTATGAACTAATATTTAAAGAACAAGCATGAATTAGAGTAAAGTTTTGGAGCACTCACTCGACCGGTTTGAAGAAACCGGTCCCGCTCGGAGACGAGGGCGAGCGGGGAGGCGAGTGGATCCCCACACGCCGCGGCAGTGTAGCTTGACCTGCCCAAACAAATTACAACACTACACCTCTCGCAGGAGGGGGATCTTGGGGTGGGGGTTAATGGATTATAATCGAACTACCTTCACGCAGGGAGGGGCCTTCAGCCGGCCAAGCGGGGTGGGGAAAACTAGGGCTAAAACGATGATGAAGTGAAGATGCCGAATCTGTCTTCTCTCGGCAATTGTGGATAGACAGTCGGTACTATGGCTGCAGAACTTGATCAGGAATTTTTCCATGGGTGAAACTAGTGAGGAAATCTTCGTTATTGGAACTGGAGTGCCTCTGAATTTTTTTGAATTCTTCTGGGGTCGCTGCTGGCCTGGGCAGGAGCTTGAACAGGGTCTCTGACTCTTGGACTGACAGCAACTGGTTACTAACAGCAGGAAGAAGAGGTTGCCCCGGCTGCTCCCGAACTTCGAATCAGGTGCCGTCAGAACCGTTAGAACCGTGGACGAGTCCTCTTTACAGCAGAACAAACAGAGACGCCAAACAATGCCGGAGACGATCAGTGGATCCAGAAGAGTGAGGAGAGGTCGGTGCAGACTGTGGGAAGGCAGAGTCGCAATGCCGAGGAAGAAAATTGATAACTTCTGCTACCGGATGCCGAATGGGATTCCGCTTCTTGATTCTGAAAGTAGACAGGAAGGAGAAGAACTTTGTAGAAGGGCTCGTGACCTGGTTCCTCCTGGGTTCGTCGTGGTGAAGCTTTTTCTCCGGCTCAGAACCTCTACAGGGACAGATCTGCGCAGTCGTGGAAGAATGGTCCTCCTGGGCAGCACCGAGCTCGGAAGAGGACAAAACCATTCTGTTGCGGAGAAGACAGGTAGACGCTTCCGTGGATGCCTCTTGCGCCTTCAGATTCGCTGGGATGTGGTCGGGGTCGCCTCTGCAAACTGCTACTCTTCTGCTGTCTGCGAACTGAAAACTGGAGGTTGAAGATGATGGGGGGAAATGGGGTATATGGGAGGGGAAATGGGGGTGGTTGAGTGTGGGAGTGACCTCTGGTTGTAAGGGGGTCTTGGAGGGGGTGTTCTAAGGTGTGGGAGGGGGAGAATAAGGTCTGGAAGGGGGTCCAACATATGGTGGAGTGGGGGCTACGAATTTGGTTGGAATGGAGAGAGGGAAAGGATATTTGAAAATAGGTTTAAGGGTGGGGTTATTTTTTGGTCTTGGGGGATGGGAAGAGGTGTGTGGGGAAGGTAATAGGTGCTTGGGGTAGTGAGAAGGGTGCTTGGGAAAGTGGGAGGGGTAGTTGGGGGTTGGATGGTGAGGAGAGGATTGGTGGAGGGGGTCTTGGGAAGGGGAGGAGTATTGATGAGGGTTGTGGGGAATGGGAAGAGGCTTAAATGGGGTAGGTGGGGAGTGGAGGTGGTTGGGAAGGGAGGAGAGAGAAGAAAATTTGAATTTGGGTGTGGAGGAGAGAGAAAGTGGAGTGAAAAAGAGAGATTAAGAGAGGGATGGGTGGGATTCTCTCCCTAAGGCTTCTCACCTCACTAATGGATTCACTCCACCATAAAAATAAAGATAGAACTCACAAAATGGAAATTTTTTCATTGATTGAGTCATTAAGTTGAAATGGGGGGAATGGGGTCCTATATATAGGAAACCCACATTTCTACAAAAGTCCCTGACAATTGACTCAATGACAAATAACCGAGGGGGTAGGGGGGAGCCCTTGGGCCAAGCTCAATGAATTGGGCCCAATAGCTAACTAGACAACCTAATGACACTCAAACTTAGGGAAATAAACATAAGACCTAGGAACATGACTCAAATAAAAAGGAAAATACATCAAATGACTCAAATAAAAATTACATAGGACTCAAAATTAAATAACTAGACCATGCCGGATGCAATCGGGGCGAGGAGACGAGCTGTGATCGTGGGCATGGAAGGTGATGTCCCCATCATAGTGCAATGGGTTAAGTTTTATAATGACTTTTGACCTTACAAGTAAACTCGATCGTTATCATGCTTAAACTCTTTTGTAGGATCATGGCTGCAGAAAGAGCACAATGGCACAAGATGCAGCGCACCGTACAATGCCTCACACAGGCACTACAGCAAGTGGCCCAAGGCGGAGCAAACCGTGGAGCGGGTGATTGTTAATTATTATGTGTTCCTTTTTGCAAGATGGATATGATGTCAACAACAATGGAAATATGAGCAAACAGTGAAATCACTCAACCTATGAACATGTGCAACATGAACCTAGGCAATCAGCATAAACACTAGCATGGGCATGCTATCTCTATCAGGAATAAACTAAAGGGAAGAAATAAAAAACACACGCCGGGGTGTGGAGCAAGGAAATAAAAGGAAATACACCGTAGAGGTGGAACAAGCAAAATAAAGTAAGAGATATGAAGTATGATGAAAGAGAAAGCTACTACCCAACACTAGGGAAAGATGTGATCGCCACTAAGGTAATAAACAAGCCAAAGACCTGAAAAATACCTTAGAATAGGTGGATGCAACACCCGCCCACGGCAGAGAGAAAGAATTGTAGCTCTGTGAAGTGTTACGGTCGAATGCTGATGCGCCACAGACGTGTAAGGGCCTTACGATAAGCCGTTACGTGACTCTAACTCTCCTGTGATGGACCGTCAGGGATCTGCAGAAGAGGAACTTGGGAATCTTTGATCTCCACACCTTCCAGCCGGCCAGAAAGCTTGGGCCTCGTGCTGTGGACTCTGTAAACCTGCAAAAGAGTGTAGAACACAAAGAAAACAACCCAGATTAGCCCTTGAGCAAGAGTAGTATCTATAAGCCAAAAGAACTCACAAGCACGCAAAAGGAGAGGGAAATACCAGGGAGGTTGGTTTTTTAACCCCTCTGGGGCGTTTAAAAGATGGGAGAGATGTTTATATGAATGCAGTAGATGCAAAAGCGTGAGAGAAGATGAGGGAAAATGCTATGATGCTTGGAGGAGGGAAAAGAGACTAAAAGGACAACTTGACTGAACTAGACCCTTGAAACTAATACTCCTTGGACTTTGGAAGAAGATGGACGTGGGAAGCAGATCTCCTTGGCTGGTTCTAGCTCCAGGATGCAACAGTAATTCGACGCGAACTCCAGATGTCTCCTCCTCAAGCCATGAAGTCAAGGGTTCTATTTATAGACCCTCAAACTCTTTGGTCGAGTAAGGGATAATCCAGCTAGAAAGTAGGACGTTTCTTAGCAAACTCTTGAAGATAACACTCCCAAGAGTCCATAGAGACAAACAGAAGGTTCTGAGGATTAGATTTGAAGGAGAAATCATCAGATCAAACTCTTAATTCGGCCACGGAGTAGCGGAGAAAGAGCAGTTCTGCTAGAACTCTCTGTTTGATGTAACGGCTGAACGATAGACCGCCACAGTGATGTAATGCCCCAGGAATGGACAGTCACACAACCTTATCTGCTGAAAGATAAGACCAACGGGCGACGTTTTCGAACATAGGACTCTGCAAGAATGTAGCGGCCATAAGAAGGTGCGTCAGAGTGATGATAACGGTCACACGATAAGCCGTCACGCTTAACGGATCAGATAGAAGATGAGCTTTGAAAGAAGTCACAAACTTGAGGAGTCTAAGACGAGGTAACGGTCCAACATAGGTGCGTTAGGGTACTACGACACACCAAGAATGATGCGTCAGAGACAAAGGAGTGATAAGTAAAATGAAGGTTTGCTAAGCTTCATCCAGCGGGAAAAAGATAAGGAATCAGACACAACCAAGGAGACATGACCCATGAAATAAATCTCAAATTGACCAAGAAGGCCCAACAAGGGAATAACTCAGAGCATCACTTAAAATGAACAAGGAGATGACCCAACTCATTGGTCATAAAACGGGTGTTAACAGATGCCCCTCCTTAACGTCCTCTTTGTAGGGGAACGCGCGGAGGTGAAGCGAAAGCGAAATGGAACATGGAGATGAAGCGGAAATGAAGCAGAGCGGACTGAAAAGCGGGCGTTAAGGCAAACGACACCCGTCCTCAACTAACGAGTGATAGGAATTTTTTAAAAAACTTCGAACCAATCACAAGGAAATAGCCAACCAAATGACACATGTCTGGAGGAACTAACAACTAAGGAAAGGAAAACACGGCCAGCGGCCGAAGCGACGGAAAGGAAATAGATGATTAACTAAACTCCAGACATGAATCTTCAGCTAACCAGATCGAGCGAACGGATCGAAGGAAAACTTCTAATTCAAAGTGGAATAACTCTCTTTACCCAAGATCATGAACACATTTATCTACCATTACCGAGACACCTTGGACAGATGAAGGCTCATGAATGCTCAAAGATGCGCATGATGCATGCTGGGCTAAAATAAAAAGAAATCATCAAAACAAATGCCAAGAAAACTTAAAATAGCAAGATACTCGAGAATAGTATTGCTAGGCCGAAGAAACCAGGGTCAGGACACCATCTGCAACCACGGCGTGCAAGACAGAACCATTGTCCCCAAGCTTTTCCAACCTAACGGCCTATCCAATGATTAAACATGTGCACTTAGATCATCATCATTTTTTATTTAAGGGGAACATCAGATCCCAGAACACATGAATGACCAGCCAGTTCTCGAGATAATATATCATAGATAACATATAGTAATGCATTAAGGGAGATAGAGATAGAGATACTGTACCTGACTTAGCTGTGCGGTGAATGGTGAAGCATGATGGCGTTCATGATTCTATCCATAGAAAGGGGTTAGCCAAAAACAATTAATCATAAGTATGAAATGAGGCATAACCATCCATAAGCATGAACCATATTGATAAGGTAAGGAATTGAAAGCATAATGATCATTCGAGCATGAAATTGGGCATTATCATCCATCAAATGATTTAAGCCTCTGACGGTTTATTAAAGGGGCGCCACAATCATGTAACGGTCCAAAGATGACCCATCACACAGCGTCGGTTCACATTTTCAAAATAAATGACTGAATTCACCTGACGGTCTAAGAATAACGCGTTATAGACATGTGACGGTCCTTCGATAGACCGTTACATTTCCTGGGCATTCAAAAAAAACAACCGATCGGTCTCTCCCTCTCTCTCATTCAATCTCAAACGCAAACGCCCAACCGAGCCCCAAACATTCCACCGAGGAACCTCACCGGCGACGAGCTCCCCCGGCCACAAATGAAGAGGGAAAAAGGGAAGAAGAAGCTGGCGATCAAGCGATGCCGGGATCGAATAGCCCGGGAGGACACTCCCCTGGTGATAAATGAACAATCGGCGGCGGCGGCGGAGGCGGAGCAAACGGCAGAGGAAGACCCTCCCACGGTCGGAGAAGAAGGGGGAGATGCTCTGGAGGATGTCGTTGGCGGTGAAGAAGGAACAACAGCGCCGGAGAAGAAGAAACGAGGCTGAGACGGCGAGGTAGGTGTCCACCCCAAAACCCTTAAATTTTTTCAATTTGAATGCATGCATGTGTGATTGAGGGGGAGAAAATGAGTCTAGGGACCCATTAGGATCCATTGTAGGCCATTGTGGCCATTTCCACGAACTGGGGGAACAGAGGAGACGATGCCTTATCGGGGAGGACGTAACGGTCCTTCCAGCGACCGTTACATGTCCTAGCGCCCCACACTTGGTGTGTCAGAGACCTCTGACGCGCCAGAATAGGGCCGTCAGAGAAACCAGAGCCAGAATTGATTTTTTTGAGTTTTAATTATTCAAATTTTTTGGTGTTCTATTTATATTAAATACAATGAATTTAAACTAATGAAATGACTAACTTATGTTCTACATATGTGCAGGGGAAAAGAAGAACCATGATTTCTTGGCTTCAGATCAGGGTGGTGTACCAGGCACTGCCGGAATACCAGAGAGAGAGACTAGTTGTTATGGGCTTCGGGGAAGTCCTCAGCATAGAAGTGACGAGGATGGACACACCGCTGCTATATGCATTGCATGAGCGATGGGATCCAATCAGTAGGGCATTCATCTTTCCATGGGGTCATATGATCCCAACATTGGAGGATATAGCGAGGATTGTAGGGCTGAGGGTCCATGGTGCAGCGGTGACATGCTGGACTTATGGGGACTACCGAGAGCTAGCCCAGGAGCTGCTGGGGTTGGACTTAGTGAGGCCGGGGCATCCGTCGTCCCAATTATCACAATCGAGACTCCAGGAGAGCCTGGGTCTACGAGGAGCAGCCATCGCAGTCGGGGAGCTTCCAGAGTAGCACCTAGACAGAGTGATTGAGCAGGTCCGCCCGAGGGTAGCAGCGGAGGCGGGACCAGAGGGAGATAGAGTACTGCGACGCTTCCTGATCCTGCTGTTCGGGAAGCTGCTGTTCCCGACCCAAGTGGATGTGATCTGCTGTAGGCTCCTGCCTTTGATGGAGGATGTTAGCAGAGTGGGCAGATACGCATGGGGAGTGGCGGTGCTCGCCTTCCTTTTCGAGTCTCTGAGTACGACCGACCGACCGACGATGCTGGGCGGCTTCTCACCTTTTCTTCAAGTAAATGCTAAACTTAAAAGTGCTTCTATATGCTTTTGACTACTATATGCTGACATTTGAATTCTAAAATGTAGATCTGGAGCTTCCTCTACCTTCCTGGGATCGGGCGAGGTACTCAGATGTATCCTGGGCGTATCCCCATCGCGAGGCAGTGGATTATCGCGAGGGACATGGGATCGGTCATCCGACTGACCCGAGCCATCCAGGACGACATAGACTCGTTCCCGTACGCATCAGTAAGCTCTTGAACTTAAATTCTTCTATATGCTCCTAAATGTCTCTTTAAATGCTGCTAAATGCTGTTAAATGCTTCTAAATGTTGACATGGACTGAATTGCCTTTTCAGGTGCGCTGGACACCGTATCGGGACGAGGGCCACGAGGGACATCCATGGGTCAAGGCTTCCCTGGCGTACAGTGGGCGATATATCTGGCTGCATTGCATCAACGTCATCGAGCCCTTGCACTACCGCCTGATCTTGAGGACGCGGGGAGTTCATCAGCCAGAGGTAACATTCCCACGTAGAAGCGACGAGCGCCCTGGGAAGTCTTCAAAGAGCATTAGTGGGGATATCGACTGGTGCGCCCAGAAGGTGAAGTATGTGCATGATTGGAATAAGAAAGCCCGAGCCGTGAAAGAGCGAGCCGACAGTGACGAGGCCTACCTCAAGGCCTACTTCCAGTGATACGGCGACCAGGTGTTCCGAGGCACCCGATGACCAGTATGAACTTCTATACTCAAACTCTTGTCTTTTTAATTTAATTGAACTCCTATATGCACTGACACTTGTTTTCTAAATGCAGCTAGACCCACAGGGATGGATCGCCGAGCTCGAGGGGCTCCTGCACGCCACTATCCAGCAGCGGGATGAGTACCGGACAGCTTTGGAGCTCTTGGTGAGTTTTCTAAACCTTTGACTTAAATGCTTATGCTTATGATGATGCAAATTGACTGACTTTGACTTCTAAATGTAGAGGGCCGAGGGAGCCCAGAGAGCGATACCGGATTGATGTGACACGACCTCGGACCTAATGCAAGCAAGCACAATCGCATTCAAAACGGGCCAAATTGGGCCACCGCTCTATGGTCACTCACCCAAGCCCGGGGTGACTTGGCAATGCCAAGGGGAGGATGTGGGGTTGGGCCCTTGTTGGTAGAGGGCCAGCAAGGCCAAGACTTGATTCCCAAAGGGTGGGGATGCCCAAATCAAGGGGGCCGACAAAGTGCCAAAGGCACCGGTTGCAATATTCCCACGGTGATCACTCAAGTTTATGGGGCTTGAGGATCGGGCTCTCACTCGCATAACCAGCGGAATTAAGAACTAATATTGAAAGACAAGCACTAATTGGAGTGAAGGTTTGAGCACTTACTCGACCGGTTTGAAGAAACCGGTCCCGGTCGGAGACGAGGGCGAGCGGGGAGGCGAGTGGATCCCCACACGCCGCGGCGGTGTCGCTTGACCTGCCCCAAACAAATTACACCACTACACCTCTCGCAGGAGGGGGAACTTGGGGTGGGGGTTAATGATATTACATCAATACTACCTCCACGTAGGGAGGGGCCTTCAGCCGGCCAAGCGGGGTGGGGAAACCAAAGCAAAGAATGAGGAACAAGGGTGGACACCGAATCTGCCTGCTGTCAGCGAACCAGGACAGAGGGTCGGTGTTGCTGTTGTAGATCTTGCTCAGGAATTGTGCTGATGGCGAGACTGGCGGAGAAATCTTCGTAACAGGAAGGGGAATGCCTCAGAATTTTTGTAATTTCTTCTGAAGTGGCTGCTGGACGGGGCAGGAGCTTGAACAGGGCCTCTGTTTCTCGGACTAGCAGGGGCAGGTCACCAACAGTAGGATGCAGAGGCTGTCCTGACTGCTCCCGAACTCCAAATTTGATGCCGTCAGCGCCGTTAGAACCGTGGGTGAGTCCTCTTTGCAGCAAAAGAAACGGGGATGCCAGAAAAGAACGGAGACGATATGTGGAGCCAGAAGAGTGAGGAGGTGTCGATGCAGACTGGGGAAGGCAGAGCCGCGCGACCGTGGAAGAAAATTGGTAACTTCTGTTCCCGGATGCTGAATGTTCTTCCACTTCTTGATTCTGAAAGTAGATAGGCCGATGAAGAACTTTGAAGAAGGACTTGAAGACTGATTCCTTCGGGACTGGTCGTGGCAGAGCTTCTAAGCCGGCTCAGGTCCTCAGCCGAGGCAGAACCGCGCAGCTGTGAGAGAATGGACCTCCTGGACGACTCGGAGAACGGAAGAAGACGAAACCACTTCGGTTGCGAAGGCGACTGGCAGACGCTTCCGACGATGGCTCTTGGGTCTTCAAACGTATCCGGAGGAGGTCGTGGTGGCCGCTGCAAGTTGCTGGTCTACTGTAGATCTTCAGTTGAGAGCTGTAGGTTGATGATGATGGGGGGGAATGGGGTATATGGGAGGGGAAATGGGGGTGGATTAGTGTGGGGAAAGCCCAGGCTGTGAGGGGGTCTAGGAGGGGGTGTTCTAAAGTGGGGGAAGGGAAGAATGGGGTCTGGAAGGGGGTCTAACAGGTGGTGGGAGGAGGAGCTATGAATTTGGGAAGGTGGGTGAGAGGAGAAAGTGAGGGGGGGGGGCATAAGTGAGTGGAGGGAAGGGTGGATTTCAAATTTGAAATGGCCTTGGAAGTTGTGGGGTTGTGTGGGGAAGGGGTTGCTTGTGTTGGAATGGGGAAAGTGGTGTTGGAATGTGGAAGATGGTGTTGGAATGGTGAGGGATCTTCTTGGGACTAGGGGGGTGGAGTAATGGAGGCCATGGGGAAGTGGAGGGCTTTAATGATGGTAGGTGGGGGTTGAGGTGGTTGGGAATGGAGGAGAGAGAAGAAAATTTGAAATTGGATGTTGAGGAGAGAGAAAGTGGAGTGAAAAAGAGAGATTAAGAGAGGGAAGGGTGGGGAATCTCTCCCCTAGGGTTTCTCACCTAAAAAATGTTGGAATCACTCCACTAAACTAAGCTTTGGATACTCAAATGGCATTTTTCATTGATTCATTCATTCATTAAGTTGAAATGGGGGGAATGTGGTCCTATATATAGGAAACCCACATTTCTACAAAAGTCCCTTACAAAAGACTCAATAACAAATAACCGAAGGGGTAGGGGGGCTCATGGGCCAAGCCCGAAGAATTGGTCCCAATAGCACATTACACAATCTAATGACACTCAAACTTAGGAAAATAAATGCAAGACCTAGGAACATGACTCAAATAAAAGGGAAAATACATCAAATGACTCAAATAAAATTACATAGGACTCAAAACTAAATGACTAAACCATGCCGGATGCAACCGGGGTGAGGAGACGAACGGTAAACGTGGGCATGGAAGGTGATGTCCCCATCATACTCCCGGGGTGCGGAGAACTCGACTCTGTCGAGTAAGTGTCCGTCCCTCCTTGGAGGGTGTAGAAGTGGTACCGCCCTCAAGTCTCCCGAACGAGACCGATCCATCCACCTGCCGAGATAGTGCTCATATACCTTGCTCCGAGTGGTAGTGACTTGTTCATCCAATATTTATTCAATTTGTTCACGCTGGGCTCTCTTGGCTGGTGGTTTATCATCATGGGTGGGTGCTCTCTCAAGGGAAGAAGTAGGCTCAATCTCCTCACTAGGTACCACCGTGGGTCCCTTATATGGCACTAGGTCGGCAACATTGAATGTGGGACTTATTCCATACTCCTCATGGAGATCTAACTCGTTGGCATTTGCACCTATGCGCCTCAAGACCTGGAAGGGACCAGCCCCACGTGGCCTCAGTTTAGAGTTGGCTCCCGGGGAGAGCCTCTCCATCCTTACCATCACAAGGTCACCCACTTGGAATTCTTGGTGATGCCGATGAGAGTCGTCCAGCCTTTTATAAGCCTCATTCTTTTTGCTGATGTGCTTGCAAATGTTTTCATGCAATTTTGTGAATGCTATCCTTTTAGTAGTTATGGGTGGACCTGGACAACCATAGATGGACCTATCCTGCCATGATGCCAGATGGACCATGATGAACCTTGGTGGGCCGGTGCAACCATTTGTGGACTTATCATGCAATGTTGTCATGTAGACTTTGGTGGGCCTAGGTGGGCCGGGGCAACCGTAGGTGAACCTATCATGTAAAGTGGTGATGAATGTGGGGGGGCCCGGACATCCGTAGATGCTTTTGACATGCTTAAGATCCATGATGAATGAAGGAGGACCATGACATCCGAATGTGGCCCACTCATGCTTTCTACTTGACATGTGAGTGATATGAATGAATGGACCCAACATAGTGTTCATGCCAAGGGGTGTGGAAAGCCTAGACACATGCATGCTTTTCCCAAAAGTGACTTCCATATGTATAGGTGTGGGACAACCTTTGAACTCCCATTGGAAAGGATCGAATGGATCTAAGAAGGTGGTCATCATGGGGTGGGGCACCACCTTATTCCCTAGGGATATATGGTTCAAGGTTATGGCTCCCAAGGTGCAGCCCGGGTCATGGATGAGGTGGGTTTGGCCCAATATGGTGATTGAGGGTAGGACAGGGTGGGTGGTTGGTAAGATGGTTGGGTCATATGAGTCCCTTGACTCCCATTGGAAGGGATCATATGGATCGTAAAATAGGTCACTTAGGGGGAGGAACTCCATGTCCTCAAGATCCTTAAAAGGTGTTAAGTCATTCTTCCCTATGATAGTTGGTCCAATGTTCTTGACAAGTGGGTCGGTCATGAGTGGAGGGCTTGGCTTTCTACCCGAGATAAGAAGCTCTAAATCGAGGAGAAGGTTGGGCTCATCCGGTGTAGGGAGGAATAGAAGGAGGTCGCTAGTGTAGCAACCATTGGTGCAAACCGAGGTGATAGACCCAATGCATAGGTGTAGGAGGCTAAGGCTCCTAGGTTGTTCGGTCATAGGAGTCAACATGCTAGTGAACTCAATTTGCCATGCTAAGCCCCTAAGAAAATCCTCTAAGGTCTCCACTTGATAGGATGCTTGGATTGTGGTGTGATACGAGAAGATGGGCACTAGGGGAAAATTTTGTTCTATGGGAGGGCAAACATGGGTCGAGGTCTCTCTAATTAGGCTCTTCCTTAGCCACCTAACAAGGGACTCTTCTAAGATGAATTCGGCCTTATCTAGAGGGGGTGGTGTAGGGTGAAGATCCTTGTGCGAGGCTTCCTCTTCAATTGGGACATGGGTGCTCTCTATGGAGGGGATAGGTTCCCGAGGGATATTTGTCTTCATGTGGCAAAGCGGGTGGACTACTTCTTCCAAAACTAATGGAGTGGGAAGGTTCTTTGATTGTGGGGTGATGATGGCCGGAGTATGGTGCACCCGGGGTGGTGAACGAGGGTGGGATTCCCGCGGGTGGGAGAATAAAAGGTTGTTGAATTTAAAGGTTCCCGAAAAGTGTGACGGACGCACAAGGCAAGTCCGACGTGTTGGGTCGATGTTGGCATTCCTTTCATCTAACCATTTCTTACCTAGGATTATACATGGACCTGCCAATGTTCCCTTTTGACACCAAGCCCCATCCAAATACTTAATCTTCCCGAACCATTTATGGAATTCAATAAAGACTTGGTCTCCATTGTGCACAATTTGTCCGGTCCTACTAAGAGAGGTAACGATATCGGGGGACACCCAATTTTCAGATTCTAGGTCAATGAAATCAATTTCTACGGGCTTTCCATTAGGTAAGCATGCATGGGATATGATTGGGAGAGGAGCCATGTGACCCAAGACTCAATGTTAACAATGATGGGTTGACAATGCACGGTTCGGACAAGAATGCAAGCATGCCCTAGGACTTGACTTGTAGAGATAAGTCAAAGACTTACTCTGATACCACTTGATGTGACACGACCTCGGACCTAATACAAGCAAGCACAATCGCATTCAAAACGGGCCAAATTGGGCCACCGCTCTATGGTCACTCACCCAAGCCCGGGGTGACTTGGCAATGCCAAGGAGAGGATGTGGGGTTGGGCCCTTGTTGGTAGAGGGCCAGCAAGGACAAGACTTGATTCCCAAAGGGTGGGGATGCCCAAATCAAGGGGGCCGACAAAGTGCCAAAGGCACCGGTTGCAATATTCCCACGGTGATCACTCAAGTTTATGGGGCTTGAGGATCGGGCTCTCACTCGCATAACCAGCAGAATTAAGAACTAATATTGAAAGACAAGCACTAATTGGAGTGAAGGTTTGAGCACTTACTCGACCGGTTTGAAGAAACCGGTCCCGGTCGGAGACGAGGGCGAGCGGGGAGGCGAGTGGATCCCCACACGCCGCGGCGGTGTCGCTTGACCTGCCCCAAACAAATTACACCACTACACCTCTCGCAGGAGGGGGAACTTGGGGTGGGGGTTAATGATATTACATCAATACTACCTCCACGTAGGGAGGGGCCTTCAGCCGGCCAAGCGGGGTGGGGAAACCAAAGCAAAGAATGAGGAACAAGGGTGGACGCCGAATCTGCCTGCTGTCAGTGAACCAGGACAGAGGGTCGGTGTTGCTGTTGTAGATCTTGCTCAGGAATTGTGCTGATGGCGTGACTGGCGGAGAAATCTTCGTAACAGGAAGGGGAATGCCTCAGAATTTTTGTAATTTCTTCTGAAGTGGCTGCTGGACGGGGCAGGAGCTTGAACAGGGCCTCTGTTTCTCGGACTAGCAGGGGCAGGTCACCAACATTAGGATACAGAGGCTGTCCTGACCGCTCCCGAACTCCAAATTTGATGCCGTTAGTGCCGTTAGAACCGTGGGTGAGTCCTCTTTGCAGCAAAAGAAACGGGATGCCAGAAGAGAACGGAGACGATATGTGGAGCCAGAAGAGTGAGGAGGTGTCGATGCAGACTGGGGAAGGCAGAGTCGCGCGACTGTGGAAGAAAATTGGTAACTTCTGTTCCCGGATGCTGAATGGGCTTCCACTTCTTGATTCTGAAAGTAGATAGGCCGATGAAGAACTTTGAAGAAGGACTTGAAGACTGATTCCTTCGGGACTGGTCGTGGCAGAGCTTCTAAGCCGGCTCAGGTCCTCAGCCGAGGCAGAACCGCGCAGCTGTGAGAGAATGGACCTCCTGGACGACTCGGAGAACGGAAGAAGACGAAACCACTTCGGTTGCGAAGGCGACTGGCAGACGCTTCCGACGATGGCTCTTGGGTCTTCAAACGTATCCGGAGGAGGTCGTGGTGGCCACTGCAAGTTGCTGGTCTGCTGTAGATCTTCAGTTGAGAGCTGTAGGTTGATGATGATGGGGGGGAATGGGGTATATGGGAGGAGAAATGGGGGTGGATTAGTGTGGGGAAAGCCCGGGCTGTGAGGGGGTCTAGGAGGGGGTGTTCTAAGGTGAGGGAAGGGAAGAATGGGGTCTGGAAGGGGGTCTAACAGGTGGTGGGAGGAGGAGCTACGAATTTGGGAAGGTGGGTGAGAGGAGAAAGTGAGGGGGGGGGCATAAGTGAGTGGAGGGAAGGGTGGATTTCAAATTTGAAATGGCCTTGGAAGTTGTGGGGTTGTGTGGGGAAGGGGTTGATTGTGTTGGAATGGGGAAAGTGGTGTTGGAATGTGGAAGATGGTGTTGGAATGGTGAGGGATCTTCTTGGGACTAGGGGGGTGGAGTAATGGAGGCCATGGGGAAGTGGAGGGCTTTAATGATGGTAGGTGGGGGTTGAGGTGGTTGGGAAGGGAGGAGAGAGAAGAAAATTTGAAATTGGGTGTTGAGGAGAGAGAAAGTGGAGTGAAAAAGAGAGATTAAGAGAGGGAAGGGTGGGGAATCTCTCCCCTAGGGTTTCTCACCCAAAAAATGTTGGAATCACTCCACTAAACTAAGCTTTGGATACTCAAATGGCATTTTTCATTGATTCATTCATTCATTAAGTTGAAATGGGGGGAATGTGGTCCTATATATAGGAAACCCACATTTCTACAAAAGTCCCTTACAAAAGACTCAATAACAAATAACCGAAGGGGTAGGGGGGCTCATGGGCCAAGCCCGAAGAATTGGGCCCAATAGCACATTACACAATCTAATGACACTCAAACTTAGGAAAATAAATGCAAGACCTAGGAACATGACTCAAATAAAAGGGAAAATACATCAAATGACTCAAATAAAATTACATAGGACTCAAAACTAAATGACTAAACCATGCCGGATGCAACCGGGGTGAGGAGACGAACGGTAAACGTGGGCATGGAAGGTGATGTCCCCATCACGGATGCTCCGTCCTCCTCTTCACAGCCTGCGGGCGGCAGAGCTGATCGAGATGCGGATTTTGCTCGGGCAGTAGCTCGGGCCGAGGAAGTCGAGGCTGCCCTCACGGAGCGGGTAAGAAATCAACCGAGTTCCCTTTGACTTAAATGCTTAAGATTATGCAAAATGCCTTGATTTGACCATGATGAATGCTAATGCAGTAGAGAGAGCTGATCGTAGCTGTGGCCGAGGCAGAGCGAGGACGGTCGGAGATAGAGAGACTCCGAGCGGAGTTGGCACATGCACGGGCCGAGGTAGAGAGACTTCGCACTAGGAAAACGGACCTAGAGCGTTACCGGACCGAGGCCAGAGAGTCACGGCGTCAGATCTTCGAGGTGAAGATCGAGCTGCGGACGATGGAGAGGACCGTGCGGATGATAGGCCGCGGGCCAGAGAGGAGCGCCTCCCAGAGTAGAGCACGGAGTGGCGTTCAGAGCGTCGCCCCGAGTGGATCAGTTGCGGATTTTCTTGCCAGTTCTTCTGGCCAGCGGAGGAATGAGGAGGCAGAGCAGAGACGGCAGTGGGGAGAGGAGAGCAGCGTCATGGAGCCGCCAACGAAGCGGCACGAGGGTACCGGCGATAGCGACGGCCCGGGAGATAAACTGGCCGAGTGACTTGTACTCTTCTTTTCTTCTTTACACTTGTACATGACTATGTGAATGATGGATGGAATGAAAAAAAATAGAATGAAAATCTTTTTTGTTATTGTTATTGTTTTTATTATGTGGATGCGTGATTGAATGCATGGGTGTGTGGATGAACAGGTTGGGCAGAGACAGAGTGAGAGACAGGGGACTGGCAGGTTTGACAGAAGGAGAGAAAATGAAATTTAACTAAAACCTGCACAGATAATGTAACGGTCTATATTAAGATCGCCAAGAGACCGTGACGCAGCACTATAAAGCCGTCAGAGAAAGTGAAGAGAGGGCAGCTGATGAAGGGATGTAACGGCCTAATTTTGAAGAGAGGGCCGTCCTACGATGAACCGTCAGAGAAAACCTGAGTAATCCGAGATGGACTCTCCCATGAGAGCCCGAACTTGAAGCAAAGAAGGCTTAAGCTACACTAAAACTCATCCAGATTTAGGATATGGCTTCCTAGCCCAAATCCTAACACTCCAATATCAAAATAAAACCTTTATAAGTTGTATCAAACCCTTAATTCGCAGCTCCACTCAATTTTCTGCCCTAAGTTCAGAAACTCCATTAAATTCATCAAAGAACACTATGAAGAGAAGCTTTGGAGCTATTGCCATGGAGGAGAAGGTTTATACCGGCCCTAAGGCAGCTAGGAAGGAGCACAGAGAACTGCAGAGGCTAACCTCCATCCCCAAGCATATAAGCTCAAGCTCTTCAAGAGAGGTAAGTGGCAATTTTAATCCAAACCATAAATTTCTGCACTTTCCTTCTCATAATCCTTTCTCTTTTTGCCTTTTTTTGCTTTTCCTTAGCTCCTTCCTGGTCCAAGGTGTTATTCCTCCCTGAAGTGGGTGGCTCCAATGATCAAAGAACTCCCTTTAGAAGTGACCTCAATCCTTAGGGCATGGCATCTCCAACCTCTATTAGTTTTGGCCAAGAATTTCCACAAATTATCCTTGGATTGGGCAAGCATTTCAGCCCTCATAGAGCTTTGGCACCCACAAACACATTCCTTCCTCTTCCCTTCCTTTGAAGCTACAGTCTTATTAGAGGAGGTAGAAACTTACCTAGCCTTCCCTAAGACAAAAGTGGGAGATGAAGACTTAGTGTGCCATACGGTTGAAGTAGTAAACCCATCACTCATCCTAAGTGATTTTATACACAACCCAAAGGATGTAAGGACTATGACCAGCCCACGCCACATTCACTTGATACCCATGGCCCAATGGATAGTCTCTCATTGTAAGAATAAGTGGGAAAGATATGAAGCCATAGCCAAAGCCGTATCGGTTTGTTTGTGAGGAGTCTTCCTTTTCTCCACCACCGACCACCTTCTAGATATCCAAAACCTTAGCATCATTAGCGGGCTGTGGCGGGGATTATCCATTTCTCAAGCGGTCCTTTCATACCTTTATGAAGGGCTTAGCTCAGCTTGCTTAGGAGGACCTCTTTTCGGCTCTATGATACTCCTTGAGTGTTGGATGGGAGTGAGAATCAAATTTCAACCCAAGGGAGACATACCTTCAGCTAGCCGGATCTTTGGGAGACACCTTTTATTCTTTATTGGAGGCACCATTGGATTCTCTTCGCTGGTTGAGTGCCGGACGGCGGACAAGAAAACACGGGACGATTGGCGCCTCTTCTTCAACACCTTGCCAATAGAGAAGTTCACAATGCGTCCAAGAGTTCTTCGGAGCACCTTACTCAAAGTACCATGGTGACCAGGCCTAGATCTACAGCTAGTGGAGGAAACTACCATGGCGATCTACAACCCTCACCGACGCTATCTTCAAATCGGGCTACCCCGTACTATGGTTCCTGCACTATCACATTTCCCTCCCCTTCAACCTAGGAAGATGGGGACTGAGGAGGACGAAAGAGCAGTCCGGAGCGCTCTGATCATGTGGGAGATCAGCAAAGTGCGCCCATGGCAAGAAGAGGTGGAAGAAGACGACGAGGACCGCCGTGCCTATGTGAAGGAACTACGCAAGATCCGGCCTCATACGGATAGAAAACTGAATGTAATTTGAGCTTTCTTGAATGTAAATGAAATTGAAGTTTACCAACCAATTTTATGTATCATTGAGTTCAATTGAATGAGATGGAAGTGCCTCAGTTGATGGAATATGAGTTTGTTGCTTGATTGGGCTCAAATATTCTAGAGAACAGAGTTTCTGGGAAATGTAACGGTCCTATATAGGGCCGCCACAATACTCTGACGGTCTGACGATGAGCCGTTAGGAGGGCGAGCTCAAAAAAATGAGTTTTCTCATTCTCGGGAGAGTGTAACGGTCGAATAATAGGCTGCCATAGTGAGGTGACGGTCTAATATAGACGCGTCAGAGAGAGCTTATTGAGAACAAAATGAGTTTCGACCTTCGGGAGAAGGTGACGGTCGAGCGATGGACCATTAGAATGATGTGACGGTCCTAGAACATACCGTTACAGAGCCTGAACCTGTGGGTTTGTGAGCTCGAATCTTGGGCTTGAACCTGCATTCTGCACACACTTAGACACAAAACAAGTTAGATCTATTCTTAGACTCAATCCCTTGCCTGAAATAATTTAAAAAGCTGACCATTCTTGATATTTGGTCAAGAGGTGGAGCCTTATTAAAATAGGTGAAAAATATAATGGAAACAATGCAATGCGATGCACATGATGGTATTTTTTGGAGTTTTGAAAATATTCAAATTTTTGTGAGATTTTAAAAATATCTGATGTTTTTGGGTTTCAAAATATATGATTTTTTTTGGATTTTGAAATATATGATTTTTTTGAATTTTGGAATATATGATTTTTTAAATTTTGGCATATATGATTTTTTGAATTTTTGGAATATATGATTTTTTTAGATTTTGGAATATATGATTTTTTTTTGAATTTTTGGAATATATGATTTTTTTGGATTTTGAAATATGTGATTTTTTTGAATTTTTGGAATATATGATTTTTTTTGGATTTTTGGAATATATGATTTTTTTGAATTTTTGGAAACCGGTGCCCCCCCTTAGAAACGTGGGTCCTCCCTATTCCGTCGAGAGTTTCCGAGGTTGGCGTGCGATAGAGGTGACAACCCCTGGCCAGGGCCCAACTTACGTGACTGTGCTTCTCTAGAGGCCATACCCAGGGTACTTGTCTTAGTCCTAAAAAAGAAAATAGAACATGGGTATAAGCTTAGGCCAAGTATAGAAGTTTTCAGGGCTTGAGTTCCTCTCCGGACAACCCGTTCGGAGATTCGGTCTGTTGTGCTGGGGCTTTGTGTCCGTCATAGAACCTTTGTCCACTCTAGGCACGCATACGACCGGGCTCATGCGTCCCACGGGGAAACTGTACTACCACTCTTGCCATGTCTAGCGTTTTCATTCTCCTTGGAGCTTTGGAATTATGATTGATGGACTTTCAAGATAAACTTTTGTTTTCGTCATGAAGAGTGCTCCTTTGCTTTGCTTCTTTTGGGTTTTCTTGTGGCGTCAGGTCATAATGGACTGCCCCTTTTTGATACCTCCTCTCGTCAGGGTGTCTAGATTGGTTGTCGCCCCCTTACTCACCTCTTGTCCCAAGATTCAGCCAAAGAGAGAAACGGACAAGGACTTTGACTTTCCCCCAAGCATGGCCAGGAGAAACGGTGTCTACGGAGTTGGAAACCCAACCAGGGACGTCGTGTGTGTTGACACCCATTTTTTGCCGATAAGTTGAGTCATTTCTCTTACTCCCATTTATTGATGCCTCGAGTTGTCCATCACTCGTTGGGCTATTTTCTGGCACATTCTGGGTCAATTTTATGTGTAGCCTCCCTCCCTGGCTAGGTCCGAGTTGATTTAGGGCTTAATGGGCCTTGGTTTTGGTTAATTGAGCTTTTCTGTGAAATTCAAACGCCCATATACATGTGCGGTCAACCTCCAGCCGTTCAACCATTTGTGCAGTTGATAGTGGGCCGTCCAAACATTTAGTGGGTATATTGGTTAATTCTCTGAATTATCACCGACAAGCATACATACGGCCTAGTCTTAGCCGAATAAGTCCATTGTGCGATATTTACTGAGCCGTCTATCTCTCAAGAGTCCTACCGTCAGTTGACTGTTCAGATAATTACCTATTTATCTTCTTATTTGTGATTTATCACTGACAGGCTTGAGCGATTTCTCAAGAGCCGTTCAACTATGAAAGAGTCCTGCGATGAATTTATCGGTCAGTTCAGTGGATAAATTAATTATCTCATGATTTATTTGAATTTTCACCGACAGGGATGGACGGCCCATGTCTGGCCGCTCATCATTTGTGCGGTCTATCGTGAGACCGTTTATCCTCTCAGACCAGAAAGTGGTTAAGGCTTTTTCCTATCATTTGTGACTTTTCTCCCAAACTTTCTCCGATGATTTCTCCGCGAATCCTTAACCATTTTGAGCGCCGTTTCTTCCGGATGAAAGATAATGGAATTATCTTCATCTTTTATTTGTTAGTCTCGACCTGGAAATGGCTAGAAACTCTAATTTCGGGTTAGGACTTTAGGTGCTCTATAAATAGACCCTAAGGCCCAGCTTCGAAAGGGGGGGAGATTTTGGGTCGACGGCGAAGCCCTGCCGAATCTTTGAGCGACCTAGCACCAGGGAGGGAGGCCTTCTACATCCACATAGGCCTCCGGTTCAGGGAGTAGTGGTTTTTGAGTCATCAATCCATTCATTCTCGTTGTTATTTCTTGTTTACATGCATCACATCCTCCACATTGTTCCCATGTTTTCATTATTCTCTTGCACCATGCACACACCCTCCTATGTTTTCTGATGCCCCCAGGGGTTTAAAAATCCAAGGTATTCCCCATTCCGCTTAGTTATGTTAATTCTCTTCCGTTCGAGCGTTTACTACACTTTCTAGTTCTAATTCGGGTTTTTCTTTGTGTCCTACACGTTATTTTGCAGGTCAGCAACATACTAACGCGAGGACTATCCTTTTTGGCCGGCCGGAAAGGGTAGAGGTTGGACCCTTATAACTTTTGGCGTGGTGGTCTTACGCGGTTCCCATCAATCCGTTCAAGGGTTCGTGCGGTTGGATTGGAGCCGTTCATCTGCCAGTAGTTCTTCATCCCGCGTCCCCCGCAACACCTTTAGATGGTCTGTCGTGCGGCCGTTCAACATAACAAGCGGTTCTTCATCGACCATACATCCTCTCAGCGCTGCTCCTAAGGTGAGTACCTCCCCTTCTTTCCAAGGTACGACGTGTCCATCACGTTCGGCATCTTGGTGGCGATCACAGGTTTGTGTATCTTCGTTCCTTCCCACCATTCATATATATATATTTCTCACACTGTTTTAGTGGAAGGAACGAGAGAAACCCTTAAGATGGTAAGTGGGAAAAACATGTCAACATCCCCTTTTTTGGCGATCACGGTGGGACACCTAGTGCCCATCGTGTTAGTGGCTTGCTGACCCTCTCTTTTGCTTTGTTAGTCCTTTTTCTTTAAGTGGTTTCCGGTTGTTCTGTGCTGGTCACGTTCTCTATCCTCTGGAACTTGAATGGTTCCTCAAGAGCCGTTCAATTTTTGTGCGACTGCAAGTTCACCATCCGTCTCTGCGAGCAGTGCCACCTTTTCTGCAAGCCTCCTGTGGTAAGCGATCTCCTATCGCCCGTTCATCATCCTTACGGCCTGTGCTTGGCCATCCATCTTGCTGGCACATGTATGCCTCTGCCTTCGTACTGTTGGTTTGGTTGCTGTCACACGGTTGCTGCAGGTCCGTTCCAAAATTCACGCGGTCTGTCAATAGACCGCTCATCCGGGTACGCTTCTCATTTCTGTCCTCTTTCATTCCAGCATTTTCTGATTTTCCTGTTACTTTGTCGTTACTCCCTGGTTTGAACGGTTCAACCAGGGCCGTCTATCTCCTTGAGCGGTCTTCCAGAGGCTGTCCTTGTCGTGCTACAGTGCACCCGTGCTTCACTTCGATTGCCATGTTATTTGATTTTCATGATATTTGGTGCTGATTTTTGATCTCCCCCTGCTCTTATATCATTGTTGCATACTTGTTTTCACTTCTTACATATTTGTTTGATTATGGATTGCTAGTTTCTAGGCTAGACTTTGCATGCACTCCAGTGCACATAGGGGCATACATTCTTTTCATAGTAGTTGGATTCCTATCGAGGTAGGGTTTCCTCTCGTCTCCATATTCCTTGGAGCGAACTAGGTGACCTTGTTGAGGGCCTCCGTAAGTCCCTGTGAGCCGTGGATTTCCACACGGACGCCGGGCAGGTTGTACCGTTACCACCCCCCAGCCTAGGGTTTGCATCAGAGAGAGAGAGAGTCCTCTAGTGTCAGCCAGTTGCCCTATTCCCTACCTTGGCTAGGTACCTTGTGGTGGAATGAATTCAAATCTTATTTAATTCACCAAGGTCCAAGAAAGGGAGAATTTATAAAACTTTGCGTACGTCATTTGAAGCTTGGTTGCATTAATTGATTGATTCTCTTCTCATCTCTCTCCTCCGTTGTTTGCATTTTCTTCGGATTGTTGGTTTTACTTTGGTTAGGGTTGTCTGTCTTCTTCTCTAGGTGTATTAGTGTATGTGGAGTTGTCTCACGCCCTCAGGATTGTCTCCTAAGGGTGGTTCGCCTTCCCACTCTTATCTCAATCCCTTGTTCGATTCACTGCTAGTCATGTCATCTTACAACTTCTCCCATCCCCCTGAGGATTCTCTCCCTCAGGGACTTCTGGAGGACCCACCTAGGGTCGCTCATGTGCAAGGGAGAGAGGGGACTGCCCTCCCTCTCCCAACCATTGTTGCTGAGGGTGCTCAACCCTCCCTCTCAGATCCATCCACTCGCGGCTCGGCCAGTCAGGTTCTCCAGATGATGGCCCAGTTGGATCTTACTCAACTCCACCTGCTGAAGTAGGCCTTGCAAGGGGAAGATGCCCCACCCTTAGTTCTTTCTTCTGGCACGACTGCTGCCGTCACTTCCACACCCCCGATTGTTGGGTTAGGGGCTACCTCTACAGCCCCCATTGATCTTACTCACATCCGTCCTCAGGCTCTTCGATTCTCCACCATGGAAGCGGGCCAGGCTTCTACCTTGGCCCATCAGCCGCTTGATAAAGAGAAAACCCAGATCCCCTCCAGCTCTTATGTTGATCCTTACACCACCATCTCTTAATACCGCAGGCCCTCGTGGCCCCGGTCGATTTTGTCTGTCTGCAACCAGGGGCCGCCCAGTTGGCTCACTCAGATATGGGCCCTTACTTGGCCCATTATCCATCTTATGGGCTCCCCTCTTAGTCAGTATACCCTTTGGCTCCGTATTCCGGCTCCATCCTTCCTACTGCATCCCCTCCTTCCCGGGAGCGGGAACTCCTTGACAGGTGGGCTACTATGCAGCAACAAATTGACCTCCTCCACAAGCGGGTTGGCCCGCAGTCCTTGGCCGATGTCCCTACTCCTAACTTCAGGGACATTCGTTTCCCACCCCAGTCCGAGCTCCCCGTGTACCGGAAATATGACGGGAACGGCAACCCGTTCATTCATGTCAGGGAGTTTCTTTATAAGTCGGCACAGTTTCAACACGATGACCGCCTGATGGCTTACTTGTTCCGCCGATCTTTGGATGGGGTCGCCCTAGAGTGGTTCTACACATTGCCTCTAGAGGAGGCGGAAAGTTTCAAGACTATCAAGGAGAAGTTCATTTAGAGATTCTGGGATCGGGTCAGTCCCGAATATTCTTTCACTGATCTAGTAGCAGAAAAGATGAAGCCGGATGATGACATTGCTGTATATGCAGACAGATGGAGGCAGATGGCCTCGCGTGTGCCTGGGCAGATCCTGGAGGAAGAAAAAGTAAAGTTGCTGATTTCTAATGCTACTCCGACGTTCCGGAATATTTTGGCAATGAACGACATTTCTAACATGCACCAGTTGTACAGTTGGGCCCGATTTATCCAGACCCAATTTAAAGACTCCCCCATCCATTCATTGTTTGAATCCCAAAAATCCAAGACTACCCAAAAATCCCAGGGCCCAGTTACTGAGGGAGTCCAAGTCAACGAGCAGGTCCAGGCTGTTCAATTTCCTTAACCAGCCTGCTTCCCCCCATTTCCAGCAACCCCCACGCAACCCCCAGTTCGCCACTTAGAAAGCTCTCCGACCCGCCTTCCAAGCTCCTCAGCACCCCCAACAACAACCACCACCACCTCAACAGCCGCAACCGCCACCCCAGTACCACAATGTTCCTCCTCCCGCTAGTTATGGGCCTGCTCGGCCGGGACCCAAGAGGGCTAATTATCCACCACTGCCAGAAACCCTTCCCGACATATTTTCAGCTCTAATGTACACTGGTGACATCCAATTGCCTCCGGAACGTCAGAATTGGAATCCGACAGCCGATCAGTCCAGGTATTGTATATACCATCGGCAGCTCGGGCACACAATAGAAAGATGCTTTCAGTTTAGAGATTTGGTGTATGATCTGCATGAGGGCCAGAGGATTGATTGGCCCCAAATGCATAAGATAATTGAAGATATAAAGGAGAGACGAAGACAAGCAAGGCCGCAACAGGCGGCACCCCAGCAAAATCAGTTCCAACAACAACCCCTCCAACAACAACAACAACAACAACCCCTACAGCAGCAGCAGTAAGACCTTGGGATTCACCAGAATCCCATGATAGTACATCCACCGGCTCCTCAGCAGCAACCACAACAACAGCCGCCGGCACCGGCTCAAGTTAATGTAGTCCATCGCCCAGCCCCCAACGCTGGGTGGTCCTTTCATGATGAGACCCCCGCCCATCTCTTGGCCTTCCACCATACTAGCCCCGCGCCTTCTGTTCCCTCCATCCTCTGACCCACTACCTTCACTACCGCTCCACCCACTATCCCATCCCGACCACCCATCACGCCCACCACATTCCCCACCATGCCGCCAGTCATTCCACCATCACCCTCCATACCCTCCATCATCACCCCTCCACTGAACCCTTCACCCATTACCCCTCTACCGGGGCCCATCAGGCCAACCTCCGTCATCCTCACTCCCATTTCTACCCCCTCCACATACCCCACTGAGCCAAGCGGGGTCCATCTACAGTTGTGCTGGCACGACATTGTGCCCTTCGGAGCGGGCGTCCTTTCCACAGAGTTTATCCTTCCTCTAGTGCGTCTGCACCTAATCCACAGGTTCCTTTCCCTACAGTTGAAACAGAAGAAATAGACCCCGTGCCAGGCACGAAGTATGATTTACTGCAGCACTTGGACCGGATGCCGGCCAAGATATCGGTTTTGGAGTTGATCAAGAGATCCACGCTACACCAGGATGCCCTCAGGGCTTTTCTTCAGAAGGTTATGGTTAGCGAGGATGTGGCGATAGACAGCTTGCCATCGGTGTTGGCGACCATTACGAGGGGGCCTTCCATTTCATTTTTTGAGTCAGAATTGGCACCCCCAGAGGCACGACAGATGCCACTCTGCATCACCATGTCTTTAAACAAGGTGGCCGTTGAGTCTGCCCTAGTGGACATGGGAGCATCGATAAATGTGTGTCCGCTGAGTACACTGCGTGCCTGTAACATTTCAGAGGACATGCTTAAGCCAACACCGACCGCAATTGCAGCCTACGACAACTCCAGACGAGCATGCCACGGGGTCGTGATAGTGCAGGTCGAGTTAGGGCCTTTGGTGATGGATGTGGAGTTCTTCGTATTGGACATAGACCCGATGTTCAAAGCAATTCTGGGTCATCCATGGATTGATAGTTTAAATGCTGTGCCTTCGACCGCCCACCAGTGCCTGAAGTTCCCATTCCAAGGTAGGGTGGTTAAGGTGAAGAGTATCTCCATTGTCCAGTCAGTCGATGCAATTACGGATAAGATCCTCCCCACTCTGTGGCCGAGTAACAGGCTAGTTCTTTCAGTGATTGACTTAAATTATTCATGGGCATATGCGTCACACAAGCCCGCCACTACACCAGTCAATGTAAAAATTAAGTCCAAGATTAGGGATTCGAAAGGATGGCATATGATTCTGAAGTTGGGTTATCAGCCGGGCTTGGGTCTCGGCGCACAATTACAGGGGTGGACTAAGCCCGTCCCTAAAGGCAGAAAGATTGGCCGCAGAGGTCTTGGTTATCAAGAGTCAGCATTGTCCATTCTGGGAGACTCTGGACCATTGACGTGGGATTATCATCAACACTTCGTGAAAGGCCCGCTGCAGCCCGGCACTTTGAATAAGCCACTGCCATGTGCTGATGTTAAGGTTGATGCCGCCTGTGATGTTTCTGACCCACCGCCTCCACTGAAGGGGCTGGTGGGGGATATGGAAGATTTTTGTCTGCTTTGAAAAGATGTTCAGTAAAGAAGAAGACCGTCCGAAGAAGAAGGAGATGCAGTTGGTGAAGCATTCTCCAACGCAGCTAGTCCACCGGAGGCCACGGGAAGTGGGGAGCTCTATCACCACCTTTTCTCTGTCCCCATCCCGTCTTGGCTCTCTATTTCAACAATTAGGATTTGTCCCCCGTTCCCCTCCGATTATGGTCGACCCGTACTTCACGGAAAGACCACCTGAAATTCTGTTCGTGCCATGTGCATGTGGGCGCTGCCCACCTATTGATCTTTCAACTCTGTTTACTCCTCCTCCCCCCAATGCCCAACTCCATGAGATGTGGTTTCGATCCTCTGATCCATTCTTCGATTGCATCTTCCCCGATCTATTTCCCATGTAACCCCTCCTCCCCCGTCTTCTTCTTTCTGTTGCGTGATCTCCTCCGACTTCCAAAAAAAAATGCCAATTTTAAAATAGAGGTTTCGATGGAAGATTACGCTATTTTCAGTCCATCCTCTTCCCAGGGGCACGAGACCCCTGCTCCTTTCCCTTTAGACTTCTTATCCCCTTTGGTTAGATGTACAGTGTGTAGAATCTCCTAGGTTAGTTGAGTCAGTTGGGGTAGAGTCTAGTTCGAGTCTAGTCGACCCATCCACGTTTGCGGCGCACCCTGTGATGCGTCATTCTAAATCCATTCTAGATAGGTTTCTGCAAGACTTAGCTCACAGATGCCATGCCCTCCTTAAGTGCCCTGAGTTTGTAGAGACCGTAATTATTTTGGAAGATGATGAGGAATTGGAAGGGGTGTGGAGCAATGAAAGATTGGGAGTATATGAGATCATAGATGAGAAGGACCCAGTCGATGATGAGGAAAGCGAGGTGGACGACACTGCCGATTTGTACGCACAAGGTTTGAAAAGGTTTGACGAACCATCCTCGGCAGTGGATGAACCCACTAAAGAAATTAATCCTGGAACTGAAGAGGATCCCAGGCCCATACTCATTTCTGCTAACCTCCCTCCTCAAGTCGAAGAGGAGCTAATCAAGGTGTTGAGGAAGTACATCGATTCTTTTACCTGGCCCTATGAGGACATGCCGGGTCTTGACCCCATGTTGGTTGAATATCGACTGATTCTGAAACCAGGGGCAACACCTGTTAAACAAAAAGTAAGAAGATTCCACCCGCAGATGGCCTTAAGGATAAAGGAAGAGGTCGATAAATTACATAAGGCCAGGTTCATTAGAGTTGTTTTATATCCGCAATGGGTGGCGAACATAGTCCCAGTAATGAAAAAGGATGGCAAAATTCAGATTTGCATCGATTTCAGGGACTTAAATAAGGCATGTCCGAAAGATGACTTTCCGCTTCCTCACATCGATGTGTTGATGGACAACACAGCTAGATACGAAGCCCTCTCATTCATGGATGGTTATTCTGGATATAACCAAATCCATCTTGCTCTTGAGGATCAAGAGAAGACCTCGTTCACTACGCCCTAGGGCACATACTGCTATGTTGTTATGCCATTTGGATTGAAGAATGCAGGTGCCACTTATCAGCGGGCGATGATGGCTATCTTCCACGACATGATGCATGTGTACTTAGAAGCTTACGTGGATGATATTCTGGTAAAATCGAGTTCTCAAAAAGAACACCCCGCCATTTTAGCCAAGGTGTTGCAAAGGGCTAGGGAGTACAAATTGAAAATGAATCCAAAGAAATGTGTATTTGGAGTTGCATCAGGGAAATTGCTCGGGTTTATAGTTAGTAAACGGGGGATTCAGATCGATCCAAATAAAGCAAAGGCCGTTATGGAGATGCCGCCGCCTAAGAACATCACTGAACTCAGAGGTTTGACTGGGTGCTTGCAATTCATTAGGAGATTCATATCTCAACACTCACAAAGATGCCGCCCATTCTATGAATTGTTAAAAGCAGGAGCTAAATTCGAGTGGAACGAACAATGCCAAAAGGCCTACGAGGATCTTAAGGTCTATCTTTCTAATCCCCCGGTTTTGCAACCACCCGTCCCTGGGAAACCCCTGATCCTGTACATTTCTGTGATTGAGGACTCCCTAGGAGCTGTCCTGGCTCAGGTGGATGATGAAGGAAGGGAAAGGGAAGCATACTACCTTTCGAGGTTGTTTAATCTGGCTGAATCCAAGTATACTGCCATGGAGAAGACCTGTGCAGCACTAGTATGTGTAGCTCAGAAGCTCAAACACTATTTCCTTGCGCATGAGGTTAAGCTGATCTTTAGAATGGACCCCATTCGTTACATGTTAAAAAACCTGTCCTTTCTAGCCGATTAGCTCGCTGGCAGAGCTTTCTTTCCCAATTTGATATCACCTTCATTGTCCAAAAAGCGATCAAGGGATACGCCATTGCTGAGCATCTTGCTCATTCTCCTATCCCTCGCACTGATTCGATCCAAGATGAATTCCCTGATGAACACTTGGCAGTAATCACTCATCTTCCTTTCTGGTCTCTTCATTTCGATGGTGCCTTAAATTCTCAGGGCTGTGGAATCGGCGCCGTTCTCCTCACTCTGGAAGGAGTGACCATCCCTATTGCATATCAACTCTCTTTCCCTGCCACGAACAATATAGCCGAGTATGAGGCTCTCCTTGCCGGTCTGAAGCACGCCTACCTCATGGGTGTGCGATATCTTAACATCATAGGAGACTCTCAATTGGTGTTGCGTCAAGTTCTGTCAACTTACCGCACCCGTGACCCTATACTCAAACCCTATCAAGATCTGGTCACGCTCTTGGCTAGGCAATTCGGAAGCTTATCTATATTCATACTCCTCGTTCTCAGAACATTCTGGCCGATGCGCTTGCATCGCTCGCTTCTTCTCTTTCATTCCCCCTCAGTCGCGCCACTGAGACCATTGTGGTCCAGCGGCTGGATGTTTCTTCCCTTCAGGATCCCTGGTTCGACAACCTTAGGAAGTCTGTAGAAAGGAAGGTGGAGAGGGAAGAGGTGAAAGAAGTTTCGATAACTAAGCTCGAGGAGATCATCGAAGAAGAAGAATTACCGTGGTATTATGAGATTGAGCAGTATTGCAGGGATGGTTCCTTCCCCGAGATGGCGAACACCGAGCAGCGCAAGGGCATTCGAAGAGCCGCCTCCAGATACACGATTGTTGCTGGAGAATTGTATAGACGGGCTCTCAATGGAGTTCTGATGAGGTGTTTGGATGACAATGAGACTTGGAAGGTTGTGGAAGCAGCTCACTCAAGTGAGTGTGGAGGGCATGTTAATGGACAGGCGTTGGCGAAGAAGATTCTTAGGTAGAGCTATTATTGGCCAACCCTAGAAGAAGATTGTTTCACCTATGTCCATAGGTGTCTTCAATGCCAGCTCCATGCTGACAAGATCTATGCTCCTACTTCTTCTCTCCATCCTCTTTCTGCTCCTTGGCCAGTCTCCATGTGGGCCTTTGATATCGTTGGACCTCTCGGTGACCTGAATTTCGCAGTCAAGTAGAAGTCCTTCATTCTGACGGCTACAGAGTACTTCACCAAGTGGGCGGAAGCGGAAGCTTAAGTAGAGATCAAAGCCACCACGGTATGCCGCTTCATCCTGAAGAATATCATCTCGCGGTTTGGAGTGCCAAGTGATATCGTCACCGACAATGGGCCTCAATTTGTTTCTCAGGAACTTCGGGACCTCTGTAAGAGATTTAATATCTCATTGCATCATTCATCACCATACTACCCCCAAGGTAATGGCCAAGCTGAGGCCACAAACAAAACCCTTCTAAAAATTATCAAGAAAACATGCGAGTCACACAAATTTGCTGATTGGGCCGATAAACTGGCAGAAGCTCTATGGGATTATCGCACCTCCGTCCGTACTCCCATGGGATAAACTCTTTTTACTCTCACCTATGGGATAGAGGCGGTACTCCCGTACGAGATCCTGATCCCTTCCCTAAGAGTACAGCTAGACAAGGAACTTAATCTCGACGAGCGTCAAGAGGCGTTGCTAGTCCAGCTGGAACTCTTAGACGAGAAGAGGCTTAACGCGGCCAATCACGTCTCGGTTTATCAAAAACGCGTCTCGCGGTATTTCCAAAAGAAGGTTATTGAAAGAAAATTCCAAGTGAGTAACATGGTTTTGAAACGCAAATTTATCAGATCAGCAGGTCCCAGGTCTAAACTGCAACCCAACTGGGAAGGGCCATTTTTAGTTAAGGAAGTCTATCCTGGTAACGCGTATCGTTTAGTGAACGCGGAGGGTGAAGAATTGTTGAATCCGTGGAATGGGCTATATTTAAAACGCTTTTATCCATAGAGTCAAGCCAGCGATAGCCCAGCGGCGGGGTATGCCTTCACTTGATCACGAAAGGAGAGCCCCGGTCCAACATCTCACACACTACACGATCGCCTATGGTTCGGTTTTCTTCTTTTGCGCATCATTGTTTCTCCCTTGGCCGTGCTTAGGGGGGGTGAAGATCCTTGTTTTTCTTCTCTCTCGGCTGAAAATAGGGGCAAGTGGTGAATAATGGGGCGAGAACTGATCTAGACCCCCCAATAAAAGAGGTCTCAAATAGGGGCAGTCCGTTATGACCTTATTCTGCACGATAAAAGAGCAAGAAAAAGAAATAGAGAAAAGGGGCAAAAATCAAAAATCAAAGCTAAAAGCTCGCAAGCTCGAGGCTCTCAAAAGTCTGAAAGTCCCCAAAATGATGAAAACTAGGCATGGCAAGAGTGGCAGTACAGTTTCCTCATGGGACGTTATGAGCCCGGTCGTATGCGTGCCTAGAGCGGATGTAGGTTCGATGACGGACACAGAGCCCCGACGCAACAGACTAAAATTTTGTGAAAAAGGGGGTGTCGTGAGAAGAACTCAAGCCCTAAAAACCTCTATACCTATCGCCAGCTTTTCTGCTAAATCTTGCTTTATTTTCCAAGGAATGGATCCCAACTCGGGTATGGCCTCGGTAGAGGCATCGTTAAGCGAAATTGGCCCCGACCACGGGCGGCCCCTTTTAGCACATGTTGGACCGGGGAGATCCCTAGTGAGATGGGAGGTTCCCCGTTGTTAGGTTTAAGCTGGTTTCAATACTAAAAAAAAATCAAATATTTCAAAATAAAAAAAATCAAATATTTCAAAATCCAAAAAAATCAAATATTTCAAAACCCAAAAAACTAAATATTTCAAAATCCAAAAAAATCAAATGTTTCAAAACCCAAAAAACTAAATATTTTAAAATCCCAAAAAAATCAAATATTTCAAAACAAAAAAAAAATCATCAAATATTTCAAAATAAAAAAAAATCAAATATTTCAAAACCCAAAAAATCAAATATTTCAAAATCCAAAAAATTAAACATTTCAAAACTCAAAAAAAAATCAAACATTTTGAAATCCAAAAAAAAAATTAAATCTTTTCAAAATTATAAAAAAGGGTTTTTCATGATTTGCATTCATAGCATCCATTGCATTCATTATTATCTTGTTTGCCTATTTGATAAGGCTTACCCCCTTAACCAAAAATCAAGAACCGGTCATTCCCTAACTTACTACAAGCAAGGGGTTAAGCCTAAAACAAATTTAATCTGTTTTTTTTTTGTGTTTGTGTGTGTGCAAGGGCAGGTTGAAGCTCAAGGCTCAGCACTTCAGTCTTCACACGGCTATTTGTTAATCGTTCTATTAATTTCAACGGTCTTGGCCGGACCGTCCAACCATTCACATGGTTTTAAATCAACTCTGCTCAACTCCCTTCTATCAAACCCGCTGTAAATCTGATGCACGACTCCAAGAGAGCTATCCTAATCTCTGAGCGGTCTATGTGCGACCGCGTAAATGCTGAAGTCCTAACCCAACTCAATCACTCAAAGCAAAGCCCAAACTCAAACCAATCAAATCATCAGCTTTATTCATTCATATATCAAACATCTCTAAGCATACGTCGTTTACATCAATACCATCATGAAAATAAAGAAAGAAAAATCACTTAGTCCTCCGCTGGACATCCTCGCGGGGACGTATCTCTCTCAGCTCTCTAACATAGGCCTGGCGTGTCGCCGGAACCTCTGCAACCTCTGCCGGTAGGGTAAGCACCCTACTCACCTCCCACATGATCAGGGAACTCCTGACTGCTTGCTCGTCCTTCTCCATACTGATCCTCCTCGCCTGTAGTGTGGGATGGTGGGGTAGTGCTGGTAGAATAGTCCAGGGTAGTCCAACCTGTAGGTAGCACCGGTGCGAGCTGTACATCGCTAGTGCGGTGTCGCTCACGAGCCTCAGATCCAAGCCTGGCCTCCTGGGAACTCTGACAGTGGTGTCACGGAGGAAGTTCGGGCGCATCACAAACCAATCCAGGGGCAGCCTATTGATGTGCAGTCACCACTCGTCCCTGGTCTTCTTCTCTGCTGTCCTGCTCTCTACCTGCGGAGAGAATCCGAAAGTGCCGCCTATGAAGAAGAGGGGGTGGCTCCCGAAGATCCTGCTAGCTGAAGTGACATCTTCCTTATAGACGAATTTCATTCTGACGCCCATCCAGGCTCTAAGGGCCACTTTGGTAACAGGTTAGGTTAAGGGCGGGTGGCTTACCCGGGTTAGCCCACCCCACCCCTAACCCTAACCTGGGTGGATTAACTCATTCCACCTATTTCCTAGGAATGAGTTAATCCACTTTAACCCTATCCGACCCAGGTTAAGAAAAAAATTATCAAACAAGGAGTAACCCACCCGACCCCAGTTAACCCATCCTAACCCAGCTTAATCCGTTACCAAAGAGGCCCTAAGAGTATCATAGAACCAAAGAGAGGACCGCCTAGAGCTGCTGAGGTGAGGCCCTCGTATAGGTAGGCAAGGATGGCCTGGGAGATAGAAAGACCCTGCCACAAGCCATTGATGGTGCTGAGAAGGGGATCATCTAGAACGTGGTTGGCAGAAGGAAACAAGATAGCCCCGCACAGGCAAATGGACGCGGCCTTGGCTATGGCTTCATCCCACCCACATCGGTTCCTGTAATGCTCAACTACCCACTGGCTGAGAGGAAGAAGGTGGGTCTGACGTGGGCCTATGAAAGTGTGGACGTCCCTGCTGTCTGGTATGAACCCTCCCAAGATGAGCCCAGGGTCAATAGGGGTAACAGTGTGACACACTGAGTCCTCCTCTCCCATCTGAGACCTAGGGAAAGAGAAGTAGGTCTCTACCTCCTCTAGTAGGATAGTGGCCTCGAATGATGGGAATATGAATGTATGGGTCTGAGGGTGCCAAATTTCTACTAAAGTCGAGATGCTGTGCCAATCAAGAGAGAGCTTTGGGTAGTTCTGACCTAGTATTAGGAGAGGTTGTAGGTGCCAAGATCTCAAGATGGATGTCACTCCTAGGGGCAATGCACAGACCATGGGAGCCAGCCACTTCAAAGTGGAATAGCGCCTAGGGCCAGGGAGAAGCTGAGGTGGGAGGAAGAAAGAAAGAGATAGAAAAGAAGGGCACATAAGTAAATGAAAGATTTGAACTGAAGGAATTCATGATAACTTACCTCCCTCAGAGGGCTCGAGCTGAGATGTCGTGGGATTGCGGTCAGCCGTTGGAGCGCTTCCCGCTCTTTTCTGGCCGATTTGGGGCCCTCAAAAGATGCTCCCTCCATGGAACTCCCCTCTAAGGCCCTCTTCATGATAGTTTGGTGAAGAATAGCAAGGGTTTTAAGGCTTAGAAGAGGGAGGATGTGTGAATCATGAATTTGGACTCCCCTCCTACTTATAGGGCTTGGTTAGAGGCCTACACCCCTTAGGAATGAGATTAGATAGGCCTAGGATGGGATAAGATAGCTTTAGATTGGGTTAAAGTGGTTTACCCTCGGGTTAGGACTCTATAGAAGAGTCCCATTCGAATTTACAGGACTTCCATTTGGACGGTCTTACGATAGACCGCCTATCTCATCGAGCGGCCTCATAGGAACCGTTTATCACCTTCCGGAGAGTTCTAGTGCTAGAGTTTGAGCGGGCTTAATCAGACCATTTTTTGTGCTCATGCGATTGTTTATAAACCGTTCTACTAGTTGAACGGTGGCTAGAAGACCGTTTAATATCTTTTTGGACGGTCCACTCATGACCGTGTGTCTCTTTGGGTGGCCCACTGAAGACCATTTTACTAATCTGAAGCTTTCATTCCACAGGTTGTGCACCTGTGCCACTAGTAGTCGTGTCCGTCCCTCATCTCACTCATTTGGCGTTGCTCATCTCACTCATTTGGCATCTCTCATCTCACTCATTTGGCGTCCCTCATCTCACTCGTTTGGCATCCCTCATCTTACTCATTTGGCGTCCCTCATCTTACTCATTTGACGTCTCTCATCTCACTCATTTGGCGTCTCTCATCTCACTCATTTGGCATCTCTCTCCCTCACTCTGAGTCGACGTCCCTCTCTAACTCTAAGGCGGTGTCTCTCACTCGTGTCGTCACACCCGTAGTTGCATCTCACCCGCAGTCGTCGTCTCTCTCTCGCGCGTGTCCATCTCACTCGTGTCGTAGTCAGTAAGTCAGTGTCAGTCATTTGAATTCATTCATACATTCATACATCCACAAAATCAAAACAAAGAAAGGCATATCACTATCATATCATATCATGTACAAAAGTCAGGCCCCGAGTACAAAGTCAGGCCTGTCCCTCTCCCTGGCCCCCGTCACTGTCTCCACCGCCCTCGTGCTTCTTTGGTGGAGGCATCGCTGAAGTCGCCTCGTCACGCTGACGTCGCCGACGCTGCTCGTCCTCCTCGTTCCTCCGGTGGCCGGAGGAACCCGTGAAGTAACTCCTCACAGAGCCGTGGGTGCTGTGGCTGCCGCTCGGAGTCCCGCTGCGTGATCGCCGGCTCATCTCCTTATAGGCCCGCAGCTCTCCACTCAGCCCGGACGCCTCGATTAGAGCCCGATCCCGCTCCACTCGGACCCGCACCAGCTCCTCCGCTCCAACTCGGAGTCGCTCCAGCTCAGCCCGAAGAAGCGCCGTCTCCAGCGTGTCCGCTGGTCGGCTCTGTGCTACCTCCTCCCGTACACGGGCCACCTCCTCTCGAGCCGCTGCCCGACTCTGCTCAAGCTTGTTCCTAAGGCGGGTCAGCTCGGTCGTCTGCATATGCATCATCATGGTTAGTCAATAGCATTTCATACATTTTATGATCATAAACAACAAGGGAAAGTGTAGTGATTTACGTACCCTCTCGGTGAGCGCCACCTCGGCCGCCTTGGCCCACACTACCATCCGAGTGAAGTCGGCCTCCCGCTGGGCACAATCGACAGAAGTCTGGGTCTGTGAAGAAGAAGGAGCATCGACCCCCTATCGCTGGGCCCCCTCGGCACGCTGGATCCAAAACTCCAGGTCAGTCGCATACATAATCAATAATCATAAGCATTTGCAAAATTTAGAGAGTTTAGGGTTTAGAAAACTCACCAGTAAGGCCAGGGCCTACCGGGCCTCGTCCCGCTCCCTGATCATAGAATGTAGGAGCCCCTGCAGCTCCGTAAGTCGTCCCTCAGGGTCAATCTGCATTTAGAGGTCCAAGTGTAAGTGCATCATCATATAGAAATCATAAGCAATAGAGTTTGAGTTTAGAAGTCGTACAGGTCGGTGGGCACCCCGGAACACCTGGTCCCGGTAGTGTCTAGCGTACGCAGTGTAGTATCCTGAGTCGCTGTCTGCTCAGGTAGTCACCACCCGCCCAAGAGCTGTCCAGTCTGCGACCTGCGCAGCGTTCCTCGTCGTCCAATCAAACGCTACCTCCAGGCCTCGAGTAGTCTTCATCACGCGCTCCCCCGCCTTCTCTGGCGTCGGGAACTCCACCACTGGCTGCGGCACCCCGATGGTCCTCATCACCAGTCTGTAGTATAGTGGCTCCACCACATTCATGCAGTGAAGCCACATGTCTCGTCCCGCGAAGGTGAGGGCCCCTGCCACCCAAGGCTGACCCTCCTGTCCCTCCTCCGTGTATGGTGTCCACCGTACCTGCAAGAAATAGGAGTCGCATCAGCATCATCATCTAGGATTGCATTTAACAAAAGAGTCTAAGTTTAGAAGCATACCGAGGCAAACGGTAGAGCATCCAGGTCGTCCTGCAGCTCTCGGACCTATCGTCTCAGGGCTGCGGTCTCTCGAGGTGCTGTCCACCTCCGTGCAATAGGCAGGAGCCCAGGACGGGTCTCCTCACCTCTGCCTAGCCAACGTAAGTGCACGTAGGCCCACACCTGCATCACAGCATTGTGTCAACATTTAGGAAACATATAGAAGTTGCATAACTAAGTCTAGGGTAGGAGTCATACCTAGAGTAAGGGGGAGAAGCCCCCGAGCATGGTCCGACGGGCCGTCGAACTCAGCGTGTCAAACAGAAAGGCGAGGACTGCCGCTCCCCACACGTAGTCGCCCACGTGGTCAGGCTCCTCGAGGAAGGGAAGGAAGCGGTAGCTCATCATGTCTGCCCAAGTGGAGAAGAGGAGTCAACCGAACAACAGCATCAGGAACCTTCGCAACACTCTGTCGACCTCTGCTCCTGGCTCTGCCGCTACTCTCGGTCTCGCCAGCTCGATCAGCCGCTGTAGGTGCTGCTCCAGCTGCTCTCCGATTGTAATACCCGCCCGTCGTAGTTCTAAGCTGTTCTGAAGGCTAGCCCGAGGTAGGAGGGTCGACTGCATCTGGGGGCGCCGCAGCTCTAGGCCCAGCTGCCCCCGAGCCATCGCCCGATAGTCGAGAAAAGTGGTCTCGCTAACCGGTAGCCCGTGCACCTGAAGGCCAGTAAGTCTGGCCACATCCTCTAGCGTGGGGACCATATGTCCCCATGGGAAGAGGAATGTACGACTCACTGGATCCCAGTGGTTGTGCAGGGCGTAGAGCAGATCTGTGTTGAACCGACACTCCTCATTTCTCAGGAATGGGGAGAACCCCATGGCAGCCAGCCGCTCCCGCTGAAAGTCTGGCAGTGCTAAATACACCACCCGGACCTGCAGCCACGAGATGCGGGTCCTGCGCTTTCCCTGCATTCATTCATTCATTTTAATGCATTTAGTAATTGATTTAGGTATTTTATTTCGTAAATAACTGAAAATAACCAAAGTTCCATCTTCTGTCAAAAGAACGGTCTCCCATGGACCACTCTTCCTCAGAAACGGTCCCATATGGGCCGTTCCAGTCCTCTGGTTTTTTGTTTTGAATGGACCAATATTGACCGTTCGGAGTTTGAACGGTTGACTATTCACCGTTCTCTCCCTGGTTTTTTGGTTTCAGGCGGCCACTCTTGGGCCTTGGAGGCTGGGCGGTCCGATGAGGACCGCATCGTTCTAGGTTGGCCAGGTGTTGAACGGACCAATATGGCCCGTTCATCATTTGTGCGGTGAGACTCTCACCGTCTTTATTTGATTCGGTCCTAGCATTTTGTTAGTTTGAACGGCTGCCCCTGGGCCGTGTGGATTTTGGGTGGCTCTATGTGAGCCGTATGTTCTGGTTTGTGCGGTTCCTTGAAAACCGCCCTACTGTCGTCTTCCCCGATGATGGTGAGGGTCCTCCCTGTCGGCAGTGGCTCCCCATAGGCCACCGGACCGGCTCCTAAGCATTCTGAGCTCCCTACGAAGCCCCTAGGTCTAACATGCATGCTTTTTTAAAAAAGAAAATGGCTACGCGGAGAGGGGGGAGGCCTACCTCGGGGTCCCGGGCCACCTTCTCCGTCGCCGCCAGTTCGCCGGCATGTTCCTCAGGCATTGCGTCTCCCTCTCCGACGTCGGCGGCCTCCCCCTCCGGTTCGGGCGCATCCACCGTGGTCTCCTCCTCCACGACGGCGGGCGGCGCGGCCGCGGCAAGCTCCTCCATGATGGGGTCCGTCAACGGCGGCGGCGAGCTTCCTTCTCCGGCCATCGGGGAATGGGTGGTGAGAAAGATAGAGGGTAGGTGAGGGGGGGTTGAGAGACGAGAGAAAGAGATCGAGAGAGAGTATGAGAGATCGAGAAAAGGGGGGGAGGCAACGGTTCCCTTCGTGCTCCCTCTCCCACCGTCAGTTACGGTGGGAAGGAGGGAGACGAAGGGGTTTTTGTTCTTTCAAAACCCCAAGCGTTATATGGTCTAACGATAGACCATTCATAGTTGGAGCAGTTCATCTGTGGCCGTTCATCTCCAGCGGTACGTTGCACTTGAATGGTTCTGTTCTGGCCGTTCCTATTAGAACGATTTAGATTTGACCATCCTTGCTCTCTTCAAAACGTTCACATTCATTGCTCTTGGGCGGCTTGTCCTTAGCTGTTTTTCAGTTTGGCGGTTCCTTTCTGACCGTTCATGTGCCTCATCACTATTTGATAAATGTGGTTACTTGATGATATTATTGCAAATCTTGTTACTGACATTTCTTGCAGCATCACCTTTCACTTGCCGCTTCGCTTGCACAGGTAAGTCAGGTATGGCCTTCTATCCCTATCTCCCTTATTGCATTACTATATGGTACTATGCTATATTATCTCGAGAACCGGTTGGTTATCTACGTATTCCAGGATCTGATGTTCCCCTTCAACAAAAACGATGATGATCCAGGTTCACGTGTTTAATCTCCGGATAGGCTGTTAGGATTGGGATGCCCTGGGGAGGATGGTTCTATCCTGTACGCTGTGGTTGCGGATAGTGTCTTGACTCTGATTCTCCCAGCCTAATAATATTATTCTCGAGTATTTTCTATTTTGTGGCTTTCTTCGAATTTATTTTAACGATTTCTTTTATTTTTAGCCCAGCATGCATCATACACATCTTTTTGAGCATTCATGACCTATGGTTTGCCTGCTAATGTCCCATCAGTGATGAGTGTTTGGGTAAGAGGAATAATTCTACTCTGAATTGGAAGGTTCTCTTTGATCGATTCGCTTGGGTTGGTTGATTAAGAGGTCACAGTCTGGAGTTTTAGTCTATTTTTTCACCTTTTCGCTGCTTATTCCGGTCTTCTCATTGGTTCGCGGGATTGTGTCCCCCATGAGGTTGATCGTGTGTTTCCTTTTATTTTAGTTAGTTCCTCCAGACTGGTGTCGCTTTTGGTTTAATCATTACTTGTGTTTGGTTCGAAGTTTTTCGAAAGATTCCTATCGCTCGTTGGTAAAAACGGGTGTCGTTTTACCTTAACGCCCACTTTTCGGTCCACTCTGCTTCATTTCCGCTTCATCTCCATGTTCCATTTCGCTTTCGCTTCACCTCCGCTCGCTCCCCTGCAAAGAGGATGTTAAGGAGGGGCATATGTTGACGCCCATTTTTTACCGAGAAGTTGAGTAATTTCTCTTACTCCCATTTATTGATGTCTCGAGTTGTCCATCACTCGCTGGGCTATTTTCTCGCACGTTCTGGGCCAATTTTAGGGGTAGCCTCCCTCCCTGGCTAGGTTTGAGTTGATTCAGGGCTTAATGGGCCTTGGTTTTTGTTGATTGAGCTTTTATGTGAATTTCAAACGCCCATATACATGTGCGGTCAACCTCCAGCCGTTCAACCATTTGTGCGGTTGATAGTGGGCCGTCCAAACATTTAGTGGGTATATTGGTTAATTCTCTGAATTATCACTAACAAGCATATATACGGCCTAGTCTTAGCCGCATAAGTCCATTTTGCGGTATTTATTGAGCCGTCTATCTCTCAAGAGTCCTACCGTCGGTTGACTGTTCAGATAATTACCTATTTATCTTCTTATTTGTGATTTATCACCGACAGGCTTGAGCGGTTTCCCAAGAGCTGTTCAACTATGAAAGAGTCCATCAACGAATTTATCGGTCAGTTCAGTGGATAAATTAATTATCTCATGATTTATTTGAATTTCCACCGACAGGGATGGACGGCCCATGTTTGGCCGCTCATCATTTGTGCGGTCTATCGTGAGACCGTTTATCCTCTCGGACCAGAAAGTGGTTTAGGCTTTTTCCTATCATTTGTGGCTTTTCTCCCAAACTTTCTCTGATGATTTCTCCGTGAATCCTTAACCATTTTGAGCGCCGTTTCTTCCGGATGAAAGATAATTGAATTATCTTCATCTTTTGATTGTTAGTCTCGACCAGAAAATGGGTAGAAACCCTAATTTTGGGCTAGGACTTTAGGTGCTCTATAAATAGACCGTAAGGCCCAGCTTCGAAAGGGGGAGAGATTTTTGGTCGATGGCGAAGCCCTGTCGAATCTTTGAGCGAGCTAGCACCAGGGAGAGAGGCCTTCTACATCCACACTGGCCTCCAGTTCAGGGAGTAGTGGTTTTTGAGTCATCAGTCCATTCATTCTCGTTGTTATTTCTTATTTGCATGCATCACGTCCTCCACATTGTTCCCTTGTTTTCATTATTCTCTTGCACCATGCACACACCCTCCTATGTTTTCTGACGCCCCCAGGGGTTTAAAAATCCCAGGTATTCCCTATTCCACTTAGTTATGTTAATTCTCTTCCGTTCGAGCGTTTACTACACTTTCTAGTTCTAATTCAGGTTTTTCTTTGTGTCCTACACGTTATTTTGCAGGTCAGCAACATACTAACGCGAGGCCTATCCTTTCTGGCCGGTCGGAAAGGGTAGAGGTTGGACTCTTATAACTTCTGGCATGGTGGTCTTGCGCAGTTCCCATCGGTCCGTTCTAGGGTTCGTGCGGTTGGATTGGAGCCGTTCATCTGCCAGTAGTTCTTCATCCCGCGTCCCCTGCAGTGCCTTTAGACGGTCTGTCGTGCGGCCATTCAAATAACAGGCGGCTCTTCATCAACCGTACATCCTCTCAGTGCTGCTCCTAAGGCGAGTACCTCTCCTTCTTTCCAAGGTACGACGTGTCCATCACGTTCGGCATCTTGGTGGCGATCACAGGTTTGTGTATCTTCGTTCCTTCCACCATTCATATATATATATTTCTCACACTGTTTTAGTGGAAGGAACGAGAGAAACCCTTAAGACGGTAAGTGGGAAAAACATGTCAACAGTGTGGTGTGTGATTACCGTGCTCGGGGTCCTCCTTCAGGGTGAAAGGGAAAGGACACCTCGCTACTGGGGTGGCACTCGTTAGACTCTAAGGAAAGAAACGCTTAAGATACAATTCATTCCAAGCGTGAGTGAGCTCCTCACCTTCTGCGTTTACTAAGCGGTAAGCATTCCCTAGATAAGCCTCTTTGACAACAAACGGCCCTTCCCAGTTAGGTTGTAATTTAGACCTAGGACCTGCAGACCGAATGAACTTACGTTTCAAAACCATATTACCTTTTTGAAATTTGTGTTCAATTACCTTCTTTTGAAAATAACACGAAACTCCCTTTTGATAAACAGATACGTGATCGGCCGCATTCATCCTTTTTTCATTTAAGAGCTCCAACTGAACGAGCAACGCCTCTCGACGTTCATTGAGATTAAGTTCCTTATCGAGCTGTACCCTTAGGGAAGGGATCAGGATTTGGGAGCACCGCCTCCATCCCGTAGGTGAGAGCATTGGAGGTTTGCCCCGTAGGAGTATGGACGGAGGTGTGGTAAGCCCACAGAGCTTCCACTAATCTTTCCGGCCAATCAGAGAATTTGTGAGATTCACATGTTTTCTTTATGATCTTGAGAAAGATTTTATTAGTGGCTTCGGCTTGACCGTTGCCTTATGGGTAATATGAGATAAATGATGCAACGTAATATTGAACTTCTTACATAGGTCCTTGAGCTCTTGAGAGACGAACTGGGGTCTGTTGTCGGTGACGATGCTGCTTGGTACTCCAAACCGTGAGATGATATTCTTCATGATGAAGCGGGACACCGTGGTAGCTTTGATCTCCACATATGCTTCGGCTTCAGCCCACTTGGTGAAGTACTCAGTGGCGGTGAGGATGAAGGATTTTTGCTTGGTCTGAGAATTGGGATCACCGAGCGGGCCGACAACGTCGAATGCCCACATAGAGAACGGCCAAGGAGCAAGAAGAGGATGTAGGGATGAAGCTGGAGAATGGATCTTATCAGCGTGGAGTTGGCATTTAAACCTCCGGACATAGAGGGAGCAATCTTCCTCTAGAGTGGGCCAATAATAACCATGCCTAAGGATCTTCTTTGCTAGAGCCTGGCCATTGACATGACCTCCACACTCACTAGAATGGGCTGCTTCGGCCACCTTCCAAGCTTCATTATCGTCTAAGCATCTCATGAGCATTCCATTGGCAGCGTGCCTATATAGTTCTCCTGCAACGATAGTATACCTCGAGGCGGCTCTTCTTATAGGTTTGCGCTGCTCAGCATTTGCCCCTTCTGGGAACGATCCATCTTTGCAATACAACTCGATTTCATGGTACCAGGGCAACTCTTCTTCCTCCAAGATCTCTTCTAATTCTGTCAAAGATACTTCCTTAAGATCTTCCTTCTCAGCTCTTACCTCCACAGTTTTCCTAAGGTTGACGTACCAAGGATCCTTAAGAGAGGGTGCGTCCAATCTCTGAACGACGATAGTCTCAGTGTTCCGACTGAGAGGGAAAGATAGAGAGGAAGCAAGTGATGCTAGGGCATCAGCGAGAATATTATGAGATCGAGGAGTATGGATATAGATTAACTTGTGGAATTGCCTAGCTAGGAGCATGACCAAATCTTGATATGGCTTGAGCTTTGGGTCACGAGTGCGGTAAGTGGACAGCACCTGCCGCAGGACGAGCTGAGAGTCCCCTATGATCTTCAAGTGGCGCGCGCCTAAGAAGTACACGTGCTTTAATCTAGCTAGGAGAGCCTCATACTCGGAGATGTTGTTGGTAGCAGGAAATCAGAGTTGATAAGCAAAGGGAATCGTCACCCCTTCCGGAGTGAGCAGAACGACGCCTATCCCTCGGCCCTGAGAATTGAGTGCACCATCGAAGTGCAGAGACCAGAATGGATGATGAGTAAAGACAGAGAGATGCTCATCAGGGAAATCATCTTGAATATAGTCAGTATGAGGAATGGGAAGATGGGCAAGATGCTCAGCGATGGCGTATCCTTTGACCGCCTTCTGAACGATGAATGTGATATCGAACTGAGAGAGGAAGCTCTGCCGGTGAGCTAACCTACTAGAAAGGACATGCTTTTCTAAGAGATAGCAGATCGGGTCCATTCCAGTGATCAACCAAATTGGGTGGGCTAGGAAGTAATGTTTAAGCTTCTGGGCTACCCACACTAAGGTGGCACAAGTCTTCTCCATAGTAGTGTATTTAGCCTTGGTCGGGTTAAACAACCTGAAGAGGTAATAAGCTACCCGCTCTTTGACTTCATCGTCTACTTGTGCTAAAACTGCCCCTAGGGAGTCCTCAATGACCGAGATGTATAGGATTAGGGGTTTTCGAGGGACAGGAGGTTGCAAAATCGGGGGATTGGCCAAATATTACTTTAGGTCCTGATAGGCCTTTTGATAGTCTTCGTTCCATTCAAATTTGACCCCCCGCCTTTAGCAATTCATAAAATGGGCAGTACCTCTGAGAATGTTGAGATATGAATCTTCTGATGAATTGCAATCTACCAATCAATCCTCGAAGTTCCGTGATATTCTTAGGTGGAGGCATGTCCATGACGGCCTTTTCTTTATTAGGATCAATCTGGATCCCCCGTTTGCTAACTATAAAGCCCAACAGCTTCCCTAAAGAGACTCTGAAAATACACTTCTTCAGATTCATTTTTAGCTTGTACTCCCTAGCTCTCTGCAGCACCTTAGCTAGAATAGCGGGGTGTTCTTCTTTCGTTCTCGACTTCACCAGGATGTCATCCACGTAAGCTTTCATATAGATATGCATCATGTCGTGGAATATAGCCATCATCGCCCTTTGATAGGTGGCACCTGCGTTCTTCAATCCAAATGGCATAACCACGTAGCAATACGTGCCCTAGGGCGTGGTGAAGGTGGTTTTCTCCTGATCTTCGGGAGCGAGACGGATCTGGTTATAACCTGAGTAACCATCTATGAACGATAAACTTTCGTACTCGGCGGTGTTATCCACCAAGACGTCTATGTGAGGCAGCGGGAAATCTGATAGGATCGGTGCAAGGATTCAGAGGGAGGGGTGAATGAATCCCACCCTTAAAGACTTTTCGCTCAATAAAATCTAGAATGCTATCAAGGCAAATAGACAATCTGAATATCTAATCAACTACTCTTTTGAACCAAAGAACAAACATGTAGTGCGAGCCTAAACAATTAACATGCGGAAGCAGAAGAAGGTAATCAACCTACAGCACTGATAGCAATATGAAAGCTTAGACAACCTATGAAGGGTGGTAGAAGATATGGAACAAGCACACAAGCCCAATCACACAGCACAGAAGATTTTTAGGTGGTTCGGTCACCAAGACCTACATCCACCGCTCACTCCCAACCGGAGTGAGGATTCCACTAGCAACGCTAGCACAGCATACTCAGTCTGCAAACACTTGCTGCCAAACAGCTTGACTAGGGGAACATCCTCCCCTCTTCCTCCAGACCGGAGGGACACCCCAAGTGACTCCCAGCCACTTGGAAACCAGAGACCGAAGTCTCTCTTCCTCCAGACCAGGAGGGAACCCACCAGTGACTCCCCGTCACCAGCAAACCAGAGGTCGCAGACCTCTCTTCCTCCAGACCAGGAGGGACCCCTGGACTTGCAACCCACAAGCCCAGAACCGGAGATCAGATCTCCCTTCTCCTGAGTCCACAGGAGGAACCCGATCCCCAACAGGGCAATCGGAAGAACAAGGATTAACCAAATGAAAAAGAAAAAATAAGAAAGGAAAAATGCACAGCGATCAGAAAGCTGTAAAGAAAGATAACATAGATGTGGCTCGCATGGAGCTGACTGGCCTGGATTTGATCCACGGTCCAGTAGACAGATCTTCAGGTAAGCTTCTCTTCCCTCTCACTTTCTTTTTCTTCTCTGCTGCACTTTTCTTCTTCTCTCGATCTCTAGTCTCCTTTTCTCTCTTTCTCTTTTTCTTCTCTTCTCTTCTTCTCGGTGGCTCTCTGTCTCTCTCTTTCTTTTCTTCTTTGCTTCTTTCTTCTTTCACTCTCTGCTGCTCTCCGCCTCACTTCTTCTTCACTCACAGTCTCGCTCAGCCCTCTTCGGTTCTTATCAGTCACTTTCTGAGGAAGATATCTTCCATATATATAGTAGCAGCTTAGGGCGTGTGCTTCCTACATCTCCCGCCAAGAGGCCTCTGTCCACGTGACAGTATTTCAGCACAGTGCTTCCACGTGTCATGATCAGGGTACCTTATCCTCCTTGGATCTCTTGCCTTCATTAGCCTCTGCGAAGAGTGCCTGTCAGACAGATAAGAACTTATCAGGTTAATTGTAAACTCTGTACAGACTTGTTAAGATGAAATGCATTGTATAGACTTGTTAGGTCGAATGCAATGTACAGACTTTGTTCATCAAGTAAACGGATGTACAGACTTCATTCATTATGCATGCAAGCAACCCAATGTACAGACTTTACTCTGATGCGTTGAATAGACAAGATAGAATATGAAGACTTCTGTGAAATGCATGAGGGAATCGAGTGTATAAACTTGACACAACAGTTAACCAAGTGGGTATCATGTGAGAGTGTATACACTTGGAGGTCTTCAGCGTCTTCAGTGAATAGACTCAACCAATGTATATAGTTGAAGGTCTAACAATCGAGTGTATAGACTTAGGCCTAACAATTGAATGTATAGGGTTGAAGACCTAACAATCGAGTGTATAGACTTAGGACTAGCAATTGAATGTATAGGGTTGAAGACCTAACAATCGAGTGTGTAGACTTGAAGCTTGGAAGGATGTATACACTTAGCCTTTGAGGAACGATGTATAGACTCTGATCGTGAAGGCAGGCTGTATAGACTTGAATCGCTTGAAGCGATGTACAGACTTGGTGAGGCTCAAGCAGTGTACAGACTTGTGAAGGCTTCAGCGTTGTACAGACTTGGAAGTTCCACTGTGGATGTATGGACTTGATGATCCACTGTGGATGTATAGACTTGACGAGTGAAGCCGATGTACAGACTTGCCGATTCGAAGCCACTTTACAGACTTTGAAGAACAGTTCAATGTATAGACTTGAAGCCCCTGAGCTAATGTATAGACTTCACGCTGTACAGACTTTAGGCTTTGATCGTTTGAGCAGTATGCAATGTACAGACTTAGCGATGTATAGACTTGGCCAGGAAAGCATAGGGAAAGGTATGAGTGTATAGACTTGGCCAAGCGTAAGAAAAGATGTGGAGTGTACAGACTTGGTGAAACAAAGTCTAGTGTATAGACTTGGAGAAGCGAAACTGATGTACAGACTTAGAAGGATTTGAACGGGAGAGTGTATGGACTTGGTTCCTGTAGCAGTGTATAGAGTTGAAGGTCTAAAGGCGATGTATAGACTTGGTGAACACTGCAACAGTAATCGGATGTATAGAGTTGAACTTAGACAAACCAGTGTATAGACTTCAGTTAAGTGCATTGGCTGTACAGACTTCAATTAGAAGATGCCCGGTGTACATACTTGAAGAAGAGATGCTGACTCTATACAGACTTTAGCTAATGCAAGACACTGGAAAGACGATCGGCTGTATAGACTTGTTCTTCTTGAAACAGGCTGTACAGACTTGAGCATGAGACGCTTGATTAGACGATCCGCTGTACAGACATGACGTCCAAGGGCAATGTATAGAGTTTTGAAAGCTTGAACAACGAAGCATGCTGTACAGACTTTGAGTGAAGGCATGAACACTGAATCAATGTGTAGACTTCACTTCAAGCAAGCTACCGCCCAATGTATAGACTTGCCACCAACGCAATGTGTAGACTTGACTACAGCGAGCACAGGCTGTACATACTTGGTGTGAAGAACACAAGCCAAGTGCAGTGTATGGACTTTAGGCAAGAAAACAAGTGTGCAGACTTTGGCTAGACAGTGCTACAGAGCCGTTGTATGGACTTTGTGAATGTTCAGACTTAAAAGCTCAACCAGTGTACAGGCATGCCACCGACCAATGTATAGACTTGCTCATATGAGTGAACAATGTATAGACATTAATGACTCATGCAACCAGACACGTGAAAGCCCAGACAGTGTACAGACTTAGTGCAAACTGGATGTGCAGACTTTAGCATGCAATGTCTAGAGTTGATATGAAGGAATGCAGGAGACTCTGTACAGGCTTGATGCAAACAGGATGCTTGTGTATGCATGAGGGCAATGTACATACTTGCGAACTGGGGGGTCGACCCGAAGAGTGCAGACTGTATGACTGATGTAGTGAAACACAATGCATATAGCAGATATGAACTGAATGTATGCAGGAGAACTCAACAGAGCATTACCTGATCTGAACATTCACCTTACCTGTCAGGATTTAACTTTGACTCTTTGACTTGGGTTAACTTCATGACCTGTGAGACATCCTCAACCCTGTTCTGACAGTTTCTCATAATGCAACATGATTATATCATCAAGGATGTAAACATAATGAGACATAATATCTGTCATCATCAAAACTCCAGAACCACAGGGGACACAACAATCTCCCCCTTTTTGATGATGGCAATATTAATATTATGAGTCATTGCAATAGGTCCATCCATCATGATGATTATGAAATACCATGTGACAGTTCATAAACATGCACCCATAATGACTAATGCATGCACCAATAAAGACTAATGACTCACACCAAAAATTCTCCCCCTTTGTCAACATCAAAAAGAATGGAGTGGTCATTGACTGTTTAAGAATTTGAAATAGGAGCTATTATGCAAACAGAGTTACTATCATCTAAAACTCCCTGAATGAACATTGAACCACAGGGACATGCAAAAGTTCTCCCCCTTAGATGGACAGTGATTGGAATGAAGCACAGGAGATAAAGAAGTCAACAGTTAGGTCTGAAATAATGGAGTCCATTGTGAGAAAGAAGGCACTCAGAATAAATGAGAAAGGTTTTCAATGGGATATCAATTTCATAAATCTGATTAAATAGGTATTTCAGACTCTTCTATTATAGAGATTTATGAATGATCTTCATTAACAAGTCAAATCAGAATATGATGTATGCAAGGCTTGTTCATAAGCTTTCTGTACTCATATCTGAAATCAGTTTTAATAAAGGTGAACCTTGCTTTCATATTGACAGTCTTGTTTAACCTTCTTCTTCCTTACTCACTTAATTTCAAAGATTCCTTTAGGAGATGCAATCAATAGTAATGAAGTTAAACACATATGAAAACTTTTGTTTCTGTCAAGGGTTCCAATAGAATATTTCTTTTGCACACATTTTCAAATGATATACTAGATTAGCAGTAATATTTTTTCATACCATTCTTCATGAGCACTTGAGTTTAGTACACCCTTGTAACTAGAGGATACACGTTGTTTAGACGCCAGTATCCCTAAGCACTTGGAAGGACTAACTGTCATGCTTCATCGGAGCAGAGATTATTTTTACACTTCATGACACACTACAAATCATTTCTTTGATGAGTGAGATGTATTTCTCAGTGTGCATGCCATTGCTCTGCCAGATTATCAATCATTTTTTAAGCAGAGTTAACTATGGCACCTCATGACACAGTCCTTTGGACATGATTTCTCAGTGACCAAAGTCATTGCTCTGATAGGACTTACCCTTAGACATAATCCATATTCTCAGATGTTTAAAAATCAATACTAACTTCATACATATCAATCAAGGAATATCATGATATCAGAATTTTCAGAATTCAGAAGAGTTTAAAAAGGACACAACATGAAAATGTTGGTTAAAGTTTATTAAGCCTAACTCAGATATTTTCAAGATATGTTCATAAGCAAACACAAGACATACATGAAACTTCAACCGGCTGAAAATATCAGACTTTCATAGTTCTATATAATAGAAGATTCCTCTTTAAGTTGTTTTCAGATTTATGATCAAGATATGCACAGAGAAATCTTTCTGAATTTTCAGGGAAGGCCGAAACATTTTAAAGAACATCCAATTCAACAGATACCAATGGATAAGTTGAGTGAAAGTGGCTGAAAACAGTTGAAGTAGGAATCTGAAATGTGTTGCATTACACATTCATCACAGGGATTTGAGCAAGATAGAAGTTCAATCTAAAGATGGGAAGTTCAGTTGATAGAATATGAATGATGCTCCCCCTAAATGTATGCATGAGCTAGCATTCCTACATGTATGCAATTCTGACCTATGGTACTAGGCGGAGGACTTGGTCTAAAGACCACCTCACACACAGCAAGCACTTCCAGACAGAATTCATCAGCCCTTTAGTATCTCACTATTTATATACCAAGAGTCATGCATGACAATCCAATGCATATGCAGTCCTACATGCATCTTAAGCTGACAGAATGCTATTTATATGCAATTGTGAATGCATGTGCATGTCAAATGTGCAGATGAACATTTTTTGAGCATGAGACATCATCCAAGCAACAGATTTATTCAATTCAGCTTTTCAGATTTTTTCAGAATGCAATTTGTTTTCAGTGATTGTGCATTTTAACAAATATCAAACAACTGCAATTGTCATATGTATGCATCAAATGCAGACAACCTTTAAATCTCATGTATGCACCAGTGCATGATTAGACAAAAAGAAATTGCAAATGGCAGATGCAGTTATGAACATGTATGCATGAGATCTTAATTGACATATTAAGCATGATGTTCAGCTAGAACAAAAATTCAGGTGAACAAGCATTTAATCAGCAGAGTTGGGGTTTACCAAACTTTGGATGCCTTGGTTTATTTGACCCCCTTTTATTCCTCATCCTCAAGGCATACCTGCAAAGCACATATCTCATTTTGTGTTTCTAGGTACCCAAGACTTCTTGGGTCCTACTTTGTTAATATCACCTCTGATAGGTGCTTTCCATAATCTTTGGGCATGTAAGTCATCAGACTTCATTAAATTACACTCCCTCATGGAGTGCCCAAACTGCCCACAATAATGACAGGAAACCGCAGATCTTGAATTCTTTTTATGCACAACATTGTTAGCATAGAATCTGTGTGCATTATCATGAAAGTTTCTGTTATTTGCATGCATATACTATTTTCCATCTCGTGCCAGCCAGCATTCAGAGGCTCGGTGGCCAGGTTTTCCACATTCAAAGCATGTAGAAATCTTTCTCTTAAAGGCAGATTTATTCCTAACAAAAATATTTCTATTTGCAGGGAATTTTATATTTTGAGAAAATGTTTTTCCCTGAGCATGCCAGCAGTTCTTGACTGTATGGCCATGTTTTCCACAATGAGAACAGTTAGAGAGGGTTTTTCTATGAGAATCTAACCAGCATTGTGCAGCAACATGTCCTATTCTTCCACAATTATAACAATGAATTTTCCTTTCCCTAAAGACATGCTTTCTACCCTGATTGTGGTGTGCAGCTGCTAGGTCATCCTTTTCCATCAAATTACACTTATGCATCAGATGTCCATATTTGTGACAGTAGTGACAGATCATTTTCTTTCTAGATGCATGTGAGTGTGTGGGTGAAACATGCAGAGTGGGAAGAGGAACATGTTGATGCTTTTCTTTCTATTTTTCTGTTGTTTTCTTTTGAGCAGTTGACTGATAACCTAGAAGGTTCTGAGGGCTGTGAGAGGTTGAGCTGGAAACAAAGGAAGTTTGAACTTTCTTTTGAAAACTCTTCTTGTTTGAAGGGTTATAGCCCAACCCTTCTTTCTGAAAATTAACCTTTGTTCCTAGTATCATGTCCAGATTATCTTTTCCGTTCACAAATTTTGACAAGGAATTATTCAAATCTTCAATTTCATTTTTCAGAGAAACGATGTGTATTTCATAACTGGTAATCTCTTGTTCATTGCAATTTACACATTCGCTTTGTACCTTGTTTGCAATTTTACATTCCTCAACTTCTTGTTCCAGATTTCTCAATTTTTCAGATTCTTCAATGTAAACCGATTTTCCTTTTTCTAAGAAAAGAAGTTTCTCTGACATAGCAGTGTTCAACTGCTTCAATCCTTCAACCTCTTTGATTAGTTTGTCATTTTTTGATTTCAGATTTTCAATTTCTTCAACAGAGCCTTTATCAGTTTTCATTGAGCTCATTTTATCATTCAGCTCTTCCTCTATCTGTTCAAGCTCCAGAATCTTATTTAACAGATCTTTGTTTTCTTCCTTTTATTGAAACAATAAACTCCTTCTGCCATTCTAAATTTGAGTGAAGATTTTCATTTACTTCTTTGAGAAATGGACACTCATTGCATGCAGATTTAACAGAACACATTGTTTGAACCTGAAGTTTTTCACATTGTTTCCTAAGACATTCATTTTCAGATTTTAAAGCATCCAATTCAGCGCTAACAAAATCAAATTCTTTCAACAGTTTTTCATTCTGAACTAAATCATTAACATGAACCTGATCATCCTCAATTAAGCCAAGTTTTTCTTTTAGTTCAGAGATTTCACATACAAGTTTTTGATTTTCTTCTTTAAATAGGCCAATTTGTTTCCTTGAACTTTCTAACCCAGCTTCAAACTTTTTTAATTCTTTTTGCTATTTTTCAAGATCTTTCTGCAATTCCATGTTTACAGATTTGATGGCTTCAAATTTCTCGGTCAGCAGAGTGTTCTCCTTTTTAAGTTTCTCTAAACTTTCTTCATTTTCTTTGATAGTTTTCTAAGAGAGTCATTTTCAGATTTCAGCCTACTTAGTTCAGAGCAAACACATTTAAGTTCATTCATCAATTTTTCATTCTGATTTTTATGCATATGGATATCTGACAAATATGCATCATGAGATTGCTTCATATTTGAACAATTTTCACATGGTGAACTTGAACTACCCCGATCACTTTTTTTTTTCAAGTTCTTGTATTGTTTTCTTAATCGTTCATGAGATTCAAGCAACTCAGAATAAGCATTATCCCAATCATCTAAAGAAAAATTATCGAAGGGATTTACCTCCTCATCATCATCCTCTTCTTCATTTTGGTTGCCACTTTGATTGCTTCTGTCAGCCATCATGCAGCTGACCTCATTTCTTATCTGAGTTTGCTTCAGCATGTCCAGGATGTCTTTAGAGGACCTGCAATCATGAAAGCAAGACCATAAGGCTCTGTCAGTAGCTGCTTTCATCAGATTAAAGGCTTTCTGATTTTCTCTATCCTTTGATCTGTGTCTGTCGGTCCATTTGGACACTTTCATTGGTAATGTGTGAGGACCTTGTGAAATTAATTTCCACAGATCTGGATCAACAGATTTAACATACGCACGTAAAGCACTGTGCCACTGACTGAAATCAGAACCACTAAAGATGGGTGGATGAGCCATTTAAACAAATAGCAAGTAGATTCAAAGCAACAGGAATATTGATGCACTAAAAACAAATTAGCACCGAAGACTGCAAGATCGGATCTGCAGGTCGCTAGACCTTCTAAGCAGACACCGCTCTGATACCAATTGATAGGATCGGTGCAAGGATTCAGAGGGGGGGGTGAATGAATCCCACCCTTAAAGACTTTTCGCTCAATAAAATCTAGAATGCTATCAAGGCAAATAGACAATCTGAATATCTAATCAACTACTCTTTTGAACCAAAGAACAAACATGTAGTGCGAGCCTAAACAATTAACATGCGGAAGCAGAAGAAGGTAATCAACCTATAGCACTAATAGCAATATGAAAGCTTAGACAACCTGTGAAGGGTGGTAGAAGATATGGAACAAGCGCACAAGCCCAATCACACAGCACAGAAGATTTTTAGGTGGTTCGGTCACCAAGACCTACATCCACCCCTCACTCCCAACCGGAGTGAGGATTCCACTAACAACGCTAGAACAGCATACTCAGTCTGCAAACACTTGCTGCCAAACAGCTTGACTAGGGGAACAGCCTCCCCTCTTCCTCCAGATCGGAGGGACACCCCAAGTGACTCCCAACCACTTGGAAACCAGAGACCGAACTCTCTCTTCCTCCAGACCAGGAGGGAACCCACCAGTGACTCCCCGTCACCCGCAAACCAGAGGTCGCAGACCTCTCTTCCTCCAGACCAGGAGGGACCCCTGGACTTGCAACCCACAAGCCCAGAACCGGAGATCAGATCTCCCTTCTCCTGAGTCCACAGGAGGAACCCGATCCCCAACAGGGCAATCGGAAGAACAAGGATTAACCAAATGAAAAAAGAAAAATAAGAAAGGAAAAATACACAGCGATCAGAAAGCTGTAAAGAAAGATAACATAGATGTGGCTCGCATGGAGCTGACTGGCCTGGATTTGATCCACGGTCCAGTAGACAGATCTTCAGGTAAGCTTCTCTTCCCTCTCACTTTCTTTTTCTTCTCTGCTGCACTTTTCTTCGTCTCTCGATCTCTGCTCTCCTTTTCTCTCTTTCTCTTTTTCTTCTCTTCTCTTCTTCTCGGTGGCTCTCTGTCTCTCTATTTCTTTTCTTCTTTGCTTCTTTCTTCTTTCACTCTCTGCTGCTCTCCGCCTCACTTCTTCTTCACTCACAGTCTCGCTCAGCCCTCTTCAGTTCTTATCAGTCACTTTCTGAGGAAGATATCTTCTATATATATAGCAACAGCTTAGGGCGTGTGCTTCCTACATCTCCCGCCAAGAGGCCTCTGTCCACGTGGCAGTATTTCAGCACAATGCTTCCACGTGTCACGATCAGGGTACCTTATCCTCCTTGGATCTCATGCCTTCATTAGCCTCTGCGAAGAGTGCCTGTCAGACAGATAAGAACTTATCAGGTTAATTGTAAACTCTGTACAGACTTGTTAAGATGAAATGCATTGTATAGACTTGTTAGGTCGAATGCAATGTACAGACTTTGTTCATCAAGTAAACGGATGTACAGACTTCATTCATTATGCATGCAAGCAACCCAATGTACAGACTTTACTCTGATGCGTTGAATAGACAAGATAGAATATGAAGACTTCTGTGAAATGCATGAGGGAATTGAGTGTATAAACTTGACACAACAGTTAACCAAGTGGGTATCATGTGAGAGTGTATACACTTGGAGGTCTTCAGCGTCTTCAGTGAATAGACTCAACCAATGTATATAGTTGAAGGTCTAACAATCGAGTGTATAGACTTAGGCCTAACAATTGAATGTATAGGGTTGAAGACCTAACAATCGAGTGTGTAGACTTGAAGCTTGGAAGAATGTATACACTTAGCCTTTGAGGAACGATGTATAGACTCTGATCGTGAAGGCAGGCTGTATAGACTTGAATCGCTTGAAGCGATGTACAGACTTGGTGAGGCTCAAGCATTGTACAGACTTGTGAAGGCTTCAGCGTTGTACAGACTTGGAAGTTCCACTGTGGATGTATGGACTTGATGATCCACTGTGGATGTATAGACTTGACGAGTGAAGCCGATGTACAGACTTGCCGATTCGAAGCCACTTTACAGACTTTGAAGAACAGTTCAATGTATAGACTTGAAGCCCCTGAGCTAATGTATAGACTTCACGCTGTACAGACTTTAGGCTTTGATCGTTTGAGCAGTATGCAATGTACAGACTTAGCGATGTATAGACTTGTCCAGGAAAGCGTAGGGAAAGGTATGAGTGTATAGACTTGGTCAAGCGTAAGAAAATATGTGGAGTGTACAGACTTGGTGAAACAAAGTCTAGTGTATAGACTTGGAGAAGCGAAACCGATGTACAGACTTAGAAGGATTTGAACGGGAGAGTGTATGGACTTGGTTCCTGTAGCAGTGTATAGAGTTGAAGGTCTGAAGGTGATGTATAGACTTGGTGAACACTGCAACAGTAATCGGATGTATAGAGTTGAACTTAGACAAACCAGTGTATAGACTTCAGTTAAGTGCATTGGCTGTACAGACTTCAATTAGAAGATGCCCGGTGTACATACTTGAAGAAGAGATGCTGACTCTGTACAGACTTTAGCTAATGCAAGACACTGGAAAGACGATCGGCTGTACAGACTTGAGCATGAGACGCTTGATTAGATGATCCGCTGTACAGACATGACGTCCAAGGGCAATGTATAGAGTTTTGAAAGCTTGAACAACGAAGCATGCTGTACAGACTTTGAGTGAAGGCATGAACACTGAATCAATGTGTAGACTTCACTTCAAGCAAGCTACAGCCCAATGTATAGACTTGCCACCAACGCAATGTGTAGACTTGACTGCAGCGAACACAGGCTGTATATACTTGGTGTGAAGAACACAAGCCAAGTGCAGTGTATGGACTTTAGGCAAGAAAACAAGTGTGCAGACTTTGGCTAGACAATGCTACAGGGCCGTTGTATGGACTTTGTGAATGTTCAGACTTAAAAGCTCGACCAGTGTACAGGCATGCCACCGACCAATGTATAGACTTGCTCATATGAGTGAACAATGTATAGACATTAATGACTCATGCAACTAGACACGTGAAAGCACAGACAGTGTACAGACTTAGTGCAAACTGGATGTGCAGACTTTAGCATGCAATGTCTAGAGTTGATATGAAGGAATGCAGGAGACTCTGTACAGGCTTGATGCAAACAGGATGCTTGTGTATGCATGAGGGCAATGTACATACTTGCGAACTGGGGGGTCGACCCGAAGAGTGCAGACTGTATGACTGATGCAGTGAAACACAATGCATATAGCAGATATGAACTAAATGTATGCAAGAGAACTCAACAGAGCATTACCTGATCTGAGCATTCACCTTACCTGTCATGATTTAACTTTGACTCTTTGACTTGGGTTAACTTCATGACCTGTGAGACATCCTCAACCCTGTTCTGACAGTTTCTCATAATGCAACAGGATTATATCATCAATGATGTAAACATAATGAGACATAATATCTGTCATCATCAAAACTCCAGAACCACAGGGGACACAACAATATCATCTTTGGGACATGCTTTGTTAAGATCCCTGAAATCGATGCAAATACATACTTTTCCATCCTTCTTGATAACATGGACTATGTTTGCCACCCACTAGGGATATAAGACGACTCTAATGAACCTGGCCTTGTACAATTTATCGACCTCTTCTTTAATCCTCAAGGCCATGTGGGGGTGAAATCTCCTTGACTTTTGTTTTACGGGTGTTGCCCCTGGTTTAAGCACTAGTCGGTGTTCCACCAAAGAGGGGTCAAGACCGGACATGTCCCCGTAAGATCAGGAAAAGAAATCACTATACTCCCTCAGAACTTTGATTAGATCTTCTTCTACTTGCGGAGGGAGATTAGCGGCGATAATAATGGGCCTTGGGTCTTCTTCAGTTCCTAAATTTATTTCCTTCGTAGGTTCATCCACCGCCGACGATGGCTCGTCAAATCTCTTTAATCCTTGCGCATATAGATCGGCGGTGTCATCTACGTTGCTGTCCTCATCATCGATCGGGTCTTTTTCATCCAAGACTTCATAAACACCTAGTCTGTCATCGCTCCACACCCCTCCTTGCTTCTCATCGTCTTCTATCACAATCGCCGTAGCGACAAACTCCGGGCACTTCAGAAGAGCATGACATTGTTGAGCTAGATCCTGCAAGAACCTATTAGGAATGGATCTGGAATGACGCGCGAGCGGGCGCGGCTCACGCTCGGAAGGGCTAGACGACCTAGAACAAGATCTACTTCTCTAGACCTAGACCCTACTCCCCTAGACTCGACAGACCCTACGTCTAACCTAGGAGAAAGGAAATCTAGTGGAAAGGAAGGAGCAGGGGACTCGTGCCCCTGGGAGGAGGATGGTATGAAGATAGCGTAATCTTCCACCGAAATCTTCGTTTTAAAATTGACATTTTTTTGGGGAGATCAGTGGAGATCACATGGCAAGATGGAGAAGAAGAAGGAGGAGGAGGAAGAGTGAGAGGACAGAAGATGTCGAGGGGCGGGTAGGAGGAAGAGAAGGAAGGAGTAGAGAGATCAAATGGTGGGCAATGCGCATAAGGAGGATCAATGATTAGAAATTCTGTTGGCAGGTTGTACCAAAACAGAGATATTGGGGATAGCGGATCAATCATAATAGGAGGAGGACGAGGAATAAAGGCCAGCATCTGGAATAGTGCGCGCTGGCGGGAAGGAGACAAAGTGATGGTAATGGGAGAGCTCGCCCTTTCCCGTGAATGGTTTGCTGGTTTCGGCTTCCACTGAACAAGCCGTACCTCCTGATTTTTCTGACCATTGTTTGGTTCCTTGAACATTCTGGCAAATTCTTGGCTGAAATCGAGCATGTCATCAACATGCCCCTTTGGCAGCAGAGGCGGACTGGCAACCGTACAAGCTATATCTTTCTTTTCTGACTGTGCTGATAGTGGGTTCAGTGTACCTGGCTGGAGAGCCCCTTTTACGAAATGCTGGCGGTAATACCAGGTAAGCGGTCCTGAGTCACCCAAAACTGATAGCGCGGACTCTCGATAACCGAGACCCCGTCTACTCATTTTTCTACCTTTGGGCACCGACATGGTCCGCCCTTGTAATTGTGCACCGAGGCCACTCCCTGACTGATAACCCAACTTTAATACAATATCCCAGCCCTTGGAATCTTGGATCTGGGGCTTCACTTTGATGTTGACTGGTGTAGTGGCGGGCTTGCGTGGTGCATAGGCCCATGGAAACTCCAGATCCAACACAGAAATAACCGGCCGAGTGTTGGGCCACAAAGTTGGCAAAATCTTCTCTGAAATAGCTTTAACAGACTGGACCGTGGATAAGCTTTTGACTTTAACCACCCTCCCTTGAAAAAGGAATTTGAGACATTGATGCGCGGTGGACGGTACGGCGCTAAGAGTATCGATCCACGGACGACCCAAGATAGCCTTGAATATAGGGTCGATGTCCAGCACATAGAATTCAATGGGCATAGTGAGAGGCCCAAGCTCAGCTTGAATGGTGATGTAACACCCGAGAATTTTAAAATAGAAATATATAAAAAAATTATATATATATATATATATATTTAATTATTGAACTCATATTCTAATTCTATTCATTTAACCAATTAAAACATTTAATTACCAATAGATGCTTTAGAAGATGCCAAATTATATTTTAGGAAATGCCAATTTATATTTTCAATCACTTAGGAAATTAATAATACACTATTCCAAAGAAATAGGAAATATGTTATATAGATAGTGTTTTAAAGGATAAACATCACTTTTACAAGATGCCAATTCATATTTTCATAATTTAGAAAATTTCATATATCAACCTTTTCATTATATCATTATTTTGAAGAAATAAGGGTATATAGATGAAGTGTTAAAGGATAAACATAATTTAGAAAGTGAGAAAGGGTATATAGACAATTTAGGTTAGTGTAGAGTGAATACAGAAATCTCCGTTCAAAATAACGACATATGTTAAGTCGTTATTTCCTAAACGTGAATAGTGCCACTTTTTATTTGAAAAGATTTTTTTTAAAAAATTTATATGTAAAAATAGAGAAAAATGTAAGGGTCTCACCCCTGAAATTTCACAAACAAATTCCGTCAATTTTTAAAGAGAAAAATCTTTGAAGTTTAATATGAAAATCTTAACTTATGAAATACACGACCCTCTCTGGGGCATCATTTCTTTTTTGACAATTATCACGATCATTCTATCCTTCCAGCCTGTGTAGGTTGTCAACCCACTAAATACCCTATAATTCTAGATCTTGTCTCCCATCCTGTCGACCCTAAGGTTATAAAATACACTATATTCTCCCTATTTCGTTAGTTCGACGGCTAGATATGGGAACAAGTTCTGAAGAGTTACAGAGGAAGGGAAGGGCTGCTTCTTCCTCTCCTGTCAACTCTTGTCACTTCACAGAGGTAGGTGTTCTCAAATCCTTGCCTAACTAGTAGCTAATAGGTTAATTGATTCATGTTTAAAGTTCGATCAACTAGTCAACCATGCTATATATATCATCTGGCTTTACCGTAATCAAGCAATAATCATGTATGTATCATGTTATTTTGATAGCCTGTTACATATCACCATGATCTTTAAGAGTTTAAACTTAGTTTGTTAGTATGATTTTTATGAGTTTTTGAACATATTTTATCACACTAGTTTTACAGTATTAATAACCATGTTTTAAACCTTAATATATAGTCTCTGTTAACATAATATGTTCATAGTTTAAAGGCACGGAGGCTCCCAGCCCTCTGGTAAATGGCTCCCCTGACCAGGGTGCCATTTTCAAAATTGAAGACTGTTCGCACAGTCATCATTTAAATGAAGACACCACCAAGGTCGTCAATTCATTTTCTGGAATTTTAAGTAATTGATAATTCAACACATTCAAAAATCCATAACTTTCAAACTAAATCCCGAAATTTTTGCATGAACATATTTCTGGAATCCTGACATTTTTCTCAACACATTCGTTCCATTACTTCCTGATTCGGAGTTTTTTTCATACTGATGAATAGTGACACCTCTCTGTAATTGGCGTCCCTGACCAGGGCGCCAATTTCAGAATTGAAGACTGCCCGAGAGGGCGTCAATTAATTGAAGACATGCACCATGTCGTCAATTTCGTTTTCTGGAATTTTCGGAAATCAATAAATCAACGCATTCAAAAGTCTATAACTAATAAACCTGACCTTGAAAATTTTGACAGAATATACTTCTGTGACCCTGAGATTTTTCTCCATCTGACCATGTCTTCGGATTCTGATTTGGAGAAACTTTTTCAAAATGAACAGTGATTTGAGTCACAAAACGTATCTGCTAGGTGAAAATCACTGAATTGAAGATGGCCCTTAAGTCTTCAATTACTGAATTGAAGATGGCCCTTAAGTCTTCAATTTCAGAATTGAAGACCACTAAGTCTTCAATTACTGAATTGAAGACGACCCTTAAGTCTTTAATTTCAGAATTGAAGACGTCCCTCAAGTCTTCAATTACTGAATTGAAGACGGCCCTTAAGTCTTCAATTTCAGAATTGAAGATGGCCCTCAAGTCTTCAATTAATTGAAGACTGGGTAAAGGGGCGCCAATTTAAAAATATATATATATATATTTAAAAAATTAAAATTTTGAAAGATTGGGCAACCTTAAGTCTTCAATTTCAGAATTGAAGACGGCCCTTAAGTCTTCAGTTTCAGAATTGAAGACGGCCCTCAAGTCTTCAATTAAAAGAAGACTGGGTAAAGGGGCGCCAATTTCATATATATATATATAGTTTTTTTGAAAAATCAAAAATTTGAAAGGTTGGGTAACCCCCAGGCGTCGATTCTTTAAATGACGACTTCCAAGACGTCTTCAATTAAATGAAGACATCCTGAGGGGTGCCAATTTGATATATACACATATAAATTTCTAAAAATTGAAAATTTGAAGGATTAACAAACCCTCAGATGCCAACTCAGTAATTACAACTTCTGATCTTGATTTGTCTCGAGAATTATGCAAACACAACCCTAATCCATACTCCTACATATGATGAGTTCTAAAAATTCTGCTCCACGAAAAATCTACTTGTGTATACCCTACATGACCAAACCTTGAATCTCTTGAACTACCATTTGGGAGTGTAGGAACTAAGTGCCATGCAGGGCAAAGTGCTACGTTGTGGGAGCCACCTCTTGAGGCCGTACGGCGTAAAGTGCTACACGACGGGAGTCACCTCTTGAGCCTGTAGGGGCCACCTCTAGAATCCTCCATAACCAAATGACTAGTTAATCTCGTCTGAAATACTACGTTTCTAAATTCCTGAAATTCCATATTGGCTATAAATGAGAGTAGATGTCAAAGGCAGTACATGAAATGCTGTGCATATAGGGCCCGGTCTGGTCCTGGGAGGAGCACCCGAAGGTACTTGTGCCCATGGGAGTTTATTGACCACGGTGTTTGGTATTGCACCAGAGTACTTTCTTGACTTGAGACACTCCACCCCTACTCTCTCTCTCCTTACTTACTTGACTTGCGTGGCGCAAAATGGGCAATACTTGACTTGTGGCCCGAGAAAGGGCAAAATACTAACATGATAATAGCCAATTCTACTGATATGTACTTGACAATACTTGCTTGAATTGAATTTTTACTTGATATACTTGTACGTGAGTTCCTTCTCATACCTGCGTTCATACTTGTACACGAATCCCCGCTTGCCCGAAGTGACATTTACATATGTAAATTCTTGAAATACTGCTTGTCAAATACTTGAAATCTTGTTATACTCTCTTTATACAGTTCTTTATCTCTTATTGTTCTTCATGCCTAGATTTACCTGTATACCTGATTTTTTTATTAAACGTACATCATGCATAGCCATACTGAGAATACATGCAAATTGTAAATCACGTAAAGATTGCTCGTATTTGAGATGTAATTCCTACTGAGCGATTCACTCATCTAGTTACTTCCTAACATTTTCAGGTGATTCGGATAGCGACAAGAATGGGGTTGAGGCCGAGTGAAGAGTGCTAGAATGCCATCCATTTATCATTAACTAGTCGAGTCTTTGAATTTATTTGAGTCTACCTTGTATTCCCAGTTATGTCAGTTAGTGGTATAAACATTGTGTTAAGTCGTGTAGCTTAATGTTTGGCTTTCTAAATTTGGAAATTTGTCATGGACTATCTTTATTTCCTTTGATTAATCAAATAAACAGCACTTGGACTATTGGAATTTATTAGATTTTTAGTCATTTGCGCACTCCGAAATTTTGTATGTTAAAATTCTTATCGCTCTAATGACACGATCTATATAGATGCGTCACGCATCCGAGTATCTTCCGTACTCGGGACGTGACAGTCTTCGTGGTATCAGGGACTATGTTTTCAAACCTAGGGAACTAGAAGAAATAAAAGGTTAGAAATTGAAATCTAAGTAAAAACTTGAGTCCAAGGATTGGTAAAACCTGAGTCCAAGGATAGATATACCTTACCCGGTGAGATGGATAGAGCCATGGGTTAAGTTCTATAATGACTTTTGACCTTACAAGTAAACCCGATCTTTATCATACTTCACTCTTTTGTAGGATCATGGCAGCGGAAAGAGCACAGTGGCGCGAGATGCAGCGCACCGTGCAAGGCCTTACACAGGCACTACAGCAAGTGGCCCAAGGCGGAGCAAACCGTGGAGCGGGAGATCTCCACCGAAGTTTTCGTAACATGAACCCACCGAGGTTCACGGGTTTGTCCGACCCCGAGGATGCCGAGAATTGGCTAAAGGAGATGGAATAAATCTTCCGTGTAATGCAATGCGCGGACGAGGAGAAGGTTTTACTGGCCGTATTCCAACTAGAGCGGGACACTCGATGTTGGTGGGAATCCATAGAAGCAACACTGCTAGAATACCATGTCACATGGGATGAATTCATGGAGCAGTTCAACAACAAGTACTTCACCGATCATATCCAGGAGAAGAAGGCCACAGAATTCGCCGTTCTAAAACAACGGGGCTTGAAAGTGGCCGAGTATGAGGCCCAGTTCTCAAGATTGTCAAAGTATGCACCCCACTTAGTGTGTACGGAGAAGATGAAGGCGAGAAGGTTCCTCAACGGGCTTCGACCCCATTATATCACACAACTTGCCCTGATGGACATCCAAGCCTATTCGGAGATGGTTCGGCGAGCTCAACTGCTAGAAGACGCCACCGAATTATCCGAGAGAATTCGAGGAAGAGACAAGAAGGAACCCGTCACAAGCCAAGGAAAATTCAAACAATCATTTAACAAGAAAAGGTTCTTCATGGGAGGGGAGCCCTCCAAGGCAAAGAAATTCCAGAAGAATGACAGGCCATTCTCCACCACCACACCATCAAAAGAAATTTGCAAGTATTGTGATAAAGCTGGCCATAAGACTGAGGAATGTTGGAGGAAGTTAGGAGCTTGTCTTCGATGCGGGTGTCGAGAGCATCGGATCCCAGACTGCCCACTGATGAAGGAACAAAACACCAAAGATGAGAAGCGTCCGGTAAAGAAACAAGGCCGTCTGCAAGCTCTCCGAGAGACAGAACTCACTGAAGGCGGAATTGTGGAAGGTACTCTCACAATTTGTTCAAAAACTGCTCAAGTTTTATTTGATACCGGAGCAACTCATTCATTTGTTTCCAAGAACTTTGCTGCTTCATTTTCTAAGAAACATGAACTGTTAGATTTGGTCATATCTACACCTCTTGGGAATGAGTCTGATATCACTTATCACTATCCAAATTATGAAGTGATGATTAAGGGAAGCAATTTACCTGCTGACCTGATATGCCTAGATATGAAGGGTTATGATGTCATACGAGGTGCCGACTGGCTATCTACATACCAAGAAACTGTAGATTGCCGGCATGGCAAGGTAACTTTCGTGGATTTCCAAAGCTAGTTTACAATAGCCCTCGGAGTAAATCACTTCTTATATCAGCACTCCGAGCTAGTAAACTTATGAATAAGGGATGCATGGCTTTCATAGCATTCGTGACTGCCACGGAAGTCGAGAAGGTTAAACTTGAAGACATCCGTGTAATTCAGGATTTTCCCGATGTTTTTCCAGAAGATTTAACCGGCTTACCCCCGGAAAGGGAAGTGTCGTTCACAATCGACCTTGTCCCTGGTGCTGGTCCTGTCTCTAGGGCACCATACAGAATGTCCCCTACTGAGCTGTAGGAACTAAAGGAACAACTAATGGAGTTATTAGAAAAGGGTTTCATCAGGCCGAGTACTTCCCCTTGTGGAGCACCCGTGCTGTTCGTCAAAAAGAAGGATGGATCGATGAGACTATGCATCGATTATCGATAGCTAAATAACCTTACCATCAAGAACAAATACCTGCTGCCATGGATTGACGAGTTGTTCGATTAGTTATCAGGAGCTTCATATTTCTCCAAGATTGATCTTCGTTCTGGTTACCACCAATTGAAGGTCAAAGAAGAAGACATTCATAAAACTACATTCCGAAGTAGGTATGGGCATTACGAATTTACTGTTATGCCTTTCGGACTAACAAATGCCCCCGCAGCTTTTATGCAGTTAATGAACAGCATATTCAGGCCCTATTTAGACCAATTCATTGCGGTCTTTATTGATGATATTCTGATCTATTCCATGACCGAAGATGATCATGAAGAACATCTCAAGAAGGCACTGCAGATATTAAGGGAAAACAAGCTATATGCCAAATTCAGCAAATGCGAGTTTTGGCTCGACGAAGTATCCTTCTTAGGCCATATTATTTCGAAGAATGGAATTGCTGTTGACCCGTCCAAGGTCGAAGCCGTGAAGAACTGGGAACGACCTACAAATGCAACAGAAATTCGAAGCTTCTTGGGTCTAGCTGGTTACTACCGGCGTTTTATCAAGGACTTCTCCAAGATTGCCGTTCCTCTGACCAGGTTAACCCGCAAGGAAGTGCCTCGTGAGTGGAATGAAGACTGTGAAAAGAGTTTCCAAGCTTTGAAGGATCTCTTGACCACTGCTTCGGTCTTATCATTACCAATTGAAGGAGAAAAATATGAGGTATTTACCGATGCTTCGGGTATTGGCCTCGGATGTGTATTGATGCAGAATGGAAGAGTCATTGCATATTCTTCCCGACAATTGAAGAAACATGAAAAGAACTACCCGGTTCACGACTTTGAACTGGCCGTGGTAGTATTCGCTTTGAAGATATGGAGGCACTATCTCTACGGAGAACAATTCACTGTGTACTCCGATCATAAAAGCCTCAAGTACTTATTCTCCCAAAAGGAGCTGAACATGCGGCAAAGGCGTTGGCTCGAGTATCTCAAGGAATTCGACTTCACTATACAGTACCATCCTGGTAAGGGTAATTCCGTAGCTGATGCCCTTAGTCGAAAGTCGAGAACAATATTGGCCAACTGCATGATACAAGAATGGAAGCTGCTGGAGAAATTCTCTGAGCTTGATATCAGCACTGATAAGAAGAACATGTGTATTATTCTATCTCATATGAGCCTACATCCAGATTTGCTACCTGAAATCAAGAAGCTATAGGAAGAAGATCCCTCACTTGTGGAGATAAAGAGCAAGCTGGACGACAGACTGGATTTCAAGCTGGCACCTGATGGCAGATTACTATTTCATGAACAAACATGTGTGCCCGACTGTCCCGAATTGAAGAAGAAGATTCTTAAAGAAGCTCATCGATCGAGGTACATGATCCACCCTAGAGCCACTAAGATATACCAAGACTTGAAAAGAACTTTCTGGTAGCCTAACATGAAAAGGGAGGTAGCAGACTTTGTGTCTCGTTGCATCACATGCCAACAAGTGAAGGCGGAACATCAAAAACTCGCCGAAAAGCTACATCCGCTGGATATTCCCAAGTGGAAGTGGGAAGACATTGGCATGGACTTTATCATGGGTTTGCCCAAGTCTAGGGGCGGATATGATGGAATTTGGGTAATTATCGACCGGCTAACTAAATCGGCCCATTTCTTACCCATCAAAAGCCGATGGTCAGTCGACGTACTTGCTGCCCTGTATATTAAGGAGATGGTTAGATTGCATGGAGTTCCCGTCTCGATCGTATCTGACCGAGACCCACGCTTCACCTCTCACTTTGGGAAGGGTCTACAACACTCTCTGGGGACGAAACTTAATTTCAGCACTGCTTTCCATCCCCAGACAAATGGTCAGACTGAAAGGACAAATCAGGTTGTTAAAGATATGTTAAGGGCATGTATTATAGATTTCGGCGGAAGCTTGTACGACCACTTATCCCTAGTCAAATTTGCCTATAATAACAGCTATCAAGCTAGTATTCAAATGGTACCTTTCGAGGCGCTTTATGGCAGGAGTTGTCGTTCTCCAATATGCTGGGAAGAAGTCGGTGAAAGATAAATTCTAGGCCCGGATATGGTTAGAGATTCGACTGAGAAGATACACCTTATCAGAGAGAGACTCAAGGTAGCTCAGTGTAGGTAAAAATCTTATGCTGATAATACAAGGAGAGATTTGGAGTTCCAAGTTGGTGACCATGTATTTCTCAAGGTATCTCCTGGTCGAGGTATTAGAAGATTCGATGTTAAGGGCAAGCTTACACCGAGGTTTATCGGTCCATTCGAAGTATTGAAAAGAGTGGGTGAGGTGGCCTACCATATTGCTTTACCTCCTCAACTCTCGGAAGTGCACAATGTATTTCATATATTTATGCTGAAGAAATATGTGCACGACCCTTCTCACGTCATCGACCAGGCTGATTTGGTGATTCAAAGAGATCTTACTTATGAGCAAAGGTCGATGCGGATCCTCGACCGCGAAGTCTGAGTTCTAAGGAGCAAGACGATCCCTATGGTGAAAATCCAATGGAATCGATGCGCGGAACAAGAAGCAACTTGGGAGACCGAAGAATCTATGAAAAGAAGATACCCAGAATTATTCTAAACTGTAAGTATTTTATACTTTCCACAATATTCTTATACAGTTGAATTTGGGGACCAACTTCTTTTAAGTAGGGGAGGGTGTAACACTCGAGAATTTTAAAATAGAAATATACAAAAAAATTATATATATATATATATATATTTAATTATGGAACTCATATTCTAATTCTATTGATTTAACCAATTAAAACATTTAATTACCAATAGATGCTTTAGAAGATGCCAAATTATATTTTAGGAAATGCCAATTTATATTTTCAATCACTTAGGAAATTAATATTACACTATTCCAAAGAAATAGGAAATATGTTATATAGATAGTGTTTTAAAGGATAAACATCAATTTTACAAGCTGCCAATTCATATTTTCATAATTTAGAAAATTTCATATTTCAACTTTTTCATTATATCATTATTTTGAAGAAATAAGGGTATATAGATGAAGTGTTAAAGGATAAACATAATTTAGAAAGTCAGAAAGGGTATATAGACAATTTTGGTTAATGTAGAGTGAATACAAAAATCTCCGTTCAAAATAACGACATATGTTAAGTCGTTATTTCCTAAACGTGAATATTGACATGAATAGTGCCACTTTTTATTTAAAAAGATTTTTTCAAAAAAATTTATATGTAAAAATAGAGAAAAATATAAGGGTCTCACCCCTGAAATTTCACAAACAAATTCCGTCAATTTTTAAAGATAAAAATCTTTGAAGTTTAATATGAAAATCTTAACTTATGAAATACACGACCCTCTCTGGGGCGTCATTTCTTTTTCGACAATTATCACGATCATTCTATCCTTCCAGCCTGTGTAGGTTGTCAACCCACTAAATACCCTATAATTCTAGATCTTGTCTCCCATCCTGTCGACCATAAGGTTATAAAATACACTCTATTCTCCCTATTTGGTTAGTTCGACGGCTAGATATGGGAACAAGTTCTGAAGAGTTGCAGAGGAAGGGAAGGGCTGCTTCTTCCTCTCCTGTCAACTCTTGTCACTTCACAGAGGTAGGTGTTCTCAAATCCTTGCCTAACTAGTAGCTAATAGGTTAATTGATTCATGTTTAAAGTTCGATCAACTAGTCAACCATGCTATATATATCATCTGGATTTACCGTAATCAAGCAATAATCATGTATGTATCATGTTATTTTGATAGCCTGTTACATATCACCATGATCTTTAAGAGTTTAAACTTAGTTTGTTAGTATGATTTTTATGAGTTTTTGAACATATTTTATCACACTAGTTTTACAGTATTAATAACCATGTTTTAAACCTTAATATATAGTCTCTGTTAACATAATATGTTCATAGTTTAAAGGCACGGAGGCTCCCAGCCCTCTGGTAAATGGCGCCCCTGACCAGGGCGCCATTTTCAAAATTGAAGACTGTTCGTACAGTCGTCATTTAAATGAAGACACCACCAAGGTCGTCAATTCGATTTCTGAAATTTTGAGTAATTGATAATTTAACACATTCAAAAATCCATATCTATCAAACTAAAGCCCGAAAGTTTTGCATGAACATGTTTCTGGAATCCTGACATTTTTCTCAACACATTCGTGCCATTACTTCCTGATTCGGAGTTTTTTTCACACTGATGAATAGTGACACCTCTCTGTAATTGGCGTCCCTAACCAGGGCGCCAATTTCAGAATTGAAGACTGCCCGAGAAGGCGTCAATTAATTGAAGACATGCACCATGTCGTCAATTCCATTTTTTGGAATTTTCAGAAATCAATAAATCAATGCATTCAAAAGTCTATATCTAATAAACCTGACCTTGAAAATTTTGACAGAATATACTTCTATGACCCTGAGATTTTTCTCCATCTGACCATGTCTTCGGATTCTGATTTGGAGAAACTTTTTCGAAATGAACAGTGATTTGAGTCACAAAACGTATCTGCTAGGTGAAAATCACTGAATTGAAGACGGCCCTTAAGTCTTCAATTACTTAATTGAAGACGGCCCTTAAGTCTTTAATTTCAGAATTGAAGACAACCCCCAAGTCTTCAATTACTGAATTGAAGATGGCCCTTAAATCTTCAATTTCAGAATTAAAGACGGCCCTCAAGCCTTCAATTAATTGAAGACTACTCACAGGGGCGTCAATTCTGTTTCTTGAGGAATTAAAGTTATAACATTAAAAAAAATCATATCTGTGAAACCAAAACTCAATAATTATATCTGAACATGTTTCTGGACTCCCGAGTAATTATACTAAGTATTCATATCCTTATTTTTGAATTTCGAGAAACTTTTTTGAAATGAATAGTGTTTTGAATCACAAAACGTATCAACCAGGTGAAAATCACAGAATTGAAGACGGCCCTTAAGTCTTCAATTTCAGAATTGAAGACGACCCTTAAGTCTTCAATTTCAGAATTGAAGATGACCCTTAAGTCTTCAATTTCAGAATTGAAGACGGCCCTCAAGTCTTCAATGAATTGAAGACTGGGTAAAGGGGCGCCAATTTCATACATATATATATATATATATATTTTTGAAAAATCAAAATTTTGAAAGATTGGGCAACCCCCAGGCGCCAATTACTGAATTGAAGGCGGCCCTTAAGTCTTCAATTTTTGAATTGAAGACGGCCCTTAAGTCTTCAATTTCAGAATTGAAGACGGCCCTTAAGTCTTCAGTTTCAGAATTGAAGACGGCCCTCAAGTCTTCAATTAATTGAAGACTGGGTAAAGGGGCGCCAATTTCATATATATATAGTTTTTTTGAAAAATCAAAAATTTGAAAGGTTGGGTAACCGCCAGGCGTCAATTCTTTAAATGACGACTTCTCGGACGTCTTCAATTAAATGAAGACATCTTGAGGGGCACCAATTTGATATATACATATATAAATTTCTAAAAATTGAAAATTTAAAGGATTAGCAAACCCTCAGATGCCAACTCAGTAATTACAACTTCTGATCTTGATTTGTCTCGAGAATTGTGCAAACACAACCCTAATCCATACTCCTGCATATGATGAGTTCTTAAAATTCTGTTCCATGAAAAATCTACTTATGTATACCCTACATGGCCAAACCTTGAATCTCTTGAACTACCATTTGGGAGTGTAGGAACTAAGTGCCATGCAGGGCAAAGTGCTACGTTGTGGGAGCCACCTCTTGAGGCCGTACGGCGTAAAGTGCTACACGACGGGAGTCACCTCTTGAGCCTGTAGGGGCCACCTCTAGAATCCTCCATAACCAAATGACTAGTTAATCTCGTCTGAAATACTACATTTCTAAATTCTTGAAATTCCATATTGGCTATAAATGAGAGTAGATGTCAAAGGCAGTACATGAAATGCTGTGCATATAGGGCCCGGTCTGGTCCTGGGAGGAGCACCCGAAGGTACTTGTGCCCATGAGAGTTTATTGACCACTGTGTTTAGCATTGCACCGGAGTTCTTACTTGAATTGAGACACTCCACCCCTACTCTCCCTCTCCTTACTTACTTGACTTGCGTGGCCTAAAACGGGCAATACTTGACTTGTGGCCCGAGAAAGGGCAAAATACTAACATGATAATAGCCAATTCTACTGATATGTACTTGACAATACTTGCTTGAATTGAATTTTTACTTGATATACTTGTACATGAGTTCCTTCTCATACCTGCATTCATACTTGTACACGAATCCCCGCTTGCCCGAAGTAGCATTTACATATGTAAATTCTTGAAATACTGCTTGTCAAATACTTGAAATCTTGTTATACTCTCTTTATACAGTTCTTTATCTTTTATTGTTCTTCATGCCTAGATTTACCTGTATACCTGATTTTTTTATTATACGTACATCATGCATAGCCATACTAAGAATACATGCAAATTGTAAATCACCTAAAGATTGCTCGTATTTAAGATGTAATTCTTACTGAGCGATTCGCTCATCCAGTTACTTCCTAACATTTTCAGGTGATTCGGATAGCGACAAGAATGGGTTTGAGGCCGAGTGAAGAGTGCTAGAACGCCATCCATTTATCATTAGTTAGTCGAGTCTTTGAATTTATTTGAGTCTACCTTGTATTCCCAATTATGTCAGTTAGTGGTATAAACTTTGTGTTAAGTCGTGTAGCCTAATGTTTGGCTGTCTAAATTTGGACATTTGTCATGGACTATCTTTATTTCCTTTGATTAATCAAATAAACATCACTTGGACTATTGGAATTTATTAGATTTTTAGTCATTTGTGCACTCTGAAATTTTGTATGTTAAAATTCTTATCGCTCTAATGACACGATCTATATAGACACGTCACGCATCCGAGTATCTTCCGCGCTCGGGACGTGACAGGTGACAACCCTGTGACAGCCTCTTCGTGAATTGTCATAAGCAGCTATAGTTGTGGGGGTCAGCCGTAGAAGCTCTTCAGATAGGTTGCAGGCCCTGAGAGTGCTGAGTGGGCACACATTGATAGATGCCCCTGTATCCACTAATGCCGCATCAATACTGACTTTGTTCAAGATAATAGTGATGCAAAGCGGCATTTGCCCAGCTTCCGGTGGTGCAAGCTCGGTTTCAGAGAAGGTAATTGCTAGCCCCTTGGAAATAGTCGCCAGTGCTGTAAGTAAACTGTCGGCTGCCACATCTTCACTAACCATCACCTTTTGAAGAAAATCTCTTAGTGCATCTTGGTGAAGGGTAGATCTTTTAATGAGTTCCAGCATAGATATTTTGGTGGGCACCCTGTCCAAATGATGTAGCAGATCATATTGGGTACCCGGCAATGGCTCAGTCTCCTCCTGTTGATCTGGAGCCGGTTGGGAAGATTGGGGATTGGGAGCAAAATTGTGATGAAACATAAGCCCGCTTCGCAGGGTAAGACTCTGTGCCGGCATGGCCTCCGATGACGGTATAATTAGCCCGGTGGGGTGGATGAGTGGTGTAGAAGAAAGTAGGGGAGTGGTGATGATGGGATTGGAAGGGATGAAGGTAATAGGTTGCGGGGGTAGGGTGACTGGTGAAGGGTTAGTGGGAGACGCGAAGATGATGGGCGTTGGCGGAGGTGTGAAGGTTAACGGAGGTGTAATGAGCGGAGGGTTAGATGGAGGCGTTGCGATGGTAGCGGAGGTGATCAGCAAGGGGTGTGATGGAGGCACAGGTGAGGGCGTTGTTAACGGGGCGGGGGCGAATGGAAGAACGAGTGGTCTTGCGGACGGAGAAGGGGTTTGGTGCATGGGCGTGAGGATGGTGGAAGCGGAAGGATTGCGGTAGTTGTGGTGGAGGGCCATGACTTATGGTGTGGAGCCGTCATCATCGAAGGACCACCCGACGTCGGGAGCCGGGGGTTAAACTACATTAACCAGAGCCGGTGCCGACGGCTGAGGCTGCAGAGCGGGAGGATGGTTCGGCATTGGGTTCTGATGGATCCTCAAGTCTTGAATAGTTTTTGTTGCTGTTGCGGCTGCGGTGCCTGTTGTTGCTGCACTTGCTGCCTCGACGCCTACCTTCTATTTTCCTTAATTTCTATAATGGCCCTGTGCATCTCGGCCTAATCAATCCTATGCCCTTCATGGAGGTCATAGACCAAGTCCCTGAACTGAAAAAACCCTTCAATAGTATGTCCCGGCTGCCTGTGGAACATGCAGTACTTCGTCTGATAAACGGCCGGGTTCCAATTGGGCCATTCCGGAGGAAGTTGGATTGCACTAATGGATATAAGAGCTGAGAAGATGTCCGTGAGAGTTTCTGGCAGAGGTGGGTACTGGGCTCTCTTGGGAGCCGGGCGCTTGTTGTTGTTGTTGTAGCCGTTGGGTGGAGGGACATTATGGTATTGCGGAGGCTGTTGTGGTGCGGAAAAGGTGTTTTGCAGAGCGGTAAAGGTGTTTTGCAGAGGATTTTGCGGGGTGGAGTAGGCTAGTGGAGGGTTTTGTGGAGCGTATTGAGTGTTGCAGGAGTTCTGGGGGAAGCAAATTTGGTTATTTGGGTTGGCGGAGGGAAAGTTAACGGCTTGCACTTATTCATTTGTTTGGACTCCCTCGGTAACGGGCCCTTGAGGTTTCTTATGGTATTTGGGCTTTTGGTTTTCAAAAAGTGAATGGATGGGAGAGTCCTTGAATTGGGTTTGGATAAACCGCGCCCGGCTATATAATTGATGCATGTTTGCTATGTCATTCATCGCCAAAATGTTACGGAAGGTTGAAGTGGCATTAGAGATGAGTAGCTTGACCTTCTCTTCCTCCGAAATATGGCCGGGCACCCTGGCGGCCATCTATCTCCACCTGTCAGCATAGGTCACAAACTCCTCATCGGGCTTCATTTTCTCGGCCACCAAATCTGTGAAGGAATATTCTGGGCCGACCCTGTCTTCAAACCGCTGGATGAACTTGTCTTTCACTATCTTGAAACTCTCGGCGTCCTCTAGTGGCAGAGAGTAGAACCATTCCAGTGCAACCCCATCTAGGGATCAACGGAACAAATAGGCCATAAGGCGATCATCATACTGAAACTGGGCCGATTCGTATAGAAAGTCCCTTACATGGATAAAGGGATTGCCATTCCCGTCATACTTGCGGTAATTGGGGAGCTCAGATTGTGGGGGAAATCGATTGTTCTGAAAGCTTGGAACTGGAACGTCTGCCAAGGACTGTGGGCCAACCCGCTTTTGGAGAAAGTCAAGTTGTTGTTGCATGGCGGCCCATTTATCAAGTAGTTCCTACTCCCTGGACGGAGTAGAGATAGTGAAAGATGGAATCTGAGGAGCAGAGGGATAAATAGATGGAGGGGGCGGCCCATAGGAAGGACATTGGGCCGAAGGATGACCCATATTGGTGTGGACTTGGGCTGCCCCTTGATGAGGGCGCATGAAATCATTTGGGCCGACAAGGACCTGCGACATTGATGGGCCGGACATATGATGATCCGCCATAGAAGATGGAGGGACAATAGTCTTTCCCTTATCCAAAAATTGTTGGGCCGAACCAGAAGACTGGCCCATCTCTAGATTAGAGAATTGAATGTTCCTAGGCCGGACCAGAGTGGGATCGATGGGCTGAACAGCGGGTCCGTCAACTCTAGGCTGAATAATGGAAGCATTGGACTGAATTTGCACAATCATGGAAGGTGGGGTGTTGGACCCCTGCATGGCCTGATAAACAGCCTGAAGTTGGGCCGGATCCAATTGGGCCATCATCTGAAGAATAGAATTGGCAGAAGGAGGAGGAAGATGTTGAGTGGATTGGGTGCCCTCCATAGGGATGGAGGACGAAGGAGGGATGGGCCCCTCCCCGGAATGGAAGGAGATGACCCTATAGGAATCCTCTAGAAGCCCTTGAGGAAGAGACTCCTCTTGGGAACGAGGGAGATCAAAAGAGGCCATGGTGGACTCAAAGAGAGGATTGAAGTAGGACTTGGAAAAGGAATTGCCCCTGAGTGACGGTGCTTCTAGAGATCGGAGGCAACTCCACATGCAACGAAAGACCTTAACAACAAAAAACAAACAACACCAAACAAACACACAATGAGTGACTTGAGCTAGATGATTTTAACAAAGATGTAAGTGAAAAAGAGATAAAAAACACTCAAGGTCAACCAAGTTATTTAGATGATGCAACAAGATTTTTATGGTTTTCTCCTTTAGAACCTGAGTGACTTGATTAAAATGATGCTCTCAACAATAGGTTCCTAATAGGGGAAAGATATGTAGCTTGGTTGACTCTAAATGTAATCACTCCTTCACCTATGCAATCCTAGACACGGTGTGAGAAAGGTGGGAATCCACAGCTCGCGGGGACTTATGGAGGTTCCTGATGTGATCTCCTGGTCGGCCCCAAGGAATATGGAGACGAGAGGTTCACACACCAAGGTAGGAAAATGCAATCTAAAGTATGAATATATGAATGAACCTATGTGCACCGGAGTGCATGCAAATTCTAGCCTAAAAATCTAGCAATCAAATATGAACACAATGATATGAATATGCAAATAAACCAAGGAGGAGACCAGATAGCACCCAAGCATGAAAATCACAGCAGAAATTACGGAAATAAACTACACCTCGGCATGCGTACCTGTGCTGGAGTACGTGACGGTCTAGAATACCCGCGCCAGAAAATGTGACGGTCTAATAATAGACCGTTAATAATACGTAGCACGTGACCGTAGGACCGTCAGAAGAGCCAGAGAACCAGAATCAGCAGGAAATAAAGGGAAAATCCGGGGAAAACACGAGCAAGCAGGGCAAACAAAGGACATCAGGTTTAATAGAGGTTGAAAGCACGATTGGCACTAGATGTCCCACCGTGATCGCCAAAAAATTCTGTTGATTATTATGTGTTCCTTTTTGCAAGATGGATATGATGTCAACAACAATGGAAATATGAGCAAACAGTGAAATCACTCAACCTATGAACATGTGCAACATGAACCTAGGCAATCAGCATAAACACTAGCATGGGCATGCTATCTCTATCACGATAAACTAAAGGGAATAAATAAAAAATACACGCCAGGACGTGGAGCAAGGAAATAAAAGGAAACACACTGTAGAGGTGGAACAAGCAAAATAAAGCAAGAGATATGAAGTATGATGAAAGAGAAAGCTACTGCCCAACACTAAGGAAAGATGTGATCGCCACTAAGGTAATAAACAAGCCAAAGACCTGAAAAATACCTTAAAATAGGTGGATGCAACACCCGCTCACGGGACAGAGAAAGAACTGCAGCTCTGTGAAGTGTAACGATCTAATGCTGATGCGCCACAGACCTCTAACGGCCTTACGATAAGCCGCTACGTGACTCTAACGCTCCCGTGATGGACCGTCAGGGATCTGTAGAAGATGAACTTGGGAATCTTTGATCTCCACGCCTTCCAGCCGACCAGAAAGCTTGGGCCTTGTGCTGTGGACTCTGTAAACCTGCAAAAGAGTGTAGAACACAAAGAAAACAACCCAGATTAGTCCTTGAGCAAGAGTAGTATCTATAAGCCAAAAGAACTCAAAAGCATGCAAAAAGAGAGGGAAATACCCGGGAGGTTGGTTTTTTAACCCCTCTGGGGCGTTTAAAAGATGGGAGAGATGTTTATATGAATGCAGCAGATGCAAAAGCGTGAGAGAAGATGAGGAAAATGCTATGATGCTTGGAGGAGGGAAAAGAGACTAAAAAGATAACTTGACTGAACTAGACCCTTGAAACCAATACTCCCTGGACTTTGGAAGAAGATGGACGTGGGAAGCAGATCTTCTTGGTTGGTTCTAGCTCCAGGATGCAGCAGTAATTCGACGCGAACTCCAGATGTCTCCTCCTCAAGCCATGAAGTCAAGGGTTCTATTTATAGACCCTCAAACTCTTTGGTCAAGTAAGGGATAATCCAGCTAGAAAGTAGGACGTTTCTTAGCAAACTCTTGAAGATAACACTCCCAAGAGTCCATAGAGACAAACAGAAGGTTCTGAGGATCAGATTTGAGGGAGAAATCATCAGATCAAACTCTTAATTCGGCCACGGAGTAGCAGAGAAAGAGCAGTTCTGCTAGAACTCTCTGTTTCATGTAACGGCTGAACGATAGACCGCCACAGTGATGTAACACCCCAGGAATGGACCATCACACAACCTTATCTGCTGAAAGATAAGACCAACGGGCAAAGTTTTCGAACATAAGACTCTAAAAGAATGTAGCGGCCATAAGAAGGTGCGTCAGAGTGATGATAACGGTCACATGATAAGCCGTCACGCTTAACGGATCAGATAGAAGATGAGCTTTGAAAGAAGTCACGAACTTGAGGACTCTGAGACGAGGTAACGGTCCAAGATACGTGCGTTAGGGTACTGTGACGAGGCAGGAATGATGCGTCAGAGACAAAGGAGTGATAAGTAAAATGAAGGTTTTCTAAGCTTCGTCTAGCGGGAAAAAGATAAGGAATCAGACACAATGAAGGAGACATGACCCATGAAATAAACCTTAAATTGACCAAGAAGGCCCAACAAGGGAATAACTCGGAGCATCACTTAAAATGAACAAGGAGATGACGCAACTCATTGGTCATAAAATGGGTGTCAACAGTGATCTCCCTAGGAGTTTCCGTAACATGAACCCACCGAGGTTCACGGGTTCGTCCGACCTCGAGGATGCTGAGAATTGGCTAAAGGAGATGGAACGAATCTTCCGTGTAATGCAATGCGCGGACGAGGAGAAGGTTATACTGGCCGTATTCCAACTGGAGCGGGACGCTCGATCCTGGTGGGAATCCATAGAAGTAACACTGCCAGAATACCATGTCACATGGGATGAATTCACAAAGCATTTCAACAACAAGTATTTCTCCGACCATATCCAGGAGAAGAAGGCCGCGGAATTCGCCATTCTAAAACAACGTGGCTTGAAAGTGGCCGAGTATGAGGCCCAGTTTTCAAGATTGTCGAAGTATGCACCTCACTTGGTGTGTATGGAAAAGATGAAGGCAAGAAGGTTGCTCAACGGGCTTCGGCCCCATTATATTACACAGCTTGCACCGATTGACATCTAAGCCTATTCAGAGATATTTCGACGTGCCCAATTGCTAGAAGACGCCACCGAATTATCCGAGAGAATCCGAGGAAGAGAGAAGAAGGAACCCGTTACAAGCCCAGAAAAATTCAAACAATCATTCAACAAGAAAAGGTTCTTCATGGGAGGGGAGCCCTCCAAGGTAAAGAAATTCAGAAGAATGACAGGCCATTCTCCACCACCACACCCCCAAAGGAAATTTGCAAGTATTGTGATAAAGCTAGTCATAAGACCGAGGAATGTTGGAGGAAGTTGGGAGCTTGTCTTCGATGCGGGAGCTAAGAACATCGAATCCCAGACTGCCCACTAATGAAGGAGCAAGACACCAAAGACGAGAAGCATCCGGTAAAGAAACAAGGCCGTCTGCAAGCTCTCCGAGAGACGGAACCCACTAAAGGTGGAATTGTGGAAGGTACTCTCACTATTTGTTCAAAAACTGCTCAAGTTTTATTTGATACCGGAGCAACTCATTCATTCGTTTCCAATAACTTTACTGCTTCATTTTCTAAGAAACATGAACTGTTAGATTTGGTCATATCTACACCTCTTGGGAATGAGTCTGATATCACTTATCACTATCCAAATTGTGAAGTGATGATTAAGGGAAGCAATTTACCTGCTGACTTGATATGCCTAGATATGAAGGGTTATGATGTCATACTAGGTGCCGACTGGTTATCCACATACCAAGCAACTTTAGATTGCCGACATGGCAAGGTAACTTTCATGGATTTCCCAGAGCTAGTTTACAATAGCCCTCGGAGTAAATCACTTCTTATATCAGCACTCCGAGCTAGAAGGCTTATGGATAAGGGATGCATGGCTTTCATAGCATTCGTGACTGCCATGGAAGTTGTGAAGGTTAAACTTGAAGACATCCGTGTAATTCAGGATTTTCTCGATATTTTTCCAGAAGATTTTGCCAGCTTACCCCCGGAAAGGGAAGTGTCGTTCACAATCGACCTTGTCCCTAGTGCTGGTCATGTTTCCAGGGCACCGTACAGAATGTGCCCTGCTGAGCGGAAAGAAGTAAAAGAGCAAGTAATGGAGTTATTGAAAAAGAGTTTCATCAGGCCGAGTACTTCTCCTTGGGGAGCACCTGTGTTGTTCGTCAAAAAGAAGGACAGATCGATGAGACTATGCATCGATTATCGGTAGCTAAATCACCTTACATTCAAGAACAAATACTCACTACCGAGATTGACGAGCTGTTCGATCAGTTATCTAGAGCTTCATATTTCTCCAAGATTGATCTTCGTTCTGGTTACCACCAACTGAAGATCAAAGAAGAAGACATTCATAAAACTGCATTCCGAAGCAGGTATGGGCATTACGAATTTATTGTTATGCCTTTCGGACTAACAAATGCCCCCGCAGCTTTTATGCCGTTAATGAACAACATATTCAGGCCCTACTTAGACCAATTCATTGTGGTCATTATTGATGATATTCTGATCTATTCCAAGACCGAAGAGGATCATGAAGAACATCTCAAGAAGGCACTGCAGATATTAAGGGAAAACAAGCTATATGCCAAATTCAGCAAGTGCGAGTTCTGGCTCGAGGAAGTATCCTTCTTAGGCCATATCATTTCGAAGAATAGAATTGATGTTGACCCATCAAAGGTCAAAGCCGTGAAGAACTGGGAATGACCCACAAATGCAACGGAGATTCGGAGCTTCTTGGGTCTAGCTGGTTACTACCGGCGTTTTATCAAGGACTTCTCTAAGATTGCCGTTCCTCTGACCAGGTTAACCCGCAAGGAAGTGCCTCATGAGTGGAATAAAGACTGTGAAAAGAGTTTCCAAACTTTGAAGGATCTCTTGACCACTGCTCTAGTCTTATCATTACCAATTGAAGGAGAAAAATACGAGGTATATACTGATGCTTTGGGTATTGGCCTCGGATGTGTATTGATGCAGAATGGAAGAGTGATTGCATATTCTTCCCGACAATTGAAGAAACATGAAGCGAACTACCCGGTTTACTACTTTGAACTGGCCGTGGTAGTATTCACTTTGAAGATCTGGAGGCACTATCTCTACGAAGAACAATTCACTGTGTACTCCGATCATAAAAGCCTCAAGAACTTATTCTCCCAAAAGGAGCTGAACATGCGGCAAAGGCGTTGGCTCGAGTATCTCAAGGAATTCGACTTCACTATACAGTACCATCCTGGTAAGGGTAATTCCGTAGCTGTGCCCTTAGTCGAAAGCCGAGAACAATATTGGCCAACTGTATGATACAAGAATGGAAGCTGCTGGAGAAATTCTCTGAGCTCGATATCAGCACAGATGAGAAGTGCATGTGTATTATTCTATCTCATATGAGCCTACATCCAGATTTGCTACCTAAAATCAAGAAGCTACAGGAAGAAGATCTCTCACTAGTGGAGATAAAGAGTAAGATAGACGAGAGACTTGATTTCAAGCTAGCACCTGATGGCAGACTGCTATTCCATGAACGGACATGTGTGTCTGACTGTCCCGAGTTGAAGAAGAAGATTCTTGAAGAAGCTCATCGATCGAGGTACACGATCCACCCTGGAGCCACTAAGATGTACCAAGATTTGAAAAGAACTTTCTGGTGGCCTAACATGAAAAGGGAGGTAGCATACTTTGTATCTCGTTGTCTCACATGCCAACAAGTGAGAGCGGAACATCAAAAACCCGCCGGAAAGCTATATCCATTGGATATTCTCAAGTGGAAGTGGGAAGATATTGGCATGGACTTTATCATGGGTTTGCCCAAGTCTAGGGGCAGATATGATAGAATTTGGGTGATTATCGACTGGCTAACTAAATCAGCCCATTTCTTATCCATCAAAAGCTGATGGTCAGTCAACGTACTTGCTGCCCTATATATTAAGGAGATGGTTAGATTGCCTGGAGTTCCCATCTCGATCATATCTGACCGAGACCCGCGCTTCACCTCTCATTTCTGGAAGAGTCTACAACACTCTTTGGGGATGAAACTCAACTACAGTACTGCTTTCCATCCCCAGACAGATGGACAGACCGAGAGGACAAATCAAGTTGTGGAAGATATGTTGAGGGCATGCATTATAGACTCCGACGGAAGCTGGCATGACCACTTACCACTAGCCGAATTTGCATACAACAACAGCTATGAAGCCAATATACAACTGGCACCTTTTGAGGTGTTATATGGCAGGAGTTGTCGATCTCCTATATGCTGGGATGAAGTCGGTGAAAAACAAATTCTAGGCCCAGGCATGGTACGAGATTCTTCCGAAAAGATACATCTCATTAGAGAAAGGTTAAAGATAGCACAGTCCAGGCAGAAATCTTATGTTGATAACAGAAGGTGAGACCTGGAATTTTAAGTCGGAGATCATGTTTTTCTCAAGGTATCTCTCGGCCGAGGCATTAGAAGATTCAGTGTTAAGGGCAAACTAACACCAAGGTTTATTGGTCCATTCGAAGTGCTGGAAAGAGTAGGCGAGGTGGCTCATCGCATCGCCCTACCTCCGCAACTGTCAGAAGTGCACAACGTATTTCATGTTTCTACGCTGAAGAAATACGTGTACGATCCTTTTCATGTCATTGGCCATAATGATTTAGTGGTACATAAGGATCTTACCTACGAGCAGAGGCCAATGAAGATCCTCGATCGAGAAGTTCGAGTTCTAAGGAACAAGACGATCCCTATGGTGAAAATTCAATGGAATCAATGCTTAAAATAAGAAGCTACATGGGAAACTGAAGAATCTATGAAGAGGAGATTTTCAAAGTTATTCTAATTGTGAGTACTCTGCACTCTTCCTATTCCTGCATAGTACAGTTGAATTTGGGAACCAAATTCTTTTAAGTAGGGGAGGGTGTAGCACCCCCGATAAAAACCATTGAGTAAATTCAAAACTTCTTCTTAAAAGAAATCATACTTAAAGGTCTTACATAAAGAACCCAACCTCATAAGGACTATAACATAAATATACAAGCCAACCTCACTTTATGCCATAAAGAAACATGAAGGCTTTTTGTAAAGAGCCAGAACTCATAGGGGCTAGCATATAAATGTACAACCATCACTTTATGCATAGTACGTAGTGTACTTCTCCTAAAGAATCTTATAATAAGAGGCTTTGTATAAAGGGCCAAACCATGAAGGGGTTAATATATAAAAGTGCAAGACAAACTTTAACACAAGGGCCATGGGTTGTACGTAAGTGCTTTCCACCTTTTCCAACTTCCAAAATGAAGACCTCTCACCAGGGAGCCAATTTCAATATTGAAGACCATGTATGTAGGCGCCATTTTCAATAGGACCCCATCCCATTATAATATTAATATATATATGTACATCTTGAATGCTAACACGTGATTGTGGTAGGATTGTCTAAAAATTAACGCCCTCTTGCAAGGGTGTCATTCTCATCAATAATGCCACAATAATGCCACCTAAACTAATGACGTCCTCATGCAAGGCGTCATTTACGTGAATAGTACCACATGGATTAATGAATGACCCCTTACAAGGGCATCATTTAAACATATGTTTCTAGAAGGTTGAGACACGAACAACCCATTTTAGCTGGTTAACACCCTGCCCACTCAGCAGGACCCGCAAGGCATTAAATAAATGTCTTACGATTCCCTATAACTAATCCCCTCTGTAGCACTGACAGAGGCTACTGCCGCAGTGCTGAAGGAACATCCCGAGTCTATGTCCTGCTGCGATCCTGCTGTAGATTCTTTTGAACCTCGTATCACACGTCAAAAGGTAGGTGTTCTCAAATCCTTACCTAACTAGTAGCTAAATCGGTTAACTTATGCATGCTTAGAGTTAGATTAACTCATCTTCTATGCTATATATATATATATATATATATATATATATATATATATATATTACCTGGCTTTATCGTAATCAAGAAATAATACCATGCTATACATATTTATAATAGTTTGTTACACCTGTCGCATATGATTCTATACATACTGTTACCATGATTTTTATGAGTTTAAACTTAGTTTGTTAGCATGATTTCATGAGTTTTTGAACATATTTTATCACACTAGTTTTACAGTCTTAATAACCATGTTTTAAACCTTAACATATAGCCTCTGTTACACAGAATACGTTCATGTTTTAAAACCCGGAGGGTCTCAGCTCTCTTGTAAATGGCGCCCCTGACCAGGGTGCTAATTCCAAAATTGAAGACTCCGCGAGGAGTCGTCAATTAAATGAAGACATGTTCCATGCCGTCATTTTCATTTCTGAAATTTCCAGTAATTGATAATTCAACACATTCAAAAATCCATAACTATCAAACTAAAGCATGAAATTTGTACATGAACTTGTTTATGGAATCCTGATATTTTTCCCTACCTGCACGTACTCTTACTTTCTGATTCGGAGTGACTTTATACTGATGAATAATGCACACTCACCTGAAAATGGCGCCCTTGACCAGGGCGCCAATTTCAAAATTGAAGACTTCCCGAAGGGTCGTCAATTAAATGAAGACATGTTCCATGTCATCATTTTCATTTCTGAAATTTCCAATAATTGATAATTCAACACATTCAAAAATCTATAACTATCAAACTAAAGCATGAAATTTATACATGAACATGTTTCTGGAATCCTGATATTTTTCCCTACCTGAACGTACTCTTACTTTCCGATTCAGAGTAACTTCATACTGATGAATAGTGAACAACTCCTTGTAAATGACGCCCCTGACCAGGGCACCAATTTCAAAATTGAAGACCTCCCAAAGAGTCATCAATTAATTGAAGACATGTACCATGTCGTCAATTCAATTTTCTATAATTTTCAGAAATCAGTAAATCAACGCATTCAAAAATCTATAACTAATAATCGAACCACGAAAATTATGACTGAATATACTTCTGTGACCCTGAGATTTTGCTCCACCTGACCATGTCTTCGGATTCTGATTCGGAGAAACTTTGGAGAAATGAATAGTTGCTTGTATCACAGAATGTACCATTCTGATATGAAGCACAACTCACTTGAAAAACAACTCAATTGGTGACCCTATACAATGTCATCAATTCGAGTTGAACATGTACTTAAATTGAAGACACTCCGGAGAGTCTTCAATTAAATGAAGACTGCTCACAGAGTCTTCAATTCGTTAAATAGCGGCAGCCAGCAAGTCTTCAATTCATCAAATAGCGGCAGCCAGCAAGTCTTCAATTAATTGAAGACTGCTTGTAGGGGCGCCAATTCTTTTATTAGATATATATTTTCAAAAAATAGCCTCTGCAATTGGCACCCCAAGCCAGGGCGCCAATTACTGAATTGACGGCGGCCAGGTCGTCTTCAATTAAATGAAGACTTTCTGGGAGGCACCAATTTGATATATATATATATATATATATATATATATATATATATATAATTCTAAAACTTGAAAATTTAAAAGATTGGCAAATCCCCAGATGCCAACTCATTGATTATACAGCTTCTGATATTGATCTGTCTCGTAATTTGTGCAAACACAACCCTAATCTATGATCCTGTATATCTTGAGTTCTTGAACTCCATTCCATGAAAATCTACTTTGTGTATATCCTACATGGTCAAACCTTGAACCTCTTGAACTACCATTTGGGAGTGTTGGAGCTAAGTGTCATGCAGGGTAAAGTGCTATATTGTGAGAGCCACCTCTTGAGGCCGTACGGCGCAAAGTGCTACACGACGGGAGCCGCCGCTTGAGCCTGTAGGGGCCACCTCTAGAGTCCTCCATAACCAAATGACTAGTTAATCTCGTCAGTATAATTCTACGTTTCTTAATTCTTGAAATTCCATATTGGCTATAAATGAGAGTGGATGTCAAAGGTAATATATGAAATGCTGTGCATATAGAGTCCGGTCTGGTCCTGGGAGGAGCACCCGAAGGTACTTGTGCCCATGGGAGTTTATTGACCATGGTGTTTAACATTGCACCGGAGTACTTGCTTGACTTGAGACACTCCACCCCTACTCTCTCTCTCTCCTTACTTGACTTGCGTGGCCCAGAATGGGCAATACTTGACTTGTGGCCCGAGAAAGCGCAAAATACTTGCTTGACTAAAATAGCCAATTCTACTGATACGTACTTGGCATTACTTACTTGAATTGAATTTTTACTTACTCGTACCAGAGATATACTTGTACAAGAGTTCCTTCTTGCACTTGAGTTCATACTTGGACACGAATCCCTGCTTGCCCCGAAGTGGCATTTACATCTGTAAATTTTTGAAATACTGTTTGTCAAATACTTAAAATCTTGATATACTCTCTTTATACAGTTCTTGATCTCTTACTATTCATCATGCCTAAATTTACCTGTATACCTGATTTTTCTTATACGTACATCATGCATAGCCTTACTGATAATACATGCAAATTGTAAATCACGTAAAGATTACTTGTATTTGAGATGTAATTCCTACTGAGCGATTTGCTCATCCAGTTGCTTCCTAACAATTTCAGGTGATTCAGATAGCGACAAGAATGAGATTGAGACCGAGTGAAGAGTGCTAGAACGCCGGTCAATTATCATTAGCTAGTCGCGTCCTTGAATTTTATTTGAGTCGTACTTTGTATTCCAGTATGTCGGTTTACTTGTCCGAACCATGTTAAGGCACTTAGCCTAGTGTTGTCTTTTTGAATTTGGAATTTGTCATGGACTATCTTTAATTCCTTTGGTTAATCAAATAAACATCACTTGGACTATTGGGATTATTAGATTTTATTAGTCTTTTACGCACTCCGTAATTATGTATATCAAAAAAATTATCGCTCTAATGACACAATCTATATAGACGCGTCACGCATCCGAGTATCTTCCGTGCTCGGGACGTGACACTACACCTCACGTAGGAGGGTTGGCTCAGGGGTGGGGAAGTAATTTATTACAACCAAAATCTACCTCCACGCAGGGAGGGGCTTTCAGCTAGCCAAGCGCGGGGTGGGGATGTGCGGGGAACCGGTTCTGGCCGGACTGATCCTGCAGGACAGCAAGCCGATATTGAGGTCGCCACGGACTCCTCCGAGTGCTGTAGAGAGCGGGATCGGTGTCGAATTATCCGGGGATGAGGTAGGAGCTTGCTGTGGAAGCCGTGGATCATCCAAGGGCCGGTCGGGGTCGCTGCAGGTCCGGCTTCACAGATCGGTCTGGTTCTGTCTAGTCTGGGCCAATAGGATAGTGGGGCGATGTCGGAGTCACCGCGGGCTTCTTCAGGCGGTGCAGGAGGTGGGACCGGTGCTGAACTGACCGGGGACAAGGTAGGATTCTACTATAGGCACTGCGGATCGTTCGGGGGTCGGCATGGGTCGCTACAGATCAGGCTTCACGGACCAATTTGACTCTGTCCAGTTTGGGTCAGCAGGACAACAAGGCAATGTTGGGGTTGCCACGGGCTTCACCGAGTGCTGCAGGAGGCGGGGCCAGGGCCTAATTGACCGTGGATGAGTCGGCTTCACTCGGTTGAAGGTGGTGATCCCAGAAGAGGTCGTTGGTTGCTGCAATGATCAGAGAAGTGGGACGGGGTCCAACCTGAGCATAGGGTGAACAGTCTACGCGCGCCAGGGAAAACGGTCGGACGGGCGTGCTCCGGTGGCCAAATGCTTCCCTCCTTCTTGGTGGTAGGAGACGACTCATGGGGGAACACCTCGGTTGAAGAGTGCTTCCGGAAGCTTGGAGAGGAGGTCGTGGGGGCCTCTGCAACTTGGCTCTGGTCGTCCACCGGAGGCAAACTGCATAATCGGACAGAAATCGCTCTCTCGGTCAGCTCCGACGTCGATTGGAGGTGCGAGAGTTCTCGTTGCGAAGCTGGCTCGGAGAGGAATCCACCAGTGCCAGGATGGCCACCAGGATCTTCTCAGGGACGGTGGGGGCGACGTTGCAACAAGGCTGGGCAGATCTACTGCTATGCTATCTGGACAGCAACTGGGAGCTTGGGGGGATGGAGGAAGAATAGAGGGAGGAGGGAGTAGGAAGGGGGTTGGGGGCTCTCCTTGGTGAGAGGGGAGATGGGAGAGGCTATAACCAAGCTGAGGGAGGAGAGGGCTTGGGGGGGTGGAGGTAGCAGAGTGGAGAGGAGGGGCGGGGAAATTCTACGAAGGGGTGGGGAGAGAGAGGGAGGGAGCAAGGTGGCAAGGGAGGGTGGGGTGGCTTTGTTTGAATTTTTTGGCCCTAATGGAGGACAATCAATAGGGGACCTAGGGAGTGAGGAAGGATGTGATGGGAGGGGGGAGTCCTCCTTGGGGGCTGTGAGAGTTATGGGGAGTGGTTGGGGTTGTATGGGGAAGAGAAATGTTGACTTGGGGAGAGGGGGGATTTCTATGGGGATGGTGGCAGTGATGGAGGTGGTTGGAGTTAATGAGGGTTGAAAATGGGGGTAGGAGGGGCCCTTGATGAGGTGGAGGGGGGGGAGATGGAGGAGAGAGGGGGGGCGGCCTCCACTCTTGGGTAGAGAGAGAGAGAGAGAGAGAGAGAGAGAGAGAGAGAGAGAGAGAGAGAGAGAGAGAAGGAGAGTCACACTCCTAGGGGGGAAAAGAATTCATTGAAGGTGGATTTCAATTTTTTCATGTATCAAAAATTGTTACGAATAGAGGGGGTTGGATCTTATTTATAGGCACCCAATCTTTTACAGGACAAAAATGCCCCTAGCATTCATACAAAAGACTGAAGCTATCCTAAACAACAGATATGGGCCCAACTAGGATATTAAGGCCCAATCAAGCACAAACAAGGGAAATTGGACTCATGTCCACATGACTCAATAAAAGAAAATACATAAATAAGACTAAAAAATAAAGATAACATGAAATAATTATCGCCGAGCTTCCTTAAGGATGTGCGGGCAACCCTAACCATAGGGAGTGGTGCGAGATGTCCCCATCACATTCATTCATACAAAAAGCATAAATAATCTACGCAACATCATAAGATCAAAAACCTTCAACTTTATTGAGTAATAACAATTACAGTTTACAACTGGACATTGACTCTCTTAACAACAAGACTTGCTAGGCTCAAAAAAATAGAAAATTACATAAACACGATCAACTTCACCGCATATTAGAGTGAATGATTCTAAATTGAAATAACAGACTCAAGACTATCTAGGTTTCTTCTCATTCTTCGATCACTCTCGGAACCACCACTGGAATGATCCGACTCTGATCCACTAGAGCTTCCTGAAAAGTTTGAGAAAGTAGGGAGTGAGCACACTCGCCGAGTAAGTTTCTTCGTGTCATCAAGTCAGCATAGTTTACATATTTAATGTTTTAGCTGTAGAAGGTATGATAATGAAGGAAGTGTGATAAATCATGCGGTAAAAACAATAGTAACAAGTAGCAAGACTAGCTATAACGTGCAAAATTATGTTTCAAGACTACACGAGCATGATCTAGCCAGAATATAAATTAGCCTTTCAATCAAGAATGTACTATCAATTACAAGAATGTACTTTTAATAACCTTAAGAAGTCTATGCACGAGAATGTATTGTCATGTAACAAGCATGTAACGAGAATGTACTTTTCAAGCAAGCATGTAATTCATGAATTGTCTCGTGGACTTGGCTAGTTTATAAAAAAAATACTTCCAGCGCAATGTGACGCCAATAATCATTATATCCCTTGGTTTTCAGTATATTTCCGGCCCTCTACCGAGGGGGCTAGACTAGAGCCCTTGGACACCATCTGTGCTGGCACTTGCATCTTCAAGTTATAAATCTAGTTATTTCCACGAGAATGACAATAAGTTTAGCCAAGAATGTGAAATTCAATAATACCTTTGAGGTGATAGTAAGCAAGGCAAGAACGCACCGAATTGTTTGAAAAAGAGGTCAAGATTGAATTAAAAGGACGTTGTGCTATGGAAGGATTTCGGCAGCATAACGGCATCTTTCTTAATTCCATAGTTCATTAATAACTTGATAAGTAATGTTTCAGGTGTCAGACAGTTAGAAGATCGTCTGAGATAGCACATTCAACCCTTTTGGTCAGGCGTTCAGGTTGGGCAGGTTTTGACAGAACACGATTGCAAGGAGACCGCTATCTTGAGGACACGGTCTGATACAGTCCGTGATTAGAAGTCTGTCGACCAAAGAAAACTCAGTCGACTGAACTAGAAATCTGTCGACTGACAATGGGAATTCGATCGACTGAAAAATAGCCAACACGTTGGAAGAACGCAGTCATGTGGCCATCGCGATCTAGAGAATGCAGTTACTCGATAGTCGTGATCAGGACAGAACATAGAATCACGAAGGGCTCATCTAGCTTTTGGGCTTTTAGGGTACAACTAGCTCGGCATCCTAGTGGAATCTCAAGCTCGCGGAGACTTATAGAGGCCTTGAAACAAGAATTCCTAGTCCAGCAGAATGAATATCCGATGGAGAGACGTTCAAAGTTCCAAGAGAGTGTTCCTATTAAGTGCAAGTGACTAATAGCAAACATACCAAAGTACGGGCTATGTACAAGTGACTATGAAGGAAAGAAAACGAGAGTTAAAGTGTCAAAACATAGATCGATGTGTAAGAAGTTCCACGAAAATCCCTTTAGTACAAAACTATAGGGTCTTATTTGTGAAATTAGCATATGTTGAAAATAAGCTTGTAAAACATGATATGGCAATAAAACATCAACCTTTTAAAACATGATATGGCATGAATCACAAACAAAATGATATACAGTGTAGAAACTACTACATATAATTGGAAAGCATGAAGCTTGATCTGGTTACTGTTTCGGGTGAACAGTAGACAGATCATGGTTCCACCATAGCCGCTATCTGGAGGCCGCGGTTTTCTGGTGACCACTACTCAGGTCACGATTTCTGCTAGACCGCTATCTTCCTATCATCAGACAGAAGCAAACTGGCCTTGCAGGCCCCTTTTCCATGGCAAGTAAACATGAAAACTAGTACAGAACTGAAAGGGAAAGCATGCTAGCACGTAGATAACACATGAAAGGCATGAAATCAACCAAAGTTATTATATTTTCCATTAATGTTGCATGGACAGCATGAACTAGAAACCTAATGCACGATCATGGTAAAACTTGAAATACTTCGTGCATAAAGCATGAAAACGAGAAGGAATAGAGGGCTTTTATTTCTAACATCAAGTTTAAGTCGATCATGAGACAACTTACCTCTTGGGTTGGTCCTAGACTTCAAATTGATTGCCGGAAGGGAGCCCTTGTTTCTAGGCGTCCTGCGTGGAACCAGCTACTTCCGCTCGCTCTATCTCCTCGGTTGATCATCCTCCTAACAAGAAATTTGGAGGGGTGTTAGAAGATACAAAAGAGAATAAAAAGTTCTAAAGATAGAACTTAAGAAGACGATACTTTACCTATGTTCTGCACGATCCAAAACCTAGGGCTCGCGCAGGATGATATGGGTCCTATTTATAGGGAATGGCCTAGGGTTAGGGTTTGTACTTCGAATTAGGGTTCCTATTGGGTGTCAAGTGGATCCCTTAAGAGTCTGGGTAGGTTTCCTCTTTAGATAACATTGAATCGTAGCCCAATTCGAGGATAGAAATCTGAGTTTTCTGTGATTATCCACTTGCCGTTTTCGGAACCATATCGCGATTGAGACTTGACCGCTACCTTCAAGATGCGATCGTGCAATAGACTGCAACCTGCCCGACCTTTCCAAAATTCAAGTTTTATCTTAACAAAACTTATATTTTCCCTTATTTCCCTATTTTGATTAGGGAACTTATCCCTAGTATATCTCTAGGGTTTGGGCTTGGGCCAAAAGGCTCAAATTTAGGTTTTAAGGCCCTTTTTAAGTTGGCTTAACCATTTAGTTAATAGCTGGGTCTTTTTATCAAAGGTTTTAACTTATTAATCCATTAATTAGCCCATTTAAGTCTTTAAACTTATTAAAATGCTTAAATAAATCTATTTAAATCTCTAAAAGTTCCAAAAAATTGCCAGGGGTGCTACATTAGTCAACCCTGAATTCCTCGACCATATGCCCTTTGTGGCCCGCCACGCCAATTTTTGTACCGATACACTGCTATGGTAAGTCTGTTAGGCCAACCTCTACTATGATTGGCTCAACGAGTTTTGATGATGATGAAAACTATAAATCAAATAATCAGAATATGCTAAAATGAATCAGGCGCTAGATAATTCTCTGTTTGAACTAAAGAAAAATGGAGTTGAAGCAAAATCAACTAAGTGTAACATAGGCACAAATCACATAGATGATGAACAAATCACCTCCACTTAAGCCAAATGAAAAATTGGCTAAGTATAATATAGTCAAAAGGAACTCAAACAAACTAGGCACAAAAAGGAACTTTAACAATATAGGCACAGAAATAATCAGCCTATCTAATTAACTTGGGTGCTAAAAAGAAGAAAGCAAATATAGGCGCACCATACTTAACATAGGTAATATAAAAAGAAAAATGACTTAGACGTTGTAAACACTGTGAAACTCATAGTGGCAGAAACAGAGCATAGGCGATATAAAAAGAAGAAAAGTAACTTAGGCGCTATAATTCACATAAGCGATTCTTTGCCTATCCTCTTCACCTATCCTTTCGTCTATCACTTAGGCGATGTCTAACTCACATAGGCGCAAGATCATCTATCCTACAACTTCACCTATCTTTTCAAAAACTATCAACATAGGTGTTACTTCGCCAATCTCACTAGCTTAGGCGAAAGATAATCGATTATGTTATTCTTCAGGTGACTAAATCACTTTGCCTATCTTTTCACTTCGCCTATCCTGAAGACTTTGCCTATCTTGAAAGAAAGCTTCGCCTGTCTTAAACAAACTTCGACTATTTGAGTCTATTCGCCTATCCAAAGAAAACTTAGGCACACTATTTCATCATCTATTTAAGTTTTATTTCTTTATTTCTAATAGCTGATTTAACAAAACTTAATTGATAAAATCTCTTTGGGGATTAAGATTTATTCAACTATGATTAGATGTTTCCCTATCATGTATAATAGCTGTTACACTCAAAAAAATACATGTCTGCTATATGTCTTACAATTCTTTACTCTTTAGATAGCTCTACTCTATAACATAACCCACTGTGAAAACAAAAGCATAAAATAATCACTGAACTAAATCTAATCAACTATCTGTCCTACACTCTTATTTCCTAAAATAGCTGCAACTCTAACTTGATCAAAAGATTAATGTATACCAACTATCTGAATATACATCATTTCTAAATATATATGATGGCTGCATTTCTATACAAATCTGCACTTAACAAATATCAGTTATCTCACATATCATTCATATTTTAGATAGCTTAAAATATGATCATTCCTCTGAGAAACTTATTCCATCATACATTAAAGAGAAAATTATTTATTCTTATGAACTCAAGCTTTTAAGATAGTACTTCAATGCATATCTGTTTATCTGTTTATCTAAAGAATCTGCTCAGAATAAATAATCTCTGAAACATCAATGGTTGTACAAACTATAAAAACATTTTTTGTCTATTAATTTTTTGATCTGCAATGATGAGTATATATTCAATACTGTATCCCTCATACATCTAAAAGATAGGGTGCACTAAATGTCTATCACACGAGCTTTCAAAATTCATATTGCAGACATAAATATACTTTATAATGCTCAGGAAAGCATATGGATTACACGTTCGTCTGCATACTATATATGTGAAACTAACCTATTTGACAACCTAAAAAGAAAAGGTCACTCTAGTTACTTTCTCGGGGATACAAGCTGGAAAGGCACAAGAGACCATACTCTACTCGGCACGTTACTGTGCCAACAGTATAGTTGCAGAAGAAGAAGAATATTCTAAGATAATACCATTTAATGAGTTTCTAGGGAAACAGTTAAACAGATATCCTCTGCAGAAGCTACATGCTTAAAGAAATACAAAGAATGGTTGCTGACTAAAACTTTAAAAGGAGAGTCCTCACAGTACAAGGAGAAAAGACTGAATGGCTACCTACAAAGAAGATCAAGCCAGAAGACTCAACCTGTAAAAATAATAGCAACACAATATTCAGAGGAAGCTCATCCATTGTGTCTAACATTCACCTGGAGAAGTCTCAACATCTATCTGATCATGTCTAACGATCACCAGATTCTGTCTAACGGACAACAAAGACACACTGAACTATAAAATGCAGCAGCCCAGAACCGAGCAAAATAAGCTGAGAGGATTAACGCTAAGAGAATATAGAGTAGATAGACCGTATTAAAAGAAAGGCCGTGAGAAAGAGAAAGGTGATTACATCCACCTGAGTGAACACTGCCAAGAGTTGAGAGAAGCTAAATTCCAATTTGCACTCAACCACTTCCGGTCTACATCAAGATCAACGCCAAGAAAAAGAAAGAAGAAGCATATCAACAAAATCTTCACTCCCATCCTTCTTTGCTTTCTATGTTAGCCCATAGCATATTCCTACTTATCTTTAGGGCTTTTAAATTTTCGTTCAAGACTTGTATTTCACTTTGATCTGTGTCTTGAGTATGATTGAGCATATTGTACACAACTCTGCCTTTTAAAAGGCTATATCTGTGTAAACCAACTTAACAAGTGGTTCACTTCTCCTTGAGGGGAGAAGTCCTTGCTTGCGGGCAAGAGTGCCAGCAGGAGGCTTGTATCCTGTAGGCTTGGCTATGCCTGTTAACCAGTTAAGATTGACTAGCTCATAAATTAAATTGGGGTCTTAGTGAGAAGACACCCGTTGTATGGCTAAACACCTTATCAAAAGTAGTTGAGTTTGGCTAAGCTCGGAAATTAGTTGAGATCCAAGTTTGTGAATGCCCGTGGTGAGTTGAACACCTTATCAAAAATAGCACTTGTACTATTCCATGCTGGGGTGATAGTGGAAATCTCAGTTGTTGTTGGGTACTAGACGTAGGGCTAATAGAGATCAGCACCGAACTGGTATAAATCCTTGTGTCCCTTGTGTGCTTGTTTCCACTTTCATATTTTATATTCAACATATAAGTTTTTACCACTACACATCACAACGATTAACTATTTATCATCGCAGCAATTTAAACATATTCTTATATTATTCTACAATCAATTTTTAATAACCCATTCACCCCCCTCTGAGTTAATCCAATTATTTACTAGGAAACAAGTGGTATCAGAGCCCAGACTCTCATTATTTTTAAAGATATCATGATCTGAGAGCAAAAGATCATAAATGGCTGTAAGAATAGAAGTTTTCTCTGTTCACTGTTCTCCATTGTTCATCGGTCTTGACTTTTCTTATTGGTAGATCCAAATGGAGCTCTTCCTTAAGAGTCAAGACTATGAACTATGGGAGATAGTTGAGGAGGGAGAGCTCTATGTTACCCAGTCTAGAGAGAGCTAGGCTGAGACTGACAAATCTAATCTCTCTCTGAATGCCAGGGCAAAGCACTTCCTTTGTTGTGGACTCTCCAAGGAAGTGGTCTACACAATTTTAGTCTGTGTGATAGCTCAAGATAACTAGAATACACTGAGACTGGAATATGAAGAGTTCACCTCTTGTATATCACAAGTAGAATCAAATGAGGAGGCTAAAGACCATACAGAATTCGTCGAGGTATGTATCTCCAATTTTATCTCTAATTCTGATTTTAGTAATGTTAAAAATGCATCAGGAGAACTCAACCTCTTGAAGGAAGAAACACTACAAGAAAACATTAATGCTAATCTTGGGAAAACTAAGGTAAGTTCTCATTCTCACTCTGGCGCATACAATATTAACTGCATGCATACATTTTATAGTCCTGGAGAAAACTTGTCTATACATGCATGCATTTTGAGCCTAAATGATTATGCATTGCATACCCACATATGTAGTAGGCCACCCCCCGTGTCCTTCAACTTTAATGCAGACCCTCCAGAAGAAAATTGGGCCTATGATAAGCATAAACCAGGGAAAGGTTCGTATGCAATTTTATTTAATTTTTATTTAGATGCAAACATTAAAATAAAAATTCTATTCCTGCATATGAATGAAGAATATTTAAAGAAACCCAGACGGATAAAATCCATTTGGGCTTTTAATCTTTTCTAAAGTTTTGCAGGGACCTTTTTAAGCATGGGATTTCAAGATGACATCTGTTAGAAGTGCTCAAGAAGAAGGGTCAATGATTCAAAAGCTTAAGGAAAGACCAAATGAAACATTGACCAATGTAGACATTGAAAGGGCAAATCGATAAATAAAGATAAACATTATACAAGATTGCCCAACAATTCAAGATCAAGTACACTGCTTTCTTTTCATGAAAACATATCATTAGTAGTGTCATTTTGCTCACCTTGATACTATGCACTGATTGGTTAAGAGATAAATTTGTTTAAATAATTGTAAAACCTCTTTTAAATTGATAAGGATACATGCGCCAAAAATCGGGAATTCAACGCCTATCCTTTAGAAAGTCTTAGCGCCTATCAAAAAAAAAATTAAAACAACTGATGTCAATTACTTAAATGGGAAAAGAAAAATTGACTAGTCAAAATGTCTATTGTCCTATTCACCGAGCGCAGTCCGCAAAAGCGTTATTTTAATCTAACTTAGGGATCACGAAAAGACCGACTGTCTAGGTAAAGTATAAAAGGAACCTCTCTTCATCTTCCCTTCACTTCCACCTTCGAGAACCACAAAGAACTCCCTCTTGAATCCTCTGCGTCGGTGGTCTCTCTCCTCTCTTCTGAATCGAGCAAGCCAAAGGTTGATTCCTTAAAGAAGTAGGATCCTTCTCACTTATAAAAGCCCTTGATTCTACCTTCAATTGTAGTTTGAGAGAGGATTCCTAAAATCATCATTCACTTATTCAGAACCCTAGGATCACTATAGCTGTCGTTGCTACCAATGCTCAGTTCTTCGCAACGGAGAAAGATAGATTGGCCTTCCTAGACACAAACTCATCAATCATTGTTGGAAATGCGTGGATCTCATGGAGATGATGTAACGCCCCAAAATTTTTGGATCTTATTTTTCCTGGAGTTCTGATTTATTTTTGTGGATAAATTAATTTTTAAATGTTGGGATTCAGATTCCGTTCAAATTGTGGCTTTCCGGGATACGTACATGGGTGTTTAGCCTTATATGCAAGAGGATAAGGCATATCTACAATTTTGATTTTTCTGGGGTTTTGGGGAAATCCCAAAACGTTTCTTTTTCTTGTTAAACGTGACCCCCACTTGATGCGGGATGGTATGCGACTCGAGACCAATTCGGATGTGAACCTGGGACTCTAGCTCGCGGACGTCCCTAAGCGAGGGAAGCGTGTGAATGTGCGCGGTTGAGAAACCGACAATGAGTCTGGGTAGTCAACTCTCTTTCGTGCCTGGATCGGGTCACAGGACGGGTCTCGCACTCACTCTCGCAGTGGTGATTAAATTGAATGAGCTAATTTCTTATCACTCTAGCAGCGTCATATGAATATATACGAAGAAAGCAAATGCCAAATGGGGAGCGGAAACGATACCTCCACGCTCCGGGCGTGGAGAAGACGACCCCGGCCAAGACTCGTATTCCCGGTACAAATAATTATCAATAATTACAAAATTATGATGCCCACTCAACGCAGAGAGGTAAAGGGTGACAACACTAACGTCGAGAATACCAAGCTTGGGTTGACGGACAGCAATTTGGACCGCTCCGTTGGTGCTGTCCGGAAGGTGCGTGCTGGCGATCTGGAGGATCATGCCTTGATCCGACGTCCGATCTGGCTGGGATTGGTCCCGACGCGAAGAGGACTCCTGGATGAGCAATCCCCTAGATGGGATCGCGCTGGATCGCCTTGAGGAAGGTGGGGCGGTACGATTCTGGGACGTTGCAACTTGCTAGCCCGAACCTGTTATGCAGTTTCAGAACTGCGTGACCCGGCGACAATCAATGTTGTGATCAGATCCGAAGTCGGATTGACATGAAACTGGTGCCGTTGCGAAGCTCTCTTAAAGATCTACAAACACCTACTGTTACAGAATATTTCCTGCGGCTGGATTCGTCGTGGGGAATTTTGGAACAGGAAAATTTCCTGTCTCAGAATAGACCGGGCAGACTGAGATCTGCCTGAAGAAGAGATTTGACCGAGGCTCAAACTATGGATCTGGGAGTTGGGATTTTTATGGGAGATATAGGGGAAAGTAAGGAACACGAAAATAATTTTTTTGTATTTTTCTGAGGTGGTTTGAGAGGTGGGAGGGATTTTATGGCTGGACGGGTCTGATCTGGACTGCAGAGGACAGAACAGAAATCCGGTTGAACATAGGGTTTTTAGAGGGGTAAACAAACTCTAAAATTCGTGAGAAAATTTATGGAGAGAAGATTTGGTGGGCAGAAAACATAGTCCAAATTTTAGATCAATCTGAAATTGGTAAGGGAATCAAAAGTGCGAAGAGATGGGTTGCTGGAACACAGATCTGCACTGGGACAAACTATGTAGATCTGGGAAAACGTAAATGGAACAGGGGGCAAACGAATGATTCAAAGCATGAAACTTTTTGTGGAAAGGGGGGATTATGTGGGGAACTCACCCTCAAAATCTCAGATCGATCAGATCTATGATATGGGAGGGAGAATTCGAACACTGGGCTGCTGTCCAGAGGTGGATAGAATCGATACGGTATGGCGGCGGTGGTGCGACGGCGGCTCGATAGCGGCGGCAGCGGCGGTGCTGAGTTTCTCACTCAGAGAGGAGCTGGTATGGAGGTATCACACCTCAGAAGAAGGGGCTTTCTCAGTTGCAAGGGGAGGGGGAATTCTACGCCCTTGGGCTTTCTCCAAGAAAAAACTGATTTTCATTCATTAATTCTTTTGAAAATAACAAAATACATGGGTTTTATAGACCTAACTAAATGACCATTGCTACCCTCAGATCTAGGGTTAGGGAGGGTAATTAAGGGATAAGAATATTTAATTCCTTCTCCCATGTGGTCAAATAAATTATAAAATTCAAAAATAGGTGGAAAGGGGGGGATTATTTAAATCCCACATGGGGACAAGGGAGGGGGCGCCCCCCTCTTGGAGTCAACAAGAGGGGCTGGTCAAGATTCTATCTTGGACCTTGGACCAGCCCCACATGGGCCCTAGAGAGTCTAGGTGGCCCAATGGGAGAGACGATAGGTCCCGCCGGGCGTACGCGGCCTTTTTGCAAAGAAACCCACTAATTCACAATGACTAACCCATTGGCTTATAATGTCTTACAATTGCAAACCCAATTAACTCAAGGATATAAATGCAAATGAAAAAAAGTTAGTGGTCTTAGTTTGATGTCCCCATCACCACTCCTCTCTCTCCTCATTCTTCCTTCCGCTTCTGATCGTGAGACCGCTCGCCCTCCTCTTTGGCTGTAGACGGCGAGCGCGAGGGGAGCCCGATCGACGATGGCAGCGGGCTAGGAAATCATGGAGGAGGCAGTTCATGTGTGTGCGTGGGAGATCGTGTTCTCTCATGCATGGGTTTAAGATCTAACGAGTTCCGACGTGGTTTGGGGGTGCCATTCAAGGTTTGAAGCCTCGCCGAGGTAGGAGGATGGATCCCTAGCTCCCCTCTCACATTACCCTTCCGATCCATGGTGATTTGGGCAAGAGAGTGGGGTGCATTATGTTTTTGGTGGGAAAATGCCATGTTCGGGGATGTGAGCTCGATTCAGCCTAGTTCTTCGTGGTTTGTAGCCTAGATCAAGTTTTTGGGATGCCATCGTCGTCGGGGACAAGTTCCCCATGTTTTTTTAGAGGTTCCCACTCGCAATGGGGGAGAGACGGGCTTGGGGTGACCTTCCGGCTGAGTTCTGGGAGGGTCCCTGCTCTAGAGGTGGCCAAGTCGGCTACCATCTCTGCCCAGCACGGGGCCACAGGGTTGGCTGTAATGCCTTGGATTATTCGGATCATATATCCGCGGGTTTTGGATAATGTCCGAGAGGATTTCAGACTTGAATATTAATTTTTCGGACCCTTGGATGGCTTGTATGTGAGTTATTTCAGGTCCGTGGTGGCGCATTGTGCGGCCAGGCTCTTTTCTGGAATTTTTCGGAGCGCTTTCGTGGGTCCTAGATTGTGTTTTATGATTCACTCGGGTTTTTGGCTATGTAACCTATGGAACCTTGTGTAGGGTGAACCGCTGAGTTTTCAGACTCCAGGACGTTACCGACACGTTGAGCGTGTTCCGAGGATCAGGGACATGATTTTTTCCTATTTTTTATATTTTCCAAATTTTATTAAATCCTGGAATTTTCTATAGATATTAAACCTTTTTTTCTCTCTCACCCCTCTCATTTTTCTCCCTCTCTCTCGTTTCCCTTTCTCTCCTATTTCTCTCTCTCTCTCTTCCACTTCTCCCCGGGTGGCCAACCGTGGCGGAGGTGGATGAGGTAGGGATGGCATGGGACGGCGAGGCGCGAGGACGGGGCAAAGATTGAGGCGGTGGCGACGCGAGGAGATGCTCGCAGAGTTTGTGACCTGGTGGCGCGTGGAAGCTCGGATTCTCGTGGAAATGGCATTTTCGTGCAGTAAAAGCTTCATTCGAGGTAGGGGGATGGATCCTTGGCTTGTGAGTTTCCTTTCCCCGTTATTTTTAGGCCGTGGCGAGCCCGAGAGTGGGTTATTTTACGTGAAGGGTCAATTTCGCATACTTGGGGTTTGAGCGACCGATCGTTGGTTTGATCACGTTTTCCATGTTTAAATGATGCCTCTTGGTGTCCCAGAGGTTAAGGGATTGTTTCCTGTTGTTTTCCCCTTCACTTGGAAGTGTTTGGGGACTTGAATGGAGGTTTCCGCGTGGATTCACGAACCCGGCTCGGGTTGAGGTAGCAGTCGTACTAGAGACTGCTATCTACCTCTGTATGCCAAGGCGATCCTCTAGAGACCGCCATTTGGCCTTGTAAGTCGGTTCCTAATAACGGTCTTGCGACGGACCATCTCCTGAAGGTGGCGGTCAGGGGAGGACCGCTACTAACGTAGTTTTTGGCGGGGCCAGACTGCAGATTACAGTCTGGCCATGGCCACCTTTTGCAAGTCACGGTCCCTAGGAGACTGCGTTCTGCGTGTTTACGCGTTTGTTTTTCTGTCACATGGTGGCCCTGTGGAGACTGCCACCACAGGTGTTGGTAATGGAATGGCGGATCTAGAAGGGGGGGTTGTATAGATCTGCCCCCTTTTTGATGATAGAGCAAAGTGAGAGACTAAAACAGAATAAATATGATGATAACCATGGGATTAGAGAGATATATCTAAACGTTCCTAAACAATCATCTAGCGCTTTAGGATTCTGAAAGATAGAACATATGGCAAACCACAAACTGAGACAAGATATTTTAGGTGGTTCGGTCCTCAATCCAGAGGCCTACGTCCACCCCTCACTCAACAAAGTGAGGCTTCACTTGTGCTTCGGACAAATCCAGGGGATCTTTCCCCAAAACTGATGATACACAGCTTCACGCAGAGAGACTCTCTCCGCAAACACTGCTGTCAAATAGCTTACAAGCACTCAAGGGCAATATCACAGATCTGAGAACAAACTCTCAGTTTGTCTTCCTTATTACACTAGTAGGGACAAGAGTCGATTATTGTAAGAGAAACAAAGGATAAAATGAATACAAAGGAACTATTTATTATGAAATTGCAGACAGAGATGATGGAGTGACTCTTGTTCTGAGATCTGGCGAGCTTCTTGGGCTACGTTCAGAAGATTGACTTCTGCTCAGTGTCGTAGCAGAGGCGCATACTCAGGATGCAGATTCTTTCCTCGTCGAGCTCTTCTCCTCCACGAACTCTCCTTCTTCGTCTCAAGCTTTCCTCCTCCTCAAGAGCTTCTTCATTGATCTCGGTTGGAGCCTTATGTTTCTTGCTCTCTCTCTCGTTCTTCTCACGTTGTTCCACCTTTTTTATTCTCTTCTCAGCTTTTTCTCATTCTAATCATGCACGCAGCACACGCCCAAAAATGATTTCCACCAAGCAAATCTCAGTGGGGTCTACACGAGGATAGCGCCAGTGTCAGGGAATATTTCCCTCGAAAAGTGTGTTTATGGAACCTTCAACCTCATACAGTTAGACCTCCAATTATTGGGAGTGGGTCCAAGACCCAGAGTGACTTCCGATGAAGATATGAAATAGCGCGTGCTTTAAGAAGTCGATGCACATCAAGAGATGCGTCGAAGCAGCCATATCTTCTTAATGCAATAGTTGAGTAGAGGATATAGCGTCGACCTCATGAAGGTCATCAGGTCGAAGCAGTCTTTCCTTAGATTGCAGTTCTGGAGAGCTGCCTTGGTGGTGTCGACGCATCATGCTAAAGAGTCGACGCCGGCCTTTCAAACAGAAATGGTAATGAGACTGATTTGTTCTGATGCGCCAACTCTTTGACTTTGTGGAGTTGACAAAGGCCTTCCAAATAGAAACGATGATGATGCTGATTTGTTCTGATGTGTCGACTCTTTGACTTTGTGGAGTTGACGCCGGCCTTCCAAATAGTGTCAACGTTGTTCCTGTTGATTTTCACAAAGATATTTAAAGTTAAGCATTTTAAATGATATTTGTTCATTACTCAAACAATAGCAATTCATAGTATGACATCATCAAAACCAGGGGCACAACATTCTACCCCTTTTTGATGATGGCAACTATGAGTCACTATCTCAAACGCATTTACCAAACAAATCTCAACATGTGCACAAATTGAACATTCACGTCGAACATACACATTTCATTCATTCATTCAAGTATCCAGTATGTAAATATATATGTGTATGAACTACAAAATGCAAAGGCTATCTATGTATGTGTGAGCTAAAATATGCAAATGCACTAAAGATAGTTCTCTCCATGCGTGCAACTGAAACAAAGAAAAGTTTCTCCTAGCATGATTCTCCTCCCACTTGCAGCGACTCTACTCTCTCCCTCTTTGACATCATCAAAAAACATGGATTCCTTGGGGGTGCTATAGGTCTTCAGTTTGTGTAGATGCTTCTTTGAATTCTACTCTATGAGGGTTGGCTGCAATCCTATGAACTTCTGCTCGTAACTCCTCAGCATTTTTCTGAAGTCGCTGAGCTACTGATGCAATTCGCTCATGTGTTTCCCAATTTCGCTCAACAATAAATGTAGCAACCCGGATAAATTAAGGGAAATAAAATTCGAGACCTCCAATTAAATAGTCAAAGGGCCCAAATCAAACAAATTATAAAGTCCCAATGCGGAAACCAAAAGGCCTTAACCTTTATATGGGTCTCAGAACACAAGCCTTTTACTTAAACAAATGGGCCTTAATAACCTTAACCCACACACACATATGGGCCTATATACATATATTGGATAAAGTAACTAATCCTGAATTGGCCTTGAAAGCCCATAACCCTTGCTACGTCCAAAGGAAATGTAGGATATATATATATATATATATATATATATACATATTATTCCCGTTCGAAGCTTGCATGCCTTAGGGTTTTGTGACCAACCGGGAAGGTGGCTGCAGATTAGAATGGGAAGAGATTAACATGGAAACTCTAAACCTTTTAAGATTCTTGTATGGAAAGACTTATTCCCAATAGGATTCTAAACCCAAACAATATATATATAACCCTCATCGAACAAGCAAACATCTTTTGCTTTGCTGTTGCTATTCCTTCTGTTCGATGATGACCTACTGCTCTATGAAGAAGAGTTCTTCTTCTTCCTTCTGCTACGTGCATCCTGTAGATATTAGAGAAGTTTGCTTCTCCTTTCTTCCTCTTGTTGCCATTCAAGCAACTACGGTGACGAAGCTGCAGTGCTGCTGCCGCTAGTACATGGAGGAGAATCCTATCCTACCTCTACTTCCCGTGCGTGAAGAGGAACTCGCCTGCTTCCTTTCCTCCCATCGAATAGTCCTCCTGCTGCAATTGCTATGAAGGAGTTTTCTTCTTTCTCGCTGTCGTGGCTGTTGTTATTTGCTACTACTACTCTTATTGATTCTCGTATTTCTCTATTCATCGTCCAGATCAACCAAAATGGTAGGTTTTATCAAGATTTGAAGTACAAACCCGTAATATAAATACAACACATGCATATAATGGGTTAGCATAGTTTTATATCTCCTATCAGTCATTTTACGTAGTTTTTTTAGGATTTCTATCTTGAATGAAAATAGCGACCAAGGCATGGCCGCTTATTGAATGAACACCCTCATGAGAAGTCGTCAATTTTCTTTAAATTGTGACCATGTGCAGGGCGCAGTTTAATGGGCGACCTTGCGCTAGCCGCTAATTCTTTTAGTGAAATTAATAAATACCACATGTTAAAATTTAATATCTATGAAACGTAGCATTAAAAATTCTGCATGAGCATGATTCTGGAACCTTTATATTTTTATCTGTCTAATCATGTCTTTACTTTCTTAATTATGTGAACTCCAAATATATGAACAATGTTATGTGTCTAGGATTGTATCTGCCCGATGCGTAGCATCAAACAATGAATGGGCAACATTCCCCGAGTCGCTATTTAAAGAATGAGCACCCCTATACGGTGGCGTTGTATTATAAAAAATCTAGTAAATTGAATTTATATTGAAATTCATGAATGTGCGACCTAAATCATGACGTCAATTAAAGAATGAACGCCATCATACATAGTCGCTATTTACAATTATAAATATTAAATTCTGGAATATTCTAGAATTAACGCCCGTATATAGTGTCATTAATTCTTATTATTTTCTTGGAAAATTCTGTTATGATTAAGATTGAACGACCTTTCAGAAAGCCACTATTTCTTGAAATAATGACTTCTGTTGAGGCGCAGATTCCTGTCTCAGTTTTATCGCATTTTCTGGAACATATCGCGGGTCTATTGACACTCTCATCTCACATCCGTAGATGGGGTTTCTGTTTTGATTCTATCGATTATACACTAACTCTCGGTGATGTTTGAACTCTCCGTGGGATATTCCTTCCTTCGGACTGGTTATTTCATCATTGAGACCTCCGTAAGTCTACGCTAGCCTTGGATTCCCACAAGGCAGCCGAGCAAGTTGTACCCTAAAAACACTGGAACCCTTACTTGTCACGTCACTTTGAAGAAACGTGATGCTTAGCCCTCATGGATCACTGTTTCTAGCATCTTGTGAGATGTATGTTCTGTCAGTAATTAGTGACCATGACTTGGGCGCCAAAAGAAATTGGCGACCTGACCAGTGACGTTATTTCCCTGATTTAGCGACCTGAATCTGGGCGCTAATTCATCCATCCTGTACTATTTATAGGAATTAGCGACCGGATAGTGGACGCTATTTCTGTAATTGGTGGCGACTGAGTGGACGCCAATTACCGAGTTTCATGACATGTCACGGTTTTTCATACGGTTTATCGGTATGTCCTACTCGTTCAAGTTCTGTCCTTGAACTCTTTCGTTCGTGAAATCTACTTTATCATCTTACAATGGCTTATTCTTGGAATTCTATATTGGCTATAACTATAGTGGATGTCTAAAAATATACATGACCCAATGCTTGTGCATATAGGGCCCGATCTGGTCCTAGGAGGTGCACCCGAAAGTACTTGTGCCCATGGGAGTTGATTGGTCATGGTGTGGCATTGCACCGAAGTGCATGACTAGCTTGATTTATGGCATTCCACAAACTCTATAGTACTTGACTTGACTTGACATGGTGTACTTGCGTGGCCCAGAATGGGTTTTTACTTGCTCGATATTATAATAGCCAATTCACGTGACATGACTTGATATATTTACATGCTTGACCATCTTGATACATTTTACATGATTATCTTGAAATCTTGCTAGTTCATCTCTATTAACTCTTGATACACTCTCTCTTTCATCGTTATCATGTATACGTACATAGCTAGACACGCATTCATGAACATGTAATTTACTTAAAGCAAGTTTGATCTTGAGATATAATTCCTACTGAGCGTTCGCTCACCCTAGTTTTCACCCTAGTTTTCAGGTAACACCGATGACGAAGCTCATTCGGATGGGGACGGACATGAGTGAAGAGCGTAGAGCCGTTCCAATCATTGGAGTCGTTATGTAGTCATGTCTTTTCTACTTTCTTGAGTCTATCGTTGTAATTTTCCTCTTTATTGAGTCTCAGTTTGTCATTTAGTGTTCTCCTATTTGAAGGTTATGCAATGGTCATACTTATGGACATTGGTATAATTAAAGAATAAAGGATTTGGTTTATTTTCTTACTTTTGCGCACTCTATCTATAAGGTCAAATTCCTTATGCTCTGATTGACATGAATGATGTAACTCGTCACGCGTACCGGGTTCCTTCCGTACTCGGAGCGTGACAGTTTTTGCGGTATCAGAGCCTAGTATATTCAATTCCTAGGAAACCAAGTCCAAGGATAGGTTTATACCCTTACCCGGTGAGATTGGGTAGAGCCATGGGTTAAAGTTAACTTAGGAGCTTAGACCTTTGGATTAATCATATTTTAATATAATTATTTAAAATCTTGTAGGATCATGGCCGCAGAACATGCTCAATGACGCGACATGCAACGCACCGTCCAATGTCTTACCCAGGCGCTACAACAGGTAGCGCAAGGTGGAGCAAACCGTGGAGCAGGATATCTCAATCATAGTTTCCGCAATATGAACCCACCAAAGTTCATTGGCTCAACAGACCTCGACGATGCCGAGCATTGGATCAGGGAGATTGAACGTATATTCCGTGTCATGCAATGCACGGATGAAGAAAAAGTCTTATTAGCGACGTTCCAACTAGAGCGGGACACTCATTTTTGGTGGGAATCTGTAGAAGCTACCTTGCCTCATGATCACATCACATGGGGCGAGTTCATAGAATACTTCAACAATAAATACTTCTCGGACAGGATACAGGAGAAGAAAGCCGTGAAATTTGCCGCACTCAAACAAAGGGCTCTATCTGTAGCCGAATATGAGGCACAATTCCCCCGTTTGTCGAGGTACGCACCGCACCTAGTGGGTACCGAGAAGATGAAAGCTAGAAGATTTCTCAATGGGCTTAGGCCACAATAGACTACCTTGTTAGTCTGTGAGGAATAGGTGCAATGGTGCACACACGGATTTAGAGGGGGGGTGAATGAATTCCCTTTAAAAATTCTACCCAATTTGAACTCTAATTGGTAAGCTATGTGGAATAAAGACTATTCAGTTAATGATTGCGGAATTACACTAATTGACTTAGTTAACTGAAAGAGGCATCAAAAGATATATAGTTAAACCACGATCCTAAGCATGCATCTAGCAAAATCAGAATAAACAATCAAACCACGGCACACAGAGGATTTTTAGGTAGTTCGGTCCTACAGACCTACATCCACCCCACACTCCAACCAGAGTGTGGATTCCGCTGATACACAGCTTAAACTGTTGGGCCTTACAGCTTGCCTACAATCGCTGACTTACAGCTTGCTCCGCTGGGCATTACAGCTTAGCCACCGTTGGGTAATACAGCTTAGCCACCGCTGATTCATAGCTTCAAACCGCTGGGCCTTATAGCTTATGCCACCGCTGATTCACAGCTTCTAAAATGGAATGTAAAATGGAAAAACACGAATGATAAAAATCAGCAACAGAAAGCTGGACATGAAGCACAGTAATGCAGCTCGCTCAGGAGCAGTGTGGTATGGATCTAATCCAGAGGCCACAGATCTTCTTCCTCCTTTGATCTTGCTGCTGCACTCTCTTACGATCTCTTCTCTCAAACCTCTCTCTGATTCTTTCTCTTTCTCTGGTTGCCGCTAACTTTCAGTCACTCTCCTTTCTTTTCTTCTTCTGCTTATGTTTTCTCTAGCTATTCTATGGCTGCCTCCTTATCCCCTTCTATCTTTTTGGTCGCAGAAGATGCCTTCTTATAAGGCTTCAGGCAAGGTTCCCAAGAGCTCATGCGTCCGGCATGTAGAAGGTTCATTTCTGCTTTTTCAGAGAAGCCACGTGTCGGCTATAGATGGGACAATGATCATCGTGGAGGAATGTCCAATGATTGCACCCCTTGGATCACATGCCAATCATTTGTTCTTTTTTAATCCACGAGCTCACGCTTCAGGTGTGAGTTTAAGTGATCACGTGACAGACGAAGATGTCTGCACCTCTGTAGTTCAGATGATCGAGAGTACGCCAAGTTGAAAGAGATGTCTTAGCCTGTAGAAGAAAAGTGAAAACATGGTTAGACCTTATATACGTAGCACAGACAATATGCACTGACTTTATATAGGCCCAAGGCAGATGAAAACTGACTTTATATATGCTCGATAAGAAAAATGCACTGACTTTGTATGCAGGTGACAAAAATGTGCACCGACTTGATATGCATGCAGCAAAGTGTGCACCGACTAGTTATGCATGCAGCAAAGTGTGCACCGACTTTGTATCGCTCATGTTAAAACGTGCACAGACCTGAGTAAACATATATGCACAGACCTATATGCACAATGCAAAAAGAAATGCACCGACCTTCATATGCCTGAATGCAAACATGCACTAACTTATATGCGAAAATGCAAAACGTGCACCGACTTCAAATGCATACCAACAGAGTGTGCACCGACCTTATAACAGCTAGCATAGAAATGTGCACAGACCTTATGCATTGCAGTAAAAACATGCACCGACCTTTATGTATGCATGTGAATAATGATATGCACTGACCTTGATTTGTGCAAAGGATAACATGCACCGACCTTGTTTTTCACAGGGTAGACATGCACTGACCTTATGTGCATGAGGCAGAAATGTGCACAGACTGTATTTGTAGACAAGTAAAATGTGCACCGACGTTACTTGCTAAACAACAAGATGTGCACTGACCTTCTACATGCATGAACAGTAATGTGCACTGACCTGTCTATATGCATGAACAGTAACATGCACAAACTATATGCAAGCACAATGCAAAACCTGCACCGACCTATATGTAGACAGATAGAATGTGCACTGACTTTGGATGGGCAAGATACGAGTGTGCACTGACCTTATTACGCATATATGAAAACATGCACAGACCTTAAGTGTATGAAGCAGACATTGCACCGATCCTTGCATGCGTATATCAAGACATGCACCGACCTCCAATATACGTAAGGTAAAAATGTGAACAGACCTTATGTGGTCACAGCGAAACCTGCACCGACTCTACATGCCCAAAACCTACACCGACTACATGTAAAATGCAAATGTTGCACTGACTTGAGTCTATGCATATGTCAATATGCACTGACCTTATCTTGCATTATGAATGATGTGCACAGACCTTGCTTAGCGCAAGACAAAACTTGCACGGACCTTAAGTGTGCGAGATGAAAGCCTGCACTGACCTCATATGCTCACAGCACATCCTGCACGACTTATATATATCGAAACATGCACCGACTACATGCAATCACAATGCGGACGTGCACCGACCCTATCAAAGACTAAGGCCGATATGCACCGACTTAACTCAGCATAAGGTAAACACCTGCACTGACTTATGTATGCGTATGACATAGATATGCACCGACCACATCAGCAAGTGGTTTGAACTAGCATCGACCTCGGCTGTTTGAAATCACAACTAGCACCGACCTTAGTTTTGCATGATGCAACTGGCGTTGACTCTATATAAGCATAGTGCAGTATGAGGATCATGCACACCACCTGTTCGACCAAATGCCATGCACACAGGTTATTCAGTAAACTGTCATATGGATAGAATTTATGTAGACGCGGTGACTTTATGTACACAGTATTGACTTTACTTTGACTTATGGTTGAGCTGTGATGCATTGACACATATGAACGGTTGTACCATACTTTATGCAAGACTTGTACCATGACATCCACAAACAAGCACATGTGCAGCAATTCATTCCATGTAATTCATCTATACAACAATATGAGCATTGTGTGCACATAACAAGACACTGTATGTAACAAAACCCATGCTGTATGCAATAAGCACATATGGAATCATAAAAACACATATGACATCATACATATGAGTCATAGTGTTTGTCATCATAAAAACAGAATATCCAATAATCTCCCCCTTTTTGATGATGGCAACACTATGAGTCATATGTGTCACGAAAACCAGACAAACCATCATTTCATTCTACCCAAGTGACAACCAAAACATTCTCAGCCTATGACCTTCATAAGACTCAACTCATTCTCCCCCTTTGACTTCATCAAAAAGAGTGGTCAGAATGCACAGATGGAATGAAACCAATGAAGATAGCAGAAATAGAACTCATTCTCCCCCTTTGAAAGATGAATGCATGTCATGTAGAACCTTATGCTTAATCTTCACCCTGACATAATCAGATAAGGCCACAAGCTATCCTCCCCCTTTGAAAAGGAATAAAGTCAGTCTAAGGAAAGCACATTCTCCCGCTTGGACAGAACAGATGAAATGACAGATAATTCTCCCCCTTAGAGAAATAATGAATGCATTCTAGAAAAGAAACTATTCTTCCCTTTGACAAAGCTACTGTGTAGAGATCAGTGAATATTCAAAGAATTTGAGATGAAGAATTTTTCAGAACAATGCCAACTTCATAAAATAATATCTAGATTTCAGAGTCTTCCACTGTAAAGGCTTATGAATTGGCTTTGATTGAAAAGTATGGTTTAAGCATGATGCAATCAGAGTTCTTGTAATAAGATGCAATACTCATATCTGAGACAATTCCTTAATAAAAATGAACTACTTGCTCATATAAAATTCTAGTTCAACCATCTTTCATCTTAATAAGTTTAATTTCCTTTGACTCCTTTAAGAGTAACACAAGGTAGTATTGATATTAAACATTCATGTTTATATCAGAATTTGATTGTTCTTACAGAATTTTCTAATGCAAATATTTTTTAGATTTATCTTATAGAGCATCAGTTTGTTTTTCAATGCGCAATTTTGGGTTAATCAACACCATTTTACATGAGGCACAACACGTCTTAGGTGAAATGACCCAATTACTCAGTGTGATAACTGTATTACTTCTTTACTTATAGAATAGAGGTAGCAATAGAAGCATCTTTTATATGAGGAGACACCTTGGTTAGAGGCCGGAATCCCCAGTTATTCAATACAACCATGCCATTGCTCTACCATCTTTTCACATTATTTTCAAAGATTTTTTAAACAGAGTTAACTGTGGTACTTTATGACACAATCCTTTGGACATGTTTCTCAGTAACCAGAGTCATTGCTCTGTCCACAATCTTCTTATAAATGGTTTCAGACAGATTAAATATTCAAGAACAATACTTAGCCTATGTATTTCAATCAAGATTTCAACTTTTCAGATTTCATGAAGTCTTACATGAACTTATATGAGACAACTAGTTAAGATTTATTAAGAAGATTGAATCAGATATTTTCAGGTCCATTAAGTTCAAACTTAAGAGTACATTAGACTTAAACCAATGCATATCAACAAATATTCTTAAGCCTGTATAATGGAAGGTTCCACATTAAAGATGATTTCAAATTTATGAAGCAGTTCACATGCTGAAGTTTTCTTGAAATCTCAGTTCAGTCATTTTCAGAGCAGCAGCAAACATCAGAAATGTAAACAAGCATGCATAGAAAGTGATGATTTCAAAATTCATGCTTGTTACAGAGTTTATCAAAGTGAATCAAGCAGATTTTCAGGAAGCTTAGTTGATGATCATTAAACTGACAGACATTTCAAGTTATGCAGCAGGAACAATGAGGTTGAGATTGAACAGAAGATCTCCTTCAGCAAATTGAGGAGTGACAAAAAGACAACCATTAGAGATCATCTGATACCAATTGTTGAGTCAACGATATTACAGATATGACAAGATAAATCAGATTGGTGGACAGGAAGAATTCAGACAATTATAAGACTGAAGAATTTGAAATACTCCCCCTGTCTATATGCAGCGAGTCACTTCTTTTTGGAGTTTTCAAAAAGTGATATGCAATGCAGTTACTACATGTATGCATATGCAGTGACTTTCCTAAAAGCATTACATAGACACATGTGGCATGAAAACATGCAAGGGCTAGACAGACTCGCCCTGACTTTATGCAATATATGCAATGAAGGCTAACCATATGATTTTATGACTCAAGCTCATGATCATTCAGACTGCCCTATATGCAATATGACCCATGTTACTAGGCAGAGGACTTGGTCTAAAGAACCACTTCACACATAGTAAGAACCTCCAGACAGATTTCTTCTGCCCTTTAGTAGCTTACCATTTGATATACCATAGTGGTCATGCATGACAATGCAGTACCAACACAGTCCTAAATACATCAGATTGTCAATGACTATATGTCAAACTGATGTGTAAGCAGTCAATTGACATATGCAATTCACATATATGCACAAATATGCAGACTATGCTCATGAGTTTCTAGCATTCTCTATGTATACAATCAATTGTCAAAACATTAATGCATGCAGACGAAAAATGAATTCAACATGTCTTCAATGAATATGTCCACACATAGCTCAATATATGAAGAAGCTCAGATTTTGCAGCGCAAATAACAATGCAGTTAAGAACATGTATGCATAAGATTTTATTTAACAACTTAAGCATGAAATGCATCAAACGAGATTTCTGAAGAAAGCAAGCCTAAAGAATGCAAGAATGTTGCCTGAAGTGTGCAGAAACGGGGTTTTCATACTAAGGTGCCTTGGTTTATTTACCCCTCTTTATTCTTCATCCCAAGGCACACCTGCAAAACACCAAATCATTTGTGTAATACCCCGATTATTTATTAAGTTTTATTGAGCTTTTATTAATTGAAAATTGAATTAAAATGAATTAATGTTTGAATTTCAAAATATTAATATTTAATTCATTAGAAAATAGAACCTATAAAATTCGACTACCTTAGAAAAATCTGTAAAAATAGTAATTAGGTAAAAGATCATTTTTATAGCAATTTTGTCTTCTGGACTTGACCCAAATTAATTACGCAACCTAGTCTAATTAGAGGATTAATCCTGAATTTGACTTCCACCTAACCTTTACCTAATCGTAACTTAAAACGTGAAATTCGACCTTATTACTCAACCAAATGATCTGAAATCAAGGGCAAATGGAAGGCCACGAGGTAAGGAACATTTACCCTCAATCAATTTGACGTAAACCTAGCCCTAAAACGTGCTGCCGACATAGTTTTGGTCAAGTCAAGGATTTCGGCGCCGTTTTTAACACGTAACTTGCAGCGTCGAATACTCCCAACTCCGAAGGATCCAGAAGCCCCATGACCTATAGAAATGTAGCTCTTCGACTCTAGTTTCATTTGGTTGCTGTGGGGTACGTTGAAGTTACAGATCCAAGGAGTTCTTGCTCAATTAGTGGAGGTGGGTCGGCAGGCCGTCGGCTTCTTCTCTTCCTTCCTTGTTCCAACGATTGAGGTAGGAATTCTCAACCAAACTTCGATCATGAGTATAGAAAATTGTTCCTCTCATCGAGCTCTATCCATTGGTGGCAAAAGCCCCAATTTTCATTAGGTATCCATGGAGATATCAAGCTTTTTGTGAGGTGCTGTCAAGCTTGTTCTTTATTCTAGGGTTTCGAATTCTTTCTCCGATTTGAGGTAGGATCTAACAACCAAATCCTAATTAACTTACATGAAGTAATCAGCATGTTGTTAGCTTTTATTCAACGTAGAAACCCCCAATTTTTATTGAGCATGCTTGGTGAATTTCGAATTTTTGTAGAAGTATGTCTAGAACATGATTCATATAGTATTCCTTTAAGCCAGAGCTTGATTGCGGGCTAATTTTGAGTCATGTAACCTGATATTCATGTAGCATATCATACATGGTTGGATTCATAATCGAGTTAGCTTTCTTTTGACGCAAGAAGCCCCAAAATTCATTGCTTATGTTGAGAGAATTGCATGATTTAGTAGAAGTAGGTCAGGAACTAGGGTTTTCATGTATTTATCATGTATAAGTTTAGATTTAATTGATTTCTGTGAAAATTCATGTTTCTAAACTCATGTATCATGACCCTAGAATGTCTATTAGGATTCCTAGATCATGTGGTTTTGATTTCAACTCAATTGGACCTCATTTGGATGAGTTCATGTGTTTTCCGGAGGCAACTCACGTTGCTGTTCTTGCAGGGGTCGACCCCTGGGGTCGACCCATTTTCTGGGCAGCCCAGCAGGCCCGAGGGTCGACCCCAGGGGTCGACCCATCCACTCCCTGCAAGGGGGTCGACCCCAGGGGTCGACCCATGCGCAGGAATGAAGGGGTCGACCCCAGGGGTCGACCCATCCTTCAGAATTTGCTGGGGTCGACCCCCGGGGTCGACCCCCGGGGTCGACCCATTCAGCTGCCAGACCCCATTTTTACAGGGGTCGACCCCAGGGGTCGACCCATGTACCAGAAGCCCAGTTTTCATCGTTTTGCGACCCGTGGATCGATCCGGATCATTAGGGGATCGACCCATTGAACTTAGACCAATTGAAAACTATACTTTTGAAGAACCAGTGACCTGTTCTGGAAACCTTATGATTTCAATTTACATTGGTTCCTACTTACAAATATAATGTAAAAACATGCCGTTTACCATCTTCATTTCGACTCATACATTGGTTAAATAGAAACCCACATAATTAGTGGTTAATGGTGTAATTAAATCTCTGTTAATGCATTCATTTTCCTTCCTGTACAAGCTTGTTCCTTTATCTTATCATCTTGAATCAGCTTTTGGCAATTGTCTTAATGCAAATGATAATGGATAATCTTTGACATATTAACTTGATAATTAGGATTAATATGTTGATTAGCTTGTTAGATAGCTACTGTACTACAGTAGCGCAGCATGATTAACTCTTATTGTGACTTGGTTTTCAATCTTCTTGATGATTGTGCTTACCTTGAAATTCTGAAATGAATCTCCTTCCTACTTGAAATTGTTATTGCTACATGGTTCAAACCTTGGAATTCTGGTCATAAATTGTGGAAGTCTAGATTCATGGGATCTTTAATCCAAAGAAATCAATGCCTGGCAAACAATTAAGGGCTTGGTCTAGTCCTGGGAGGAGCGCCCGAACACTACGTGTACCCCCGGGGAGGTGATTGACTAGGTGTGGCATTTGGCACCAGTACTATGACATGGGTTAAATCTAGGACTGGCCACTACTCTCTACTACTCTCTACTACTTTTCACTTTCCACTCTTCACTGTTCTATACTCTACTTGTTGTCACTTACTTGCTGATTACTTAGATGTGGAAATGAAACTACACACGTGCTTGACATGACTTGAATTATCTCGATATGGCCAACTCTTTATCGTTATCTCCTGTAGTAAATTCTTATCTTTGTTATTCCTCTTAAGTATTACCATTCTATTCCTTTATATTTCTTGACCTTGCGAGATCTTTAATTTTTGTTTCATTATATCATCATTATCCTTTTATTACATTATCCTTTGTAGCATGATATTTTGAAAATGTAATTAAACTGCTAATCACTTATACCTATCTGTTATTTCCTACTGAGCGTTAGCTCATAGTTGTTGTTTCCCCCCTTTTCCAGGCTTTTCAGGTGACGCGCTTACCGATGGGGAAGGGCAGGAGTGATGTTTTGAGTGTATCAGTTAGTTGTGTTTAGAGTGTGTTGTGCTTCAGTTATGTTATTGTGGTTTAGAGTTGTTATCCCAGTTGTATTGAGTTGATTTGAGGATTATGTACCAGTTATGTGTTGTTTAATGGTCAATAAGTTATTTTCATTTCTTAGCATTTGTATATATTTAGATTAGTTCTCTCTCTTTCCAGCTCGTTTCTAACTGTACGTCCCGATATTCCGCGTCGGGGCGTGACAATTTGGCACAAACAGGCACCCAAGATTTCTTGGGTCCTGAAATAACAGAGACACCTTTATTAGGTCTAAATAGTTTTTGTGCTTGAGAGTCATCAAACCTCATCAGATAATAGTTAGACATAGAATGTCATAACTGTCCACAATAATGGCATGATGCAACAGTTTTATAATTCTTCCTATGCACATTACTGTAATCATTGAATCTATGTGCATTTTCATGGAAATTTCTGTTAACAGAATAAGCATTCTGTTTACTGAAACCAGCCAGCCAACAATTAGCAACTCTGTGGCCTGGCTTTCCACAGTTAAAACATGCATGAAATTATTCCTTAATAACAAATTTGTTTTTATCAAAAATGTTTTGATTTGCAGGGAAATTCATAGGTGTAGAGTTAGATCTTTTCCCTTGAGCATACCAACAATCCTTAACTGTATGGCCATGCTTTCTACAGTGAGAGCAAGAAGGAGAATTTTTTCTATGAGAACCTAGCCAGCATTCAGTAGCCTTGTAACCAGGCATGTTACAATTGAAACAAGTGATATGCTGGTTTATTGAGACAGATTTGTTCTTATTAAAATCACGATGGTTTGCTGGGAATTTAGCATGATATGGCTGTGAGTTTTTCTTACCATTTGCAAACCAGCATCGTGCAGCAACATGTCCTACCTTACCACAATTAAAGCATGTTCTACTCCTTTTCTTAGTGGCAAGTAATTTTTTGACATGAAATTCCCTAACGTGCATTCTATTAACATTCAGATCATCCTTTTTCAGCACAGAACAATCATCCATGAAGTGACCATGCTTACCACAGTAATGATAAGAACTACTAGATTTCCTTATAGCATGGTTTCTATCAGATGAGTTTTTAGCATGCATTTTTCCACAGTTCAGTTTCTCCTTTTTATGTGCATGTATGTGTGTGTTCATCCTATTTACAGCATGCAAATTCTCAACATGAGAGTGAATGAGCTTTTTCTACAAACTACCATTCTTTCTGCCCTTTTTAGTTTGTTTCTGATTTGTCTGAACAGTAGCTTGCTTAGGATTCTTCTTAGCCGTGAATTCAAAACAGATGGATTCTTGGTTGTAAGGTTTTTATTTCTATTTGAATTTTCTGGGATGACATTTTTTTTAGGAAAATATTAGAAGTGCTAGCTCCTTCTGAACTTCGCACAAATGTTGTATATAGTTGATTCCTCATAACCCTTTTAATTTTTGAATCACAGCCTACTCCTTCTCTTTGTTCAGTTGCTTCATCATTCAAGAGATCTTTTGACTTCTCTTTATCCTTCAGAGTTTTTGACAGAGAGTCTTTTAGATCACAAATTTCATTTTCTAGAGAAGCAATCTGAATCTCATAACTGGCAATCTCTTGTTCACTGCAATTAACACATTCACTTAGTACTTTGTTAGCAGTTTTATATTCCTCAATTTCTTGTTCCAGATTGCTCAATTTTTTAGATTCTGCATTACAAACAGTTTTCCCTTTTTCTAAGGCAAGCAGTCTTTCAGACGTGGCAGCGTTCAGCTGTTTTAAGCTTTTATTTTCTTCCTTAATTTGATCATTTTGAATTAACCCATTTATTAAAATTTGATCATCTGAATTGGCTTCCGAAGATGGTTTATATTCAGAACTTTTCTTCAGATCTTTTTAAAGTTTTCCAATATTTCTCTGCATCTCCATGTTCACATATTTTATTGCATCAGATTTTTAAGCTATCACATTCTTCTCAACTTCAAGTTTCCTAGATTTTTCTTTACTTTCTTTATAAGATTTTATGAGAGATCCATTTTCAGATTCCAGTTTGTTTAGTTCTAAGTTAACACATTCAAGATCTTCCAGCAATTTTTTATTCTGAACATGATCATCAGTAGAGAAATGATTGTCACTAGTTGAGCTAAGCTTTTCTTCTAGTTCAGAAGTTTCATTTGCAAGTTCTTGATTTTCAGTTTTTAACAATCCAATTTGTTTCTTAAGTATTTGAATATCAGACAGACAATTTTCATGAGATTATTTTATTTTCAAACAATCTTCACAAGATGAGTTTGTACTGTTCTGATCAATTTTCATTTTCAGCTTTTTATGTTGTTTTCTTAATTTTTTATATTCTTCTAACAAGTCAGCTTATGCTTCCTGCCAATCATCTAAAGAGAAATTGTTGAATGGATTTACCTGTTCATCGTCCTCTTCCTGATCACTGCTGTGATCACTGCCTTTAGCCAATAGACATTCTACTTCCTTTTTCTCATGAATAACAATCACCTCATCTAGGATTTCTTTTCCTGATGTGCACCTGAAAGCAAATGGAATTAGATCAATATCAATTGTAGCTTTCAGAATATTTAGAACTATAGAGTTCTCACTTTCCTTTACTTTGTCCTCATGAGACTATTCGGTCTGATTCTGAGGCACTTTATGTGGCCCGTTGGATATAAGACTCCATAAATTGGAATCAATGGAGTTCATGTAAGTGCATAGGCCTCGTAGCCAAGAACAAAAATTAGAATCGTCGAAGATCAACTGAAGAGTCATTGAAAAAGAGTTAAGCAGATTTGAGCGATATACTGAAAGTAATAATGGATGAGCAATGCACCAAAAATAAGATAGCAGGATCCTCTGCAGATCGTTGGATTTGATCAATCAAAGACCCGCTCTGATACCAATTGTTAGTCTGTGAGGACTAGGTGCAATGGTGCACACACAGATTCAGAGGGGGGGGGGTGAATGAATCCCCTTTAAAAATTCTACCCAATTTGAACTCTAATTGGTAAGCTATGCGGAATAAAGACTATTCAGTTAATGATTGCAGAATTACACTGATTCACTTAGTTAACTGAAAGAGGCATCAAAAGATATGCAGTTAAACCACGATCTTAAGCATGCATCTAGCAAAATCAGAATAAACAATCAAATCATGGCACACAGAGGATTTTTAGGTTGTTCGGTCCTGCAGACCTACATCCAACCCACACTCCAACCAGATTGTGGATTTCGCTGATACACACCTTAAACTACTGGGCCTTACAGCTTGCCTACAACCGCTGACTTACAACTTGCTCTGCAGGGCATTACAGCTTAGCCACTGCTTGGCAATACAGCTTAGCCACCGCTGATTCATAGCTTCAAACCGCTGGGCCTTACAGCTTATGCCACCGCTGATTCACAGCTTCTAAAATGGAATATAAAATGGAAAAACATGAATGACAAAAATCAGCAACAGAAAGCTAGACATGAAGCACAGTAATGTAGCTCGCTCAGGAGCAGTATGGTCTGGATCTGATCCAGAGGCCATAGATCTTCCTCCTCCTTTGATCTTGCTGCTGCACTCTCTTACGATCTCTTCTCTCAAACCTCTCTCTGATTCTTTCTCTTTTTCTGGTTGCCGCTAACTTTCAGTTGCTCTCCTTTCTTTTCTTCTTATGTTTTCTCTGGCTATTCTATGGCCGCCTCCTTATCCCCTTCTATCTTTTTGGTCGCAGAAGATGCCTTCTTATAGGGCTTCAGGCAGGGTTCCCAAGAGCTCATGCGTCCGGCATGTGGAAGGTTCATTTCTGCATTTTTAGAGAAGCCACGTGTCGGCTATAGATGGGACAATGATCATCGTGGAGGAATGTCCAATGATTGCACCCCTTGGATCACGTGCCAATCATTTGTTCTTTTTTAATTCACGAGCTCACGCTTCAGGTGTGAGTTTAAGTGATCACGTGACAGACGAAGATGTCTGCACCTCTGCAGTTTAGATGATCGAGAGTATGCCAAGTTGAAAGAGATGCCTTAGCCTGTAGAAGAAAAGTGAAAATATGGTTAGACCTTATATACGTAGCACAGACACTATGCACTGACTTTATATAGGCCCAAGGCAGATGAGCACTGACTTTATATATGCTCGATAAGAAAAATGCACTGACTTTGTATGCAGGTGACAAAAACGTGCACCGACTTGATATGCATGCAACAAAGTGTGCACCGACTAGTTATGCATGCAGCAAAGTGTGCACCGACTTTGTATCGCTCAAGTTAAAACGTGCACAGACCTTAGAAAACATATATGCACAGACCTATATGCACATTGCAAAAAGAAATGCACCGACCTTCATATGCCTGAATGCAAACATGCACTGACTTATATGCAAAAATGCAAAACGTGCACCGACTTCAAATGCATACCAATAGAGTGTGCACCGACCTTATAACAGCTAGCATAGAAACATGCACAGACCTTATGCATTGTAGTAAAAACATGCACTGACCTTTATGTATGCATGTGAATAATGATATGCACTGACCTTGATTTGTCCAAAGGACAACATGCACCGACCTTGTTTTCCACAGGGTAGACGTGCACTGACCTTATGTGCATGAGGCAGAAATGTGCACCTACTGTATTTGTGGACAAGTAAAATGTGCACCGACGTTACTTGCTAAACAACAAGATGTGCACGGACCTTCTACATGCATGGAAAGTAATGTGCACTGACCTGCCTATATGCATGAACAGTAACGTGCACAGACTATATGCAAGCACAATGCAAAACCTGCACCAACCTATATGTAGACAGATAGAATGTGCACTGACTTTGGTTGGGCAGGATACGAGTGTGCACTGACCTTATTACGCATATATGAAAACATGAACAGACCTTAAGTGTATGAAGTAGACATTGCACCAATCCTTGCATGCGTATATCAAGACATGCACCCACCTCCAATATGCGTAAGGAAAAAATGTGCACAAACCTTATGTGGTCACAGCGAAACCTGCACCGACTCTACATGCCCAAAACCTACACCGACTCTATATGCTCACAACAAAACTTGCACCAAATACATGGAAAATGCAAATGCTGCACTGACCTGAGTCTATGCATATGTCAATATGCATCGACCTTATCTTGCATCATGAATGATGTGCACAGACCTTGCTTAGCGCAAGATAAAACTTGCACCGACCTTAATTATGCGAGTCAAAAGCCTGCACTGACCTCATATGCTCACAGCAAATCCTGCACGACTTATATGTATCGAAACATGCACCGACTACATGCAATCACAATGCGGACGTGCACCGACCCTATCAAAGACTAAGGCCGATATGCACCGACTTAACTCAGTACACGGTAAAAATATGCACTGACTTATGTATGCATATGACACAGATATGCACCGACCACAACAGCAAGTGGATTGAACTAGCATTGACCTTAGCTTTGCATGATGCAACTGGTGTTGACTCTATATAAGCATAGTGCAATCTGAGGATCATGCACACCACCTGTTCGACCAAATGCCATGCACACAGGTTATTCAGTAAACTGTCATGTGGACAGAATTTATGCAGACGCGTTGAATTTATGTACACAATATTGACTTTTCTTTGACTTATGGTTGACCTGTGATGCATTGACACATATGAACGGTTGTACCAGACTTTATGCAAGACTTGTACAGAGATATCCACAAACAAGCACATGTGCAGCACTTCATTCCATGTAATTCATCTATACAGCAATATGAGCATTGTGTGCACATAACAAGACACTGTATGTAACAAAACCCATGTTGTATGTAATAAGCACATATGGAATCATAAAAACTCATATGACAACATACATATGAGTGATAGTGTTTGTCATCATCAAAACACAATATCCAACATACCCAACTAGCGCCGATAGACATTCAAGTCTTTTCGGAGATGATAAGGTGAGCCCAGCTGCTAGAAGATGCCACGGAGCTATCCGACCGGATCCATGGAAAGGATAAAAAGGAGTATGTTATGAGCTCTGGCACTTTCAAGACGACCTTCAATAAGAAGAGGTCTAGCAACGGAGGAGATTCCTCCCAAGAGAAGAAGTTCAAGAAGAATAGCAAGCCCTTCTCCATTACTACCACACCTTCCAAAGAGGTGTGTAAACATTGCGACAAGGCCGGCCATAAGGCCGAAGAATGCTGGAGGAGATTGGGAGCATGTTTTCGATGCAAGAGCCGTGATCATCGGATTCCCAACTGCCCCCTACTTAATGATCAAGCCAGAGACGATAAGCGCCCGGTGAAGAAGAAAGGATGTCTCCAAGCTCTTCAAGAGGCGGAGCAAGATGAAGGCGAACTGGTGGAAGGTACATTAAAGATTTGTTCCAAGTCTGCTCGTGTCTTGTTTGATACCGATGTGTCACATTCTTTTATTTCCAAGAAGTTTGCCGATCCATTACATATGGAACCGGAGTGGATAGATCTAGTTATTTCAACTCCTCTCAGAAACGAATCTGAGATTTCACATCACTATTTAAATTGTGAAGTTATGGTAAAAGGGAAAAATCTACCTGCTGACCTGATATGCTTAGATATGGACGGGTATGATGTCATACTAAGAGCCGATTGGCTATCCACACACAAGGCAGTTGTAGATTGTTGGAGCGGCAAAATAACTTTTAAGGAGTTCCTGGAACTTGTCTACACTAGTCCTCGAAGTCGAAACAAGTCACCCCTTATTTTGGCCCTCCGAGCTAGTAAGCTCTTAAGAAAAGGATGCGTGGCTTTCATAGCATTCGTGTTGCCACGGAAGTTAAGGAGTCTAAGATAAAAGACATCCGAGTGGTTTGGGAATTTCCCGATGTGTGACGACCCGGATCTCGAATACCGGATATACCCGATAAGACTACCGAGTAAACCCGATACCACTTGGAACCCGTGAAGCCTCCCAAGAGCTGTAAAGCTCCAAAGGGAAAAAGGATTATCCTGTAGTACATTGAAGCCACAGAGATATAACAGTAAGTAATTAAATTTCATTAGATCGGTTTACTAAAGTAGCGGAAATAAAATTACTTTTTAATTAGCAGTTATAGATTTCAATTATACTAGAGTCCAGTCCAAGAAATGAAAGGCAAGTACAGTCTAACAGAAAAGAAAGACGTACCCTGAGGTTGGGGGAAGCCCGACACAGGTACCGCTGGCGACTACGAACACGCCACACCAGGAACCATGGAAGCAGAACAACATCACCCGCCTGAAAAGCAGGGGTGAGCCTCGTGTCACTGGTGCAGTAGGGGTCACGCGGATCCGCACTGAAAAACAACGCAGTAACATGCTAAAATAGCAGGAGTAGAAAAGCAGGAAAACTACCACTAGAAAGCTGTAAAAGAAGACTGGAACGGGAGGAGTAGGAACAGCTAAAAGAAAAGGGAAAAGCCGTACCAAACAAAACACGGCTACCGAACTAACCTCGACCCCTAAGCTACTCCAAAAAAAAACAGTAACAGATGGGTAAACTCAGAACTGACAAAGTTAGGAGTTATCGATCTGTTGACAAGCACGAGGCCCAAGACGAAGGCCTACAAGACCAGACAACAAGTCTAGGAAAAGACCTAGACAGACACAGACGGCCTAAAGCACAGACGACTCGAGTGCCATGCACGCTCTTCTAGATACGACCACACACGACTAGAACGTCGTGCACACGACACAATACTGACCTCGGGCAAGACCACGAGAGGGCTAACCCGGAAAGGTCACGACGTGCGAAAAACACGAGAGTCACATGTTACGTGACGAAAGTACCTTCTCACTAGAAGAACAGCCAGCTGCGTCCACTGACGTCTTATGCTGCGCCTACAAGCGTCTCGTCTACTATGCTGCCTGAAGCACGACAGAGACTAAGACACACTCAGAACCAAAACAGGACTACAGTAACGAGTGACTAGACAGGGGAACGCCCGTCGGCGTCAGCCCAAAGCCCCTGACCACGTGTGCACACACTGACTCTTGCTGGAGAGCCAGGCCTCTAGTTAGTTTTCCCCACCCAGTAGGACGCCACTGTACAATAGGGGCCCTCGGAAACTAGCTTACAAACCATATTTCGAGAACTGCCCTGCCACAAGGGCCGACACGCCGTAACGTGTCGTAAGGCTACGACTAGTGGAGGATTACAAGACACAGACTCCAAAACACGAGTGTCAGAGTACAGATAGGCAAAGAAGCACTGTCGTACATACTACGAAGCATAGGACACGAGGTAGCATACCAGACTACCATCGGACTCAGGATAAGGCAACTAGACCTGAAAACATAACGATCATTGAGTCTCACGACTCGGAGTCAAGATCGTTGTACAAAGCGGAACAAGCCGCCAATCGGTCTATTCCTAAGCTAGAGGAAACAACATGACCGCGTAAAACAACACACGGGGACATGAGGGAACACCAAGACCCTCAACACATCTGGACATGTAAATCGAGGTGAAATGATACCTCGAGGCATCCAGAACCACGTCTCAAACTGGACAGAACCGTCGAGACACACAAGGTTACCTGTCAACCACTGGGTCACCTCGGGTTGACCGGAACAAGACAATGACGGCTCTATAGTAGGAAAGCAAATCCTACCTCAAGCAAGAAAACTCTTGGCTACCTTATAGCGTGATCTTAGCCATCATAGGACATCAAAAGATATCCACGGGAACGGTAAACCACAAGGTTAAGCCAAGATATACAGAAATCGAAACGACAGGAAACGACACTCTGGGCATAAGCGATCCATCATTCAGCTGCTAGGGAAACCAAGCAGTCAAGGAGGAAACCGCAATGCACATAGAGACAAGGACACTGGCAGTTAGGGGTAAGGCCACGAGGCGACTGTAGCAGTCCAGGATGAACAACTAGACTCAGTCAACTCCAGTTGACCTACCCAACGAACCACCAAGCGGATTTATAGAAAATCTGCGACACGGACTAGGCGGTCCAAGAGACAACCTTCACACCAACCGCCCTCAGACATCGACCTAAGACAAACGACTCGTAGTAGCCTAAGGAAGGCGAGCTACAGCGAAGAAAGGCAAGAAGGTTGGACTGCCAAGGCCAACCGACTTAAATCTTGACTAGGTCTACAACCACGGTAACATGAATACCGAGGTAGACCATAGGTCGTCGAGACCATTCCCTCAAAACGGGAACTCAAGGAAGGCCACTCACATGCGGGGGAACTCCACCGCGCTCACACCGACTCACGGTAACTCGATCGAGTGTAACACAAAGCTCGAAACACACATGCCTACGGGCACACTAATCGAGGTAACACGGCACCTCTCAACACCCCAGAAACATGGACACGGGACCCACAGGTTGTCCGGGACACTCACGAGGCCATAGGTCGGTCATTGGGTCTCAACCGGACCGACCAGGACTCGAAACGGGCAGAAGCAGTGAAATCTGGTCGACTTGAGCCCTGGGGTCGGTCGACCGGACAGGGTCGGTCGACCGGCCCAGGTGGTCCGGTCGACCGGACCAACGGCTGAACCGACATGGTTAAATGGGTTTCTACCGGTCAACCGACCCATCAGGTCCGGTCGACCGGTCACGGTGAAACATCGGCAGAACTTTGACGTTCGAGCCCGATTCCACGCCCCGTTCGATTCCGATCGAAGGGGGAAACATCCATAATGAGAATACCGACCTTCCACACTCCAGAAGGGATCAAAAAGACGCACAAACAGCTTGAAACGGGTAATTCTATCGAATTGAGCCTAATAGAGTCACCGGGGTTCCCGGGCTCGTACTGGACCCAAATGACAACCGATCGACATGAAATCAGCGAATCTGGAACGCTGGAATTCCAGGCGTTCGATTGATACCAACTGATTTAAAAATCGTCGCCATTTTCCGACGAACCCTGCGAACACCCCTAAAGTGTGATTTTACCGAAACTGAGTGAAACCCGCTCAAACTTACACCGAACAACGTGAAATTGTAGGGAAAATGCAGAGGAGAAGTAGAGCTTCCGTCACCCTACCTCCACCGAAGATTCCATGCACCGAAGTGACTAAACCGCGTCAAAAACTACGTCGCGAGCTCGACCATCGGCTTTGAATCAACCGTTTGGGATCACGCCAGAAACAGTCCGATCCTCGCCCCATCGTGCACCCGACCACTCCTACAGCATCACCTCTGCCTGCCCGAGCGTCCTCCGTCTGCAACCGGAGCCGGGAGGGTGAGAGAAGAGAGAAAACGGGGGACAGAGGCGGTCACGTCGGTGAATGAACGGGAGGAGAGAGGAATGAAGAAAAAGAAAGAAAAAGGAAAAAAAGAAAAAGAAATTAGAAAATTTCCTAATTTCTGAAAAATCTGATATTAGCTCAAAAATGCACTAATTCAGAAAAATATGTAAAAATAGTTGAAACGATCCTCGGGAAGAGTACATCGCAACTGTGGCGTCCACGAGTCGATGAATTGAGAAATAAACTCACCGCAGGGTTCCATAGCTTGTACGAGAGAAAAACTCACACGGAGCGTAAAACTCAACTCAGGACCCACAAAAGCGATTCGAAACTCTCCGAAAAGGATTCGAAAGACCCAATAAGAATCCAATAAAAATCTAGGGCATTACACGATGTGTTTCCAGAAGATTTGCTCGGATTACCCCCACAAAGAGAAGTGGCCTTCACCATCGATCTTATCCTTGGTGCTGGCCCGGTCTCTAAGGCACCTTATAGGATGTCCCCCGCCGAGCTTAAGGAATTGAAGGAACAATTGATGGAGCTCTTGAAGAAAGGATTCATCAGGCTGAGCACTTCCCCATGGGGAGCGCCTGTGTTATTTGTCAAGAAGAAGGATGGATCGATGAGACTTTGCATCGACTATCGGCAGTTGAACCATCTTACCATCAAGAACAAGTATCCACTGCCAAGGATCGATGAATTATTTGATCAGATATCTGAAGTCAAGTATTTCTTGAAGATTGATCTCAGGTTGGGATATCATACATTAAGAATAAAGGATGAGGATATACACAAGATGACATTCCGGAGCAGGTATGGGCATTACGAATTTATTGTTATGCCTTTTGGACTAACGAATGCCCCTGCAGCGTTTATACAGTTGAAGAACAGTATATTCATGCCTCATCTAGATCAATTTGTAGTGATCTTTATCGATGATATATTGATATATTCAATGACCGAAGAAGAACATGAAGAGCATTTGAGGATTTCATTGTAAATCTTATGGAAGAATCAACTTTATGCCAAGCTGAGTAAATGCGACTTCTGGCTCGAGGAAGTATCTTCTTAGGGCATGTGATTTCGAAGGATGGGATTTCTGTTGACTCGTCAAAGGTCGAGGCTGTGAAGAATTGGGAAAGACCTACAAATGCCACTGAGATCCAAAGTTTCTTAGGTCTAGCTGGCTATTATAGGCGATTCGTCAAGGATTTCTCCAAGTTCGCCGTTCCTCTTGCTAGGCTGATCCACAAGGAGATTCCTTATAAGTGGGACGAAGACTATGAGAAAAGTTTTCAAGTCTTGAAGGATCATCTGACAACTGCCCCAGTCTTGGCATTACCTATTGAAGGAGAGAAGTTCGAGGTATACATCGATGCGTCTGGCATTGGCCTCGGATGTGTGTTAATACAACATGGGAGGGTCATTGCTTACTCTTCCCGACAACTAAAGAAGCATGAGGAGAACTACCCAGTGCATGACTTAGAGTTGGCCGCGGTAGTATTTGCCTTGAAAATCTGGAGACACTATCTCTACGGAGAGCAGTTTACCATGTACTCCGATCACAAGAGTCTCAAGTACCTATTTTCTCAAAAAGAATTGAATATGAGACAAAGTCGTTGGCTAGAATATCTCAAGGACTTCGATTTCACTATACAATACCATCCTGGAAAGGGTAATCACGTAACTGATGCCCTTAGTCGAAAGCCAAGAGCGTTATTAGCCAACTGTATGATCCAGGAGTGGAAGATGCTAGAACAATTCACTAAGCTTAATATAAGCATGGACAAGGAGAAAAAGTGTATTACTCTATCACACATGAGAATACAACCGGATCTACTCTCCGAAATCAAAGGACTTCAAGACAATGACCCGATGCTGGTAGAAGTTAAGGGCAAGTTAGAAGAGCAACTTGATTTCAAGCTAGCATCTGATGGAAGTTTGTTGTTCCGAGAAAGGACTTATGTACCGGATTGTCCAGAATTAAAGAAGAAAATTTTAGAAGAAGCTCACAGATCAAGGTACACAATTCATCCCAGATCGACCAAGATGTACCAGGACTTGAAACAGACCTTTTGGTGGTCCAACATGAAAAGGGAGGTAGCGGACTTTATTTCTCACTATCTCACCTGCCAACAAGTCAAGGCGGAACTCCAAAGGCCTGCTGGTAAGCTACATCCTCTGAACATTCCCAAGTGGAAGTGGAAAGATATCGGCCTGGATTTCATAATGGGTCGGTCTAAATCTTGAGGACGACATGATGGAATATGGGTCATTATAGATCGGTTGACCAAGTCGGCACACTTCTTGCCTATAAAGAGCCGATGGTCACTCGATATTCTAGCTGCATTGTACATCAAAGAAGTCGTTAGACTACATGGAGTTCCTATTTCGATCGTTTCTGACTGAGACCCACATTTCACTTCTCACTTTTGGAAGAGTCTACAACACTCGTTGGGGACAAGACTCAACTTTAGTATAATTTTTCATCCTCAAACGGATGGTCAGACCGAGAGAATGAATCAAGTTAAAGAAGACATGCTATGAGGTTGTATCATTGATTTCGGTGGAAGCTGGCATGATCACTTGCCCCTTGTCGAGTTTGCATATAACAACAGTTACCAGGCAAGTATCCAAATGGCACCTTTCAAGGCATTATACGGAAGGAGTTGCCGATCACCCTTATGTTGGGATGAAGTTGGCGAAAAGCAACTACTAGGCCTGGAGATGGTAAGGGATACCACCGAGAAGATTCAACTCATTAGGGAGAGACTCAAGATGGCTCAGTCTAAACAAAAGACTTACGCCGATATTAGAAGGAGAGATCTCGAGTTCCAAGTTGGAGATCACGTCTTTCTTAAGGTTTCCCCAGGCCGAGGCATTAGAAGATTTGGTGTTAAGGGCAAGCTTATGCCAAGATATATCGGTCCCTTCGAAGTACTAGAAAGAGTTGGAGAGGTTGCCTATCGAATCGCCTTGCCCCCGCAACTATCCGAATTACACAATGTATTCCACATATCTATGCTCAAGAAGTATCTTCATGATCCATCTCACATCATAAATCACGATAACCTGGTGATACAAAAGGATCTCACTTTTGAACAAAAGCCTTTAAAGATCCTTGATCGCGAGGTTCGTGTGCTGAGAAACAAGACGATTCCCATGGTAAAGGTACAATGGAGCAAGTGCTCAAAACAAGAAGCCACATGAGAGACCGAAGAGTCTATGAAGAAAAGATTCCCAGACTTACTTCAAAGTTGTAAGTATTCTGCACCCTCCATATTTATATGAAACTAAATTTGGGGACCAAATTCTTTTAAGTGGGGGAGGGTGTAGCAACCCGGATAAATTAAGGGAAATAAAATTTCTAAATAAATAAGACCTCCAATTAAATAGTCAAAGGGCCCAAATCAAACAAATTATAAAGTCCCAATGCGGAAACCAAAAGGCCTTAACCTTTATATGGGTCTCAAAACACAACCCTTTTACTTAAACAAATGGGCCTTAATAACCTTAACCCACACACACATATGGGCCTATATATATATATATATATATATATATATATATATTGGATAAAGTGACTAATCCCGATGGGCCTTGAAAGCCCATAACCCTTCCTACGTCCAAAGGAAATGTAGGATATATATATACATATTATTCCCATTCGAAGCTTGCATGCCTTAGGGTTTTGGGACCAATCGGGAAGGTGGCTGCGGATTAGGATGGGAAGAGATTAACATGGAAACTCTAAACCTTTTAGGATTCTTATATGGAAAGACTTATTCCCAATAGGATTCTAAACCCAAACAATATATATATATATATATATAACCCTCATCGAGCAAGCAAACATCTTTTGCTTTGCTATTTCTATTCCTTCTATTCGACAACGACCTACTACTCTGTGAAGAAGAGTTCTTCTTGTTCCTTCTGATACGTGCATCCTGCAGATATTAGTGAAGTTTGCTTCTCCTTTCTTCCTCCTGTTGTCGTTCAAGCTACTGTGGTGAAGAAGCTGCAGTGCTGCTACTGCTACTGCTGCTAGTACATGGAGGAGAATCCGCTCCTACCTCTGCTTCCCGTGCGTGAAGAGGAACTCGCTTGCTTCCTTTCCTCCAGTCGAATAGTCCTCCTGCTGCAGTTGCTGTGAAGGAGTTTTCTTCTTCCTCACTACCGTGGCTGTTGTTATCTGCTACTGCTGCTCTTATTGATTCTCGTATTTCTCTATTCATCGTCCAGATCAACCAAAAAGGTAGGTTTTCTCAATATTTGAGGTACAAACCCGTAATATAAATACAACGCATGCATATAATGGGTTAGCATAGTTTTATATCTCATGTCAATCATTTTACGTAGTTTTTTTTAGGATCTCTATCTTGAATGAAAATAGCCACCAAGGCATGGCCGCTTATTAAATGAACGGCCTCGTGAGCAGTCGTCAATTTTCTTGAAATTGCGACCATGTCCAGGGCGCAGTTTAATGGGCGACCTTGCGCCAGCCGCTAATTCTTTTAGTGAAATTAATAAATACCACATGTTAAAATTTAATATCTATGAAACGTAGCATTCAAAATTCTGCATGAGCATGATTCTGGAACCTTCATATTTTTCTCTGTCTAATCATGTCTTTACTTTCTTGATTATGTGTCACGCCTCGACATTATGCAGCGAAAAATAATCGGGAACGTGAACAGTCAGCTAGTACGCCTCAAGCGAGCAATATAATCAGAGCGCTAACACATTCACACCTAAGAAATGAATGCACATAATGATTGATCAAAAATATAACTTTTATTGATAATGATAATCAAATTACAATGGTATTTGACTCAATTCAGTAGACTCAAGTAAAGGAAAAATACAAAGACTCGACTTGACTTACGACTCTACTAGGTCTTCTCTCGATCTTTCAATCACACCCGGATCCATCACTTGAATAGTTTGAGTCCGACCCGCTAGAATTTCTTGAAAAAAATTGGAAAAGTAGGGAATGAGCATACGTGCCCAGTAGGTATCTTCGTATCAACATGAAGGCAATGTTTAAGTAATTAACATTTTAGCTCTATAGTAAAGATAAATGAAATATGGTAAAACATGCAGTGTAAAACCAAAGTAACACAAGTAACATGATACGATTAAGAATGAGAACTGAGAACATGATTGAGCAAGTATATAGCAAGAATGTAAGTTTGGCCTTTCATGAACAACAATGTACTTTTTCATAACCATAAAGGCTATGTACTAGAAAGTCATGTAACGAGAATGTAACGAGTATTCGTGGATTTCACTAGTTTATAGAAAAAGTACTCCCAGGGCAATGCGACGCTAGTGTTTATCATATCCCATGATTTACAATATGTTTTTGACTATCTGTTGAGGGGACTAGAGTGGAGCCCTTGGACACTGTCCATGCCCGCTCTTGCATCTTCAAGTTATAAATCAAGCTACTTCCACGAAAATATAAATATGGCCAATAATGTAACAAGTTCAAACTATGGTTCCATGATAATAAATATCAAGGTAAGAACGCTTCAATTAAGAATATACGAGTTCAAAGACTTGAGTTAGAACTAGGTTATGCCATGAAAAAAATTCGGCAGCATAACGACATATTCTTTTCTTTCCATAAGTTATTAATATCTTAGTTGACAAGTGTTAAGTTCAAAGCAATCATTAGACCATCTAGAAACTTGTAAAACCCAACCCAAAGGTCAAATCTCGGGTTAGACAGGGTTAAGGATCAAGCGGTCGTTTACTGGACCGTTTACAGACTCAAGCAGTCTAGATAGGACCATTTAAGACAGGCATGCGGTCCAGGCAGGACCGTTTGGAAACAAGATCGATGAAACGAATGAACCGGCACCATGCGATCTAAACAGGGCTGCTAGGAGTCCTTGACGGTCAGATAAAGGTCCGCTAAGTGCCTCTGGCGGTCGTCCACATGCCGCTAAGGTCCAGAACACCAAAAACACCGGTTAAGTGCTTTCTAACAATTGGGTTTTAAGGGTACAACCAGCTCGGCATCCTAGTGAGAATCCCAGGCTCGCGGAGTCTTACAGAGACCTTGAAACAAGATCACCTAGTCCGGTGGAAGGAATATCTAACGGAGAGGATCACAAGTCCAACATTTGTGTGCTTAATGTGCAACGTGTAACTAATGACATCATATCAAAATACGTGTCATGTACTTAAGAATATGACTCATAGATAAGAAAGGATCGTGGCAAAACAGTGATCATATCAAACTAGATAAGTCCATGAATCATATGAAATTAAGATAAATACAAAACTATATGGTTTTGGCATGAAATTAACTTAATAGTCAAAATAAAGTCTTAATCATGCTCATGCTAAATTCTGGGTATTTAACAGGAAAATGAAGCATAATTTTAAGTGACAAATAATATAATTATAGGGTTACTAATGTGTAATGTTCAACTAGGCTCAGACTAGTTCTCAGAACCAGAAAACGGTCAAGGACTAGCCGTCATAGAAAAAAATGGTCTTGTGATAGGCTGCAAGGAAGGGGTTTAGACGGTCATTTACTAGACCTCAAAGATTCCCTTGCGGTCCCTTTTAGGCCGCTTTTTGCTTGTCTGGCAGAAGCTATCAAACAACGAATAAATGTTAAACTTAGGACAAGTTATGCATGTAATTCATCGAATCATGCGGTGAAACTATGCTTGAAAGGAAATAGACCAGGAGCATGCATGGGTTAGCGTGACATAGACAAGAATCCTTTATCTTAGTTACACTAGGGCTAAGTTCATGCATGGAAAATAAAACTAGATGGGCAGTCCCAATAATACAATAAATACTCCCAGTAAAATGCATGGAATCGACTGCAACATGAGGGCTTTTACTCCTAAGATCATATTTAAACCATTCATGAGATAACATACTTCTGTTCTGGGCTTTAGACTTCAAATTTAGGGCTGAAGTCGACCCTAGTTTCTGCTCGTTCTGAACTAAACCAGCAACTTCTTGCATTTCTAACTCCTGATTCCCTTCACCTATGATGACGAAAATTGGAGGGTAGAAAGAGGGTACTAAGGTGAAAAAATAAGTCTAAAAACTCTCTTCTAATTACCTCATTTAGGACTTCTAATCTGCTGATCTTCTTGGGTCGTTCGCACAAGTTCTTGGGTTACTTGCACTGAACTAGCGTCTTTGCAGGCCTCTAACTTCTTATAGGCTTGATCTCCTAGAATGAAATTTTAAGGGAAGTTAGACCTTACTATAATGAATGAAATCTTCTAAAGAACATACCTCAAATAATGCTTCCTTACCTTAGTTCCACGCGAGCGAAAAGTAAGGGTCGCACATGTGAAGCATATGATCTATTTATAGGGTTAACTAGGGTTTTGAGGATTTGAACGAACCTGGAGTCCCAATTAGACCTTCCATTCGATCCTGACACCTTCTACACCCTTCCAATTAACAGGTAACATCGATCCCAAATGATTTGGATGCCAAAGATTCAAGCTTTGCACGTTTTCATTCATTCACGGAATTTGGAGGGCGTAGCGGTCATGTGAGGACCGCTATGGTGGCCCTGGCGGTCTCGCGATAGACCACTAGGTTTCATAAATTATGAAATTTTTGGATTTTCATATTATCCCTCCATTTATCTCCTAATTGAAGTGTATATCCAATTTTAAATCCGTAAATCACTTAATTTACGTTTCTATTAATGGGCTTGGGTCTAAAAGGTCTTAAAAATGGGTCTTTGGGCCTATTTAAGTTGGGCTTAGGCCTTTAGTTGATATAGGGCTCTTAAAGGAATTAAAAAAATCCGTAATTCTTCTTAATTACTTATTAAGCCTTTAAAAATGTCTAAAAATTTATTATTTAATCCAAAAAGTTCCTAGAAAATTCTCGGGCGTTACACCCTCCCCCACTTAAAAAGAATTTGGTCCCCCAATTCATCGTAACAAGATTTTCTAAAGAGAGTGTACTTACATTCAAATATCTCTGAAAATCTTTTGCGCATGGTTTCTTCGGTTTCCCATGTTACTTCATGTGGCCATAATTTGGTCCATTGGACTTTGACCATAGGAATGGTCTTACTCCGAAGTTGATGTACTTCCCGTTCAATTATCTTGATTGGCTTTTGCTCGTACGTCAAATCCTTTTTAATCTCTAGATTGTCATAAGTTATGACATGAAATGGATCGGAGACGTACCTTTTGAGCATTGAGATGTGAAATACATCATGGACTCCAGCTAATCGAGGGGGTAAAGCTATTCGATATGCGACTTCACCAATCCTTTCAAGAATTTCAAAGGGGCCAATGAATCTCGGAGTGAGCTTGCCTTTGATATCAAATCTTCAAATACCTCGACCTGCAGAAACCTTAAGGAATACATGGTCTCCTATTTGGAATTCCAGGACGCGCCTTCTGTTATCGACATATGATTTCTGCTTATCTTGAGCCATCTGGAGTCTCTCTCGAATAAGCTTTATCTTCTCGGTAGTATCCCTAATGATGTCAGGTCCGAGAAATTACCTTTCTTCTACTTCATTCCAGCAAATAGGTGAGCAACAACTTCTTCCATACATTGCCTTGAACGGAGCCATTTGTATGCTAACCTGGTAGCTATTGTTGTATGAGAATTCCACTAGAGGCAAGTGGTCGTGCCAACTCCCTCCAAAATTAATAGCACATGCCCTAAGCATATCCTCTATCACCTGATTTGTCCTTTCAGTTTGACTATCAGTTTGTGGATGGAACACAGTGCTAAAGTTGAGTTGGGTCCCTAATGAACGCTGCAGACCCCTCCAGAATTGTGATGTAAACCGAGGGTCTCAGCCAGATATAATGGTGACAGGGACACCATGTATGTTGACAATTTCCTTTGTGTATAGTGCTGCTAATACATCCACATACCATCGACTTTTGATTGGCAGAAAATATGCAAATTTAGTCAATTGGTCTATAATCACCCATATACCATCGTGTCCACCTTTTGTCTTAGGTAAACCCATAATGGAATCCATCCCTATACTTTCCCATTTCCACTCAGAATATCCAAGGGATGTAGTTTTTCGATAGGCTTTAAATGTTCTGCCTTTACTTGTTGACAAGTGAGGTAGCGAGATACAAAGTCCACTACTTCTCTTTTCATGTTGGGCCACCAGAAGTTTCTCTTTAAGTCTTGGTACATCTTGGTAGCACCAGGGTGAATAGCATACCTTGATTTATGAGCTTCTTCCATGATCAATTTCTTAGTGTCAGCATGATCCGGCACATAGATTCGATCTTTGAACAATAGTCTTCCATCATTTGAAATGGAGAATTCCGACCTTTGATCAATATTAGCCTTGATCTCCATCAATGTGGGGTCATTTTCTTGCAATTTGACTAGATCTTCAATTAATGTAGGTTGTGACCTTATATTCACAATTATACATCCTTCCTCTTCTTTATCAACATCGAGATTCAGATGAGCAAAATCCTCGATAAGGTAAGTCGTACCTTTCCTGAGGCTAGCTAGAGTTGTCATAGGTCATCTGTTAAGAGCGTCAGCTACAACATTTGCTTTGCTTGGATGATATTGAATAGTAAAGTCAAAATCCTTGAGATACTCCAACCATCTGCGTTACCTCATGTTCAATTCCTTTTGGGTGAAAAGGTATTTCATACTTTTGTGATATGAAAATATAGTGAACTTCTCCCCATAGAGGTAGTGTCACCAAATTTTTAAGGCGAATATAATCGCATCTAGTTCCAGATCATGCATGGGGCAATTTTCTTCATGACGCTTCAACTACCTTGATGAATAGCAAATCACCTTTCCATTTTACATCAGAACGCACCCCAGGCCAATGCCAGATGCATCAGTATAGACTTCAAAGCCACCACCCTCAACAGGTAGTGCTAAAGTAGGGGCCGTAGTAAGATGATCTTTAAGAGTTAGGAAACTTTCTTCTGAATCCTTCGACCATGTAAAAGGGTTCTCCTTTTTTGTGAGTCTAGTCAAAGGAACAACGATTTTTGAGAAATCCTTGATGAATCGCCTATAATAACCAGTCAGACCCAGAAAACTTCTAACTTTGGACACGGTCGTCAGCCGGCTCCAGTGCTTAACAGCTTCTACCTTAGAAGGATCGACAGCGATACCTTCCTTTGAAATAATATGGCCAAGCAAAGAGACCACCTTTAGTCAAGACTCACACTTGCTAAGCTTTCCATAGAGTTGATGCTCTCTTAGCGTTTGCAAGGCTATTCTTAAGTGTTCTTCGTGTTCATCCTTAGTCTTGGAGTATATCAGAATATCATCAATGAAGATGACCACAAATTGGTCGAGATAAGGCCTGAAGATATTATTCATAAGTTGCATAAATGCTGCTGGGATATTAGTTAACCTGAACGGCATTACTACAAATTCATAGTGCCCATATCTGCTCCGAAAAGTAGTCTTGTCACGCTCTGAACCGATAGCAGCGGAACGTGTTCGTTTACTCAGAACGTGGCAGTTAAATAGTCGTGTCAATCAGAACATAGTCATAAGATGAAAATATATTTGGACAAAATAGAATTTCTGTTAAGGTGCAAGCCCTGGATATAGAGGGGGGGTGAATGTATCCTGCTAGGAATATCACCCAATTAAAACTTCGGAAGCTAAACACAATACCAGAATATAAACTAATTCAATTGAACAAATGAAGAGTCACTTGGAGCGCTCCTAATCAATCATCTAGCGGAAGCAAAACACACAAATAAACCACTGCTCAAGAGATTTTTAGGTGGTTCGATCCAAAGACCTACGTCCACCCCTCACTCCTAACCTGAGTGAGGCTTCCACTAGTAACACTAGCACAGCAGACTCAGTCTGCAACAACTGCTGCCAAACAGCTTGACCAGGGGAACAACCTCCCCTCTTCCTCTCAACCGGAGGGACACCCCAAGTGACTCCCAGTCACTTGGAAACCAGAGACACACGGTCTCTCTTCCTCCAGACTCGAAGGGAACCCCTGGACTTGCTACCCACAAGCCCAGAACCGGAGGACCAAACCTCCCTTCCTCCAAACCGGAGGGGAACCTAGAGACCCAAGTCTCTCTTCCTCTGAACCCCAGAGGGAAACATAAGTGACACCAAGTCACTTGCAAACTAGAGGTCTCGGACCTCTCTTCCTCCCAACCGGAGGGAAACAGCCAATGACACCCAGTCAAAGGCAATCAGAGACGCAAGTCTCTCTTCCTCCACACCGGAGGGAACCTGATCTCACACTAGAGGATCGGAAGAACAGCAAGTGAATAGTTCAAAGGAAAAACAAAAACCAGCAATAGAAAGTTGAAAAGATAAAAACAAATGTGGCTCTCGCAGGAGCTGGCTGGCCTGGATTTGATCCACGGTCCAGCAGGAACTTCTTCTACTGCTTCTCTCTTTCTCCCAGCACGAACTCTCTTTTCTTCTTCTTCTTCTTTCTTACTTCTTCTTCTTCTCACTGCTTCTGCCTTCTCTTCTTCTCTATTCTCTATATCGTGGAGGCACTCTCTGCATTTCGATCTTCCTTTCTTATCTTCTCTTTTTCATCTTCTACTCTCTCGATCTGACTCTCAGCTTTCTCTTCTTTCTCTTCTGCACTTCTTCTCTTAGCTCTGGCTGCTTCTACTTCAGTCACTCTCTGCCCTCTCCCATTCTTCAGAGGAAGAAGACACATATATATAGCAGCAGCAGATTAGGGCGACGTATGCTCTCCACGATTCCCGCCCAAATGCTTCAGTCCACGTGGAGGCTCCTCTGCATCTCGGATCACGTGCCAGATGCCAGTCTCGTATCACGTGCCCACTCTGCATAGGCTCCACGAACAGTACAATAGAGCAAACTGGTTCGGATTTGATCCTGAAACCAGAATCCTTCTTCTTCTTCTTTTTCTTCTTCTCCTGCAAAGAGATTAAGACCATTAATACTCAGGGTTCTATATATATATATATATATATATATATACCTGAAATAAGTCGGTTGACACTCAAGCTAAAGCTGTACGAGGTGTGTAGGAACAACAAAAGGTGCACTATACTGAGAACGACACGAGGTACATAAGATGACTACAGCATGAGATAAAAAGAGAACGACATGAGGTACCACAGTAACAAGGCTAACACAACAAAGAGAACGACATGAAGTCAGATGAGAACAGCACGAGGTGAGAAGGAAATAACACGGAGTAAAACGGTAGTAAAACACGCGATCAGAGGAAACCTGGACGAAGATAGAAAGAAGCAACACGAAGACATAAAACAACACTAAAACAAAACACAGAATTAACATGAAGACTCAAACACAAAAATAACACGAAGACATAAAAACAACACTAAGACAAAAACACAGAATTAACATGAAGACTCAAACACAAAAATAACACGAAGACATAAAAACAACACTAAGACACAAACACAGAAATAACATGAAGACTCAAACACAAAATTAACACGAAGACACAAACACAGAAACAACACGAAGAACGACCAATCAAAACGACTAAGTTGACTCGAGGTCATCGGTGAATCAATACGAGAATGAACATGAAATATCAAACAGCAAAGGGAACGGCACAAAGTGAAATGACACTTTACACTAACATGACTTGAAGACACAGGAAAACGACTCGAAGACAAAAACAAAAACCGACACGAAGTGTGGTCACAAAGCAAGAAAGACACGGGGTCTTCGAAAAACAACACGAAGACAGAAGACAGGAACGGCTACAACGACACGTGATAAAACAGTGAAAGCAAGAAAATGACTCGAGTAACTACAGTAAATGACACGAAAACACAAGAGCAAAAATAAAAAGGATGACTCGAGATGAGCAACTAAATACTGAAGAAACGACACGAGGTTCACAGGAAAACGACTCGAAGTTCATCAGAACAAATCGAGCTGCTTCAGTAAACAGCATGAAGACAATCAACAAACATAGTTGGAACAACACGACGTACAAAAGGACAACACGAAGTTTAGTAAGCACAAACAACACGAAGTATGAAAGGAACAGTACGGACATACAAGGTACTACCTCATAGCAGTTTTCCTGTTAATCATGGAAATTTCAAATGCATAACATTACGCAAGATATCTGATTAAAATGCCAATATTTAACATAGTGATGCTCATCATCAAAACACTAGGGAAGTCACAAAAATCCAATACTTCAGATAAGATTTTCAATGAAACATTCATATGCACTACAAACAGAATTGTATGCATTCAAGTGACTTATAGTGTTTGCTATCATCAAAATCACAGGGACACAACAATCTCCCCCTTTTTGATGATGGCAACACTATGAGTCATACTGACTTGATCAAATATTTCTCCCCCTTTGACTTCATCAAAAAAAATACTTTGATAAACAATATCAGAATCATTTAAATCAATTCTCCCTCTTAGTCAAACAACTTATGCAGTCATGTATATGCAACAAATACTCCCCTTTGACATGGCAGAAGATATAGAGCTATTGCAGACAAACAAATTGATCAGACAATCTAGCACATTGTCCCCTTATGCATATAGTCTCTCAAACAGACCAGAGAATTCTACCCTTATGATCCATGATGCAAGAGAAATCTACAAGGATGAACTCTGGTTATCCAAAGAAAATTCTGAGAGTTGTGCGTTACATAAAAGAGAACCAATGTCAATCAAAACACATTAATAGAGGGCAATATGATCAGAAACATTTTGAAGGTTGAAACTAATTGAGATGAAGGGAGAATATCAATAAAAACACAGGGACACTCGAGAATGCTGACTAGATTTCCCCTTTTAAGAAAGACACTCAGCAAGACAGGAAAGCTCCCCCTGATTAGGTGATGGAGTGAAGCCAATTGATATAGTGAAGTGATGAGCATCTATCAACAAAACACAGACTGTATACACAGTGAATAAATGAGGAAGACAGATTTTCATTAGCACACCAAATTCATAAATCTTTGTAAACGAATTTCAGATTCTTCAATTATAATGGATTATGAATGAGTTTAAACTGACCATCATGATTTAAGAGAGATGTATTCAAAGTTTATCAAGAAAATTCAATACTCATATCTGAAACACCTTTTAATAAAGGTGAACCAACAACTCATTTGATATTCATGTTTAACCTCCTTCTATCTTACTCATTTAAATTCAGTAACTCCTATGGAAAATACACAAGATCATATTGAGATTAAACAAAAATAAATGAGACTGAGCTTGTCTTTAGATTTTCAGAATTTTCTGACACCAATTGAGCAGCACTTATTTTTCCTGAGCAAGTTTGGTTCAGTCAACACCTTTTTACATGAGGCACAACACGTCTTAGGTGAAGTGACCCAGTTACTCAATGTGACAACCGTGTTGCCTCTCAAAGAGAACAGAGTTAGCAGTGGAGTATCTTTTTACATGAGGAGACACCTTGATCAGAGGCCAGAATCCCCAGTTACTCAACACATCCATGCCATTGCTCTGCCAGACTTTCAAACATATTGAAAAGATGTAACTATGGCACTTCATGACATGGGCTTACTCTATTTCATTGATAGAAAACCCAGTTTCTCTATGACCACAGTCATTGCTCTAGCTTTAAATTTTAACTGTTTTCAGATTCTTCAAACAAGGCTCAGTACACTTGAAATGATTAAGAACAATACTTTCTACATGTATCTTAACCAAAGAAAGCCATGTCTTTTAAAATTTCAGATTTCAGAAAGTTTTGCATGAAATTCATGAGGCAATTGGTTAAGACTTATTAAACATGATGATTCAGATATTTTCAAGTCTTTTACATCAAAACTTAGAAAATACATTAGGCTTAAATCAATTTGATTTATCAAAACATTCTTAAGCCAGTATAATAGAAGATTCTTCTTTTCAGAATGTCTGATTTATGCCTAGGGTGCACTGATTAAATCTTTCCTCATTCGGCTGAATCAATGACATAGTCAAGAGAAATTAGCAGAGAGCAATTCTGATACCAATAGTTGAGAGAATAGAGTAATTCATAAGCAAGCCTTAAAGAATAGAATTCAGTCAGATTAGCTTGGGCCAGTCTTGACAAGATATGAAGAAATGTGTATGATAGGAACAAGCTACCAATTGAATTCATAGTAGACAGAATCAATGGCTGAGTCTGGAATACAGACAGATCAGCTATATCAGTGTAGACAACAGAGAATTCAAGTGAACCACATATTTGCCAAGAATGGATCAGATTGCTAGACAGAAGGAGTTCAAGAGGTGAAGAGATGAAACAGGAATGCTCCCCTTATCTAGATGCAATGAGACATTTCTTTTTAGATTTTTCAATGTAAGGAAATGCAGTACTACTTACTACATGTACGCATACAGCAAATGAGATTATCATGATATGCAAGCATTAGTCAAACTCCCCCTTACAGAGTGCACGATATGCAATTAGGGCACTGAAACATAATTTTAAAATTTATGCTCATTCAGACTGTCACAAAAAGAACAAATCATGTATGAGGAGAGTTCAGAAAATTTGAATCTGACAATGCAGATGATGAATGAATATGCAACGACGGATTTAACATGCTATTCAGTTATTCTAAGAACAAGAAGTGCAGAGAATTTACCTGAAAGAGGCTTTATTAACTTGGGTGCCTTGGTTTAATTTACCCCTCTTTATTCCTCCGTCCAAGGCACACCTGCAAAGTATTTGATCATCTTGATCCTGCAGGGACCCAAGCAGCTTTGGGTCCTGCGTTAGCCCTGACAGGTTTTCTAAACAAATTCATAGCAGCATGGTCATCATGATCCATCAGATAGCAAGTTTCCATAGAGTGACCATACTTTCCACAGTATCTACATGATGTGACTGGTTTCTGGTTCTTAGGATGCATAGTAACAGTAGCTTGAGGTTTATAAACATGATTATATGATTTTCTGTTATATGCATGAATAGTTTGATTCTTATTCCTAACCAGCCAACATTCAGAAGATTTGTGACCTTGCTTCCCACAGTTATAGCATGAAAATCTTGCAAATGGTTTTGCAGGGAATTTGACACCATAGGGGTTAACAATGTTCTTTTGAACATGCCAACAGTTCTTGACTGTATGGCCATTCTTCCCACAGTGAGAGCAAGCAAAAAAATTTCCTTTATGAAAACCATCTTTACCCCAAGTAGATCTAAACCAGCACTCAGCGGCCTTGTGCCCAGGCTTATTGCAGTTGAAGCACACAATGTGCTGATTAGAATTGTGTTTAGATCCATATGGATCATGAAAGTGCATGGAAGACCTGACATGTAGTTTATCGTCTTCTTTCATGATAAAGCATTCATTCATGAGATGACCATGCTTCCCACAATAATAACATGAAGCATCAGGCTTCCTAGCAGCATGGTTTCTATCAGAATGATTTCTTGAATGTAAGGTTCCACTAGTATGCTCATCCTTTAACATCAATCTGTAATCTTCCATTATGTGACCTCCTTTCCCACAATAATAACATGACCCCTTTTTAATATGAGTGTGTGAGAGATCATGGGAATTGTGTGTAGCCCTTTTTATAGTAACAGGAGTGTATTTATCCTTCTTCTGTGAAGTTTCACCCTTTTTCAGTTTTTGATTTTGTTCCACAGTTTTGGGTTTCACAGTGGATTTTTGTGCAGTGAATTTGAAGACAGAGGTACCAGCAGTTGTGTTTTGATCAGAAGCTTTTACAAACACAGTTGAAGTTTTATTGCTATTGATCCTTTTGTTGGTTGAACTGTAACCTAGCCCTTCTCTCTGAGAGTTATCAGTCTTTCCCAGAAGCTTATTCAGATTGTCCTTACTTTTGACAAATTTTGATAGAGAATTTTTTAAATCTTTAATCTCAAAATTCAAATCAGCAATTTTAGCTTCATATTTGGACAGATCTGTTTCACAAGAAATGACTTGTTGATGCAAGGCATCATTCAGACTCTTGAGTTTTTCAACTTCCTGTTTTAGTTTTGTTTCATTGTCAGCTTCAGATAGGGATTTATAAAGATCATCAACTTCTTGTTGAAGGGATGTGATAGTAAGCTCATATCCAGCTATTTTCCATTCACTACAACTGACATTTCCATTTAACATTAAGTTGATGGTTTTCAGACTCTCAATTTCTTGTTCAGCATTCATCAACCTATCAGAATTATCCACACTCACACACTTGCCTTTTTCCATTGTCATTAGCCTATCTGTCAGCTGGGTGTTTAGATGTTTCAACTCATTGATTTCCTCTTCCAGTTTACTGTTCTGCTCTAGGAGATCAGTATCAAGCACCCATTCATCTGAGAGAGACTGACATTCATGAAACATTTTCTGTTATTTTTCAGAATCTTTCTGTAATTCTATGTTTACAGATTTTATGGCATTAAGCTTTTCAATCAGCAATTTGTTCTCCTGTCTAAGTTTCTCTGATTTTTCATCATTTTTATTGGAGAACTCTTTAAGAGAATCATTTTCAGATTTCAGCTTGTTTAATTCAGACTTAACACATTCAATTTCTTTCAGTAAATCCTTGCTCTGAACAGAATCATGACTAGCTAGACTAAGCTTCTTTTCAAGTTCAGAGATTTCTTTCACATGATCTTGATTCTCAGTTTTCAATAATGAAATTTGTTTCTTCAACATTAGAAAATCAGACATACATGCATCATGAATATTTTTCAATTCAACACAATTTCTACAAGGAGAACTTGAACTATCTAAATCAGTACCCTTCTTCAATTTTTTATACTGTTTTCTTAACAGTTCATGAGATTCAAATAATTTAGCATATGCATTCTCCCAATCTTCTAGAGAAAAATTCTCGAAGAGATTTACCTCATCATCATCATCTTCTTCAGTCTGACTACTGCCTTTATTGCTGCCACTTGGATTACTTTTGTTAGTCATCATGCAGCTGTCCTCGTTTACCCTGTGAAATTGCTTCAGCCTATCCATGATGTCCTTTGCTGAGCTGCAATTATGAAGACAAGACCATAAGGCTCTGTCAGTAGCTGCTTTCAACAGGTTAAAGGCTTTCTGATTTTCTCCATCCTTTGATCAGTGTCTGTCGGTCCATTTGGACACTTTCGTTGGTAAGGTGTGAGGACCTTGTGAAATTAATTTTCACAAATCAGGATTAGCAGAATTTACATAAGCATGTAAAGCAGTGTACCACTGACTGAAATCAGAACCACTAAAGACGGGTGGAAGAGCCATTGAAAAACAAATAGCGAGTAAGTTCAAGGCAACAGGAATATTTATGCACTAAAAACAAATTAGCACCTAAGACTGTAAGATCGAATCTGCAGGTCGCTGGACCTTGTATGCAGACACCGCTCTGATACCAATTGTTAAGGTGCAAGCCCTGGATACAGAGGGGGGTGAATGTATCCTGCTAGGAATATCACCCAATTAAAACTTCGGAAGCTAAACACAATACCAGAATAGAAACTAATTCAATTGAACAAATGAAGAGTCACTTGGAGCGCTCCTAATCAATCATCTAGCGAAAGCAAAACACACAAATAAACCACTTCTCAAGAGATTTTTAGGTGGTTCGGTCCAAAGACCTACGTCCACCCCTCACTCCCAACCTGAGTGAGGCTTCCACTAGTAACACTAGCACAGCAGACTCAGTCTGCAACAACTGCTGCCAAACAGCTTGACCAGGGGAACAACCTCCCCTCTTCCTCCCAACCGGAGGGACACCCCAAGTGACTCCCAGTCACTTGGAAAATAGAGACACACGGTCTCTCTTCCTCCAGACTCGGAGGGAACCCCTGGACTTGCTACCCACAAGCCCAGAACCGGAGGACCAAACCTCCCTTCCTCCAAACCGGAGGGGAACCTAGAGACCCAAGTCTCTCTTCCTCTGAACCCCAGAGGGAAACACAAGTGACACCAAGTCACTTGCAAACTAGAGGTCTCGGACCTCTCTTCCTCCCAACCGGAGGGAAACAGCCAATGACACCCAGTCAAAGGCAACCAGAGACGCAAGTCTCTCTTCCTCCACACCGGAGGGAACCCGATCTCACACTAGAGGATCGGAAGAACAGCAAGTGAATAGTTCAAAGGAAAAACAAAAACCAGCAACAGAAAGTTGAAAAGATAAAAATAAATGTGGCTCTCGCAGGAGCTGGCTGGCCTGGATTTGATCCACGGTCCAGCAGGAACTTCTTCTACTGCTTCTCTCTTTCTCCCAGCACGAACTCTCTTTTCTTCTTCTTCTTCTTTCTTACTTCTTCTTCTTCTCACTGCTTCTGCCTTGTCCTTCTTCTCTATTCTCTATATCGTGGAGGCACTCTCTGCATTTCGATCTTCCTTTCTTATCTTCTCTTTTTCATCTTCTACTCACTCGATCTGACTCTCAGCTTTTTCTTCTTTCTCTTCTGCACTTCTTCTCTTAGCTCTGGCTGCTTCTACTTCAGTCACTCTCTGCCCTTTCCCCTTCTTCAGAGGAAGAAGACACATATATATAGCAGCAGCAGATTAGGGCGACGTGTGCTCTCCACGATTCCCGCCCAAATGCTTCAGTCCACGTGGAGGCTCCTCTGCATCTCGGATCACGTGCCAGATGCCAGCCTCGTATCACGTGCCCACTCTGCATAGGCTCCACGAACAGTACAATAGAGCAAACTGGTTCGGATTTGATCGTGAAACCAGAATCCTTCTTCTTCTTCTTTTTCTTCTTCTCCTGCAAAGAGATTAAAACCATTAATACTCAGGGTTCTATATATATATATATATATATACCTGAAATAAGTCGGCTGACACTCAAGCTAAAGCTGCACGAGGTGTGTAGGAACAACAAAAGGTGCACTATACTGAGAACGACACGAGGTACATAAGATGACTACAGCACGAGATAAAAAGAGAACGACACGAGGTACCACAGTAACAAGGCTAACACTACAAAGAGAACGACACGAAGTCAGATGAGAACAGCACGAGGTGAGAAGGAAATAACACGGAGTAAAACGGTAGTAAAACACGCGATCAGAGGAAACCTGGACGAAGATAGAAAGAAGCAACACGAAGACATAAAACAACACTAAAACAAAACACAGAATTAACATGAAGACTCAAACACAAAAATAACACGAAGACATAAAAACAACACTAAGATAAAAACACAGAATTAACATGAAGACTCAAACACAAAAATAACACGAAGACATAAAAACAACACTAAGACACAAACACATAAATAACATGAAGACTCAAACACAAAATTAACACGAAGACACAAACACAGAAACAACACGAAGAACGACCAATCAAAATGACTAAGTTGACTCGAGGTCATCGGTGAATCAATACGAGAATCAACACGAAATATCAAACAGCAAAGGGAACGGCACAAAGTGAAACGACACTTTTCACTAACATGACTTGAAGACACAGGAAAACGACTCGAAGACGAAAATAAAAACCGACACGAAGTGTGGTCACAAAGCAAGAAAGACACGGGGTCTTGGAAAAATAACACGAAGATAGAAGACAGGAACGGCTACAACGACACGTGATAAAATAGTGAAAGCAGGAAAACGACTCGAGTAACTACAGTAAATGACACGAAAACACAAGAGCAAAAATAAAAAGGATGACTCGAGATGAGCAACTAAATACTGAAGAAACGACACGAGGTTCACAGGAAAACGACTCGAAGTTCATCAGAACAAATCGAGCTGCTTCAGTAAACAGCACGAAGACAATCAACAAACATAGTTGGAACAACACGACGTACAAAAGGACAACACGAAGTGTAGTAAGCACAAACAACACGAAGTATGAAAGGAACAGTATGGACATATAAGGTACTACATCATAGCAGTTTTCCTATTAATCATGGAAATTTCAAATGCATAACATTACGCAAGATATCTGATTAAAATGACAATATTTAACATAGTGATGCTCATCATCAAAACACTAGGGAAGTCACAAAAATCCAATACTTCAGATAAGATTTTCAATGAAACATTCATATGCACTACAAATAGAATTGTATGCATTCAAGTGACTTATAGTGTTTGCTATCATCAAAATCACCGGGACACAACAATTTCATTGCAAATATAAGTTGATTACAAATTTTGGACCCAAAATAAAGAAAGACTCAATAAAGGAAAAATTACACAAGACTCTTGACTAGACATTATGATGAAGACCACGAGGTTCATCTTGGTGTCGGAGTACTCATCACTCTTGCCCTTGCCCATCTTGTGTGGTCTCGTCGTCGCTATGGTCATTACCTGGAAAATATGGAAATAAACTGGGTGAGCGAACGCTCAGTCAGACTTGATATCTCAAGCTCCAAGCTATCTTTAAGTTAATTACAGGTTAACATGCTAATGCAGGTCATGCAAGATATAGAAATCGAGAACAATATGGGCACGAGATAAATTCAAGAACTATAAGAATAGATAGGATGATAGACACTTTCAAGAGATATAAGAACAAGTAGATTGATGAAAGAATATATCAAGAACTTTCATGACGAGATAACAAGTATTATCAATAAGACAATTCAAGAACATTCATGATGAACTTTAAATAATATAGAAGTAGAGCAATCACTTCTACCAACACTAAGTAGGATTGGCCAATGCACTAAGGGGAAATCGCGACGATATGACAGCCCCTCATGGAAATGAGTCGTAGACCAATTTAGCTATATTTGGTGAATGCCAACACCCAATCATTCATGATACCGGTACATGTTTGGACTTTACCTCGCCCATGAGATCAGATCAGGACCCCTTATTTTTTTAAACATTAGCAATAAAATGTCATTTGTTTGCGACCCATAGCCCCTGACAATATCTAGACTAATTCCACTTTAATGGCCAAGAGTTCCAAGGATCAAGCATGTAAGAACAATAGTGTAGATTCACGAAGTTGAAGGGTAGGACTATAGACAAGATATGGCGATGATCTCCACAAAAACTATGACAATCGCAAAAATTGGGATGAATGGCGCCCACTCAGGCGGTCCCAATTTAAAGAAATTGCGCCCATATGCTCGGTCACCTAATATGTGAATAGCACAAGCTGGAAGAAATAGCGCCCAAGTGAAGGGTCGCTCATTCAATAAGCACTCGTTCATATGGTCGCTAATAATTTGAAAAGAACGACAACTGGGACGGTCTCTAGTTCAATTAGCGGCCACTTCCAGGTCGCCAATTCCGACAGAGATAGCTTTCTCACAGAATCGCTAGAACAACACTCTATGAGGGCCGATGTCATGTTCCTTGAGAGTGACATGACTTAAAGGGTTTCAGGGTTTTGATGGTACAACCTGCTCAGACGGTCTTGAGGGAATCTAAGGCTACGTGGAGACTTACAGAGGTTCCAATGATGAAATCGCCAGTACGGAGGAAGGAATATCCCGCGAAGGGCTCAATCATCACCGAGAGTTATGTGCTATGCGAGAAAACGTCGTGAAACGTGGGACTGTATCTACTGACTGAGACACAGTGCCAAGTAGACCCGATCATGAGCCAAAATGCGATAAAATCAAGATACTAGAGAACTGCGCCCAGTGACGAAGTCGCTATATTATAGGATAGCGGCTTACCAAAAGGTCGCTCAATCTTTAAACCACTAGAATTTAAAATACTAAATCAAGAATTCGCGCCTGCTCATACAGGCGTACGTTCATTATACTTTCACCATATTTATCATTTTTTTGAAAATAAATTGAATAATGCCCCTTTATGAGGGCAGAGGTTCTGTAATGTGCGACATAGTGGACAGTCGCCCATTCTTATGTATATTATAAATATAAATATATATATATATATATAAAATATATATATATATATATATATAATAAGGATAAGGAGTAGGCTTTAACATAATGAAGGTGAAAGGGGTTAAACAGATAGGGGCATAAAGTGAATAAGATAATTTAGGGGAGGTTTTAGAAAATCAAAAATCTCACAAGAATGGACGTCCATTCCTTTTTACATTAGCTTTAGATGAATAGTGACAATTTTTATTTGACAAAATTTTGTGAAACAAAATATAAAAGATATAGGAGAAAAATATAAGGATTCTAACTGTGAAATATCATAATTTTATTCCATCTAATTTTAAAGATAAAACTTCTTGAAGTTCATGCGGTGTTTTAACTGAATAACGGGAGTCACTTTTATTCCAGCAATATTTTAATAAAAGAAAATCTTCAAAAATATCAAGAAAATTTAAGGATCATGAAAACATGCATTTTGCTATTTTTATTAACATGGTTAATTAGATATTAAATTTTAAATGTTACGACAGATTATTATCTAACAAAAGATACATGTCTTCTTTGAACAAAACATGCAAAACGATAACACTAGGATCATAAAATAAATAAAGATACAATAACATGAGGTTTATTTAGATTTTACTTGAGAGAATGTCTACCTTTGATCGCGTACGAAGCAAAAGAACGGTAGAATATGATCTAGGAAAAAGAACACAGTAGCACGGTTAATAACACATCTGCAGGAATGCTTCTAGCAGCAGACGTTTCGTAGGGAAAAAGCCTTGCTTCTTTACGTACGCGGAAGGAAGACACTTGAACAATAGCAACACCATCACATTGTTCCTGCAGTAGGCGGATGAAGGGGAAGACGAGGATGCAGACGAACGGCGACAGCGGCAATAGCCACTGCACGTTCAATGCATGGGTTAATTTATAGGAAAAGGGGGGTTCTAACGGGGTCGAGAGCTCAATCGAGGGCAAGCCTTTTACTCCTTGCCGTACGTTGCTATGAGTTTCAAAAATGCCAGCCGCCTGCAGGTTTTTTGCTAAAACCCTAAAGCTATCACGTTCGCGTATGCAACGTAGGTTAAGGCTTGATAAATAAAGGCTTTTGCATGGGCACATGAGGTTGGCCCACTTTGGTTGGTGTTTAGTGGGCAGAAGTAAGGAAGGATGGGTTGGGTTTTTGTGTAGGTCGACCCTATACGTATATGGGTTTGGGGTTTGGTGGACATGAGGCCTTCTTTCTTTGTACTTGGGTGTGGGGTTCTTGTCTTCATGAGTCTAGGGCCCATATTATACACGTGATTTCGTTGTGGCTAAGGCTTGTATGCTTAATTAAGGAAAATTAGTTAATGGGTTCCGGTATGTATCTTATGCCATGGACGTGGTCTAAGTTGTGCACATCTTCATTTGGCATCCTTATATTATTTTATGGGTTTTGTTTATTAAGCCCACATCATATATATATATATATATATATATTATACTTGAATTGTATTTTTTATTGAAGCCTCAAATAGATAAACGGATATATTTAAATTTCCAATTCTAAATTATTTTCTTCTTCTTTTTAGCTATATTTATCAAACTTCTTATTAACCACCATTATTTCATGTCTAACATTTATAGTTATTTTTATTTATTTTGTTGGGTTCTGTGCACCCCTCGTTGTCCTTGACAATGGTTTTGATGATTCCAATATATTGTGTGTTTTATGATAAATGACATCTTCATTATAAACATACTTACTGTTGATATCTTGTTTTGCAGGTTGAATCTCACCTTTTAGTGGATAGTAAAATGGTGTGGCCATTCTAAATTGTCACGAGTCCTGTGTCTTGTTTTAGATGAGTCAAGCAAATACAAATTCTTATGGGTATGAAATTGGTTGCATGACTTTGTGCAAATGCATAGCCATTTAATTTCAATCTCATGTTGAAAAGATCATCACATTCCTTGGATTGCAACCTCTAGCATGATGTTGTTTCAAGCATTCTGATATCAAGGAACTCATGTTGTTCGATGGCATTTCAAGCATTTTAAGTGATAGAAAGGATTCAAATCCAATATGTTGCATAAATCCCAAAGGTACGAGTTCAAGTTTGGATGTTAGTTGGTTGATGAAAATCTGGAATTCCGTGTATTCTCATCCATGTTTCTTTTATATGGCTTGAGGTAGTACCTTGCTCACTTTGTTTCCCATTCTCTTTGTTGAAACCAAGAATAAATGATGGTTGTGTTATTATCTTGATTGACTAGCTTCTATATTTTCACAAGGCTAATCATTCCTAGAACTCATATTGATCATGGCTATTGATGTATTTGTGTTGAAGCATGAGTGGTTGTTGGTACAAAGTGGAGATTTGAGTTTGCTCTCAATTCATCTAATTCATGTTAGCTTGATTAAATTGTATTTGAAATGTGAACCTGTGAAAAATATGGTTAAATGGTTTTCACACTCTTGTTGAATGCATGGCTAGTTGGTCTTGAACTTTGGATTGAGAATATTGAGCTAGTTCGTGTGTTTATGTATAATCTTCATAGTTCTTCCTTGGTTTTTGGTTAGCATGCAAACCAATTGATTTAACTTGTTATTCATCATATAAATTCATGTATGAATATTTTAATTTATTGGGTTGCATGTTTAGATCATTGGGAATGGTTTAGAAACCTTTTTATCATGTTCCTAGGCGAATGGGTCGACCCCCCCACTCAATGGGTCGACCCCTTGGCAAGAAAAAGCATAAACAACATGCTGTCTACCAAGTGGGTCGACCCCCCTCACAAAGTGGGTCGACCCCCCTGTAAATTTCTGCAAAAAAATAGTTTCTATCTGCCAAGTGGGTCGACCCCCCTATGAAAGTGGGTCGACCCCCCCAGATTCGCAGGTTCGCACGTGAATTCCGTAAGTCACCGAAACCCTATGAAAACACATCCAAATGGGCTAATATTTTACCCTAATACCCTTGGGTTATATTAGGGTGGTTTTTCTAGGGTTTTACAAGGGTATTGTGGTCTTTTGCAGAACTTATCCTCATGCTATATATATGATGCGATTTTGGGGATTTTAGAATAACAAGAGGCTAACGTTCGTGTTCTTTCTACAGGTGAGAGAGGAAGGAGTTGGAGAGGACCTCCATGCCATATCTGATCTACCTCCGTTGAGATTTGGAGCTCGGTGTAGAAGAAGATAGCAAGCGGAATGATGCAATGAATCTGAAGATGTCAAAATCACGAGCATCCGTCGACATCGTCTTGGAGATTTGAGGAGTTTGCGAAAGGGAAAAATCTCTACATCTATTTCTAGTTTATTTGAGATGTTTGCCATGTTCTATCTCTAGATTGGATGTTGTTGAGGTTTTATCTTGGTCATTTGAACATCCTATAATGGGAATATATATATACTGTAGTTTTCATTCTTTGGTATGGAAGGAGGATGAGCTAATGAGTTTTATTTCTTGCAGGGAAAGAAGGAAAGGGCGGATATCAGATGGAGAGGAGAAAGACTTGCTAGATTTATTAGTTATTGATTTCTGGAGGTGTGATTAGATCGTGAATCTGAAGAAAGACATCCTGCGGCTTTGACTCCCTCCGACCAAAGCTTCAAAGAAGATCTTCATTGGCCATTGAAAGTCAAAGGGGAAACGTTCTATATCACTTATCCATTTATCTACGATGCCCTTCTTGATTGATACATAGTCTTGAGCATATCTTGTATAATTTTTGGTTTCTTCTGAACATCGGATAACCGTGTGTGAGCGGAGCTACGTCTCCGTGTGTTGGGTTTATTGGGGGAAAGTTTCCCCGTGGTTGGTTATGTGTTGACGGAGCTGTGACTCCGTGTGGTTTGAGTGTCCAGGGCGTGTTCCCCGATTCTGTGTGTGGGTGTGTGTGCTGCGGTGGCAGCTTGTTGGGGATTTTCACCGTGTGTGGATATTGCTACGGAAGCAGCGTGTGTGTATGGTTGGGGTTCGTCCCCGTGTTGCTACGAAAGTAGCGTGTAGTGAAGCCTCACCCGGTTGGGTGAGGGGTGGACGTAGGGAGCCCGTCGTGATCCTGAACCACCTAAAAATCCTTGTGTCTCGTGTGAATGCCTGTGTGTTTGTCCCTTTCTTCTATCTCCCTTCACAGGTTAATTTAATAGATTTTTACTCACTACACCACTGCACACTGCTACTTCTGTTATCCGTGTTTGGCATATTTTTATCTAAGGGTTGCATAGTTATTACGAGTGAGATCTGAAAGATCGAGAGAATCTTTTAAATCTCATGTTTGTTTAGTTAATCAACACAGTTTATTTTAATTCCATCGTGATCAGTTTAGAGAATTTTTAAAATCCGCCATCCAGGTCAAGGGGACAATTCAACCCCCATTCTTGTCCGCCATCTAGTCTGGGCCAACAATTGGTATCAGAGCCCAGTCTCTGATATTTATTCAGCGGACCTCACGGTCTAGGAGAAAAGATCATTTTCATGATGGCTAGCTTAGATTCTATTCCTGTTTTCAATGGTTTTGATTTTACATCATGGCTTGGAAAATTGTGTGTTTGGATTTCTGGGATTGATCATAAGCTTATGAAATTAATAACTCATGGTCCTCATGTTTTACCAAAAAATGAGTCAAGATGGACCGATGAACATAGGAAGATGAACTCTGATAATCTTTTTGTTCTGAATGCTCTTAAAGCTGCAGTATGCATTGACAAATTTTCATTTGGTTCTGATTGTAGATCTGCCAAAGATATCTTGGATGGGCTAAGCAAAGCCCAAGAAGAAAGTTGGAAGGATGAGTGCCTCATGGCAAACAAAGAAGATGAAAGCCAAAGCGAGGAAAACTCTATCTAAGGTAAACTCTGATTCCGAGGAAGAAGATGAACTGAGCTATGATGGGTTAATGAATGCCTATGATGAATTGTTTGAAAGATACAAAAAGATTAAATCTGAAAATAGAAAATTGAGAAAGAAAATTGAAAACATTCATGTTAATGATCTCACTTGTGAAAAATGCATTGAATTTGAAAAATCAATTGAATCTCACATGCTTGTTGAAAAAGAACTCAAAGAATTGATTGCAAATCTGAAATCTGAAAACAAATCTTTACAAGATAAAATTTCAGAATTTCAACTCATTGAGAAAGATAATGAGAAGCTGAAAATATTGAACAACTCTTTGTCTGAAAAAGTTCTCCTTTTGGAAAAAGGAAAAGTAAATCTGAATGTTGACAAGACAAATGAACTGGAGGAATTTAGGAAGGAAATAGAAAGTTTCAGGAATTTGAATGACAAATTTGAAAACAATGAAATAATGGGTAGAATGGTTGGTCAAAATGCGAGTCTTCAAATGAATGAACTTGAACACACTTCTATGAACAAAAAATCATTTGAAAAACTTCAAAATGAAAATAGTGCTTTGTTGATTCAAATTTCATTACTTGAGAGTAGATTGAAAAATCTTGAAAAAGGAAAAGGTGTAGTTGTTGCTGATGACTTTAAAAATGCTCATGCTATGGAACAAGACATTGAAAGTCATAAAACTATCAATGTCATTTTGAATGAAAAAGTCACCTCATGTCAAAAAGAGATTGCTGATCTTGAAATGCACATTTTAACATTGGAAGAAGAGATCAAAAATTTGAATGAATCCATGTTGTTGTGTGATAAGCAAAATGAAAAATAGAAAAAGGATGTTGATTGTTCTTGTATGCATGCAGAACCCTCATATAATAAACACAATCATGCTTCAAGAAAAAGAAGAAATGTTTCATGCTATTATTGTGGACAATATGGACATGACATGTATGATTGTTCCTTGATGGAATTTGATGATAATGAAGCATTGAAGTCACAATTGAAAATTATTGATAAGCCTAAGAATCTTGATAAATCAATGAAAAAAACCTTCAATGCTCATTGCTATTACTGTGGATTGCATGGACATGTTTTTGAAAATTGCTTCATTAAGAAAAATGATGCTGAATGGTCTCTCAGAAAGAATTTTTCCTGTCATTACTGTGGTCAAAATGGACATGTGATGAATGATTGTCATGTAATGAAAAATGATGACAATTGATTTTTAAAAGGAAAATCTTCTAATTGCTATTATTGTGGTGAGAATGGTCATTCAATGGATGATTGCTCCACCATGAGAAATGATGATGATTGGTTTGCTAGGAGATACAAGAATCCATATGTTCATGTTAACACTAACCCCTCGGGACCTAAGATGGCTTGGGTACCCAAAACTCCAAAATGAGAATCTGTCTTGCAGGGGTGCCTTAAGGAGGAAGAACTAGATGACAAATAAAAACCTTTCAAGGCAAGAGAAATAATGAGCTCTTCTGATAATCAATTTGGTACATTTGCTATTTTTTGAATTATTCAACTCAGGTAAGAGGTTGAATTTTGTGAAATACATCGTGCTTCTAATTACAACTTCACCTTAAGAATGACAGTTCATGCTTGCTAATTTCCATATTTCTGAATGGAAGTCGAATCCTTGGTTTTGATATTAATCTTGCTAAGGTCTTTTTGAAAAACTCTGAAAAAGTGAAATGTGAGTTTGAAGAAAAATCTTGAAATTAAAAAGATGCATTTCTACGTCATTGATTTTCTCAACTTCTGAAATCATGAGATCTTGTGAGCTTCATGCCTAGATGAGTTGAACACTCTTTTCTACATATTTTTCAAATAACAATTCAGTTTTGAACGCTTTACACTGTGCATAGAGTCCTTCAGACTCTTACTTACTATTTAAAAATAACAACTCACATGTGCATACATAGAATACATACTTAGCTTCATGATACTCATTGCACATATCATACACATCTTTGCATACTGTTGAATAGGAATAATTTTTCAATCATCCTTTTAGGTTACATGCATACATTTGCATGTCATTGCATACTCGTGTGCTTGAATGTCATGATTATTTGGTATATCAATGGCGATAGTGGAAGGTCGGATTATGTCCAACTGGAAGCTTTTCTCATGCGTGATGGTGGTCTTTGGACCAATGTACTCCGCCAAGTACCAATAATCATTTGCTTGAAAACATTGAAAGATCCCTGGTTGAATGCATGTATATACTTTATACCTATCTTTTTGACTTCTTCTATGACTCATCCATTGCTAAATGAAATTGCATTGATTTAGACATGTTAGTTACATGGCATATATTAAGGGGGAAATCTTTTATAACCGTGCATACATTTAGGGGGAGACATTACTATGATGAAACTAATTCATATCTTACATTCAAAACAACCACCCACACACAAATGCACCTTTTTGAGATAATGATTCAATTTAATAAGGATTACTATTTTCTACTCTACACTTTAGAGGACTATTGATTCTATACATGGAAATCACATATCTCGTGAGGAAAAAGCTGTTTACCCCACCAAAAAGTCGTATAAGTGGAACGTGGATCTGAGTAGCCGGGAATCCCCCCTGAAACAAAAGAGGAAACTCACGCCGAAAGGAGAAACTAATCCACACTAAAATAAGTGTGATTTGCCACTGAGTAGCCGGGAAGTGTCCCTGAGACAAAGGATACAACTTGCGTCAAAAAGTGTCTCATCCACATCATAAAAAATGATGAAACTGAGTAACCAGGAATTGCCCCTGAAACAAAGGGCATGACTCGTGTCAAAAGGTTAGTCACACCATTTATAGTTCTTTAAAGAAAAAATTTGGGGTCATACGTAGCTACCAATAGTCGAGCATTGTGTTGAAAGTGTATGGATGATAAGTACTTTGTAGTGTTCTTTAGAGAATTTGATTTTCCATATTACCTTGAAATTCATTGCTCAATCATCACATTTGCACCTTGGGTTTGATTGTTTGAATGTTCCTTATGAATCTGTCGCTTATCATGGTTTATGCAGTACTTATTTATGTAAGCACGACCTTCTTAGTATTGTTCATGCACATCATGTTCAACAATCAATTGCATTATCCTTACACCCGTCCCGAAGGGACTTGCATGAGTCTATATCTTATTATGCATGCTTGAATGCTTGACTGCTTGATTCAGTTTGTTCATATTACACTTCATCTTGATGCATCTTTAGCTTATACTTGCAAATAAAAGGTTAAATAACCCATTGTCAACTGGTTTTTGCTCTTGACAATTGGGGAGAATAATGTGCTTTCAGCAACTTGTGCAAAGTTTGGTCATCTTGCATACAGTTTAGTTAAATCATACACTTGTGCATACTTCGATCATACATTTGCATACACTTTAGAAATTAAGCATTTGCACTTATTTCTCACATCTGCGGATTGCACATTAAATTCCACCTTCTTGTTTTGTATTCATGCTGTTTACACCTTCCTCACATGGAAGGTCATTGCTGGGTTCGTGCACTATTGTTTGAATCTTCATGCTTATTTACCTCGTCCCCCACTTTTTGATAATGCCAAAGGGGGGGAGAGTTTTGGATGGTCACAATATATTGTCATCATCAAAAAGGGGGAGATTGTTGGGTTCTGTGCACCCCTCGTTGTCCTTGACAATGGTTTTGATGATTCCAATATATTGTGTGTTTTATGATAAATGGCATCTTCATTATAAACATACTTACTGTTGATATCTTGTTTTGCAGGTTGAATATCACCTTTCAGTGGATAGTAAAATGGTGTGGCCATTCTAAATTGTCACGAGCCCTGTGTCCTGTTTTAGATGAGTCAAGCAAATACAAATTCTTATGGGTATGAAATTGGTTGCATGGCTTTGTGCAAATGCATAGCCATTTAATTTCAATCTCATGTTGAAAAGATCATCACATTCCTTGGATTGCAACCTCTAGCATGATGTTGTTTCAAGCATTCTGATATCAAGGAACTCATGTTGTTCGATGGCATTTCAAGCATTTTAAGTGATAGAAAGGATTCAAATCCAATATGTTGCATAAATCCCAAAGGTACAAGTTCAAGTTTGGATGTTAGTTGGTTGATGAAAATCTGGAATTCCGTGTATTCTCATCCATGTTTATTTTATATGGCTTGAGGTAGTACCATGCTCACTTTGTTTCCCATTCTCTTTGTTGAAACCAAGAATAAATGATGGTTGTGTTATTATCTTGATTGACTAGCTTCCATATTTTCACAAGGCTAATCATTCCTAGAACTCATATTGATCATGGCTATTGATGTATTTGTGTTGAAGCATGAGTGGTTGTTGGTACAAAGTGGAGATTTGAGTTTACTCTCAATTCATCTAATTCATGTTGGCTTGATTAAATTGTATTTGAAATGTGAACCTGTGAAAAATATGGTTAAATGGTTTTCACACTCTTGTTGAATGCATGGCTAGTTGGTCTTGAACTTTGGATTGAGAATACTGACCTAGTTCGTGTGTTCATGTATAATCTTCATAGTTCTTCCATGGTTTTTGGTTAGCATGCAAACTGGAGAGGGGGATTTCTATAGCCCACCCAAAGAGCAGTCCAACAAGACCCAACAGGGTCCAACGAGGCAAGCCAACCTGAGTGACAGCCCACGGGGCCCACTCAGGAAAGAAAAGCCCAATAAACAAAACACTCGAGGAACCAACTCTCCCCGGCGGCCTCTAGGCTCGGAGGGCCCGAGTGATGGTCAGGTCATAAGGAAGGTCCGGCCCAAGCTGTTTCCCCACCCGGGAGAGACAAGCATCAGCCGACCTATCCGACCCCTCTTTCACCGAGCTATGCTCATCGCCCGGACAGGGCTGACGTTTCAGAAGCTCGGCCAGACCAGATATTACCCGTCTGTGCTGCCGTTAAGAGTCCCCAACGGATAGAGGAGTCAAGAAACCGCCGGACTTCAAGGCGATAACGTTCCCACGATAAGGCCATGAAAGCCCACGTTGAGGACGTAACTCCCGCAGGAGACCCCTCAGCTTGCAGGACTCCTGAAGGCGGCACACTATTTAAACCAGGGCTACCCTCCGACGGAAGAAGAGAGCCATCCAGGTACTCATATACCCAAACTCCTGAGCAATCCGCTTCACCCTCTGGTGGAGAGGAATCTCACGCGCTAGCTTTTCTCCTCCCCATTATTGCTTCCACCATAGCTCTACTGACTTAGCCATCGGAGGGTTTTACCCCAGGGAAGCCCCCTGGGCCCTCTGATACAATTCCCTGTCTTGCAGTTCATCTTCAGGTGATCTACAGCCCGCTCAGGATACAAGCGCGAGATTTCGCCTCTTCATCTGCCGCCGTCTGTGGGAAACGCACGAAGAGCCGGGATGGTGAGAAGAAGCTCAAGGAGGAGATCCGCCGTCGAGAAGGGCAAGGCCGTGGTGGCGGCAGGAGATGGCCCCTCTAGGGCCTCACAGAACCCTCCCTCCAACGCCAGCGTCCCCATCAACGGACCGCCGCCCCCTCCGACGGCGACGGGGGTACCCCCCAACGGTGGCGACGAGGTCTTCCAGGCCCTCAATAAGAAGCTTGACATCCTCGTGGAGCTCATGAGGGCCCAGGCGGCAAGGGATGCCAGGCCCCGCGCCCCGTCCGGGAGCCCCCCCCCCGAAGTCCGTCCCAGGATACCGCTGGGGGCCGTTTCACCCTCCGCGGTCAGCAGCTCATCCGCAACAACGTGGGAGGACCCTCGCAAGCTCCGCCCCCGGAGCAAGAGGCTTCCTCCACGCCCAGAAAAGGGAAATAGGGGACGAGGCCTCCACGCTCGAGCGCCGGCGGTCCTGAGGATCGCCACGACGCTCCCCCCAGTCCCACGGCACGACCGCAGCCGGAACTATCCCTCCGGCTCAGGGATTTCGAAAGACGTTTTGCAGAGCAAGAGCGCGCCCTCCGCGCCCTGCAGAAAACCTCTTTCCCGGAGGATGAGGAGAAATCCCCTTTCTCTGAATACATCTTGAAGGCAGAGGTGTCTCCCAGAACCTCCATTCCGACCTTCAAGCTCTATGATGGCCAGGGTGACCCAGCCGACCACTACGATAGCTTCGATGCCCTGGTGACTCTGCATGGAACACCGGATCCTATTAAATGCCGAGCCTTTGCGGCCACCCTGGTCCAAGGCGCTCAGGCATGGTTCCGGGCCCTCGCCCCTGGGTCCATCCGGGACTTCAGGCAATTCGGGCGAGTCTTCAAGGAGAGCTTCGCCGGAAGCGCCCTCCCAAGGTCAGTAGCGGGGCTCCTGGCCCTCAAACAGGTGCAAGGGGAAAGGCTCCGGGCTTATGTCCACCGATTTAAATCGGAAGCCCTCAGAATTCCCCGCCTGGATGTGGCCTCGGCCACGACCGCTCTGACCGGGGGCACCCGGGACGAGAACCTCCGCCGTGAACTTGTCCTCCACCCTCCCTCGACCCCTGAGTGCGAAGAAGTACTCAGCGCCTGCCGAGACACAATCGGCTCGGGTCGGGAGGGGGACAAGAAGCGAGCCTCCGAGCCAAACCCTGGCTCGAGCAAGAAGCGCGATCGGGAAGGAGAGCGCAAGAGGAAGTACGAGCGGTACACCCTGTTGACCGCGCCAGTCTACGAGATCTATGAAGACATCAAAGACTCGGGACTCCTCCGCCGGCCCGAACTGATGAGATCGAAGAACCGCAAGCGCGACAGGCATTGCCTGTTCCACGGCGACCACGGGCACCACACCGGCGACTGCCACCAGCTCCAGGACGAGATCGAACGTCTCATCCGTCAGGGGCACCTGGCCCGGTTTGCAGCCGAGCACAAAGAAGACCGGGACGCCGCCGAGGAGATCGACGACGCCCCCCGAGGGGTCCACATCAACGTCATCTCCGGAGGAACGGTGTCGGGCGGCGACACCAGCCGAGGAAGGAAGCATCATGCTGAGCGGGCCAGCCAGGTCTTAGAACCCTCCAGCAGCCCGCCGAGGGAGCCCAAGTCATTGTCTTCTCCGACCAAGACCTGGAAGGGCTGAAGACCCCGCATGATGATGCCCTCGTTATCTCGGCCATAATAAACCATTGTAACGTAGATAGAATTCTGGTTGACAATGGGAGCGCCCCCGATGTGTTATCTTACGACTGTTTCCTTAAGATGGGGGAAGACCCATCCAAGCTCCGCCCGATCCGAACACCCCTTTGCGGGTTTAACGGCCTAGCCACCTACCCCGAGGGAGCCCTAAGCCTGCCGGTCACCATCGGCACCCCACCCAAAACCGTTACGGTCATGGTGGACTTCATAGTGATTAAGGGTATGATAGCGTACAACACCATTTTCGGCCGAAAAATTCTCAGCCGGATAAAGGCCGTACCATCTACCTATCACCAGAAAATGAAGTTTCCCACCAAAAATAGGTTGGGGGAAGTCCGAGGTAACCAGGCCACGGCTAGAAGGTGCTACAACATCTCGGTGGAAGCCTCAAGGCCGGACGGGGGAGATAAGGGCCCCAAGGGAATCGAAGGGAAGACCGTAATCGCCGAGCCCGATGTCGAATTGCTAACGGTATTCCTAAACGATGACCCGGCCCTCGGAGTAAGGATCGGGGCCGACCTACCACCCATGGAACAGCAGCAATACAAAAAATTCCTTTCTGAGTACGTTCAGGTCTTTGCTTGGTCCGATGATCAACTCCCTGGCATACCAGAGAAGACCGTGATCCATAAGCTCAGCCTCGACCCCACTGTGAGGCCCGTACAGCAACGGAGAAGGAAGCATGCGCCCAAGAAACAGGCGATTATCAAGGCGCAGGTCACCAAGGGACAAGAGACAGGCCTCTTCAGACCAGTCCTGTACCCTACGTGGCTAGCCAATGTCATCCTGGTGCCAAAAACTACAGGCAAATGGCGAATGTGCGTGGACTTCACCGATCTGAATAAGGCTACCCCCAAGGACTGCTATCCGCTACCGAGCATCGACCAATTGGTTGATTCAACCTCGGGCAACGAGATACTCAGTTTCCTGGATGCCTATTCAGGTTATCACCAGATCAGAATGAATCCAGAAGATGTCGAGAAGACGGCCTTCATCACTGACTGCGGCGTGTACTGCTACACCCGGATGCCTTTCGGGTTGAAGAACGTCGGAGCCACATATCAGCGACTGGTAAATCACATGTTCGAGGGACAGCTGGGTCGGAACGTCGAGGCTTACATTGACGACATGCTCGTCAAGACCCCCAAGGCCCAAGACCACTTCACCGACCTTGCCGAAACCTTCGGCACCCTCCTGAAGTACAACATGAAGTTCAACCCCGCCAAGTGCGCCTTTGGAGTAAAATTCGGGAAGTTCCTGGGTTTCCTGGTCACTCAGCGCGGGATCGAAGCCAACCCCGACAAAGTCCAGGCCATCCTGGACATGCGCCCGCCCACATGCATTAAAGACGTTCAGCGTCTGGCAGGGCATGTGGCCGCTCTCAGCCACTTCCTGTCCCGTGCGGCCGAACGATGCTTGCCCTTCTTCAAACTGATGAGGGGACCCAAGCTAGCGTCTGCTACATTCGCATGGGATGAGGAGTGCCAGACAGCATTCGCCGAGCTTAAAAAGTTCCTGGCTTCGCCACCGGTGCTCTCCAAGCCCGCCCCAGGCGAAGTCTTGCTGCTCTACCTCTCGGCGACGCCATCCATGGTCAGCTCGATCCTAGTCAGAAATGACTCGGGAATCGAAAGACCGGTCTACTACACCAGCAAGGAGCTCAATGAGGCCGAACGGAGGTACCCCGCAACCGAGAAACTTGTGCTAGCGTTGGTTACCTCCGCAAGGCGCCTCCGCCCCTACTTCCAGGGGCACCCCATCACCGTGCTAACCAGCGAGCCGTTGAAGAAGATTCTGGCCCACCCCGAGGCCTCAGGGCGACTCGTCAAATGGGCCATTATGCTCGGGGCCTACGACATCTCGTACCGGCCGCGATCAGCAATCAAAGGCCAAGCGCTCGCCGACTTCATTGCCGAAAGCACCATCCCCGCCGAGGACAGGCCTCCAACCACGACCGGGCCAACCTGGGAACTGTTCGTCGATGGATTGTCCAATTCGGCAGGCAGCGGTGCGGGGATACTCCTGAGGTCCCCCGAAGGGATAGAGCTACAGTACGCCTTGAAATTCAACTTTCAGGCATCCAACAACGCTTCTGAGTACGAGGCCCTTATCTCGGGAGCACGCATGGCCCGACGGCTGGGGGTCGAGCGAGTCAGGATCCACACCGAATCTCAACTAGTCGCAGGTCAGGTCAACGGCGAGTATGAAGCTCGGGAGGCACCCATGATCAAATACCTTCAGTTGGTCCGGAGCCTGGCCCAACAGTTCGAGGAATTTGGGGTAGTCCGGATAGCTCGGGAGCAAAACTCTCGGGCGGACGCCCTCTCTCGATTGGCCTCCTCCCTAGACCCGGAAGGTACACGATCGGTCCTCCTAGAAGAGCTAGAGTGCCCGAGCATTGACACGGAGCTCCTCGCTGTTGACTCGGCCACTCCAAGTGACTGGCGCTCACCCTACCTATCCTGGCTACAAGACTCCCAAGAGCCCTCCGACCCTCAAGAAGCCCGCCGAATGAAGTATCAAGCTCGGCGCTTCATCGTCTTCGACAACACTCTCTACCGAAGATCGTTCTCCGGTCCCCTCCTGAAGTGCCTCGGTCCCGACGAGGCAAGCCGAGCCATCCAAGAGATTCATGAAGGCCTGTGCGGAGCACACTCAGGGGCAAGGTCGCTGGCCAGAATCCTGTCACGACAGGGGTACTGGTGGCCCACCCTGCAGCGCGACTGCTCGGCCTATGTTCAACAGTGCGACCGATGCCAGCGGTTCGACCACTTGGTCCATCAGCCGGCTACGGAACTTGTCACCCTAGCCGAGCCTTACCCTTTCGCTCGGTGGGGAATCGATATCCTTGGGCCATTCCCAACGGCCCAGTCCCAGAAGAAGTTCATCATCATCGCCATCGACTACTTCACCAAGTGGATCGAGGCCGAGGCTACGGTAAGGATCACCGAGACAGTCGTTTGGGGCTTTGTTTGAAAATCGATCATTTGTCGCTTTGGCATCCCCCGAGTGATAGTAAGCGATAACGGTCGGCAATTCGACTCTCGATACTTCCGAGATAGATGCGCCGACCTAAATATCCGCAACCACTTCACTTCGGTCGCCCACCCTCAGGCCAACGGGCTGGTTGAAAATGCCAACAAGACTATCTTGAAAGGCATAAAAACCAGACTCGGCAAGGCTAAGGGTAGCTGGCTCGAGGAATCGCCTAGCGTACTGTGGTCGCACCGAACAACCCCCAGGACGGCAACCGGTGAAAGCCCTTTTCAGTTGGTATATGGCACCGAAGCCATCATTCCATTGGAGATCGCCAATCCGTCTCTCCGAGTGATCAGCTTCTCACTCGAGGCAAACGGGCAAAAATTGCTCGAGAACCTCGACCTAGCAGACGAACTCCGAGAGATCGTGAATGTCCGGGCAACGGAGTACCAACGCCGCCTCACTCGATACTACAACGCCAAGGTCCGAGACAGATGTTTCCAACCGGGGGACTTCGTCCTCAGGAAGGCCGAAGCCTCTCAACCACTAGAGGCGGCGGGCAAGCTATCCCCCAACTGGGAAGGCCCCTACCGAGTGGTCGAGACTCTAGGAAAAGGTGCGTACAGGTTAGCGACAATGGAAGGGGAACCTATTCCTCGGACATGGAATGCAGCCGCACTACGCAAATTCTATTTTTGAAATTGTACATCAAGATGGACGGAATAAATCCCTTTTTCTTTTCATTCCAAACCATTGGTACATCAGATAGGCAAATGCCAGTACATCACATAGCAAAAAGCAAAAATCCGTCTAACACCGCCTCAGGGGGTCATCGCTCGACTGACTCGGTCTTGATCTCCTCGCGTCCAGCCACTGACTCTGCCTCGTGCGAAAATTGGCTCGGACAAGAGGTGGTCAAGCCAGTTGCCTCGGGTGGCCAGTGACAAAGGTGACAGAGGGATTGCAGGAGGGAGGCCACCTTTAAACGTTGAGGAAGGCTACCTCCCAAGTTGGCAACAACCAGGAAAAAGGAGCGCCGTGAAGGCCTCCCCTCTTCCAATCTGCCAACTCCTTGGAAGGAAGGAGAGAGCAAGCAGCCCCCGAAGAGTGAAAGAAATGAAGAGCAGAAGAGGGAGAAAGAGGCTGCAGACGGAGGAAGGCTTCGGTGAGGAGGGAGCTTGATACGCCTCCTCCCCTCACACGGAGGGAAGTAACGGTAGGCTCCCCTGATGCCCCCATCCGTCCTCCGCCTCGGCGTCCACCCGGAAGCCACGCTGGAACTGAGAAAGGGCAAGAATTGTGCCTTCACACGTCGAAGCCCTCTCCAGATCTGCGCGGCGACCGTCGGACCCGTCTCGTGCACGCGCGGCGACCGTGGGATCCGTTCAACATTACAGGGCAGCGGGAGCCCGCCGCTTCCCGTCGTCGGCGGCGTCACCCTCCGAAGGATCCTCCATGCTCCGAATACAAGGGCACAACGCACAGTGAAGACGAAGGAGCGAGGAAAGACTGTTAGAGAAAATCCCAAGCAGTGAAGAGGAAAGGGTACCTTTCGGTCCTTCTTATAGGCCAAAGGAGGCTACACACCTTAAATGACCCCCCCTCCTCGAAAACACGCCAAAGGATTTCTCCCCTGAACAGTCACCTCCAACTCCTCGTCCCCCGCCCTAGCGGGATTCACGAAGCGGCCTGACATTCAAAGCATGAGGGAACAGAAAGACGCCACGTCAGAAGCCTACCAAAACTGCATGCGAAAACCACGCAGGACATATCGGCACCTCCCAACCACTCAAGATCCGCCAACCAAATCACGGCAAGGATGGTACTCAAACGGAGCAAGTCATTTATTATCACACCAAAAGGAAACCCTCTAAAAAGAGGGAAGAGAGACAAAGAGGGAAGGAGGCAAAGTACATCAGACCTCGGGCCCACTTTGACATTCGGGAACGGCGGAAGGAGACGCGTCACCCACGGCGCCTTCGGTGACGGCCGGCTCAGACACTGACCTCGCCTGTGCGAGAACTGTCTCGGTCGTGAGCCCTCGCGAAACGCCCGGAGCCGGTGACCCCGATGGAGGCGACCCCTCCGAATCTCCCCCGACCAACGAGGAAGAGCTGGAAACTGACTCATCCGAGTCATAACACTGGCCGAAGGGGAACTCGATCGCGGAGTTTTGTTCATTGGCGTAGTCCACCGCCCGGCGATAGCCCTGCTTGAACGCCTTTCGAGCACCCCGACGTAGTGCTACCTCGTAATAGGGTAGGGCGGCTTCCACCAGGTCGGCCGAGTAAGCATCCGAGCTCCTGTAACGCTCGATTGCCTCCGCCTCGACCTGCCCCGCCCTTCCGACAAGCTCGACCCGAGCCCGCTCCCCCTCGGTCGCGCGCTCCTCTGCCCGGGCCCGGTCCGCCTCAGCCTCAGCTCGGAGACGCTCCGCCACCTCCGCCCGATCTAGCAGCTCGGCGCGTTCGAGCTCCCAGCGATTGTCTATCTCGAGGCGACGCAGACGCTCCTCCTCAAGGAATCGGCTTGTCCTCTCGAGAGACTCTCGGGTCTTGGCGAGCTGTTCGGTCAGCACCCCGACTTCCAGTCGGCTCGCCCGCGCCACCTCCCGGAACGCGGAGAACTCCTGCCGGAGCCCCTCATGCTCCCCCTTGAGTCGGGCCAATTTCCTCTCGTAGCCCCCAAGGGTCCAGGCAAGGTTCGACCGTTCCGCCTCCGTCCGGGCGTGCACCTCCGCCATCAAAGCCGCCGACCGAGCTATGACTAGGCCACCCTCCATCAAGGCATCAAAGATCCCGGGGGGGGGGGGGGGGTATTGCGCCTTTCTCCCCCCTTCATCCTTGCGGCAATCAACCGGCAGACCCGATACAGGTCGCCCGTAATGCCGAGCCTTTCCAAGGGCTCCGACAGAGGGGACCGCTCCGCCCGAGGCACCCCGCCAGAAGACTCCGCTCGAGTGACGGAACCAACCACCTCACGCGCTACGGTCGGTTGGGGTTGCGACGCCTCCCCGGGCGAACCCCCAACCTCGACCGGCGCCGCGGGACCGACCGCACCGGGAGCTCCAAGCACCTGGGGCTGCAATGCCCTAGCGGGGCGAACCCCCAGCCCTGCCTGTCTCGGCCCGCACCTCGCCGACCGAGACATCCCCGCCTTCAGGCAATCCCCCGGCCTCGGCGCCAGCTACTTCGACATCAGCCCCCTCTGCCTCCATGGGGGGGAGAGCCGACCCATCGCCGCCCTCTGATGGGCCCCCGGTCTCCTCGGCCCCCTCTCGCCTGGTAGGTGGGGGAGCTGGCCCCGAGGGGTCGGCCCCATCTTGCCCCCGAGAGGGGAGCGCCGCCGAGCCGGAGTCGCCCCAGGCGGTAGGAGGAAGACTGGCCTTCTTGGCCCGTTTCTTGGCCTTCACGGCCTCCCGCAACTTTCCCGCCATGGGATCCTTGCGCTTTGTACCAGTTGGCCGTGAAGACCCCACGGGAGCCACCCCCTTGCCCTTATCTCGGGCTTGGGCACGACTCGCAGAATCATCTGGTTCATCGGCCGCCGAGTCATCTCCCAGATCAATGACCTTAGCAGCTTCCTCCAGAGGTTCCCGCCTAACGTCTGCCACAAAGGGAGAAGACCCGGTCAGGAGAAAGAAAGTAACTACCATCCCAGAAGAAGAGCCTCGAGAGTGGTACCTGTCGACGTCAACCGCGTAAGCAAGCACCGTTCGATGTTCTCCGGCGTGACCAGCTCCTCGGTCGACTGGCGGTTACCCAGCAGACGAGCGGCCTGCCGCTCCACGTGGGAAGGGAACTCCTCCGGGCGAGGGGGAAGATTCGAATGAAAATTGGGCGAGATCGGACATCTCCAAAACTCGTCCGTCGCCTCCGCCTTCACCCAGATGAATTGGGTCTTCCACCCCTTGTGCGAGGAGTCCTTCGCAGCGAGGGAGATGCAACTCCTGTTCCTCCTCGCCTGGATGAAGTAAAAGCCCTTCCCCGCCGACGGGTGCGCTTTCAACTCTAAAAAATAATGAAAGAGGTCCAAGGAAGGAAAAATGTCATGCTGACGACAGAGAATCCGAAAGGCGGAAAGAAGGAGATATGAGTTGGCCACCAACTGAATAGGCGCCAACCGGAAAAACTCGAGAAGCTGGAGTACAAGAGGCTCGAAGGGAAGGCGGAACCCACTCTTCCAAGCCAGAAGGAAAGTGCAAATGTGCCCCGTACGGCTGTCCAGACTCGTCTCATACGGGGCGGCGGCAGCAAAGCTGTACCTGAGAGGCAAGCGAAAGCGGTGCTCTAGCTTCCTCACCTCGGCCTCCCCCAACTCACTACAATTGGAGACGGGCTCCCGCCTCACCTGCCCGATTTCCAGAGGCAGACCAGCCATCGAGCCGGAAAATGATCCCTCGCGCGAGCTCGAAGACTCCGGAGGGGAAGGAAGTTGCCGGACCGCCTCCGTGGTTATCCTCGCCAACTCCTCAAACGCCGCCGCAAGACTTTGCGCCTCCACTGTGCCCTCACGGCGCATCAAGGAGCCCCAGAAGCAAAGAAACTAAGGAAAGCCCAAAACCCTGAGAGGCCTAGAACGACGAACAGCGCCCAACGCCTATAAAACCCTGGAGGAAGGCGGCGCGTCGTTCCGTGCTCCGAGAAAAGGGGGGCCCCTTCAATTCAAATCCGTCAGGATCATCATTACGGGCCCAGGCGACCACTACACGTGGCTCCATCACGCCAATAGAATTCCACCCACCTGAGCCACGCCGGTCCAAAGCCTCAAAAACTACTCGACCGAGCCTCCATGGCTCGGGAGTAGGAGGGGGACAAGTGGAGAGGGGGATTTCTGTAGCCCACCCAAAGAGCAGCCCAACAAGACCCAACAGGGTCCAACGAGGTAAGCCAACCTGAGTGACAGCCCACGGGCCCACTCAGGAAAGAAAAGCCCAATAAACAAAACACTCGAGGAACCAACTCTCCCCGGCGGCCTCTAGGCTCGGAGGGCCCGAGTGATGGTCAGGTCATAAGGAAGGTCTGGCCCAAGCCGTTTCCCCGCCCGGGAGAGACAGGCATCAGCCGACCTATCCGACCCCTCTTTCACCGAGCTATGCTCATCGCCCGGACAGGGCTAGCGTTTCAGAAGCTCGGCCAGACCAGATATTACCCGTCCGTGCTACCGTTAAGAGTCCCCAACGGATAGGGGAGTCAAGAAACCGCCGAACTTCAAGGCGATAACGTTCCCACGATAAGGCCATGAAAGCCCACGTTGAGGACGTAACTCCCGCCGGAGACCCCTCAGCTTGCAGGACTCCTGAAGGCGGCACATTATTTAAACCAGGGCTACCCTCCGACGGAAGAAGAGAGCCATCCAGGTACTCATATACCCAAACTCCTGAGCAATCCGCTTCACCCTCTGGTGAAGAGGAATCTCGCGTGCTAGCTTTTCTCCTCCCCATTATTGCTTCCACCACAGCTCTACTGACTTAGCCATCGGAGGGTTTTACCCCAGGGAAGCCCCCTAGGCCCTCTGATACGTTTCCCTGTCTTGTAGTTCATCTTCAAGTGATCTACAGCCCGCTCAGGATACAAGCGCGAGATTTCGTCTCTTCACAAACCAATTGATTTAACTTGTTATTCATCATATAAATTCATGTATGAATATTTTAATTTATTGGGTTGCATGTTTAGATCATTGGGAATGGTTTATAAACCTTTTTATCATGTTCCTAGGCGAATGGGTCGACCCCCCCACTCAATGGGTCGACCCCTGGGCAAGAAAAAGCCTAAACATCATGCTGTCTGCCAAGTGGGTCGACCCCCCTCACAAAGTGGGTCGACCCCCCTGTAAATTTCTGCAAAAAAATAGTTTTTGTCTGCCAAGTGGGTCGACCCCCCTATGAAAGTGGATCGACCCCCCCAGATTCGCAGGTTCGCGCATGAATTCCGTAAGTCACCGAAACCCTATAAAAACACATCCAAATGGGCTAATATTTTACCCTAATACCCTTGGGCTATTAATGAACATATTAGGGTGGTTTTGCTAGGGTTTTACAAGGGTATTGTGGTCTTTTGCATAACTTATTCTCATGCTATATATATGATGCGATTTTGGGGATTTTAGAATAACAAGAGGCTAACGTTCGTGTTCTTTCTACAGGTGAGAGAGGAAGGAGTTGGAGAGGACCTCCATGCCATATCTGATCTACCTCCGTTGAGATTTGGAGCTCGGTGTAGAAGAAGATAGCAAGCGGAATGATGCAATGAATCTGAAGATGTCAAAATCACGAGCATCCGTCGACATCGTCTTGGAGATTTGAGGAGTTTGCAAAAGGGAAAAATCTCTACATCTATTTCTAGTTTATTTGAGATGTTTGCCATGTTCTATCTCTAGATTGGATGTTGTTGAGGTTTTATCTTGGTCATTTGAACATCCTATAATGGGAATATATATATACTGCGGTTTTCATTCTTTGGTATGAAAGGAGGATGAGCTAATGAGTTTTATTTCTTGCAGGGAAAGAAGGAAAGGGCGGCTATAAGATGGAGAGGAGAAAGACTTGCTAGATTTATTAATTATTGATTTCTGGAGGTGTGATTAGATCGTGGATCTGAAGGAAGACATCCTGCGGCTTTGACTCCCTCCGACCAAAGCTTCAAAGAAGATCTTCATTGGCCATTGAAAGTCAAAGGGGAAACGTTCTATATCACTTATCCATTTATCTATGATGCCCTTCTTGATTGATACATAGTCTTGAGCATATCTTGTATAATTTTTGGTTTCTTCTGAACATCGGATAACCGTGTGTGAGCGGAGCTACGCCTCCGTGTGTTGGGTTTATTGGGGGAAAGTTTCCCCGTGGTTGGTTATGTGTTGACGGAGCTGTGACTCCGTGTGGTTTGAGTGTCCGGGGCGTGTTCCCCGATTCTGTGTGTGGGTGTGTGTGCTGCGGTGGCAGCTTGTTGGGGATTTTCACCGTGTGTGGATATTACTGCGGAAGCAGCGTGTGTGTGTGGTTGGGGTTCGTCCCCGTGTTGCTACGAAAGTAGCGTGTAGTGAAGCCTCACCCGGTTGGGTGAGGGGTGGATGTAGGGAGCCCGTCGTGGTCTCGAACCACCTAAAAATCCTTGTGTCTCGTGTGAATGCCTGTGTGTTTGTCCCTTTCTTCTATCTCCCTTCACAGGTTAATTTAATAGATTTTTACTTACTACACCACTGCACACTGCTACTTCTGTTATCCGTGTTTGGCATATTTTTATCTAAGGGTTGCATAGTTATTACGAGTGAGATCGGAAAGATCGAGAGAATATTTTAAATCTCATATTTGTTTAGTTAATCAACACAGTTTATTTTAATTCCATCGTGATCAGTTTAGAGAATTTTTAAAATCCGTCATCCAGGTCAAGGGGACAATTCAACCCCCCTTCTTGTCCGCCATCTAGTCTGGGCCAACATATTTTCTATTTAAATTTTCTGGGTGCTACACCCGCCTCCACTTAAAAGAATTTGGTCCCCAAATTCACATGATTTTCTTTCAAAAATTAGTGGGGTAAAATCACCCTATCCAAAAGCTAGATCATTCTCATAGCATGCTGAGTACTAAGATCATCATATCCGATTCATGCAAGTATGGATGAGATAGGTTTATAGAGTTACCTTCCAATGCTTGTGGCGCTTCTTCCTCTAGGAGTGGACAACGAACGATTTTATGATCTCTGCTTTTGCAACGGATGTATTTCCCGAGTTTATACCAACACTCATCCGGGTTGTGTCTTCCTTTCTTGCAATGTTCGCATTTCTCCTTGACCGGATCAACTTGTTGATCATCATTCCGGGGTTTCTTGTTCTTTCGGAAACCATTACCTCCATTGAACCTCTTCCTGTCATTCACGGGTTCCGTATTCTTGGATCCATTCGCTTGCTCCTTGTTGGCGATCTTTCCTTTGACTCGTTCCATCATTTCCAGGGCATCCTCCTGATAGGTTCGGTGCTGTATTCAGAGGGGGGGTGAATGAATATGGCTTTTAAAAAACAATTCGCCCAGTTAAAATTTCGCTCAATAAAAAAAGCTCGCTCGCAAACTAAACAAACTTGAAGGCTAATTGGGAGTAGAGAAACAAACAAGCACACAGTGAGATCACTAGAGAGCTAACAAGACAGATTTAGTCAAACTGAAAACTAATTAACTCTTCTGCACAACCAGAAGCCAAACACATGGAGCGCCCCTATGCAATCACCTAGCGGAAGCACAAATAGACAAGATAAACCACAGTGCACAAGAGGTTTTTAGGTGGTTCGGTCCAATAGACCTACATCCACCCCACACTCAAACCGAGTGTGGCTTTCACTAGCTCACGCTAGAAACAGCAGACTCAGTCTGCAACAAACGCTGCCAAACAGCTTGACCAGGGGAACAACCTCCCCTCTTCCTCCCAACCGGAGGGAACCACTAGTGACACCAGTCACTACCAAACCAGAGACACAAGGTCTCTCTTCCTCCAGACTTGGAGGGAACCCCTGGACTTGAATCCACAAGCCCAGAACCGGAGACAAGTCTCCCTTCCTCCAAACCGGAGGGAATCAACAAGTAGCACCCAGCTACTTGCAACCGGAGATAGCAATCTCCCTTCTCCTGAACAAACAGGAGGAACCCACAAGTGACTCCAGCCACTTGGAAACCAGAGACACACGGTCTCTCTTCCTCCACACACGGAGGGAACCACTGGACTTGCTACTCACAAGCCCAGAGCCGGAGGAACAAGCCTCCCTTCCTCCAACCCGGAGGGGAACCTAGAGACCCAAGTCTCTCTTCCTCTGAACCCCAGAGGGAAGCACAACCGGAGATAAATCTCCCTTCCTCCAACCCGGAGGGAAACAACCGATGACACCCTGTCAAAGGCAACCAGAGACGCAAGTCTCTCTTCCTCCACACCGGAGGGTACCAAGCACAAGTAGCACCCAGCTACTTGCAAACCGAAGACACAAAGTCTCCCTTCTCCTGAACCCACAGGAGGAACCCCGACCTCTCTACAGAGGATCGGAAATACAGTAAACCAGAAAACAAAGAAAAAATAATAAACGAAAATGACTTCAGCAAAACAGAAAGCTGAAAGATGAAATGCACAATGTGGCTCTCAACGGAGCTGACTGGCCTGGATTTGATCCACGGTCCAGTAGACAGATCTTCAGGTAAGCTTTTCTTCCTCTTCTCTTCTCTTCTTCTTCTTCTCTTTCACTCTCTCGATCTCTGCTCCTCTATACTCTTCGGCTCACACTTCTATCTCTCTCTTTCTCTTTCTTCTGATCTCCTAATCTCTCACTCTCTGCTCTTCTCTTCTTTCTCTTTTCTTTTTCTATTTGGATCGTGGCTCTCTGTATGGACTCTTCTTCTCGCCAACTCGATCACCTTCATCTGTGGATGAAGGTCTCATATATATAGCAGCAGCAGCAGCATCAGCCACGACGTGTGACCTCCACATTTCCAGCCCTAAGAATTCAGACCACGTGGCAGTCTCTCAGCAGGCTTCATTCTAGCCTCGGATCACGTGCTGCTCAGGTCACTTGGGAATATTTCTTCCTCGGACCTGCAAGGAGATGAAAACCATTACAAACTGAGGGCCACAATAACTAAATCTGCACGAAGTATGTAGTAGTAATTCTAGATGCACTGAGAACGACACAAAGAAGATGAAAACAACACGAGGTAATAAGAAGGACGACACGAGATACATTGTGACAGAACAGACACAACGAAGAGACCGACACGAAGTGAAACAAGAATGACACGAAATGGCAACAAGGAGAACGTTACGAGATACATACGATGACAAAGGCACGAAGTAAAGAAAACGACACGACGTAATAAACAACAAAGAGAACGGCTCGAGAACAACATGGACTGGCAACAGAAACCGACACGAAGTGGTTGCAAACAAGCAAGACACGAGGTCTACGTAAAGCAACACGAAGTGCTGCAATGTTCTGCACATAGTGGAACAAAAACAACACGGAGTGAAAAGCGACACGAAGACGTGAGAAGGAAAAAGAACGACACGAAGTGAAAAACGACACGAGGTGAAAACAACACGAAGACATGAAACAACACTTAAGATGAAGTTGACACGGAGTGAAAACGACATGGAGTACATAAAACCAACACGAAGACATATCAACACGAATACGTGGACAAACAGTGACCGACACGAAGTGTGGTTACTAAGTAGGAACGACTCGAGGTCTACAGGAAAACTACTCGAAGTTCATCAGAACTTTTAGAGCAGCTTCAGGAACACGACACGAAGACCTGAGAAGGAAAAATGACACGAAGAGCAACAGTAAATGACACGCGATGAAAACAACAATGACTGACAACGATACGAACTGAACAGAACTAACACGTGTTGAAGACAAAACAAAGATAGAAACAGTCATTGACACGGAGTCAAAATGACACGGGGTTTACTGGGAAACGACTCGAAGTTCATCAGAACAAATCGAGCTGCTACAGTAAACAACACGAAGACAGAACAGTAATTGACACGTGGTGAAACGACACGGAGACAGATCAAAAACCATCACGAAGAATGGTCATAGAGTGAGAATGACACGAAGTGAGACGACACTTAATCCTTAGAGGACTTAAGGACACAAAAGAAAAACGACTCGAGGACAGGACTGCTCGAACTTACGAACGACTCGAGGAACTACAGTAAGTGATACGAGATATAGTGGAGACAAAACGGACACACGACATGAAGACAAGCAGTACAACACTGCGTGTTATACTCACACAAGACGAAGTGCCAACCAACAGGAAGACAGTAACAGTATAGACACACAATGTACTACCTCTTAGCAGATTTCCTGGTAATAGACAAGATCAACACGAAGTGTTATAAACTTAAACGACACGAAGTCTTTTCGTGTTTGTGAGGAGAGACAACACGTAGAACAGATACACAATGTTCTATGAAGACACGATTGTGAAAAACACCAAGAGGTGGACAGACTGTGCACGGACATTGTTCAAAGCAAGAAATGCACGAACATTGTGGCAACCAAAAATGTGCACGGGGTTAAGTATGCACGAACGGAAGCACGCTTAACAAATCTTCTTACATTGTCCCATTCATGTCAATGCATAGACTGTAAATGTATATGAAAGCTTTATGTGGCAGATAACAGTCTTAAAGTTCAATTGCAATGACTCACAGTGACTCACATCAAACAGCAATCATCAAAACCAAATCAATGAATGCTTTATTGCATCAGTTTATCATGTAACATAACTGATCATCATAGAATAACTCACATCAACAATCAATCAACAAAACCATCATCAAAACCACAGGGGCACAACAATCTCCCCCTTTTTGATGATGGCAACACTTTCAATATATTGAGTCATTCTGATGATGTGAGGCATTCTAAAGACTCAAATTATTCTCCCCCTTTGACTTCATCAAAAAGAAAAATAATTTGAGAAATTATAGCATGTTTAAAAGTTCAGTCAAATTCTCTCCCTTGCAAGAACATGATTCTCCCCCTTTAATAGTTTCAGCAAAAACATGAGTTAGAGAAGAGCAAGGTAATGGGAAGGGTGAAATGTAAAAATGCAGATGCAACATTAAATGCAATACTCCCTCCCGAGTATATGAATGCAAGGTCACAAATGATATGAACATAATTCAGCACGACTAGGAATGCTCCCCCTGAACAGATGCCAATTGATATGCAAGTGATGCATGACATGGAAGCTCCCCCTCAATAAATGGACTCTTATGAGATAAATGAGAAGGAGACCACAGGGGCAAACAAGGAGAAGTTCAGGTCATTGAGCCAATGACATGAGCAGAAGAAATTCAGTTAACAGATTTTTCAAGGATGCTCCAAACATAAGAAATTCAGCCAGATTTTCAAAGAGATATCAATCTCATAAATCTGAAACATAAGTTTTCAAAGTCTTCTATCATAAGGGCTTATGAATGACATTTATTGAACAGCATGGTTTAAACATGATGTATGCAGAGTTTATCAATAAAATGCTGTATTGATATCTAAAACCATGGTTTAATAAAAGTGAACCAAGCCCTCATATTTATCTTGATAAAACTCCCTTTGTCTTACACAATCAAATCTATTGACTTCTTTCAGAATTACATGCATTAGTATTGAAATCAAGCAATTATGAAGTCATATGACTTTGTCTAGGGTGGAGCAAATTGATTTTAGCATCAATATTCAGATATTTCAATTTGTTCAACAATTTTCCATGCTACAAATTTTTTCGTGCACTCTAGTTCAGTACACACCTTGTAACTAGAGGATATACCTTGATCAGAGGCCAATATCCCTAAGCCCTTAGTGTGACTAACTGTCATGCTATATATATGAACAGAGATAGCATTTACACATCATGACACACTTGAAATCATTTCTAGATGAGTGAGTTGTATTTCTCAGTGTGCATGCCATTGCTCTGCTTAATTTCCAATGAATTCTTACAGAGTTAACTAAGGCACCTCATGACACAATCCTTTGGACATGTGTTTCTCAGTGACCAATATCATTGCTCCGACAGATATTACCCTTTAGACATTTCAGAAACATTCATTTGCTTCAAAACAATATTAATCTCATGTACTTAACCAATTAAAGTCATGTATTCAAAAGTGCAGATTTCAGAAGTTTTTGCAAGACATAGCATGAAACAGTTGGTTAAGATTTATTAAACATGATTCAGATATGTTAAGAGATTTTGAAGTTAAACTCCACGAATACATTAAGCTTAAACCACATGAGTTATTTCAGTCATTCTTAAGAATGTATAATAGAAGATTTCTAGTTCAAGAGTTTTTCAGATTTATGATCGAGATAGCCCATTGAAATCTTCATGAAAGACTGATAGAATTCTGAAGTCAAATGATATCAATTGATAGTAGAAGTACCAATTGTTAAGAGAGATTCTGAGGCATAAAGTTTTCAGAATATGATCAAGGTTTGTCAACAAAATCAATAAGAAGGGATATGCTATGAAATCTGACAACTGTATGCATTTGACAACCTATATGCAATGCATTGACTCCCCCTTACAATATGCATTTAAACATACATGCAAATCACATATATGCACTTCAGATGAGTAGAGTTCAGAGGTATCAATTCAGACAATGCTGATGAGGAATGATTATGCAAACACAGAATTAACTTGCTATGCAACATACTGTCCTACATGCAGACTATGCACCAAGGATACATTAAACAAGTATGCAATCAATTCAAGTTTATGCATCCAATTCATGAGCATTTTTATCCTTTTTCAGATTTTTCAACATATGATGCAGTTCATTGTTTTACATGAAGACTAGACCCATGGTACTAGGCGGAGGACTTGGTCCAAGGACCACCTCACACATGTCAGTAGCATCCAGACATACTCCATATGCCCTTCAACTTGTCCCATTTAATATACCAGGGTTAACAAGGACAATGCAACATAAAGCAGTCCTACATGCATTGAACAACATCAATGACAGTCATGCAAATAATGTATGCAGACATAAGACACATGCAATGACAATCAGTCTATACACAATCAGTCCAAATATGCATTCAACAACAAGCATGCAATGCATCAACACAAAACACGTGCATTGACACAAAGTCTATATAGTGCATCAACTATATACACTAAAGACCATTCAAACTCAGTTCAGCAATTGGCAGGAGATGGCAACAGAAGAGCATCAGCTATATCCAAAGTAAAACTCAATAGCTGAGTCTGGAATGCAGACTGATCAGCTAGACATGAAGAGAACATCCACAATCAATCAAGCAAATCACATGAAGCTCACATTTTCAGATAAAGGAATTTTAAAATAAAGTTCAGAACTAACCTGAAGAGTTGAATCATGGGGCTTTCATTTGAGTGCCTTGGCTAAAATACCCCTTTTATTTCTCTCACCAAGGCACACCTGCAACATATCAATCAATATGATCTTGCAGGAACCCAAGCTGCCTTGGGTCCTGTATGAGCCCTAACAGGTGTTCTGACTGATCTCTTAACAGAATTATCAACATAGCCCATCAACTTATAGCTGGACAAGGAATAACCAAATTGACCAGACTTACCATGATAACTAACAGAATTTGAGTTCCTTTTATGCACCTTATTGTAGGCATTATATTCATGTGCATGAACATCAAAATTTCTATTGTGTGCATGGGCATTTTGTTTTCTGAACTCTGCCACCCAGCACTCAGAGGCTTTGTGGCCAGGTTTTCCACGATTAAAACATGAAGAATTCATTCTGTCAAGATTCTTATAGAGTGCATGTCTTTTTACAGGGATTATAGCAATTTTGGAGTTAATTGTTCTTCCCTTAGCATGCCAACAGTTTGCAGCTCTGTGGCCTGGCTTTCCACAGATGAAGCATGCAGAGTTTTTCTTTTTATCAATTAAATTATTTCTACCAGAATCATAGAAAGCAGGGAATTTTACAAATTTAGAATTCAATCTATTTCCCTGAGCATGCCAGCAATTTTCAACCATGTGGCCCAATTTGCCACAATGAGAACATTGAGTGTTCTCTTTATGAGATGCATGATTTTTAGCATGGAACAGTTTATCATGCATTCTAACAGCATATAGATCATCTAATTTCATTTGTCTGCAATCATGCATGAGATGACCTATTTTATGACAATAAAAACATTGATGCCTTTTGGCGTGAGCAGAAGAAGGTTTACTCACAGTAGGCTTCCTAGCATGAGTTCTATCATACTTCAATTCATCCTTCTTTATCACAAAACAATCAGCCATCTCATGGCCAAACTTTCCACAGTAAAAGCATTTGACATTTTTGACACTAGAATGTTTGACCTGAGCTTTCTTAGCATGCTGATCGTTATCATTCTTTTTCAAAACTTTTATTTTCTCCTTTGTTTTCTTATTTTCCTGATTACTGCCTCCATCAGAGACTTTCTTCTTAGAAACATCCTTTGGATTTTCTTTATTTTTAAGAGACTTAAATAGGGAATTGTTTAGTTCAGTGATTTCATTTTTGAGAGAAGACATGAGCATTTCAGAATCTGTGATCTTTTCATTAAGTAAGACATTAATGGCTTTGTAGCTATCAATCTCTTCTATCAATGTGCTCACTTTCTCACATTCATTTTCAACTAAATTCTTCCCTTTTTCAAGCGTTAAGAGTCTCTCAGACATGGCAGAATTTAGCAATCTCAATTCTTCATTTTTATTTTCCAATAAAAAGATTTATTCCTTACTCATATTCAGATCAGCTAAGCACATATCATGAGATGTTTTTAATCTTTGACAGTTTTCACAGAGAACATTAGAGTTAATCTGTTCACATCTCTTTTTCAACCTTCTATTTTCAGATTTTAATTTCTTGGATACTTTGAACAAATCTTCATACATCACTATCAATTCATCAAAGGAGTATCCATCTGATTCAGAGCTTACCTGAGATGAGATCTCATCTTCATCATCCCGGTTGGCCATCAAGCAGCTATCACCTTGTTGATTATGCGCAGAAATGACTCCGTCATATATCTCCTTTCCAGATGCGCACCTGAGAGCAAAAGGGTACATATCAATATTGATTGCAGCTCTTAAGATGTTAAGGATTATAACATTGTCACGGTTCTTTATACTGTCCTCTTTAGACCACTTGGTCTCATCATGAGGCAGTTTGTGTGGGCCTTTAGATAGTAGGCTCCATAGTTTGGGATCTATGGAATCTACATACACACATAGGCCTCCTAGCCAATTATCAAGGTTAGAACCGTCATAAACTGGAGGTCGACCCATTTAAGTAAGAGGCAACCAGATGAGCAAAGCAATGCACAAGTCGATAAAACAAAATATCGAGCACTGAAAGCACACTCTGAAAAGCACCAAACAAATCAGCAGGATCCTCTGCAGATTGTTAGATCTGATAGATCAGAGACCCGCTCTGATACCAACTGATAGGTTCGGTGCTGTATTCAGAGGGGGGGTGAATGAATATGGCTTTTAAAAAACAATTCGCCCAGTTAAAATTTCGCTCAATAAAAAAAGCTCGCTCGCAAACTAAACAAACTTGAAGGCTAATTGGGAGTAGAGAAACAAACAAGCACACAGTGAGATCACTAGAGAGCTAACAAGACAGATTTAGTCAAACTGAAAACTAATTAACTCTTCTGCACAACCAGAAGCCAAACACATGGAGCGCCCCTATGCAATCACCTAGCGGAAGCACAAATAGACAAGATAAACCACAGTGCACAAGAGATTTTTAGGTGGTTCGGTCCAACAGACCTACATCCACCCCACACTCAAACCGAGTGTGGCTTTCACTAGCTCACGCTAGAAACAGCAGACTCAGTCTGCAACAAACGCTGCCAAACAGCTTGACCAGGGGAACAACCTCCCCTCTTCCTCCCAACCGGAGGGAACCACTAGTGACACCAGTCACTAGCAAACCAGAGACACAAGGTCTCTCTTCCTCCAGACCTGGAGGGAACCCCTGGACTTGAATCCACAAGCCCAGAACCGGAGACAAGTCTCCCTTCCTCCAAACCGGAGGGAATCAACAAGTAGCACCCAGCTACTTGCAACCGGAGATAGCAATCTCCCTTCTCCTGAACAAACAGGAGGAACCCACAAGTGACTCCAGCCACTTGGAAACCAGAGACACACGGTCTCTCTTCCTCCACACACGGAGGGAGCCACTGGACTTGCTACTCACAAGCCCAGAGCCGGAGGAACAAGCCTCCCTTCCTCCAACCCGGAGGGGAACCTAGAGACCCAAGTCTCTCTTCCTCTGAACCCCAGAGGGAAGCACAACCGGAGATAAATCTCCCTTCCTCCAACCCGGAGGGAAACAACCGATGACACCCTGTCAAAGGCAACCAGAGACGCAAGTCTCTCTTCCTCCACACCGGAGGGTACCAAGCACAAGTAGCACCCAGCTACTTGCAAACCGAAGACACAAAGTCTCCCTTCTCCTGAACCCACAGGAGGAACCCCGACCTCTCTACAGAGGATCGGAAATACAGTAAACCAGAAAACAAAGGAAAAATAATAAACGAAAATGACTTCAGCAAAACAGAAAGCTGAAAGATGAAATGCACAATGTGGCTCTCAACGGAGCTGACTGGCCTGGATTTGATCCACGGTCCAGTAGACAGATCTTCAGGTAAGCTTTTCTTCCTCTTCTCTTCTCTTCTTCTTCTTCTCTTTCACTCTCTCGATCTCTGCTCCTCTATACTCTTCGGCTCACACTTCTATCTCTCTCTTTCTCTTTCTTCTGCTCTCCTAATCTCTCACTCTCTGCTCTTCTCTTCTTTCTCTTTTCTTTTTCTATTTGGATCGTGGCTCTCTGTATGGACTCTTCTTCTCGCCAACTCGATCACCTTCATCTGTGGATGAAGGTCTCATATATATAGCAGCAGCAGCAGCATCAGCCACGACGTGTGACCTCCACATTTCCAGCCCTAAGAATTCAGACCACGTGGCAGTCTCTCAGCAGGCTTCATTCCAGCCTCGGATCACGTGCTGCTCAGGTCACTTGGGAATATTTCTTCCTCGGACCTGCAAGGAGATGAAAACCATTACAAACTGAGGGCCACAATAACTAAATCTGCACGAAGTATGTAGTAGTAATTCTAGATGCACTGAGAACGACACGAAGAAGATGAAAACAACACGAGGTAATAAGAAGGACGACACGAGATACATTGTGACAGAACAGACACAACGAAGAGACCGACACGAAGTGAAACAAGAATGACACGAAATGGCAACAAGGAGAACGTTACGAGATACATACGATGACAAAGGCACGAAGTAAAGAAAACGACACGACGTAATAAACAACAAAGAGAACGGCTCGAGAACAACATGGACTGGCAACAGAAACCGACACGAAGTGGTTGCAAACAAGCAAGACACGAGGTCTACGTAAAGCAACACGAAGTGCTGCAATGTTCTGCACGTAGTGGAACAAAAACAACACGGAGTGAAAAGCGACACGAAGACGTGAGAAGGAAAAAGAACGACACGAAGTGAAAAACGACACGAGGTGAAAACAACACGAAGACATGAAACAACACTTAAGACGAAGTTGACACGGAGTGAAAACGACATGGAGTACATAAAACCAACACGAAGACATATCAACACGAATACGTGGACAAACAGTGACCGACACGAAGTGTGGTTACTAAGTAGGAACGACTCGAGGTCTACAGGAAAACTACTCGAAGTTCATCAGAACTTTTAGAGCAGCTTCAGGAACACGACACGAAGACCTGAGAAGGAAAAATGACACGAAGAGCAACAGTAAATGACACGCGATGAAAACAACAATGACTGACAACGATACGAACTGAACAGAACTAACACGTGTTGAAGACAAAACAAAGATAGAAACAGTCATTGACACGGAGTCAAAATGACACGGGGTTTACTGGGAAACGACTCGAAGTTCATCAGAACAAATCGAGCTGCTACAGTAAACAACACGAAGACAGAACAGTAATTGACACGTGGTGAAACGACACGGAGACAGATCAAAAACCATCACGAAGAATGGTCATAGAGTGAGAATGACACGAAGTGAGACGACACTTAATCCTTAGAGGACTTAAGGACACAAAAGAAAAACGACTCGAGGACAGGACTGCTCGAACTTACGAACGACTCGAGGAACTACAGTAAGTGATACGAGATATAGTGGAGACAAAACGGACACACGACATGAAGACAAGCAGTACAACACTGCGTGTTATACTCACACAAGACGAAGTGCCAACCAACAGGAAGACAGTAACAGTATAGACACACAATGTACTACCTCTTAGCAGATTTCCTGGTAATAGACAAGATCAACACGAAGTGTTATAAACTTAAACGACACGAAGTCTTTTCGTGTTTGTGAGGAGAGACAACACGTAGAACAGATACACAATGTTCTATGAAGACACGATTGTGAAAAACACCAAGAGGTGGACAGACTGTGCACGGACATTGTTCAAAGCAAGAAATGCACGAACATTGTGGCAACCAAAAATGTGCACGGGGTTAAGTATGCACGAACGGAAGCACGCTTAACAAATCTTCTTACATTGTCCCATTCATGTCAATGCATAGACTGTAAATGTATATGAAAGCTTTATGTGGCAGATAACAGTCTTAAAGTTCAATTGCAATGACTCACAGTGACTCACATCAAACAGCAATCATCAAAACCAAATCAATGAATGCTTTATTGCATCAGTTTATCATGTAACATAACTGATCATCATAGAATAACTCACATCAACAATCAATCAACAAAACCATCATCAAAACCACAGGGGCACAACACCTCCAAGAGTTGTGCTTTTCTAACCATCTCCGTATATGTTTGGATTTCTAGTGGAGCTAATTGAGGAATGAGCTCATGAACCTTCTCACTCTCATTTTCTCGGTACATACCAAGTGTGGTGCGTACCGGGCTAATCTAGAGAACTTCACTACGTACTCTGCTACAGATAAACTATGTTGTTTCAAGGCTGCAAACTCCATAGCCTTCTTTTCACGAATCCATTCTGAGAAATACTTCTCATTGAAGTGTTCTAAGAACTCATCCCAAGTTACTTGATCATTGGCCAAAATTACTTCTACGGATCCCCACCATACTCGAGCATCCTTTTCTAGTTGATAAGTCCCTAGTAGTACCTTCTCTTCGTCGGTGCATTGCATCACCTTGAAGGTTCTCTCTATTTCTTGCACCCAATTTTTCACTTCATCCGGGTCGGTAGACCCACTAAACTTAGGGGGATTCATCTTTTGAAACTTCCTATACAAATCTCCAGCTCCATGTTGTGCTCCTCCTTGTGCAACTTGTTGTGAGGCTTGGGTCAGCCCTTGGACGGAACGTTGCATCTCTCTCCATTGAGCTCTCTCGGCGGCCATTTCAGCCTATAAAACAAGTTTATAAATGATAATTATTCACATTCTAATGTAGATGAAACATATTTTAATTATTTAGCCCATAGCTCTACCCAAATCTCACAGGGTTCCAATAGGATAAGTGATAAGGAGAACTCAGTCTAGGACTTGGACTTGATGACCTAGGGATTTAGAAAGCCTAGGCTCTGATACCACCTTCTGTCACTCCCTGAACCGATAGCATCGGAACGTGTTGTTTGCTCAGAACGTGACAGTTAAACAGTCGTGTCAATCAGAACATAGTCATAAGACGAAAATATATTTGGACAAAATAGAATTTCATTGCAAATATAAGTTGATTACAAATTTTGGACCCAAAATAAAGAAAGACTCAATAAAGGAAAAATTACACAAGACTCTTGACTAGACATTATGATGAAGACCACGAGGTTCATCTAGGTGTCGGAGTACTCATTACTCTTGCCCTTGCCCATCTTGTGTGCTCTCGTCGTCGGTATGGTCATTACCTAGAAAGTATGAAAATAAACTGGGTGAGCGAATGCTCAATAGGACTTAATATCTCAAGCTCTAAGCTATCTTTAAGTTAATTACAGGTTAACATGCTCATGCAGGTCATGCAAGATATAGAAATCGAGAACTATATGGGCATGAGATAAATTCAAGAACTATAAGAATAGACAAGATGATAGACACTTTCAAGAGATATAAGAACAAGTAGATTGCTGAAAGAATATATCAAGAACTTTCGTGATGAGATAGATAACAAGTATTATCAATAAGACAATTCAAGAACATTTACGATGAGCTTTAAACAATATAGAAGTAGAGCAATCACTTCTACCAACGCTAAGTACGATTGACCAATGCACTAAGGGGAAATCACGACGATATGACAGCCCCTCGTGGAAATGAGTCGTAGACCAATTTAGCTATATTTGGTGAATGCCAACACCCGATCATTCATGATACCGGTACACGTTTGGACTTTGTCTTGCCCATGGGATCAGATCAGAACCCATTATTTTTTTTTAACATTAGCATTAAAATGTCATTTGTTTGTTACCCATAGCCCCTGACAATATCTAGACTAATTCCACTTTAATGGCCAAGAGTTCCAAGGATCGAGCATGTAAGAACAATAGTGTAGATTCACGAAGTTCAAGGGCAGGACTATAGACAAGATGACGTGGCGATAATCTCCACAAAAGCTACGACAATCGCGAAAACTGGGATGAATGGCGCCCACTTAGGCGGTCCCAATTTAAAGAAATAGCACCCGTATGCTCGGTCGCCTAATCTGTGAATAGCACAAGATGGAAGAAATAGCGCCCAAGTGAAGGGTCGCTCATTCAATAAGCACCCGTTCATATGGTGGCTAATAATTTGAAAAGAACAATAACTGGGATGGTCGCTAATTCAATTAGCGGCCACTTCCAGGTCGCCAATTCCGACAGCGACATATTTCTCACAGAATCGCCAGAACAGCGTTCTATGAGGGTCGGTGTCATGTTCCTTGACAGTGACATGACTTAAAGGGTTTCAGGGTTTTGATGGTACAACCCGCTCAGACGGCCTTGAGGGAATCCAAGGCTACGTGGAGACTTACAGAGGTCCCAATGATGAAATCGCTAGTCCGGAGGAAGGAATATCCCGCAGAGGGCTCAATCATCACCGAGAGTTAGGGGCTATGCAAGAAAACATCGTGAAACGTGAGACTGTATCTACTGACTGAGACACAGTGCCAAGTAGACCCGGTCATGAGCCAAAACACGATAAAATCAAGAGACCAGAGAATCGCGCCTAGTGACGAAGTCGCTATATTATGGGATAGCGGCTTACCAAAAGGTTGCTCAATCTTTAAACCACTATAATTTAAAATATTAAATCAAGAATTCGCACCTGCTCATACGGGCGTACGTTCATTATACTTTCCACGTATTTATCATTTTTCTGAAAATAAATTGAATAGCACCCCTTTGTGAGGGCGCAGGTTCTGTAATGTGCGACATAGTGGACAGTCGCCGATTCTTATGTATATTATATATATATATATATATATATATATATATATATATATTTATATAAAAAATAAGGATAAGGAGTAGGCTTTAACATGATGAAGATGAAAGGGGTTAAACAGATAGGGACAAAAAGTGAATAAGATAATTTAGGGGAGGTTTTAGAAAATCAAAAATCTCACAAGAATGGACGACCATGCATGGGGTCGTCCATTCCTTTTTACATTAGCTTTAGATGAATGGTGACATTTTTTAATTGACAAAATTTTGTGAAACAAAATATATAAGAAATAGGAGAAAAATATAAGGATTCTAACTATGAAATATCATAATTTTATCCCATCTAATTTTAAAGATAAAATTCCTTGAAGTTTATGCGGAGTTTTAACAAAATAATCGGAGTCACTTTTATTCCAGTAATATTTTAATAAAAGAAAATCCTAAAAATATCAAGAAAATTTAAGGATCATCAAAACATGCATTTTGCTATTTTTATTAACATGGTTTATTAGATATTAAATTTTAAACGTTACAACAAATTATTATCTAACAAAAGATACATGTTTTCTTTGAACAAAACATGCACAACGGTAACACAAGGATCATAAAAAAAAATAAAGATGCAGCCACATGAGATTTATTTAGATTTTGTTTGGGAGAATGCCTACCTTTGATCACGTACGAAGCAAAAGAATGGTAGAAGACGATCTAGGAAAAAGAACACAATAGCACGGTTAATAACACAGCTGCAGGAATGCTTCTAGCAGCAGACCTTTCACAGGGAAAAAGCCTTGCTTCTTTACGTACGCGGAGGGAAGACACTTGAACAATAGCAATAGCAGCACACTGTTCCTACAGTAGGCGGATGAAGGGGAAGATGAGGACTCAGACGAACGGCGGCAGCGACAATAGCCACTGCACGTTCGATGCATGGGTTGATTTATAGGAAAAGGGGGGGTTCTAATGGGGTCGAGAGCTCAATCGAGGGCAAGCCTTTTACTCCTTGCCATACGTTGCTATGAGTTTCCAAAACGCCAGCCGCCTGTAGGTTTTTTGCTAAAACCCTAAAGCTATCACGTTCCCGTATGCAACGTAGGTTAAGGCTTGATAAATAAAGGCTTTTGCATGGGCACATGAGGTTGGCCCACTTTGGTTGGCGTTTAGTGGGCAGAAGTGAGGAAGGATGGGTTGGGTTTTTGTGCAGGTCGATCCTATATGTATATGGGTTTGGGGTTTGGTGGACATGAGGCCTTCTTTCTTTGTACTTGGGTGTGGGGTTCTTGTCTTCATGAGTCTAGGGCCCAGATTATACACGTGGTTTCGTTGTGGCTAAGGCTTGTATGCTTAATTAAGGAAAATTAGTTAATGGGTTCTTGTATGTATCTTATGCCATGGGTGTGGTCTAAGTTGTCCACTTCTTCATTTGGCCGCCTTATATTATTTTATGGGTTTTGTTTATTAAGCCCACATATATATATGTATATATATTATACTTGAATTGTATTTTTTTGTTGAAGCCTCAAATAGATAAAAGGATATATTCAAATTTCCAATTCTCAATTATTTTCTTCTTCATTTTTAGCTATATTTATCAAAATTCTTATTAACCACCATTATTTCATGACTAATATTTATAGTTATTTTCATTTATTTCCTATTTAAATTTTCGGGGTGCTACAAGTCTTGTATATGTCTTCGTCTTTGATCTTGAGTTGGTGATAACCCAACCTGAGGTCTATCTTGGAAAAATATTCTACTCTCGAAATTTGATCAAAGAGCTCATCGATACGCGACAATGGATACTTGTTCTTGATAGTGAGTTGATTTAATCGCCGGTAGTCAATACATAGCCTGAGAGATCCATCATTCTTCTTGACAAATAAAACTGACGCATCCCAAGGGGATGTGCTAGGTTGAATGAAGCCCTTGTTTAATAACTCCTGAAGTTGCTTCTTCAATTCTTTGAGTTCTGTAGGGGATATCCTGTAGGGAGCTATTGAAATAGGTGTTGCTCCAGGAACAAGTTCAATGGAGAAGTTTACTACCCTTTCGAGTGGTAAACCGGGTAAGTCTGATGGAAACACTTCAGGGAACTCATTCGCAACGGAAATATCCTCTAAGGTGATCTCCTTGGACTCGGTAATGATTACGGAGACAAGAAAAGCTTCACATCCTTGCGAAATGAGTTTGTAAGCATGGAGAAATGAAATAATGGTAGGATGCACCCTATATTTGATACAAAGGAAGGAAAATCTTGGAAGACCTTGTTTTCGAAAAGAGATTATCATATTGCGGTAATTTATATAGGCGTCATGGTCGACAAGTCAATCTACATCTAGGATAGCATCGTAGTCTTTCATGTCAAGGTACATGAGATTTGTGAGACAATTATGACCTTCTACAATTACCTCACTATCGGGGTAGTAAGTTGTAAGTTTAGTTCCGGGACCTAAGGGTGTAGTGATAGCTAGGTCCGAGGGTAAAGGAACCGATGAAACTGGCAAGGTTTTTGTAAAAGTAGTAGATATAAAGGAATGAGAAGCACCAGTATCAAATAACACGAATGCATGATGGGAATAGATTTGAATGGTACCTTCCATTAGCCCATCATCCTTGGGCGCTTCATCATCATTTATAATAGCATTAAGGCATGCATGTCACTTGCGTCCACCGCTGGAAGTTTGGTCCTTCATGAGGGGGCAATCCGACATGCGGTGCTCCCGGCTGCCACATTGCAAACAAGCGCCGAGACGCTTCTAGCATTCCTCAGCCACATGGTCGAATTTCTTGCAGAATGTGCAAGCCGCGATGACTTGCTTATCTTCCTCCTTAGTCTTCTTGTTCTTGTGGTAGCCACTACCACTCCCGTTCCGGGATCTCTTCTTACTATCATGGGATTTTTAAGGTTCCATGATGCTGAACTTCTCCTTATTTCCATGCCAATCCATCTTTCGGCTAGACTCCTCTCCTTTGCTTTTGAGTTTCTCGACCTTCTCCATGGTCCTTTCATAAAGATGAGCTCGTTGGACCATCTCCACGTAGGTCTGAATATTTTGCGAGCCAAGTTGTTGAATGAAGACGGGCCTTAACCCATCTAGAAAACGGTTGGCCTTCAAAAGATCTGTACTGATCAAATGTTCGGCATAAGGGGCCAAACAGAAGAATTGGAGTTCATATTCTGCCACCGACATCTTACCTTGGCGTAGCGAAGCGAACTCTGCCGCCTTCCTCTCCTTGACATGTTTAGAGAAGTACTTTGCTAGGAAGATGGTAAATAATCCCTCCCAAGTGTGTGGTGCGTCTACAGGCGGTGCTGGATTAGACTTCCACCAAGTAGGCACATCCTTATTAAGTTGAAAAGTGGCGAGATGGGCTTTCTCTTGATCCACGCACTGCATAACATTGAAAATTCTTTCCATCTCATCTATCCAGTTCTCTACTTCATCTAGATTGGAAGAGCCAGAAAATCGTGGAGGATTTAAACTTCAAAATTCTTATGTAAGTCGTCGGCACCAGCCCTCACGCCAGCTTGGGCCATATTCTAAAGTGCCTGGGTAAGACCTGCAACAGTCTGTTGCATCCCGTCCCAGTCAACACGGTGTGCCATTGTAAGAATAGGGTACCTGAAAAAAGAATTAAATTTGTCAACTCCAATGGAATTGGTGGAGTTACTCTTAAAGATAATTTCTAATTAACTATCTCATCCCGGATTCTACCCGATTTCTCTCTTGGGTGGGGAAATTTATTTCCTTGTTTTATAGGTATGGATCCTTAAACCTTGGGTTTAGCTTATGACATGACATTTTTTAGAAATAAGTAAGTCCTAAGACCTACGCTCTGATACCACTTTAATTGTCACGCCCCGAGATTATGCAGCGGAAAATAATCGGGAACGTGAACAGTCGGCTAGTATGCCTCAAGCGAGCAATATAATCAGAGCGCTAACACATTCACAGATAAGAAATGAATGCACATAATGATTGATTGAAAATCTAACTTTTATTGATAATGATAATCAAATTACAATGGTATTTGACTCAATTCACAAGACTCAAATAAAGGAAAAATACATAGACTCGACTCGACTTAAGACTCTACTAGCTCTTCTCTCGATCTTTCAATCACTCCCGGATCCATCACTTGAATAGTCTGAATCCGACCCCTTAGAATTTTATGAAAAAGATTGAAAAAGTAGGGAATAAGCACACATGCCCAGTAGGTATCTTCGTATCAACATGAAGGCAATGTTTAAGTAATTAACATTTTAGCTCTAGTGTAAAGATAAATGAAATATAGTAAAACATACAGTGTAAAACCAAAGTAACAAAAGTAACATGATACGATTAAGAATGAGAATCGAGAACATGATTGAGCAAGTATATAGCAAGAATGTAAGTTTAGCCTTTCATGAACGAGAATGTACTTTTTCATAACCATAAAGGCTATGTACTAGAAAGTCATGTAACGAGAATGTACTAACAAGCATGTAATTTCACAAGAATGCCTCGTGAGTATTCGTGGATTTCACCAGTTTATAAAAAAAGTACTCCCAACGCAATGCGGCGCCAGTGTTCATCATACCCCATGGTTTATAGTATGTTTCCGGCTATCTGCCGAGGGGACTAGAGTGGAGCCCTTGGACACTGTCCGTGCCCGCTCTTACATCTTCAAGTTATAAATCAAGCTACTTCTATGAAAATATAAATATGGCCAATAATGTAACAAGTTCAAACTATGATTCCATGATAACAAATATCAAGGTAAGAACGCTTCAAATAAAAATATACGAGTTCAAAGACTTGAGTTAGAACTAGATAATGCCACGAAGAAAATTCGACAGCATAACGACATATTCTTTTCATTCCACAAGTTATTAATATCTAAGTTGATAAGTGTTAAGTTCGAAGCAATCATTAGACCATCTAGGAACTTGTAAAACCCAACCTAAAGGTCAAACCTCAGGTTAGATAGGGTTAAGGATCAAGTGGTCATTTACTGGATCGTTTACAGACTCAAGTGGTCTAGATAGGACCGTTTAAGGTAGGCATGCGGTCCAGGCAGGACCGTTTAGAAACAAGATTGATGAAACGAATGAACCGACACCATGCGATCTTGATAGGGTGGCTGGGAGTCCTTGGCGGTCAGATAAAGGGCTGCTAAGTGCCTATGGCGGTCGTCCACAGGCTGCTAAGGTCCAGAACACCAAAAACATTGGTTAAGTGCTTTCTATCAATTAGGTTTTAAGGGTACAACTAGCTCGGCGTCCTAGTGGGAATCCTAGGCTCGCGGAGTCTTACGGAGACCTTGAAACAAGATCACCTTGTCCGGTGGAAGGAATATCCAACGGAGAGGATCATAAGTCCAAGATTTGTGTGCTTAATGTGCAACGTGTAACTAATGACATCGTACCGAAATACATGCCGTGTACTTAAGAATATGACTCATAGATAAGAAAGGATTGTGGCAAAACAACAATCATATCAAACTAGATAAGTCCATGAACCATATAAAATTAAGATAAATACAAAACTATATGGTTTTGGCATGAAATTAACTTAATAGTCAAAATAAAGTCTTAATCATGCTCATGCTGAATTCTGGGTATTTAACAGGAAAATGAAGCACAATTTTGAGTGACCAATAATATAATTATAGGGTTACTGATGTGTAATGTTCAACTAGGCTCAGACTAGTTCTCAGAACCAGAAACGGTCAGGGATTAGCTGTCAGAGAAAAAAATGGTCTTGCGATAGGCCGCAAGGAAGGGGTTCAGACGGTCATTTACTAAACCGCAAAGATTCCCTTGCGGTCCCTTTTGGGCCACTTTCTGCCTATCTGGCAGAAGCTATCAAACGACGAATAAATGTTAAACTTAAGACATGTTATGCATGCGATTCATCAAATCCTGCTATAAAACTATGCTAGAAAGGAAATAGACCTGGAGCATGCATGGGTTAGCGTGACATAGACACGAATTCTTTATCTTAGTTGCATTAGGGCTAAGTTCCATGCATGGAAAATAAAACTAGATGCGCAGTCCTAATAAAATAGTAAATACTCCGAGTACAATGCATGAAATCGACTACAACTTGAGGGCTTTTACTCCTAAGATCTTATTTAAGCCATTCATGAGATAACCTACCTCTGTTCTGGGCTTTAGACTTCAAATTTAGGGCTGGAAGTCGAACCTAGTTTCTGCTTGTTTGAACTGAACCAACAACTTCTTGCCTTTCTAACTCCTGATTCCCTTCACCTATGATGACGAAAATTGGAGGGTAGAAAGAGGGTACTAAGGTGAACAAATAAGTCTAAAGAACCATCTTCTAATCACCTCATTTAGGACTTCTAATCTATTGATCTTTCTAGGTCATTCGCACAAGTTCCTGGGTTACTTGCACTGAACCAGCGTCTTTGCAGGCCTCTAACTTCTTGTAGGCTTAATCTCCTAGAACGAAATTTTAAGAGAAGTTAGACTTTACTATAATGGATGAAATCTTTTAAAGAACTTACCTTAGATAATGCTTCCTTACTTTACTTCCACGCGAGCCAAAAGTAAGGGTCACACATGTGAAACTTGAGATCTATTTATAGGGTTAGCTAGGGTTTTGAGGATTTGAACAAACCTGGAGTCCCAATTAGACCTTCCATTTGATCCTAACACCTTCTACACCCTTCCAATTAACAGATAACATCGATCCTAGATGATTTGGATGCCAAAGATTCAAGTTTTTCACGTTTTCATTCATTCACGGAATTTGGAGGGCGTATCGGTTATGGGAGGACTGCTATGGTGGCCCTGGCAGTCTCGCGATAGACCATTAGGTTTCATAAATTCTGAAATTTTTAGATTTTCGTATTATCCCTCCATTTATCCCCTAATTGAAGTGTATATCCCTTTTTAAATCCATAAGTCACTTAATTTACGTTTCTATTAATGGGCTTGGGTCTAAAAAGTCTTAAAAATGGTTCTTTGGGCCTATTTAAGTTGGGCTTAGCCCTTTAGTTGATACATGGCTCTTAAAGGGATTAAATAAATCCTTAATTCCTTTTAATTGCCTATTAAGCCTTTAAAAATGTCTAAAAATTTATATTTTAATCTGGAAAATTCCTAGAAAATTCTCAGGCGTTACATTATGCGAGCTCCAAATATATGAACATTGTTATGTGTCTAGGATTATATCTGCCCAATGCGTAGCATCAAACAAAGAATGGGCGACAGTCCCCTAGTCGCTATTTAAAGAATGAGCGCCCCTATACGGTGGCGCTGTATTGTAAAAAATCTAGTAAATAGAATTTATATTGAAATTCATGAATGTGCAACCTAAATCATGACGTTAATTAAAGAATGAACGTCATTATACACAGTCGCTATTTACAATTATAAATATTAAATTCTAGAATTAACACCCGTATACAGTGTCGTTAATTCTTATTATTTTCTTGGAAAGTTCTGTTATGATTAATATTGAACGACCTTTCAAAAAGTTGGTATTTCTTGAAATAGTGACTTCTGTTGAGGCGCAGATTCCTGTCTCAGTTTTATCGTGTTTTCTGGCCCATATCGCTGGTCTATTGACACTCTCATCTCACATCCGTAGATGGTGTTTCTGTTTTGATTCTATCGATTACACACAAACTCTCGGTGATATTTGAACCCTCCACGGGATATTCTTTCCTTCGGACTGGTTATTTCATCATGGAGACCTCCGTAAGTCTACACTAGCCTTGGATTCTCTCAAGGCAGTTGGGCAGGTTGTACCCTAAAAACCCTGGACCCTTACTTGTCACATCACTCTAAAGAAACGTGATGCTTAGCCCTCATGGAGCACTATTTCTGGCATCTTGTGAGAAGTCTGTTCTGTCAGTAATTAGCGACCATGACTTGTGCGCCAAAAGAAATTGGCGACCTGACCAGTGGCGTTATTTCCCTGATTTAGCGACCTGAACCTGTGCGCTAATTCATCCAGCCTGTACTGTTCACATGAATTAGCGACCAGACAGTGGGCGCTATTTCTGTAATTGGTGGTGACTGAGTGGACGCCAATTACCTAGTTTCATGACATGTCACGATTTTTCATACGGTTTATCGGTATGTCCTACTTGTTCAAGTTCTATCCTTGAACTCCTTCGTTGGTGAAATCTAACTTATCATCTTACAATGGCTTATTCTTGGAATTCTATATTTTCTATAACTATAGTGGATGTCTAAAAATATACATGACCCAATGCTTGTGCATATAGGGCCTGATCTGGTCCTGAGAGGAGCACCCGAAAGTACTTATGCCCATGGGAGTTGATTGATCACAGTGTGGCATTGCACCGAAGTGCATGACTAGCTTGATTTATGGCATTCCACAAACTCTATAGTACTTGACTTGACTTGACATGGCGTACTTGCGTGGCCCGGAATGGGTATTTATTTGCTTGATATTATAATAGCCAATTCATGTGACATGACTTGATATATTTACATGCTTGACCATCTTGATACATTTTACATGATTATCTTGAAATCTTGCTAGTTCATCTCTACTAACTCTTGATACACTCTCTCTCTCATCGTTATCATGTATACGTACATAGCTAGACATGCATTCATGAACATGTAATTTACTTAAAGCAAGCTTGATCTTGAGATATAATTCCTACTGAGCGTTCGCTCACCCTAGTTTTTCTCCTATTTTTCAAGTAACTCTGATGATGAAGCTCATTCGGATGGGGACAGACATGAGTGAAGAGCGTAGAGCCGTTCCAACCATTGGAGTCGTTATCTAGTCATGTCTTTTCTACTTTCTTGAGTCTATTGTTGTAATTTTCCTCTTTATTGAGTCTAAGTTTATCATTTAGTATTCTCCTATTTGAAGGTTATGTAATGGTCATACTTCTGGACGTTGGTATTATTAAGGAATAAAGGATTTGGTTTATTATCTTACTTTTGCACACTCTATCTATAAGGTCGAATTCCTTATGCTCTGATTGACATGAATGATGTAACTCATCACGCGTACCGAGTTCCTTCTGCACTCGGGACGTGACAATAAAGTCTTGATACAAATCAATCTTGGCAGGAAGAGCAGTGGTGAGAGTCCGTATCATGTCAGCAACATGTGTAAGCTGAGCATCCCGTTGAGAAGCATGAATTGGGACATGTGATGAAGAAGCGGGATCAACAACAAGGAACCACCCATCAGCTTCATCCTCAGGTGTGGGCTGTGGATAATGATCTTTAAAAGCATTCACCATGTAGATGATGTCATCACTCATCATTTACAATTTATCTATGATTCATGCATAAAATCAGTTCAATCTTTTGTGCTCAGATTGAATTTCTCTGAAGTGATTGGCAGCAACGCTGAGCTTTTCATCAGACTCATCAAATCTTGTCTGCAGTCTTCGAATCATTTTACCAGCTGATCCAAGAACTGCTAGTATCGAATTCTCCAGTGTGTGAAAATTCTTGTCAGACAAGTTTTTGTCCCGTTGTATTTCAGCATATCTGCTGTCAACTTTCAATTCAAGCTGAGTAATTCTTTGCTCAAAGTTGTTGGACATTTGCTCAAAGTTGTTGGACATCTCTTTCATTGTAGAATTCAATAGGGCAAATTGAGTAGACCGAAATTGATACAAAATTGGAGGTGTTGTACCAGAGGAAGTGGAGGCTTGGGATGTGTGAGGATGAGACATTTGTTCCTCATGTACTTGTTGAGGTAAGGGAGATGGAGGACCTTCACAACCTAGAACAGGGATGACATCCCTACACTGACTTGGATAGACTTCTTCAGTCTGTTGTTCTGCATGGTCGCCCTCTGGCACCATTTGCTGCTCCACATATGGTTCTTCTTGCTGCTACATTGACTGCTCTGCTTGCTCTTCTAATTGTTGCTCTATTTGCTGCTGCTGTTGTTGCTCTGATTGTTCTATTGGAGCACCATGCAAATTTCTCTGAACAATGCCGCCAAACACCTAGAACTTCATGAATTTCCTAATGAAGTCCATAGAGTAGATGTTGACGATTGGTATTTCTTTGAACTTTTCATTCTCCAAAGGCACTTTTTTCTTCTGAAAAATAGCAGTCAGGTGGGCTGCATAAGGTAAATTCCTTCCAACATCTCTGCGGTGCCCAATGATTTGTATCATAACATCTGGCATGCACACCTTTATGTTGTTGAACATACAATAAAATAAGAATATCTGATTCTCAGTCAGTCGATTCCTACCCCCACCTTGAGGGGTAATGATGGTCGTGAATATGTGATGCATCCGACGTTTCATAGGAGGGAATCTGTTGGTGTTGAAGGAGGTTATTTATTTTTGCTTCACATCATCAAGATTCTTGGTTTCTCTGTCATGATAGAGTATGATGTATGCTCATCATACTGAAATTCTGACTCTTCCACCCCATCATCTGGAATCCTCAAGGCTTTGTGAAGCATGGATTTGGTCAGCTCAATTTCAACACCTTTGACATAAGTCCACAATTTTGGTATCCCATGGTCATATCTTAAATTCTTGTAGAACTTTTTGACCATCTTGGGATAGTAGATTCGATGCTTACTAACAAACTTTCTCCATCCTTGAAAATCGATGATCTACATTAGTTCAGGAGATAAATCAAGCATCTCTTGGTCATAAAGGTCAATATACCTTGGAAATAATATTCTTGCGCAATCATTCTGCTCTTCTTCTTGTGTTGATGAGTGGTGGACCTCCAGTGATGGTAGAACTTTTTTTATTTTCTCAGACCCAGATCCTTTGTGCTTACTAACCTACTGCTCGGTCACCGATCTTCTGCCTATTCTCTATAGCGATTGTTCCTATGCCTGTCTTTTTCTTTTCCCAGCTATTGTGGAAGCTTCACGGTCGTGAACCATCTTAAACCCAGGCTCCATCTGCATTGAGGAAGTTGCTGGTGGTCTCTTGTGTGCGGCGACAGACTTGCCTTGGTTGCGAGTGGTCGAAGGAACCATTCTCAGTCGGAAGGAAGAGAGGAGAAGTGTTTTGGGCACAGAGGAAGGTCTCTAGTGATGAAGGATGACCTACCAGAGATTGCTGGAGCCGAAAGGGTCCGGTGGAAATAGGAGAGAGGAATTCACTGGAGCCCTAGTGAGAACGGCTGGAGACGACGAGACGAGAATACTCATGTCGACCTCAGCGCGTGAGTTTAAAAACCCTTGAACTGGCGGTTCAAGTACGGTACAGGTGAAACCGGTTTAGGAGGCAACGAGAGATGTTTTCAGAAAGGGTTTTCAGTGATAAAAACAAAAAAATAATAACTCAGGGATTTTTAAGATATTAAAATTAACATTCTCTTATTGGAGACTTATTTGGGACCCTTTGAAATATTAATGGTTCAAGGTTTATAAGCCTCAGTCTGTAGAAAGACACCCTAAAATTGCCACTTATGAGCATTTAATAGAGCTAAAACATTCTTCAAAAACACAAGCCCAGCCCATATCTTTCAATCCTACTAATCATTTTCAAAAGACACCTCAGAACAAAAACTTAAACTAGTATTGAAATTAAGCACACATAGAAGTTCCGAATTCAATTAGGGGTTTTGCCATTTTTTAATTGTTCTTTTTCTGAACATTCAGGTTATACCAACACCTTTTGACATGAGCACACACTTTTTACATGCCAGAGTCCCCAGTTACTCAGTGTGGTAACCATCCTGTCTCCTTTTGAGCAGAATTAGCTGGGCATATCATGACACTGCCCTCTCCACTTCTTGGTGAAGAGACATGGTTTCTCAATGAGCACAGGCCATTGTTCTGCCAATATTATGAGCATTTTCATTTCGTACACACTTTTCTTCGTGACGATATACGTTTACCAGACGCAAGTATCCCCGGTTACTCAGTGGTGCTTAATTAGATGCTCGAAACAATTCAGCTTTTGTGAACATGGCTTTTACCCTTTCATTTCATCAAACCACTCACAATGATTAAAGACAATACTAAGTTTTAAGTTTTTAGCCAAAGTAGCCCTTTTACTTTTAATGTTCAGATTATTTGATGTGGAATAAACACAGTTGTTTTAGAGTGTTTTAACACTATTCCATGAGCATGTTGGGTATTTTCAAGACATCTAAGCACAGATTGACAAATTATAAACGATGAGCCACAATATTATTGGGGGTCAGTCTTAAAAGACTAAACGTCTCTTAAAAGAAGAATGTAGATTCTAACTCCCCCTAAATTATGGATTTACTGACTTTAAGCACTTAAAGCCATTCTGACAACACATGAATTTTCAAGGAGAGAATATGCAATTTATTCAAGTTTGAAGATCTGAATGATATGATCAAGAATAACAAGTTTGAAGTGGAAGCATGATGAAGATTGGATTTAATAAGATTAATGAGGTGAAATCAGATCACAATAAATGGAGTTTGAACAGTCAAGAGTGTGAAGAAGAACCATTTGTGATCTTCCAGCGAGCACAAGCACTTGTTCACTTAAGCATGAAGTCCACATTTCTGAACTGTCAGGTCAACCTGATTCATAGCTCGTGTCGACCTCAATGGGATGGTCTGACAACCCAACAACTGTTCACATAAGCATAAAATCCATATTTCTGAACTGTCAGGTCACCATGATTCATAGCTAGCGTCGACCTGAGGTTGCCCGACTTGCTTTACTTCATTGATTTCAGCTTTTTTTCTTGTGATGTGCTTTCCTTCAACCTATTTTCATTCAAAGTCTGATCCTTTCTACCAATATACTTCACTCAGAACAAAAGTGCTCCCCCTCAGTTTATGCATAGAGTGCTCAATTAATCATGCAGCCATTTTATCATGCTAATGCATTATGAGTAAGAGAAATATCCTGCATTTTTTACTTTAAGTGTAGATTGACTTATGGTACCTGGCGGAAGACTTAGATCGGAAGATCACCTCACGCTTAGTGATAGTTTCCAGATAGGGTTGGCCTGCCCTTCCACATGTCACAATTTTATATACCATTTAGTCAATGCTTATTATGCAAACTTGGCAATCAGAATGCAATAGAAATAACAAGCAAATTGTTTGACAAAATAGTTTTTGGAAATGCAATATAACAAACAACAGCATGAGTCCACATGAACACAAATCAAGCACAACATTCAATTTTCACTATGATCAGCTCTATAGAGCCCGAGCTCTCTTCTCAAAGATGTAAATCTATCATTACATAGAGACTTAGTAAAAATGTTAGCAATTTGATTAAGTGTTTCAACAAAGTGTAATTCAAAATTTCCTTTATTGACTTCATCTCTAATAAAATGGTGCCTGATTTCAATGTGCTTTGTCCTAGAGTGCTGGATAGGGTTTTTGGTTAGATTAATAGCGCTAGTATTGTCACATAGAATTGGGACACAACCAAGATCTACTAGGTAGTCTTAGAGTTGGTGTTTGATCCACAACACTTAGGTACCACAGCTCCCTACAGCGACATATTCTGCCACTGCAGTTGAGAGGGCAACCGAGTGTTGTTTCTTAGATGCCCAAGATACCAAACACCCGCCCAAGAACTGGAAATAGCCACTCGTGCTCTTACGATCTAACTTACAACCAGCATAATCTGCATCCGAATAGGAAATGAGATTAAAGTCACAAGTTGCTAGATACCAGAGTCCCAAGTCTTCGGTTCCAGCAAGGTATCTAAGGATATGCTTGACAACACCCAGGTGAGATTCTCTAAGACTAGCCTGAAATCTAGCGCACATGCAAACACTAAATTGAATGTCAGGTCGAGATGCAATGAGATATAATAGGGATCCGATCATACCTCTATACATTTTTACATCTACCATTGTACCTTTCTCATCAGCATCCAATGATGAATTTGTGCTCATGGGGGTTGCCATGATCTTGCTATTTTCCATACTGAATTTTTTCAGCACTTCCTTTACGTACTTGGCTTGATTGATAAAGCAGCCATCCTCACTTTGAGTGACCTGTAGACCAAGAAAAACTTAAGTTCTCCCATTAGGATCATTTCAAATTCCTTGGTCATAAGATTTGCAAAATCTTCACATAGTTCAGGTTTAGTAGATCCAAACACTATATCATCAATGTAAATTTGAACAATAAGAATATTGTTATCTTGTGTCTTGGTAAACAGTGTTTGGTCTACCTTACCTCTAGAATATCCCTTGCCTGTGAAGAAGGTGCTCAACCGATTGTACCAGGCGCGAGGTGTCTGTTTCAAGCCATACAAAGCTTTGTCCAATTTGAAAACATGGTTAGGAAAGTTAGTGCATTCAAAGCCAGGAGGTTGCTCTACATAAACTTCCTCTTTTATTAATCCATTCAAGAATGCACTCTTAACATCCATCTTTTGCAATTTTATTCTATGTGATGATGCAAATGCAAGAGGAATCCTAATTGCCTCTAGCCTAGCAACAGGGGCATATGACTCCTCAAAATCAATACCAAACTCCTGATTGTACCCCTTTGCTACCAACCTGGCCTTATTTCTCATAATTTTCCCATCTTCACTCAGTTTATTCCTAAATACCCACCTAGTACCAATGACAGACTTTGAAGAGGGTTTGGGAACTAAATGTCACACCATATTCTATTGAAACTGATTCAGTTCTTCTTGCATGAACATTATCCAGTTTTCATCTTTTAGGGCTTCCTCCACATTCTTAGGTTCAATATGTGAGACAAGTGCTAGTTGATCTAGTTCTTCAATTATTCTGAAATGAGACCTAATTCTAGGTGGATCATTCAACCTACCAATTATATTGTCCAAAGGGTGATCTTTAAGAACTCTAATATTGGTAAGGCTGTTACCTTCATTAGCATGACAGCCTCTTTGCTCACTTGACTCACCTTGATCTCTACTTGACCCTCTCTCTTCAGTTTAAACTTCTTCTTGATTCTTTGGCTCCAAGATCTCCTCATCATCATCTTTCCTGTCAGACGTGTCATTGTTAGAAGCATTATTGAACTCATCAAATGTGACATGAGGAGATTCTTCCACTACTTGATCTTTAACATTAAAGACTCTATAAGCCCTTGAGTGACTTGAGTATCCAAGAAAAATATCCAACTCACTCTTGGGTTCGAATTTGTCCAGGTTTTTTTTATCATTATTGTGTATGTAGCATTTTGATCCAAAAACTTTGAAATGTGAAGAGATGGCTTATTACCCTTGAACATTTCACATGGAGTCTTTTTACCAGACAGTCTTACCATAGCGCAGTTGATGATGTAGCATGAAGTGTTGACCGCCTCAGCCCAGAATTTTCTTGGTAGTTGACTTTCAACTAGCATTGTTCTGGCCATCTCTATCAGAGTTCTGTTTCGTCTTTCAACAATTCTATTTTGCTCAGGTGATCTTGGTGATGAGTACTTGTGTGTGATGCCTTGATCTTTGCAGAAATCATCAAAGTCAGTGTTTTCGAACTCACCACCATGATCATACATTATTGAAGAGAGTTGAAATTTACCTTCTTGTTTGATTTTCTTAAAAAAGATCTGAAATTTTGCAAATGCATCACTCTTATGAGATAAAAAGATCACCCAAGTAAATCTAGAGAAATCATCTACTAAAACAAAACCATATCTTTTCCCACTAAGGCTGGCTGTCATAGTTGGGCCAAACAAGTCCATATGAACTAGTTCGAGTGGTTTGGAAGATTGGTTTTCAATTCTACTCTTGAATGAATTCCTAGTTTGTTTACCTTGGGTGCATGCATCACATATCTTATTGTTCTTTTTGAAAGCTATTTCAGGAAGACCCTTGACCATGCTAAACTTCACTAATTTATGCAAGACATTATAAATGGCATGTCCCAACCTACGATGCCAGAGCCAAGCTATGTCATCTTTATTAGCTGCAAGACAGAGATTATTATTTGCTAGATCATCTAAGTCTACCATGTATACATTATTGACTCTCTTACCACTAAATTTCATTGAATCAGAGTTTAGTTCCATGATTTTACATTCAGAAGAATCAAATATGACTTTGTGCCCTCTGTCACACAATTGACTTATGCTAAGCAAGTTAAATTCTAAGCCTTCTACCAGCAAAACATTTTCTATACAGTTGGAGGGGTCCTTACCTACTTTACCTGTGCTGATTATTTTACCTTTGTTGTTCCCTCCAAATGTGGCATGTCTAGCATCTTGTTCAACAAGTAGGCAAAATTTTTCTTTGTCCCCTGTCATGTGCCTTGAACAGTCGCTGTCGAGATACCACATGTTATGTACAGTTGCAAGGCATTCCTACAAGACAATTCAAACCAGTGATTTTGGAACACAAACACATTTGGGTCCCACCATGCCGTTCAATTCAGCTAAACAAGATAACAGTGATTTGGGAATCCAAACTTGTTTTCTATGTGTGGGAGTGATGTTTTCTTTGGAGTTCATTTTTGTAGTTCTCCCTTTATTCATTGAATGGTGTTTTGAATGTCTTGGATTGTGATACGAATGAAAACTGTTTGAGATAGACTGCACTTTGCTCCATAGTTGAACCCAAGATGCATTGGGAGGATTGACCATGTTTGTGAAGTGAGGTCGACCTACTCTAGTGTGGGTCTGAACACAACTATTCTTGTATGTAGGCTGCGTAGGCCTGCCACCTTGATGGCGTCGACCCGACCAGCCAAAACTATGTGAAGTTTGACCCCTTGTGCTGGGATGCGTCGACCTTTCCATGTGGATGCGTCGACTTGAACAGGATTTTCCTTCCCAATAACGGTCTCTGTTATCATGATGTGTCGACCTCTTGTAAGGGATGCATTGACCTGCCCATTGTTGGTTCAACCTCGTGCTACTACTGGATGATGTGTGTGTAGACCCTTTTGAAATTTTTTGTCGGCCTTGTTTTTGTGAAAAGTCAACCTTCCCTTTGCCTTTGTCTTGTTTATTTCCTTGTTCTTTAGGATTTTTCTTCTTTCCATTTTGGGTTGTGGTGTTCTCAATTACCTTGCTATGTGAGGTGGAAGGTTCAGAGTTTGAAGCAGAAACAAAGGTGATGGTTTTCAACCCTATGTCCTTTTTCTTGGTTGGTTCATACCCTAAGCCCTCTTTATTAAAACTCATTTTAGTTCCTAAGAGAGCATCTAGGTTCTCTCTTCCACTCTCGAACTTTTCTAGAGAACTTTGTTTGTCATTATTTTCCTTCCTAAGATTTTCACGTTCTTTCAATAGCTCCTCATTAGCTCCTTTAATGGCATCACACTTCTCAAGGGCCAAGTTACACTCCTCTTCATATTTTTGCATTTTTATTTTTAGCTCATCAATGGTGTTTTTCTTCTTGCCATTCTTTTGATTCTGATTTATCATTTTCTAGCTCATCTATCATTTTCTTCAAGTTAGCAATCTCCATTTCTAAACTAGCATTTTTGTCTTTCATAGATGTGTCATGAGCAAGAGTGTTTATCTTCTTCTTTAACACTTTATTTTCTTTTCTAAAATTATCACATTTATCTAATAGTTCAAAGTAAACCTCTTCCCAATCGCTAATGGTAAAGTGCTCGAAAGGAGAAGATACCTCATCATCTTCATGGCTTCCCTTTGCCATGAGACATATTTTTCCTCCGCTTTCCTCAGCTGAACATTCCTCATCTTCCTCTTCCTCTTCATCTCTCCAAGTGCTCACCATCGCCTTGGGCTTCTTTCCTTTTCATTTGGTATTCATTTTCTTTACTGCCTCTGGACATTCAGACTGGAGATGCCCTGGCTTCTTGCAATTGTAGCACACAATTTTATCAGACTTTTTGGCAACAGAGGATTTGAAATTTGAAGATTTACTTACCTGTGGTCTTCTTTTCTTCATGTCCTTACCTTCCTTTCTGAGAAATTTTCTGAACTTTCTTGTGAGCGTAGCAAACTCACCAGTTTCCTCTTCTGTGCTTGAACACTCACTGTCATCTGGAGATGTCTGGCTGCTAGGACTTGCCTTCAATGCCATCGGCTTCTTCTTCTTAACTTCCTCTTCTTTCCTTTTTAGATTCAACTCATACGTCATCAGGGACCCTATGAGTTCATTAACTGTCATAGTTGACAGATGGCGCGAATCTTCAATGATAGTTGCTTTAGTGTGCCATGCTGGAGTCAGGGATCTGAGAATCTTCCTCACAAGCTCCTGTTCAGTATAACTTTTGCCAAGACTTTTCAGGTTGTTATTCAATTGTGTCAATCTAGCATACATCTCTAAAATTGATTCATCAGCCTTCATCCGAAACATTTCATAATCTGAAATTAATATATTGGCTTTAGTCTCCCTTACCTCGGAGGTGCTTTCATAGATTACCTCCAATCTATCCCACAGCTCCTTGGTGGTGACGCATGAGGAGACTCTTGAATATTCCATCGGATGAAGCGCACACTGCATGATGTTCATCGCTCCCCAGTTGATTGTCGACTTTCTAATATGCTCCCTTGTCCAAGTGTCTTCATTCTTCGGGAGCTCGTATGGTCCTCGACTTACAACCCTTCATATCTCGTGATCTGGTACTCTCAGAAAAACCTGCATCTGATTTTTCCAGTAAGAATAATTTGAACCGTCAAAAAATGGAGGTCGGTTAACAGAATGTTCCTCTGCCAGGAACCCTTTGCCGGCCATTCCACTTAATCTCTCATTGTCGTTGGACCACATGATGAGAGAACCCGCTCTGATACCACTTGTTAGTAATGGAATGGTGGATCTAGAAGGGGGGTTGACTAGATCTGCCCCCTTTTTGACGATGGAGTAAAGTGAGAGACTAAAACAAAACAAAAATGATGATAACCCTAGGATTAAAGAGATATATCTAAACGTTCCTAAACAATCATCTAGCGCTTTAGGATTCTGAAAGATAGAATAGATGCCAAACCACAAACTGAGACAAGATATTTTAGGTGGTTCGGTCCTCAATCCAGAGGCCTACGCCCACCCCTCACTCAACAGAGTGAGGCTTCACTTGTGCTTCGCACAAATCCAGGGGATCTTTCCCCAAAACTGCTGATACACAGCTTCATGTAGAGGGACTCTCTCCACAAACACCGCTGTCAAATGGCTTACAGGCACTCAAGGCCAATATCACAGATCTGAGAACAAACTCTCAGTCTGTCTTCCTACTCACACCAGTAGGGACAAGAGTCGATTACTATAATAAAAACAAATGATAAAATGAAAACAAAGGAACTATCTATTATGAAACTGCAGACAGACATGACGGAGTGACTCCTGTTCTGAGATCTGGTGAGCATCCTAGGCTACGTTCAAAAGATTGACTTCTTCTCAGTGTTACAGTAGAGGTGCAGACTCAGGATGCAGATTCTTTCCTCGTTGAGCTCTTCTTCTCCACGAACTCTCCTTCTTCGTCTCAAGCTTTCCTCCTCCTCAAGAGCTTCTTCGTTGATCTTAGATTGAGCCTTATGTTTTTTGCTCTCTCTCTCTCGTTCTTCTCACGTTGTTCCACCATTTTTGTTCTCTTCTCAGCTTTTTCTCACTCTGATCACGCACGCAGTACACGACCAAAAATGATTTCCACCAAGCAAATCTCAGTGGGGTCCACACGAGGATAGCACCAGTGTCACGGAATAATTCCCTCGAAAAGTGTGTTTCTAGAACCTTCAACCTCGTACGGTTAGACCTCCAATCATTGGGAGTGGGTCCAAGACCCACAGTGACTTCCGATGAAGATCCGAAATAGCGCGTGCTTGAAGAAGTCGATGCACATCAAGCGATGAGTCGAAGCAACCATATCTTCTTAATGCAATAGTTAAGAAAAGGATATAGCGTCGACGTCATGAAGGTCATCAGGTCGAAGCAGCCTTTCCTTAGATTGTAGTTCTGGAGAGCTGCCTTGGTGGTGTCGACGCATCATGCTGAAGAGTCGACGTCGGCCTTTCAAACAGAAACGGTGATGAGACTGATTTGTTCTAATGCGTCGACTCTTTGATTTTGTGGAGTCGACACAGGCCTTCCAAATAGAAATGATGATGAGGCTGATTTGTTCTGATGCGTCGACTCTTTGGCTTTGTGGAGTTCATGTCGGCCTTCCAAACAGTGTCAACGTTGCTCCTATTGATTTTCACAAAGACATTTAAAGTCAAGCCTTTTGAACGATATTTGTTCATTACTCAAACAATAGCGATTCATAGTATGACATCATCAAAACCAGGGGCACAACAACTAGTATCTGCCCTGCTGAGACCACCACCATGTGGCTAACAGGTAGCGGCCATGTAATGACTGCCACCTCATCTGAGTGTTCCTTTCGGGTCATTTTGGCTTCTGATTGATTCAGTTTTGACCCCTTGGTCCCGTGGATGTCTCGAATGTCCCGTAAGGACTGTGACCATGTTTGTGGGTGTCTAAAAGGTATTGTGATACCTTGATTAGCATGCCCACGTGATTTAGAGGGTCTGAATGACCCCATGTACTTCGGGCTGTTCTAGTTTCGCTAGATCGAGTTCCCTGTGTCTTGGTATGTGTGCGGGAGGTGTTTCTGTACCATACTAGATTCTACGAAAATGGTTTCTATATGGGCCATGTGTATGGCTAGTGGTCGAGTCACTTGCAAGTGGTGTGTATGTAGCCTGTCTGCATTTTAGTGTTTTCCTTTAGAGAGTCTCTGTGTCTAGTGAGCCTCCAATAGTCGTAGCCTGACGATAATTCGTGTCGGCCCACTTGGGAGTGGTGGCAGGGCAGTCCCGGCAGAGATGATTTTGAGGCTAGTTTTCGAGGGGCCCCTTGCCTTACAGTTAGAGTCCCACTGGTGCGGACACCAGACCTAGCGAGAAACACGATTTGGCGAGCCGTCGGTACCGGGCACGTAGCGCCACTCGAGCTATGCATGCATCTCTTTGGCATGGAGACAGTCTGGAGTGTCCATCTTGAGCCCTGATATTTTTTAGTATTTATTGGGATTGTGATTGGTGTGTAATGTGCTTGTATAATTTTGGGTTTTCATTTTGGGTCAAGAGGGTGTTACTTGGGCCAAAGGTCATTACAAGAGTCCAATTGGAGTTTCTCCTCACATTGGGCATCCAAGGCCACTTAGGCCCAATTGGGCCCCTCTCTCTTATTGGGCTTCCTAGCTTCTAGGGCCCATATGGGCTGGTCCATGGTCCATGGTGGATTTGGACCAAGTAGAAAAATCAAATTTTGCTTCTTAAGGAGGGCGCCCCCCATTTACCCACCTTTTGTATTTTTTTTATTAATTTGACGATGGGAGAAGAACTGGGAATTTTCTATCCCCTAAGTACTCCTCCCTAACCATAAATCTGAGGGTAGTAATGGTCATTTAGCTAGGGTTTCCCTTTCATATAAAACTCTTGTATTCTTTATTTTCATGACAATTAATGGAAGAAAAATAAGAACTTTCTTGAAGGAGCCAAGGGCGCCCCCTCTCTCTCCTCTCTCCCTCCCCTTTGCATATGAGAAGCTTGCCATTCTGAGGTATGAAGCCTCCCTACCAGGACCTCTTATGAGTGTGAAGCTCAGCCGTGCCGCCACAACCGCCATCACACCACCACCGCCTCGCCATCTCCGATCTGTCCACTGCTGGACAGCAGCCCGGAGTTCGATTTATTCCGCCCAATCCACAGATCTGATCGCAGTCAAATTTTTAGGGTGAGTTCCCCACGTGGTTTCACCTTTCCAAAAAAATTCCCATGCCCTGGATCTCCTATTTGCTTCCCGTTCCACCGAAATTTCCCCGATCTATACAGTCCGTCCCTGTGCAGATCTGTGAGCTAGCAACCCACCACTTCACATTTTTCACCCCCTTACCAATTTCAGATCGAGCTGAAATTTGGAATGGGATTTTTGTCCATCAAACCCATTCTCCAAATTTTTTTTACGATTTTTTGAGTTTGTTTACCCCTCTTTAAAATCTCTGTTCAAATCGGATTCGGTTCTGTCCCTACAATCCAGATCCGACCACCCCTTCTATCATAAAATCCTCCCCACCCCCAAAACCACTTCTGGTCAACCTCAAAATTTGAGGGCTTGATCAATACTTACTCCACCATCTTCCATAGCCACCCCACCTTCCAGATCTCACGTTTTCCCCCCGTTCCACATTCGTCTTCCGGCGACCTAGGTTCTGTCCAGCTTGTTCTGGGACAGGGAACCAGCATGTTTAATATTCCCCCATGAAAACTCCATCACAAAGAAAATTCCTATAACACCATGGGTTCGTAGACCGTCGAAAGAGCTTTGCAACGGCGCTGGTTTTGCCTCGATCCGACATCAGATCTGGTCGCAGAAACTATTTCCGCTGGGTCGCATAGTTCTGAAATTGTAGAACAGGTTTGGGACAATAACTAGCAACACCCCACAAGTTGGGCCGCCTCGCCTTCCACAAGGCGATCCAGTGCGATCACCTCCTTAGGATCGTTCCTCCTGATGTCCCCTTTACGACGAGATCAATTCCAACCTGATCGGCCGCCCGACCAGAGCGTGGTGCCCACAATCCTCAGCACGCGCCATCCTGCCAGCACCGAATAGTAACATGTCGGCACCATCAGAGCTGCCCAAAACGCTGCCCGTCAACCCGAGCTCGATATTCCTAGGTCCCACGTGTTACCTGTTACCTCCCTACGTGGAGTGGGTATAATATTTGTATTTATTGAAATTTTTTTTTTACCGAGAATACGGGTCTTGGCCGGGGTTGTCTTCCCCACACCTGGGGCGTGGAGGTACGTTCTCGCTCCTCTCTTGGTGGCATTGCTCATTTCCTATATGTTTGTATGCCGCTGTTGGTGTGATGTGGAATTCTAGCTCATTATTATTATTTTTTATCACCGCTGCGAGTGAGAGAGTGTGACCCGTCCCGTGACTCGACCCGAGCACCTGAAAATAGTCGAATACCCTTGACTCTGTGCCGGTTTCTCAACCGCGCAAATCCCCGCACTTCCCTCCCAAGGGATGACTCCTGAGCGTGCATTTCTGTTGAAAGGCATACACCCATAGGAGCTCTTGGTGTCGCGTCTAGTTAGCCCTATTGTTCGCGTTATTGCTTGTAGCAACCCTGGTAAATTAAAGGACTAGAAAGACCAAATAAAATTAAAATATATAAATATATAATAATTAAACGAGGCCTAGACCTTGTACATAACCCTCTTACATTCTGAAAAGTCTTATGAAATGGACTCATAGACCTTACCATTATATTATAATACATTTAACAATAACATGTTATTTTAAGTAGCCATTTGATGCACAAAATAATTTTAATTGAATTAAGAATCATTAAATCTTGAAGAAAATGTCAATTTATATTTTATTACTAATTTAGAAAATTTAATATTTCACATTTACTATATTATAACTTTATTAGAAGGAAGAAGGATATATATATAAGAATTAAATACATTAAAGATATATAAAGGATAAAAGAATAGACATATATACAATTTTGGTCTTTGCAAGGGTAATGAGAAATGACCAAAACTTAAATGACGCCTCTTTGTATAGGCATATATAACGTGAAAAATGACTTAATATAAGTCGTTATTTCTAAATTAGTATAAGTCAAATAAAGTATATAGTTAAGGATATTATAAAAGAATAGGGGTACATATACGATATCGGTCTTTTGGAGGCTAACTAAAAATGCTAAAACTCAATTGACGCCAACGTCAATGGGCGTCAATTCCATAGAAAGTGACTTTGAACAAGTCGCCATTTCAAACAAAATGAATAGTGCCAATTTTTCGACTAAAGAATTTTGGAAAAATAATTATATGAAAAAATAGAGAAAAATGAAAAATTAATACTCCTAAAATTTTCCATCTAGATCACATCCTGGAAAAAAGATAAAAATCCCAGAAGCATCCACTACTTAAGTTATACGTGTTTCGAACTATTAATAATGGAAATTCTAATACTATTAGGATAGGTACTAGAGAGTTAAGTCCCAATTGAACTCCAACCCTATAGGGTCTCCAGAACCCTATAAATACCAACCCCTTTGCTAATTCCCTTCTAACTTTTCTTCTCAGAAACCCGCTGCTGCTTCGTGCGTGAAGAACATAGCGAAGTTCTTCATCTTCTTCTTTCCTCCTGCTTCATCGAGAGGAGCACGTGAAGGAGCATTCTTCTTTTGCTGAAGGACTTCATCTTCTTCTTTTCCTCTTGCAAGTCGTTTGCAACAAGAAGGGCAAGGAGCCTTCTTCTTTTGCTGAAGGAAGACCGCCTGGGTTTTCTACCGTGCGAGTACTGCTGCTGCGGTTTGCCTTTGATTGAAGGAGAGGCTAACATCTCCTTCTTGATATCTAGTTGTGTTCTTCCTCTTCTTCCTTGCTGCATGGGTTTGAGGGTTGTTGCTTCGCTGCTACTGTGCTGCTGCTGTTGATATTATCAATCTGCAACGTCGCTGCCTTTAGCATCTTCATCCTGCAACTTCTTATACTGGTTAATCGTTACTCTATTGAAACAGAGTAACATTTTCTTCAGACTCTTCACGTTCTTTTCGACCAAATCAACACCCAGGTAGGTTTTCTCAAGTGTTAAGCCAAATTTAAATAATCTTAGGTTGTATACATGCATATAGGTCTGTAAGTGATTGCAGATGTCGATCTAGATTGAGTTTTTGTTGTTTACTGCATGAACTAAATTAGCGACCTAGTCTAGGGCGCTAATTGATTTAACGCCCGCACAAACAGTCGTCAATTTCCTTGTTAATTGATAATCACATAATCTTTAAATATTAATAACTGTGAACTCTTCCATGTAACCTAATGCATGATCTTGACCATAAAATTCTTGCTATTTTTCTGTATCTGATCATATCTCTAGATTCTGATTTAGACATACTCCAAAACCCATGTGTCTATGATTGTACCTGCCCGGGGCAAATCATATGACAAATAAATAATGACCCCATTCAAGTCGTCAATTGAATGGACGCCCTCGTAAATCGGCGTCAATTACTGACCATTGGAATTAACGACATGCCCCATGCCGTCAATTTATATATGACGCCCCTGATTAGGGCGCTATTTACAGAATTGAAGCCTTAATGAAAGGCGTCATTTATATAATGTCTGAAATTTAGAATGTTTTAAAGATTTTTATGATAATAGTATCTGGATATAACGACTTAAAATGCAGGCGTCACATGAGGAATCGACGACCTAGACAAAGGCGTCAATTCTTGAAAATAAAGACCTAATCCACGACGTCAATTTATTGGTTTCCTGATTTCGTGGTTCCTGTAACCCTTCACAGTGGGTTAGTTATTAGGCACTATATTCCATTCCGTGAATATAGTCTCATGCTTCACGTTGTTTTATCGATTACCCACTATCTCTCGGTGATAGATGAACCCTCCGCGGGACATTCCGTTCCTTCGGACCGGTGACTTTATCATAGAGGCCTCCGTAAGACTCCGCTAGCTTTGGATTCCCTCAAAGCAGCCGAGCTAGTTGTACCCTTAAAACCCATGACACTTCTTAATTGCCATGTCACTATAAAGAAACATGGTATAACGGCCCTCACGAAATGCTGTTTGTATGTCATGAGAATATTCTTGAAATAATGGGATGGGTAATCCATACCATTCATATCCTTTAAGAATAGTGTGCCGTACTTGTGTACACTAATTCTATCCACCTTGTCATGTATAAGAACAAGCGACCATGTTCATGTGGGTGCTTACTCTTATTGTCATGGCACCCAAGTTAGGGAGCCAATTCCACCTAGTTTTATCGTTGATCGTGATTATACCGTTACTATCGTCATTATACAACATGTTCAAATCCTTGAAATGCTATTCCACAAAGATCTACCTTAAAGTTACACAAGTTTATTCCTTGAAATTCCATATTGGCTATAACTTTGGTGGATGTCGAAAAATACACGATCAATGCCTGCGCATATAGGGCCCGATCTGGTCCTAGGAGGAGCACCCAAAAGTACTTGTGCCCATGAGAGTTGTAATGATCACGGTATGACATTGTACCGAAGTGCACGACTAGCTTGATTAGACATTCCACAATCTCATACTTGACTTGACATGACATGACTTGCGTGACCCGGAAAGGGTATTTATATATTTGCTTGAAACGTGATAGCCAATTCCCGACATGACATGATGGATATACTTGCTTGAATATCTTGACATTTATTGATATAAGCCCTTGAAAGACATGCTAGTTCACTCAATTACCTCTTGTTATACTCTCTCTCTCTTGTCGTTTTACGCAAACATGCATAGCTTTATTGCATTCATGTAACATATAATTTACTTAAAGCAAGTTAGCTCTTGAGATATAATTCCTACTGAGCGTTCGCTCATCCAGTGTTTTCCCCTATTTTTCAGGTAAGTCCGATGATGAGACTCAATCAGATGGGGAAGGTCAAGAGTGAAGAGATTAGAGCTCTCCGTCTATCCAAGCATTTACTAATCTTATCTTTCTAATTTCTTGAGTCAATCATTGTACTTTTTCCTTTTATTGAGTCTTGGCATTTTCATTTGTAATAGAAGTACTTTGAGGTTGTGATTGAAAAAATGACTGGGTTATCTTTACTTTTGCGCACTCTGTCTTTGTGTTGAATACACTAACGCTCTGATTGACATGATCGATATAAACTTGTCACGCACTCCGGGTTCGTTCCGCGCTCGGGGCGTGACAGTTTTTGTGATATCAGAGCCTAGGATATTCAATTCCTAGGAAACCCAAGTCCAAAGATAGGTTTAAACCTTTAACCGGTGAGATTGGTTTGAACCAAGGGTTAAGTTAACTTAGAATCAAAACCTTTGAACATCATCACATATTAATATTGTTATTGTAATTGTAGGACAATGGCTGCCGAACGTGCCCAGTGGCGCAACATGCAACGCACTCTGCAAGGCATGACCCAGGCACTTCAACAAGTGGCTCAAGGAGGTGCACATCGTGGAGCAGGAAATCTCCACCAAAGCTTCAAGAACATGAACCCTCCTAAGTTCATGGGATCCACTGATCCGGATGACGCCGAGCACTGGATCTGGGAGACCGAACGTATCTTTCGGGTTATGCAATGCACGGACCAAGAGAAGGTCTTGTTAGCAACGTTTCAATTGGAAAGGGACGCCCGCTGCTGGTGGGAGTCGGTAGAACCCACATTAGATCAAGGACAAGTTACTTGGGGGGAGTTTGTTGAACATTTCAACAATAAATATTTTTCGGACCGAGTCCAGGAGAAGAAGGCCGCCGAGTTCGCCGCACTTAAGCAACGATCATTATCTGTGGTCGAGTATGAGGCACAATTCTCGAGGTTATCCCGGTACGCTAAGCATTTTGTCAATACCGAGAAAATGAAAGCTAGAAGGTTTCTAAATGGGCTCAGGCCCCAGTTTATCACACAACTGGCCCCGATGGACATACAAGTCTATTCGGAGATGGTACGACGAGCCCAGCTACTGGAGAATGCCACGGAACTATCTGATAGGATCCGTGGGAGAGATAAGAAGGAGAATGTTACTAGCTCCGGCACTTTCAAACCCAATTTCAACAAGAAAAGGCCAAGTAATGGAGGAGAGTCTTCTCAGGATAAGAAAGTCAAAAAGATTAACAAGCCATTCTCCATCACCATCACACCTTCTAAAGTGGTGTGTAAACACTGTGACAAGGCCAGACATAAGGCCGAAGAATGTTGGAGGAAACTTGGAGCATGTCTCCGTTGTGGGAGCCGTGATCATCGGATTCCCGACTATCCCCTACTCAATGATCAAGCCGGTGATGGGAAGCGCCCAGTGACAAAGAATGCACGTCTCCAAGCTATTAAGGAGACAGAACAAGATGAAGGCGAACTAGTGGAAGGTACATTGAAAGTTTGTTCCAAGTCTGCATATGTCTTATTTGATACTGGTGCCTCGCATTATTTTATTTCTAAGAAGTTTGCTAATCCATTACCCATGGAACCGGAATGGATGAAATTAGTTCTTTCAACTCCTCTCGGAAGCAAAGTTGACCTTACTCACCATTATCAAAACTGTGAAGTCTTGGTAAAGGGAAGAAATCTTCCTATCGACCTCATATGTTTAGACCTAAAGGAATATGATGTCATATTGGGAGCAGACTGGTTATCTAAGTATCGGGCAACTGTGGATTGCCATAACAGCAAAGTTACTTTCAAAGACTTTCCGGAACTGGCCTATACTAGCCCTAAGAGTCGGAGCAAGTCACCTCTTATTTCGGCTCTCCGAGCTAGCAAGCTAATAAGGAAAGGATGTGTATCTTTCCTTGCGTTTGTCACCATTAAAGAGACTAAGGAGACTAAGCTAGAAGACATCCCAGTTGTGCAAGAATTTCGGACGTGTTTCTGGAAGATTTGCCTGGATTACCCCCACAAAGAGAAGTGGCCTTCACCATCGACTTGATCCCTGGTGCTGGCCCAGTTTCTAGGACACCTTATAGGATGTCCCCTGCCGAACTTAAGGAACTAAAGGAGCAATTGATGGAACTTCTCAAGAAAGGATTTATCAGACCAAGCACTTCCCCGTGGGGAGCACCTGTGCTATTTGTAAAGAAGAAAGATGGATCCATGAGGTTATGCATCGACTATCGACAGTTGAATCAGCTCACTATCAAGAACAAGTATCCACTGCCGAGAATCGATGAGTTATTTGATCAAATATCTGGATCCAAGTATTTTTCGAAGATTGATCTCAGGTCGGGATATCACCAACTAAGGATCAAGGATGAGGACATTTATAAGACCGCATTCAGAAGCAGGTATGGGCACTATGAATTTGTTGTTATGCCTTTTGGACTAACAAATGCCCCTGCTACCTTTATGTAGTTGATATATAGTATATTCAGGCCTCATCTAGATCAATTCATAGTGGTTTTCATTGATGATATACTAATCTATTCAAAGACCAATGAAGAGCACGAGGAGTATTTGAGGATTACATTACAGATGTTGAGGATGAATCAGTTATATGCAAAGCTCAGTAAATGTGAATTCTGGTTAGAAGAAGTATCTTTCTTGGGGCATGTTATATCAAAAGACGGTTTATCCGTAGATCCATCGAAGGTTGAAGCTGTAAAGGATTGGGAAAGACCGACCAATGCTAGCGAGATCCGTAGTTTCTTGGGTCTTGCGGGCTACTACCGGCGATTCATCAAGGATTTCTACAAGATCGCCGTACCACTCACTAGGCTAACTCGCAAGGAGATCCGTTACGAATGGAGTGAGGAATGTGAAAGAATCTTCCAAGCTCTCAAGGATCACCTAACTACAGCCCCGGTCTTAGCTCTACCAGTCGAAGGAGTGAAGTTCGAGGTATACACTGATGCATCTGGCATTGGCCTCAGATGTGTTTTAATGCAACAAGGGAAAGTTATAGCCTACTCTTCTCGCCAATTGAAGAAGCACGAGGAGAACTTCCCAGTCCATGACTTAGAATTGGCTGCGGTAGTGTTTGCACTGAAGATATGGAGACATTATCTATATGGAGTGCAGTTTATTGTATACTTTGACCATAAAAGTCTTGAGTATCTCTTCTCTCAGAAGGAATTGAATATGAGGCAAAGACGTTGGCTAGAATATATCAAGGACTTCGACTTCACTATACAATATCATCTTGGAAAGGGTAATCCTATAGCTGATGCCCTCAGTCGAAAGCCGAGAGCACTATTAGCCAATTGTATGATTCAGGAGTGGAAGTTGCTAGAACAATTCTCTAAATTTAATATAAGCCTGGACAAGGAGAACAAGTGTGTTACACTATCCCATATAAGCATACTGCCAGATCTACTCTCAGAAATACAAGGACTACAAGATAAGGATCCATTATTAGTGGAAATCAAGGACAAAATTGAAGAACAATCGGAGTTCAAATTAGCATCAGATGGAAGATTGATGTTCAGGAATAGAACATGTATACCAGATTGTCCAGAGCTAAAGAAGAAAATCTTAGATGAAGCTCACAGATCAAGGTACACGATTCATCCAAGGTCTACCAAAATGTACCAAGATTTGAAAAGGACCTTCTGGTGGTCCAATATGAAAAGAGAAGTAGCAAACTTTGTGTCTCGCTGTCTCACGTGTCAACAAGTCAAGGCAGAACACCAAAAGCCTACCGGTAAGCTACACCCTCTAGAAATTTCCAAATTGAAGTGGGAGGATATCGGTATGGACTTCATTATAGGTCTGTCTAAATCAAAAGGAGGACATGATGGAATATGGGTTATCATCGACCGATTGACCAAATCGGCACACTTCTTGCCAATCAAGAGTCGATGGTCAGTTGATGTTCTTGCTGCATTATACATTAAGGAGATAGTTAGGTTACATGGAGTACCTGTCTCAATCGTGTCTAACAGAGACCCCCGTTTTACTTCTCACTTTTGGAAGGGTCTACAACATTCGCTAGGGACGAGACTTAACTGTAGTACAACTTTTCATCCTCAAACGGATGGTCAGACCGAAAGAACGAATCAGGTGGTAGAAGATATGCTTAGAGTTTGCATCATTGATTTTGGTGGGAGCTAGTGTGATCACCTACCTTTGGTTGAGTTTGCATACAATAATAGTTACCAGGCAAGCATACAAATGGCACCTTTCGAAGCTTTATACGGAAGGAGTTGCCGATCACCCTTATGCTGGGACAAAGTTGGCGAAAAGTAACTATTAGGCCCAGACATGGTAAGGGATACCACCGAAAGGATTCAGTTGATTAGGGAAAGACTTCAAGTAGCTCAATCTAGACAAAAGGCTTACGCGGATACAAGAAGAAGAGATCTCAAATTCCAAGTTGGAGATCATGTATTTCTCAAGATATCACCTGGTTGTGGAATAAGAAGATTTGGTGTTAAGGGCAAGCTTACGCTGAGGTTTATCGAACCTTTTAAGATACTGGAAAGAGTTGGCGAGGTTGCTTACCGTGTCGCCTTACCTCCTCAATTGTCCGAAGTTCATAATGTATTCCACGTATCCATGTTGAAGAAGTATGTGCATGATCCGTCACATATCATCGATCATGGAGACCTGGTGATTCAAAGGGATCTCACCTATGAACAAAAGCCCATGAAGATCCTCGATCGCGAAGTACGAACATTAAGGAGCAAAGTTATTCCCATGGTCAAAGTACAATGGAGTAAAAGCTCAGAACACGAAGCCACATGGGAGACCGAGGAGTCTATGAGGAAACGATTCCCAGAATTATTCTAAAAAGGTATGTACTCTACACTCTCCACGTCTATACGCGATTGAATTTGGGGACCAAATTCTTTTAAGTGGGAGAGGGTGTAGCAACCATGGTAAATTAAAGGACTAGAAAGACCAAATAAAATTAAAATATATAAATATATAATAATTAAACGAGGCCTGGACCTTGTACATAACCCTCTTACATTCTGAAAAGTCTTACGAAATGGACTCATAGACCTTACCATTATATTATAATACATTTAAAATAACATGTTATTTTAAGTAGCCATTTGATGCACAAAATAATTTTAATTGAATTAAGAATCATTAAATCTTGAAGAAAATGTCAATTTATATTTTATTACTAATTTAAAAAAATTAATATTCCACATTTACTATATTATAACTTTATTAGAAGGGAGAAGGATATATATATAAGATTTACATATATTAAAGATATATAAAGGATAAAAGAATGGACATATATATAATTTCGGTCTTTTCAAGGGTAATGAGAAATGACCAAAACTTAAATGACGCCTCTTTGTATAGGCATATATAACGTGAAAAACGACTTAATATAAGTCGTTATTTCTAAATTAGTAAAAGTCAAATAAAATATATAGTTAAGGATATTATAAAAGAATAAGGGTATATATACGATATCGATCTTTTGGAGGCTAACTAAAAATGTTAAAAATCAATTGACGCCAACGTCAATGGGCGTCAATTCCATAGAAAGTGACTTTGAACAAGTTGTCATTTCAAACAAAATGAATAGTGCCGATTTTTCGACTAAAGAATTTTGGAAAAATAATTATATTAAAAAATAGAGAAAATGAAAAATTAATACTCCTAAAATTTTCCATCTAGATCACATCTAGGAAAAAAGATAAAAATCCAGGAAGCATCCATTACTTAAGTTATACGTGTTTCGAACTGTTAATAAAGGAAATTCTAATACTGTTAGGATAGGTACTAGAGAGTTAAGTCCCAATTGAACTCCAACCCTATAGAGTCTCCAGAACCCTATAAATACCAACCCCTTTGCTAAATCCCTTCTAGCTTTTCTTCTCAGAAATCCGCTGCTGCTTCGTGCGTGAAGAACATAGCGAAGTTCTTCATCTTCTTCTTTCCTCCTGCTTCATCGAGAGGAGCACGTGAAGGAGCCTTCTTCTTTTGCTGAAGGACTTCATCTTCTTCTTTTCCTCTTGCAAGTCATTTGCAACAAGAAGGGCAAGGAGCCTTCTTCTTTTGCTGAAGGAAGACCGCCTGGGTTTTCTACCGTGCGAGTACTACTGCTGCGGTTTGCCTTTGATTGAAGGAGAGGCTAACATCTCCTTCTTGATATCTAGTTGTGTTCTTCCTCTTCTTCCTTGCTGCACGAGTTTGAGGGTTGTTGCTTCGCTGCTACTGTGCTGCTACTGTTGATATTATCAATTTGCAACGTCGCTACCTTTAGCATCTTCATCTTGCAGCTTCTTATACTGGTTAATCGTTACTCTATTGAAACAGAGTAACATTTTCTTCAGACTCTTCACATTCTTTTCGACCAAATCAACACCCAGGTAGGTTTTCTCAAGTGTTAAGCCAAATTTAAATAATCTTAGGTTGTATACATGCATATAGGTCTGTAAGTGATTGCAGATGTCGATCTAGATTGAGTTTTTGTTGTTTACTGCATGAACTAAATTAGCAACCTAGTCTAGGGCACTAATTGATTTAACGCTCGCACAAACAGTCATCAATTTCCTTGTTAATTGATAATCACATAATGTTTAAAATTTAATAATTGTGAACTCTTCCATGTAACCTAATGCATGATCTTGACCATAAAATTCTTGCTATTTTTCTGTATCTGATCATATCTCTAGATTCTGATTTAGACATACTCCAAAACCCATGTGTCTATGATTGTACCTGCCCGGGGCAAATCATATGACAAATAAATAATGACCCCATTCAAGTCGTCAATTGAATGGACGCCCTCGCAAACCGGCGTCAATTACTGACCATTGGAATTAACGACATGCTCCATGCCGTCAATTTATATATGACGCCCCTGATTAGGGCGCTATTCACATAATTGAAGCCTTAATGAAAGGCGTCATTTATATAATGTCTGAAATTTTGAATGTTTTAAAGATTTTTATGATAATAGTATCTGGATATAACGACTTAAAATGCAGGCGTCACATGAGGAATCGACGACCTAGACAAAGGCGTCAATTCTTGAAAATAAAGACCTTATCCACGACGTCAATTTATTGGTTTTCTGATTTCGTGGTTCCTGTAACCCTTCACAGTGGGTTAGTTATTAGGCACTATATTCCATTTCGTGAATATAGTCTCATGCTTCACGTTGTTTTATCGATTACCCACTATCTCTCGGTGATAGATGAACCCTCCGCGGGACATTCCGTTCCTTCGGACCGGTGACTTTATCATAGAGGCCTCCGTAAGACTCCGCTAGCTTTGGATTCCCTCAAAGCAACCGAGCTGGTTGTACCCTTAAAACCCATGACACTTTTTAATTGCCATGTCACTCTAAAGAAACATGGTATAACGGCCCTCACGACATGCTGTTTGTATGTCATGAGAATATTCTTGAAATAATGGGATGGGTAATCCATACCATTCATATCCTTTAAGAATAGTGTGCCGTACTTGTGTACACTAATTCTATCCACCTTATCATGTACAAGAACAAGCGACCATGTTCATGTGGGCGCTTACTCTTATTGTCATGGCACCCAAGTTAGGGAGCCAATTCCACCTAGTTTTATCGTTGATCGTGATTATACTGTTACTATCGTCATTATACAACATGTTCAAACCCTTGAAATGCTATTCCACAAAGATCTACCTTAAAGTTACACAAGTTTATACCTTGAAACTCCATATTGGCTATAACTTTGGTGGATGTCGAAAAATACACGATCAATGCCTGTGCATATAGGACCCGATCTGGTCCTGGGAGGAGCACCCAAAGGTACTTGTGCCCATGGGAGTTGTAATGATAACGGTATGGCATTGTACCGAAGTGTATGACTAGCTTGATTAGACATTCCACAATCTCATACTCGACTTGACATGACATGACTTGCGTGACCCGGAAAAGGTATTTATATACTTGCTTGAAACGTGATAGCCATTTCCCGACATGACATGATGGATATACTTGCTTGAATATCTTGACATTTATTGATATAAGCCCTTGAAAGACATGCTAGTTCACTCAATTACCTCTTGTTATACTCTCTCTCTCTTCTCGTTTTATGCAAACATGTATAGCTTTATTGCATTCATGTAACATATAATTTACTTAAAGCAAGTTAGCTCTTGAGATATAATTCCTACTGAGCGTTCGCTCATCCAGTGTTTTCCCCTATTTTTCAGGTAAGTCCGATGATGAGACTCAATTGGATGGGGAAGGTCAAGAGTGAAGAGATTAGAGCTCTCCGTCTATCCAAGCGTTTACTAATCTTATCTTTCTAATTTCTTGAGTCAATCATTGTACTTTTTCCTTTTATTGAGTCTTGGCATTTTCATTTGTAATAGAAGTACTTTGAGGTTGTGATTGAATAAAGGACTGGGTTATCTTTACTTTTGCACACTCTGTCTTTGTGTTGAATACACTAACGCTCTGATTGACATGATCGATATAAACTTGTTATGCACTCCGGGTTCCTTCCGCGCTCGGGGCGTGACATTGCTGGTCGCGTCGTCCAAATTATCGCGTCGTCGCCTAGAGTCCTAGTTCCGCATCAAGTTGGTCTCGAGTCCCTTGTCGTCCCGCATCAGTTTGGTATCAGAGCTGGTTTGAGTCTAGGGTGGTCTTTTCCTAGGTGTGCATTTCATCCCTATATCCAGTATGTTAAAAGGTGTTACTAGAAAGATAGGTTACGCCTATTGGGAAGGTAGCATCCTTGCGTGAGTGGATCTTCGGATCAATATCTCTGCCACGTACTGGATATCGGTTGAGTCTATGTCCTTCATTTCACATTAGTCAGTGCATTCCAACCGCTATGTCATTTGCATGCCCACTCGTAGAGGAACCCAATACTCACCACCGCCACCACCTATGGCGGATCCCCGAGTCTGTAGTCCCGATGAGCCTTCGGTGGCCGAGATGTTCCGATCTCTCATGGATAGATTTGATACGCGTATGGATGGGATTAGTACACGTGTAGATGGCGTAGGTACACGTCTGGAAGGGGGAATGAAAGCCTTAGAGGATCAGGCCAAAGCATCGGACCAGTCTATTCAGGGTCTGGTGGGGAGAATTGTCATCCTTGAGAGAGCCCCAGTTGAGGTGCATCCCGCGCCGATGAATGGTCAACAGGAGCCGGCTCAGCAACCTACTGCGCCAAGGGCTCAAGGGGTAGATGATAAGAGGCATTGAGTCCCCGAGGTGGATGACTATGCATCCGATAACGAACATGGGGGTTATGGTCATGACCGTCGAGTCCAACGATGGAATCGTGATTACGATGACGACGACCACGTTCTTAGGAACGTGTGTGCAGACCCTCCCCTTTTTGATGGGTCCTTGGACCCGAATGTATATTTAGATTGGGAGGCCGACATGGATCGGTACTTCGAGTGGTTTGAGATTACAGACAACCGAAGAGTTTGCTACGTAAAGATGAAGTTGCAAGGACAGGCACGAACCTATTGGACTAATGTGGAGAGCCTATTGATGCAGCGACGTCAACCTTAGATCGGTACCTGGGATGAGATGAAAATCAAATTGAGGCAGAAGTACCTTCCTGCCACATACCGCCAGCGTCTCATAGATAAATGGTAGAGTCTCACCCAAGGAAATTGGTCTGTGACTGAGTACACTGCCGAGTTTGATGAGTACTATTTGCAGTGTGAAGTTATGGAAGAGAGCACCATGACCATCTCACGCTTTCGAAGAGGTCTGCGGCCACACTATCAATATGAAATTTTTCACCACAATGTGACCACTTTGGAACAAGCGTATCAGGTTGCTCTTGAGTTGGAGCAGTTCGAGGCAGAGTTCGAGTCAACCCAACAGTTGGGCCCCTTCCCTAAATGTGGTGCCGAGTCCCGTACCTCTCCAGGCCCATATCAGAGGGCTCCAATGGCTCTACCTCAGGAGCCCCCCTGTCAGGACCTATTCCCTCCAAGGCCACGCCCTCCCCCACCGAGGGATCTTTCTCCTCGACCCCAACCAATTGCCCCCATTGCCCGTCCACCGGCACCTGCACCTCTTGCTCGTCCCCTATTGCCTACACCTCCTGTCCGTTGGGAGGATAAGGGTAAGGGACCAACTATCGAGGAGTCTAGTGGAGCACAACAGCAGTGTTATCACTGTAATGGGTTTGGCCACTTTGTAAGCTAGTGTCCCATACGTCAATCTCTAGTCATTGGGGACACGTAGGTCGGAGAAGCCTCATCTTCAAGGCTTGTGTCTGTCAGCTATGAGGCAGAGTAGGAATTGGCTGACGAATTCTTTTGTGAGAATGAAGATTTTATAGATGCCCAGGATGCTCAACATCCAGACGATGTCCAGTTGGGGGTTCTCAGGTGTATCCTTACCTAGCTACAAGCCAGTGATGACTGGCGTAGGACCACCATCTTTCATACATACTGTAGGCTGGGTGGTAAAGTTTGTAAGGTGATTATCGATAGTGGGAGTTGTATCAATGCAATCTCCACGGGCACTGTTTCTCGTCTTGGTCTTACCCACATAGACCATCCTTGCCCCTATCGAGTATCATGGGTGGATTCCACCTCCATTTCAATCAGGCTGCGGTGTCTGGTCCCACTGCAGTTCCATGCCTACCGTGACAAGATATGGTGTGATGCCCTCCCCATGGAGGCGGGCAGTATTATTCTTGGTAGGCTGTGGTTGTTTGATCGGGATGCCATGCTCTATGACTGGTCGAACACCTGTACCTTCAACCATGGTGGCCACCAGATTACCCTCCACCCCTCTCAGCCCAAGAGTCCTTCAGTTAGGGGTCCTACTGGTCCTAGCACTCCGGAGCCTTCCATCCCTGGACCCAGTACCCCATCCCCAGGTCGGGCCATGATCATTACATCTGGCACAGGCGAGCCCCCATCTAGGAGGTTGATGTTGATTAGCTCCCGAGAAATGGAGCAGGAGGTTAGTAAGGGGAGCTCTGTGTTTGCTATCACGGTCTGTGAGGTGGAGCGAGAGTTCGAGGGTGAACTCCCACCCAATGTTGTTCCAATTCTGTAGGAGTTTGCTGATGTTTTCCCCGAAGAGCTTCCCGAGGGACTCTCACCTATGCGGGATATTCAGCATGCTATCGACCTGATTCCAGGATCTTCATTGCCGAATCTTCCCCACTACCGCATGAGTCCCACTAAGCACGCTGAGTTAAAGTGGTAGGTCGATGGGCTTATGCAGAGAGGATCTGTTCGGGATAGCATGAGTCCGTGTGTTGTACTCACATTACTCTTCCCAAAGAAAAATGGCACTTGGAGGATGTGTATTGATAGCCATGCCATCAATAAAATCACCGTGAAGTACAGGTTCCCTATTCCCTGCCTGGATGACATGCTTGACATGATGGCAGGTGCCACTATCTTTTCGAAGATTGATCTTAAGAGTGGCTATCACCAGGTAAGGATTAGGCCGGGTGATGAGTGGAAGACCGCATTCAAGACCAATGATGGTCTATATGAGTGGTTGGTTATGCCCTTTGGGTTGACTAATGCCCCCAGCACCTTCATGCGACTCATGACTCAGGTCCTTCGACCTTTCATTGGAGTCTTTGTCATCGTGTACTTTGATGATATTCTCATCTATAGCCGCACTACGAGGGACCACCTGGATCATTTGCGACAGGTTTGTCTACTTCTAAGGCGAGAACAACTATATGCAAACCCACAGAAGTATGCTTTTATGACTTCACAGATTACCTTCTTGGGTTTCATTGTGTCTAGCACTGGGGTCTCTGCTGAACAGGAGAAAGTTCGAGCCATTGTTGAGTGGCCGGTACCCCGCACGATCCATGATGTCCGCAACTTCCATGGCCTCACGATGTTCTATCATCATTTCATCTGTAGATTTAGTTCCATCACTGCCCCGATCACGGACTATATCAGGAAGGGCACGTTTGTTTTGACAAAGGCCGTTGCTGCTACATTCAAGGGCATCAAGAAGCGTATGACCCAAACACCAATCCTTCGATTACCAGATTTCATGAAGGTGTTTGAGGTCTCGTGTGATGCGTCAGGTGTAGGTATTGGAGGAGTGTTGAGTCAGGAGTCCCACCCGATTGTATATTTTAGTGAGAAGCTGAATGACGCAAAACTACGATACTCTACCTATGATAAGGAGTTCTATGTACTTGTTCAGACTCTTAGGCATTGGAGGCACTACTTATTACATCAGGAGTTTATCTTGTACTCCGATCATGAGGCCTTGAAGTTCCTCTATGCCTAAAAGAAGCTCAATGCGCGTCACAGCAGATGGGTTGAGTATCTCCAGCAGTTCACATTTGTGCTCAAACACAAGGCTGGAGTGTAGAATAAGGTGGCTGATGCCTTGAGTCGGCATGCTTGTCTGCTGACTACCATGAGTGCCGATGTTATAGGGTTAGAGAAGATGAGAGAGGCTTATATTGATTGTCCTAACTTTGGTCAGATCTTTGCCACTCTCCAGGTCAGACCCTCGAGAGACCATAGTGATTATGTGCTTCAGGTGAGTTACCTCTTTCAAGAAGGCATGCTTTGTGATGTGACACGAGGTCGAGGAAGGACTTCAAACTATCAGCCGGAGAGCAGGAAGGCGAGGTGACTAGAGAAGAATGGAGGAGCTCAGCCGGGGCCTCACACCCATCCCCATCTCAGGGACGATGCAGTCGCGCTCTTCAATTCTTCTCTGCGGTGATGGCGGTTGCAGGAGTTGCAGTTGGCACGGCGGTGGTGGCGGTGGTGATGGACGACGACGGCAGTTGAACGGTGAAGGAGGAAGATCGTGGAGCTTCGATGGGGCTTCACACCCGTCCGCTTCTCAAAGACGATGCACCGGAGCTTCATGGACGACCTCCATGGCGGGGCGAAGTGGGGTTGGGCCTCTCACTCGGAGTTCCAAAAATCTGGAAGAACACTCATAGCCATAGCTAAACTTGTTTTTCTTCATTCTATTGCTTCAAATAAGGACTACAAGACTTTTTTTATAGACTTCACAAAGAAGATCAAAGGAAAAACTCTAAGACTCTTTGATGCCTAGAAATATGAAAAGACACCTATTGTTGGGTTCTGTGCGTCCCCTCGTTGTCTTTGACAATGGTTTTGATGATTCCAATATATCGTGTGTTTTGTGTTTACTTGTTTTGTGTTTACTTCAAAGTGGAAATCTTGATTGTCTATGTTTTTATGGCATCCTGATGGTAAAACAAACTAACACTATGATATCTTGTTTTGCAGGTGGTTCAAACACAATGATCCTTCATGCACACATCCTTGATGTTGGTGTTTGTATTGGTGCCTTCATGCATGTCCTATATGGGACACTTGATGTGGATTTCTGCTTAACATGTTTTTTATGATTCTTTGTGATCCAAGGTTATTGGATGTTCTTAAGACCCTCTAACCATGCTATCTAACCTGGTTATATCATGTTCACATTTTGGGTCATGACTCTTTTAATGAACTGAAAGATGCTTGACGTTTTAATGTCCATTGGTGTGAAGGTTCAGTTTGTTCTGAACTACCTTCATAATCCATGTTTCAGATATTGTTTGCACCGAGGTTCAATATATGTTTGGTACATCTTTAGCTCTGAACAAGATATGCACCAACTTGGTTTTCTAAACAAGTTATGCACCAACTTGCTTTGTCTATGCTAAACAAGTTATGCACTGGACTTTGATCTTCATGGCACCTACCAAATCTTCTCATATGCATTGACCATGTACTTATAAGCATAGACATGATAAAATGCATTGAGTGATTCTTAGGTGTATTAAAATGATATTGAGGTTCTTAAGCATGCAAGGCTCAAATATGTCGCATTACAATGTGGATGGAATGATTTAGGTTGAAAATGTGTTTCTGAGCTATATTGGATTATCACTCATAAAATTGGGTTACTTGATAGTGCAGGTTTTGATCTGCCCACATATCTTGAAAATCGAGGTAAGAACCCTCTTATGATAGATTTCCATGTGGGGAGATTAGGCTTACTTTATGCTCCATGGCTTTGGGGTTAATTGGCTTCCAAATTGTCAATTTGATAATTGTAGTTCATATTGCATCATGCTCATGTTGAGTTCTATTCTTTCATGCAATATTTGATTGGATTTGGTGTTACTTTACCAAGTGATTTATGCATGTTCTTGAGGAAGTTCTTGAGTTGAAAATGTGATCAAATATTTATGTGCCTCATACCAATGCTTTCATAATCATAATTCATGTCCTTTGGGTCTTGGACTCAAAACGAGTTCCAAATGTTGATGCATGATCCAAATATTTTTAATTCATGATTGATTACATTGGGTTGCATGTTTAGAATATTTGGAAATTGTTTAGAAACCTTTTGATCAAGTTTCTAGGTCAGTGGGTCGACCCCCCATGCTAATGGGTCGTCCCCTGGGCTGAACAGGGCACTTTCAGCACTCTGGCTGAAAGTGGGTCGACCCCCCTTCAGAAGTGGGTCGACCCCCCTGTGACAAAATCTGCCAGACAGCATCTGTCTGGCAGATGGGTCGACCCCCCCCATGAGATGGGTCGACCCCCCCTATTCGCAGGTCCGCGCGGCTTTTTCGTAAATTGCCGAAACCCATCCAAATGACCTCCGAATGGGCTGAAAATTTACACACTTACCCTTGAGTTACTAATGAACATATTGGGGTGGTTTTGCTAGGGTTTTGCAAGGGTATTGTGGTCTTTTGTGTGTGTGATTGTTCATCCCTTGTGGATCGTGTACGGAGCTGCGTCTCAGTGTGTGCTTATTGTCCGGGGTGTGTTCCCCGTCGTGTGTGTGTGGATATTGCTACAGAAGTAGCGTGTGTGTGTGGTTGGGGTTCATCCCCGGGTGCTACGAAAGTAGCGTGTAGTGAATCCTCACCCGATTGGGTGAGGGGTGGACGTAGGGTGCCCGTCGTGGTCCCGAACCACCTTAAAAATCTGTCTTGTGGTTTTGCCTGTGTGTTTGCCATTTCTTCTATCTCCCTTCACAGGTTCAATACATAGGTTTTTATCTCACTACGCTATCACACATTGCTACCTCCGTTATTTGTATTTGAGCTTAATCTCCTTGTTAATCACTGTTTAATCTTTGTTAAACTTGAACTCTCTAAACTGTTGCATTGTCAATTCGAGTGAGATCGGAAAGCGTGAGAGAACTCTTTAATATCACTCCTGTTTAAGAAATAAACGTTGCAATTTTAAACTCCGCTGTGGTTGTCAAGGAAAGTTTTTAAAAAATCCGCCATCTCGGTAAGGGGACAATTCAACCCCCCTTCTTGTCCGCCATCTCTATCTGGGCCAACAATTGGTATCAGAGCCCAGTCTCTGATTTTTATTCAGCGGACCTCACGGTCTAGGAGAAAAGATCTTTTTATGATGGCTAGTCTAAATTCAGTTCCTGTCTTTGATGGTTTTTATTTTACATAATGGCTTGGAAAATTGTGTGTTTGGATTTCTGGGATTAATCCTAAGCTTATGAAATTAATAAGTCGTGGTCCTCATGTTTTATCAAAAAATGAGTCAAGATGGACCGATGAACATAGGAAGATGAATTCTGATAATCTTTTTGTTTTGAATACTCTTAAAGCTGCAGTATGCATTAACAAATTTCCATTTGTTTCTGATTGCAGCTCAGCCAAAAAAATCTTGGATGGACTGATTACGTTTCATGAAGGAAGGCTGAAGGATACATGTATGATGGCAAACGACAGTGCTCTTTCGAGCAAAGAAAATTCTGATGGAGAAGGAAATCAGGAGGTAAGTTCTGAAACGGATGAGATTTCCTTGGAAGAACTAATGGATGCCTATGATGACTTGCTTGATAGATATAAGGCATTAAAATCTGAGAACAGAAAAATGAAAAAGAAACTTAATGATCATTCACATGTTAACCCTCCATGTGCTAAATGCTCTCAAATTGAAAATACATGTGTTGATGATCTTTCATGTGAGGAATGCTCGGAGCTTAGGAACTTGAATAAAAATTTGTTGCATGATGTTGCTGTGCATGAAGAAATTATTTTAATTCTGAAAGCTGAAAATCAATCCTTACAGGATAAAATTTCAGAACTTCAACTCATTGAAGAAGATAATGAAAAGCTAAAAATACTGAATTTTGCTATGTCTGAAAAATTACTTGTGCTTGAAAAAGAGACATGCATATCTGTTGATAAATCTGAATGGTTAATGGAGCTGAGACATGAAATTGAAAGCCTTAAAAGCATGAATGACAAATTTGAATGTAATAAAACCATGAATGAAATGGTTGATGAACATGTGAGCCTTCAAAAGAATGAACTTGGACATACCTCCACGATTGTAAATTCACTTGAAAAACTTGCTGAAGAGATTCAAAATTTGAAAGAACGAAATAGTTTTTTGGTTGATGAACTCCACATGTTTGAAAAAGGAAAACATGTTGTTGATAATTTTGAAAATCTTCATGTTTTGGAATTAGAAGTTGCTAGCTCTAAAACTATCAATTCTTTGTTGAATGAGAAGTTGGCATTGTGTGAGAAAGAAATTGCTGAATCTAACTTGCATATCTCATCATTGGAAGATGAGATCATAAATTTGAATGAATCCATGGTGTTGTGCAATTAGCAAAATGAAAAACAGAAAAAGGATGTTGATTGTTCTTGTATGCATGTAGAACCCTCATATGATAAACATGTTCATGCACCAAGAAAAAGAAGGAATGTCTTTTGTGACTATTGTGGCAAATTTGGCCATGAAATGTATGATTGCCTTTTAATGAAGTTTGATGATGATGTGGCTTTGAAATCTAGAGTGGAAAATGATAATGGTTCCAAAGATCATGAGAAATCCACAATGAAAAACCTCAACACTCATTGTTACTATTGTGGGTTACATGGTCATGTTTTTGAAAATTGCTTCGTTAAGAAAGATGATGATGAATGGTTTGCCAACAAGAACTTTTCATGTTATTATTGTGGTGAACAAGGACACATGATGGATAATTGTTCCTTAATGAAAAATGATGAGAAATTATCCATGAAAAGAAAATCTTTCTACTGCTATTACTGTGGTGAGAATGGTCATTCTATGGATGATTGTTCCACAATGAAAATCGATGATGAGTGGTATGAAAGGAAAAATAAGAAAAATACATTTGTTCATGTTAGGACTAACCCCTCGGGACCCAAGATGGTTTGGGTACCCAAACATCCAACTTGAGAATCTATTTTGCAGGGGTACCTTGAGGTCGAAGAAATTAATAAACATTGGGATCTCAAGGTGAGGAACAAAATGATTTGTTTTGAAATTTTTGTCTCACATGGTTCTCTTTGAAAAAATCTGAAAAAGGTAAAATTTATGTTTCGAGAAAAAAATGCTTCCAACTTAGTTCACTGGTTATGGTATCTTTTGGAAATCTTGAGAATTTTTGAGTTCCATGTCAGAATGACTTGATCACTTCTGTTTTCACTCCATGTGAATAAATTCTGTCTTCAAATGCTTTACTCTTCTCATAAATTGTTTTCACACTTATAATCAACTCTTGTAAATAAAATTTGGTTTGAATGCTTCTCATTGTGCATAGAGTTTTCAAACTCTTACTTACTTTTTGTAAATAATCACTCACTTGTGCATACATAGATCACATGCTTAAGTTGCATAAAACATGCTGCACATATCATATACATCCTCACTTGCATACATTTACACTTGCTTGCATACATTTGCATATTCCTCATATTCGTGTGCTTGATTGCTATGATTTTTCGGTGTATAAAATACTGTTTGTGGAAGGTTGGATTATGTCTAGCTGGAAGCTTTCACTATGCGTGATGGTGGTCTTCGGACCTATGTTCCCCGCCGCGTACCGAAAATCACTTTGTTTGAATAGTTTGCTATATCCTTGCTTGAATGCATGTATATAATTTTAGAACACAATTCCTTGCAAATCTTCTAAGACCTCACCTCCTTGCTATATAAAATACAGTGATTTTAATCATTTGTGAAAAGTGACATATACAAAGGATGATGATTCATTTCAACTGTGCATACATTTAGGGGGAGTCATAACTGTGTATAGGCAAATTCATCTTCTACATCCAAAGCAATTACCCATACATTATTCCAAAATGATGCATATGACTTTGATTGATAAGGATTTCAGAATTTCTTTTTAACACTTCATGGGAAACAAATTTCTACATGAAAATTGAGAGAATCGTGAGGAAAAACTGCCTACCCCGCATGCTTAAATAAGTGGTATGTCTAACTAAGTAGCCGGGAATCTCCACTGAAATAAATGAGAAAACTCACGTCGAAAGGTGAAACAAAATCCACATTTTGTGATGAATCCTAGTAAGCCGGGAAACCCCATTGAGACACATGAGGTGACTCGCGCCGAACAGTGAAATCTAATAAAAGATAAACAAAAAGGGGTTGAGCGAAGCTACCAATAGTCGAGGATCAAAATGGAAGTGTAGGAAGGAAAGAACCCTCTAGTGTTTTCTAGAAACTCTGCTAATATCCATATAAACTTGAAGTTCATTGCTCATTTACATAAATTTCAATTGGGTATTTTTGTGATGATTGTATATCTTGAATTTATTCTTATCATGGCTTATGTAGTACCTTGCATATATGAATGCACTGCCTTTTTTGATTATGGTTCATATCTCACATTTTGATTTTGAATGAACTGTTCTTTTGCTATCCCCTTACCCCATTAAGGGGGAGCTATAGTACTGTATGTGTGCTTAACTCCAATGCATGCTTGCTTGCTTGCATACTTCATTTCACATTTAAGTTTGCATAGATGCACCCTTAGGTTACATAATCCCATTGTCTGTTGACCTTTGTTCTTGACAATTGGGGGAGAATAATGTGCTTTTTAGCATAATACACTTTTTGTGCCTAACATAGTTTTCAGGCTTCACATATCATTTACTTTCATTACAAGTGCATAATTAGTCATACATAAAGCAAAAATCACAAAAAATTGAGCTTATGCACTAATTTCACACATCTGCTAATTACAAATAAAATTTCAAATTCCTTCTTGTTTTTGGTCTCCACACCTTCCTCTCATGGTAGGTGTATTGCTGGATTCGTGCGTTCATGTCTAACTCTTTTTTGGAAGGTTTCCAGCTACTTTTCAGTCCCCCATTTTTTTGCTAATGACAAAGGGGGAGAGAACTTTAAATTGTCACAATATATTGTCATCATCAAAAAGGGGGAGATTGTTAGGTTCTGTGCGTCCTCTCGTTGTCTTTGACAATGGTTTTGATGATTCCAATATATCGTGTGTTTTGTGTTTACTTGTTTTGTGTTTACTTCAAAGTGGAAATCTTGATTGTCTATGTTTTTATGGCATCCTGATGGTAAAACAAACTAACACTATGATATCTTGTTTTGCAGGTGGTTCAAACACAATGATCCTTCATGCACACATCCTTGATGTTGGTGTTTGTATTGGTGCCTTCATGCATGTCCTATATGGGACACTTGATGTGGATTTCTGCTTAACATGCTTTTTATGATTCTTTGTGATCCAAGGTTATTGGATGTTCTTAAGACCCTCTAACCATGCTATCTAACCTGGTTATATCATGTTCACATTTTGGGTCATGACTCTTTTAATGAACTGAAAGATGCTTGACGTTTTAATGTCCATTGGTGTGAAGGTTCAGTTTGTTCTGAACTACCTTCATAATCCATGTTTCAGATATTGTTTGCACCGAGGTTCAATATATGTTTGGTACATCTTTAGCTCTGAACAAGATATGCACCAACTTGGTTTTCTAAACAAGTTATGCACCAACTTGCTTTGTCTATGCTAAACAAGTTATGCACTGGACTTTGTTCTTCATGGCACCTACCAAATCTTCTCATATGCATTGACTATGTACTTATAAGCATAGACATGATAAAATGCATTGAGTGATTCTTAGGTGTATTAAAATGATATTGAGGTTCTTAAGCATGCAAGGCTCAAATATGTGGCATTACAATGTGGATGGAATGATTTAGGTTGAAAATGTGTTTCTGAGCTATATTGGATTATCACTCATAAAACTGGGTTACTTGATAGTGCAAGTTTTGATCTGCCCACATATCTTGAAAATCGAGGTAAGAACCCTCTTATGATAGATTTCCATGTGGGGAGATTAGGCTTACTTTATGCTTCATGGCTTTGGGGTTAATTGGCTTCCAAATTGTCAATTTGATAATTGTAGTTCATATTGCATCATGCTCATGTTGAGTTCTATTCTTTCATGCAATATTTGATTGGATTTGGTGTTACTTTACCAAGTGATTTATGCATGTTCTTGAGGAAGTTCTTGAGTTGAAAATGTGATCAAATATTTATGTGCCTCATACCAATGCTTTCATAATCATAATTCATGTCCTTTGGGTCTTGGACTCAAAACGAGTTCCAAATGTTGATGCATGATCCAAATATTTTTAATTCATGATTGATTACATTGGGTTGCATGTTTAGAATGTTTGGAAATTGTTTAGAAACCTTTTGATCAAGTTTCTAGGTCAGTGGGTCGACCCCCCATGCTAATGGGTCATCCCCTGGGCTGAACAGGGCACTTTCAGCACTCAGGCTAAAAGTGGGTCGACCCCCCTTCAGAAGTGGGTCAACCCCCCTGTGACAAAATCTGCCAGACAGCATCTGTCTGGCAGATGGGTCGACCCCCCCCAATGAGATGGGTCGACCCCCCCCTGTTCGCAGGTCTGCGCGGCTTTTTCGTAAATTGTCGAAACCCATCCAAATGACCTCCGAATGGGCTGAAAATTTACACACTTACCCTTGAGTTACTAATGAACATATTGGGGTGGTTTTGCTAGGGTTTTGCAAGGGTATTGTGGTCTTTTGCACAACTCATCCCTCTTGTATATATAACATACGAATTTGGGGTTTTATTAATCTCCTTTGGCTAACATTGTTCTATTTGTTGTAGGAGAGAAAGAAGAGAGCTCAAGGAAGCTTCAACGCTAGATTCGATCTACATCCCTCGACATTTGGAGCTCGTGGAAGAAGAAGAAAAGGAGCGGATCATCAAGGGGATCAAGAGGACACTCTCAACGTCATCATCCGGCTACCCTCCGACCCGTGGCATAGAGAAGACATTCTATAGCCCTTGTTCTTCGATAGGAATTTCTTTCTACATCCTTTTTGTGCTTACTGGAGTCAATCTCTTTAGGTTTCTAAAGTTATACTGATCATATCCTTCGTTTCTAAACATCATGTCTGTGAGTGTGTGAACCGTCGGTGAACGGTTGTGGAGTTATTGTGCCGCGGGCATTGCGGCTTGTGTGTGTGTGATTGTTCGTCCCTTGTGGATCGTGTACGGAGCTACGTCTCAGTGTGTGCTTATTGTCCGGGGTGTGTTCCCCGTCGTGTGTGTGTGGATATTGCTACAGAAGTAGCGTGTGTGTGCGGTTGGGGTTCATCCCCGGGTGCTACGAAAGTAGCGTGTAGTGAATCCTCACCCGATTGGGTGAGAGGTGGACGTAGGGTGCCCGTCGTGGTCCCGAACCACCTTAAAAATCTGTGTCTTGTGGTTTTGCCTGTGTGTTTGCCATTTCTTCTATCTCCCTTCACAGGTTCAATACATAGGTTTTTATCTCACTACGCTATCACACATTGCTACCTCCGTTATTTGTATTTGAGCTTAATCTCCTTGTTAATCACTGTTTAATCTTTGTTAAACTTGAACTCTCTAAACTGTTGCATTGTCAATTCGAGTGAGATCGGAAAGCGTGAGAGAACTCTTTAATCTCACTCCTGTTTAAGAAATCAACGTTGCAATTTTAAACTCCGCTGTGGTTGTCAAGGAAAGTTTTTAAAAAATCCGCCATCTCGGCAAGGGGACAATTCAACCCCCCTTCTTGTCCGCCATCTCTATCTGGGCCAACACCTATGACTCATTATAACTCCCTTAAAGACACTTAGGGATATCAAAAGACAAACATCAAAGAACCTTATGTAAAAAAAAAAAATTACAAATATTTTAAGATGGAAGATCAAGTTCGATGTCGATGACGATCCCGTCAAACCCCTCCGCTTGGAAAAGGTTCGACCTCGAACCTCGAATCTCAAATCTAGAATCGCAGGACCCCAGCTTGTTGGGACAAACCAGACGACTTGCTCTGATACCATTTGATGTGACACGAGGTCGAGGAAGGACTTCAAACTGTCAGCCGGAGAGCAGGAAGGCGAGGTGACTAGAGAAGAACAGAGGAGCTCGGCCGGGGCCTCACACCCATCCCCATCTCAGGGATGATGTAGTCGCGCTCTTTAATTCTTCTCTGCGGTGATGGCAGTTGCAGGCGTTGCAGTTGGCACGGCGGTGGTGGCAGTGGTGATGGACGACGACGGCGGTTGAACGGTGAAGGAGGAAGATCATGGAGCTTCGATGGGGCTTCACACCCGTCCTCTTCTCGAAGACGATGCACCGGAGCTTCACGGACGACCTCCATGGCGGCGTGAAGTTGGGTTGGGCCTCTCACCCGGGGTTCCAAAAATATGGAAGAACACTCATAGCCATAGCTAAACTGGTTTTTTCTTTATTCTATTGCTTCAAATAAGGACTACAAGACTTTTTTTATAGACTTCACAAAGAAGATCAAAGGACAAACTCTAAGACTCTTTGATGCCTAGAAATATGAAAAGACACCTATGACTCATTATAACTCCCTTAAAGACACTTAGGGATATCAAAAGATAAACTTTAAAGACCCTCGTGTAAAATAAAAAAAATTACAAATATTTTAAGATGGAAGATCAAGTCCGATGTCGATGACGATCCCGTCACTTTGTGTTCCCCGGACTTCGGTTCGCGACTTCTTAGTTTGGGAACTTCATGCGGGATGTCTAGCCGGCCACTTCAGTCAGAATAAGACTATCGAGGCTGTTGAGCACAGATTCTATTGGCCGACCTTGAAGCGTGATGTGGCTCACATTGTGGCCTAGTGACGCACATGTGTTATGGCCAAAATGAAGAAACAAAGCTCAGGCCTCTATACGCCACTTCCCGTGCCTGATGCTCCGTGGCATGACGTTAGCATGGACTTTGTTTTGGGATTGCCACGAACCTCTAGGAAGCACGATTATATCTTTGTGGTAGTGGATCGATTCTCTAAGATGGCACTTTTCATTCCTGCTCCAAGACTTCGGATGCATCGAGGGTAGCCCGCATGTTCCTTTCTCATGTGGTGCGTAAGTTCGGGTTGCCTCGTACCATAGTGTCTGATCGTGATGTTAGGTTCACCAGTTACTTTTGGAAGACACTGTGGCATATGTTAGGTACTCACCTCAAGTTCTCCACTGCATATCATCCCCAGACATATGGTCAGACTAAGGTGGTCAATAGGAGTTTGGGTGACCTATTGAGGTGTCTTGTTAGGGACTGTGTAGGGGATTGGGACCTCATGTTACCACTGGCTGAGTATGCATATAATGATTTGGTCAATAGGTCTATAGGTATGAGTCCATTTGAGATTGTCACAGGTTGTAGGCCTAGGAAGCTAGTGGATCTTGTTCCCCTGCCCTTTCATGCACGAGTGTCAGAGTCTGCTGAATCATTTGCTAGGCATGTTAGGAGTCTGCATGACGACATCCGTCGTCACATTGAGGCCAGCAATGCATGGTACAAAGAGTTAGCCAATGCCCATAGACACCACTGTGAGTTCTAAGAGGGCGATTATGTCATGATCAGGGTCAGACCTGAACGGTTTCCCTCTGGAACCGTGAAGAAATTGCAAGCTCACGGAGCCGGTCGTTTTCGAGTATTGAAGCGAGTCGGGTCCAATGCGTACCTTGTGGACTTGCCCGAGGAATATGGGATCAGCTCTACCTTCAACGTGTTGGATCTAGTTGCCTATAGGGACCCAGCGGTGATTCGTAGTGAGCCTTTCGAGCCGTCTCCTCCCCTTGAGAGTGACCCCGCCCCTGAGTGTCCACCACCAGTCTCATTTCCACAACAGAGCATATAGAACATATATTGGATGAGTAGGTGACTATTACCAGGAGTGGAGCCTACCCGCGCTATCTAGTGCTATAGAGAGGACGACCCGCGTCCGATGACACGCAGATCACTCGAGCAGAGCTACAGCGGGTAGATCTGGATTTACTAGAGTGATACCATAGCGATCCAGACCCCTACTCGACAGGCTTGAGCTTCTCCCACCAGGGGAGAATTGGTGTGGACACCAGAGCTAGCGAGAAATATGATTCGGCGAGCCACCAGTACCGGACACGCAGCATCACTCGAGCTACGCAGTCATCTCTTTGGCTTGGAGACAATCTGGAGTCTCTATCTTGAGCCCTAGTATTTTTTTAGTATTTATTGGGATTGTGATTGGTGTGTAATGTGCTTGTATAATTTTGGGTTTTCATTTTTGGTCAAGAGAGTGTTACTTAGGCCAAAGGTCATTACAAGAGTCCCATTGGGGTTTCTCCTCATATTGGGCTTCAAAGGCCACTTAGGACCAATTGGGCCCCTCTCTCTTATTGGGCTTCCTAACTTCTACGGCCCATATGGGCTGGTCCATGGTCCATGGTGGACTTGGACCAAGTAGAAAAATTAAAATTTGCTTCTTAAGGAGGGCGCCCCCATTTACCCACCTCTTGTATTTTTTGTATTAATTTGACCATGGGAGAAGAAATGGGAATTTTCTATCCCCTAAGTACTACTCCCTAACCCTAGATCTGAGGGTAGTAATGGTCATTTAGCTAGGGTTTCCCTTTCATATAAAACTCTTGTATTCTTTATTTTCATGAGAATTAATGGAAGAAAAATCAGAACTTTCTTGAAGGAGCCAAGGGCGCCCCCTCTCTCTCCTCTCTCCCTCCCCTTTGCAGCTGAGAAGGTTGCCATTCTGAGGTATGAAGCCTCCCTACCAGGTCCTCTTCTGAGTGTGAAGCTCAGTCGTGCCGCCGCAGCCGCCATAGAGCCGCCATCACACCACCACCGCCTCGCCATCTCCGATCTGTCCACTACTGGACAGCAGCCTGGAGTTCGATTTATTCCGTCGAATCCACAGATCTGATCGCAGTCAAATTTTGAGGGTGAGTTCCCCACGTGGTTTCACCTTGCCAAAAAAATTTCCACACCCAAGATCTCCCATTTTCTTCCCGTTCTACCGAAATTTCCCCGATCTATACAGTCTGTCCCTGTGCAGATCTGTGAGCCTGCAACCCACCACTTCACATTTTTCACCCCCTTACCAATTTCAGATCGAGCTAAAATTTGGACTGGGATTTCTGTCCATCAAACCCATTCTCCAAATTTTTTTTTACGATTTTTAGAGTTTGTTTACCCCTCTTTAAAATCTCTGTTCAAACCGGATTCGGTTCTATCCCTGCAGTCCAGATCCGACCCCCCTTCTATCATAAAATCCTCCCGACCCCCAAAACCACTTCTGATCGACCTCAAAATTTGAGGGCTTGATCAATACTTACTCCACCATCTTCCATAGCCACCCCTCTATCCAGATCCCACGTTTTCTCCCCGTTCCACATTCGTCTTCCGACGACTCAGGTTCTGTCCAGCTTGTTCTGGGATAGGGAACCAGCCTATTCAATATTCCCCCACGGAAACTCCATCACAAAGAAAATTCCTATAACACCATGGGTTCATAGACCATCGAAAGAGCTTCGCAACGGCGCTGGTTTTGCCTAGATCTGACATCGGATCTGGTCGCAGAAACTATTTTCACCGTGTCGCATAGTTCTGAAATAGCAGAACAGGTTTGGGACAACAACTAGCAATGCCCCACAAGTTGGGCCGCCTCGCCTTCCACAAGGTGATCCAGTGCGATCACATCCTAGGGATCATTCCTCCTAAAGTCCCCTTCGCGATGAGATCAATCCCAACCTGATCGGCTGCCCGACCAGAGCATGGTGCCCACGATCGTCAGCACGCTCCGTCCGGCCAACACCGAATAGCAACATGTCGGCACCGTCAGAGCTGCCCAAAACGCTGCCCGTCAACCCGAGCTCGATATTTTCGGGTCCCACGTGTTACCTGTTACCTCCCTGCGTGGAGTGGGTAGAATATTTGTATTTATTGATAATTTTTTGTACTGGGAATATGGGTCTTGGCCGGGGTTGTCTTCCCCACGCCTGGAGCGTGGAAGTACGTTCTCGCTCCTCTCTTGGTCGCATTGCTCATTTCGTATATGTTTGTATGCCGTTGTTGGTGTGATGTGGAATTCTAGCTCATTATTATTATTTTTATCACCGCTGCGAGTGAGAGAGTGTGACCCGTCCCGTGACTCGACCCGAGCACATGAAAATAGTTGAATACCCTTGACTCTACGCCGGTTTCTCAACCGCGCAAATCCCCGCACTTCCCTCCCAAGGGATGACTCGTGAGCGTGCATTTCTGTTGAAAGGCATACACCCATAGGAGCTCTTGGTGTCGCGTCTAGTTAGCCCTATTGTTCGCATTATTGCTGGTTGCGTCGTCCAAACAGTCGCGTCATCGCCTAGAGTCCTAGTTTCGCATCAAGTTGGTCTCGAGTCCCTTGTCATCCCGCATCACTGACTGGGGGGGGGACCAGATAGAGGCCTGGCTCAAGGCATTGAGCCTATGTGTGCACACATGGTTAGGGACGTTGGACCCGCGCTAATGAGCGTGACCCTAACTAGTCCTTGTTTCTTGGTTACTGTTACGGTGTCTCAGTTATCACGTTCAAGGTGAGTGGGAGACACTCGAGGCGTAGTATAAGACGTTAGTGGATGCGTCCGGCCCTACTTCTAGTGGGAGGGTACTTCTGTCACAGGACATGTGATTCTCATGGCTTTTGTCATTCTCATGGGAGTTCGTGACACGTATTCGTGCTTCTTGTGACACGTAAGTCGTGGTTTGGTTTTCTATCTATGATGACGTGGTTCTATGGGTAATTCCCATGTGTTTTCCGATGTAGAGGTCTGGGGTTCCCGGTTGAGTTACAGAGATTTCACCCCTAGGTCGTGTTTGGTTCACGACAATGGGATCGGATCATATCTTTCTACCGTGGGATCTGATTGGGCTTTCGTCAGTGTAGACAAGCCTTTGCGACAGAGGTGTCGTGGCATTTCCCGGTAGTGTGGTCAAAATTTCGTACCGGTTCGATAGTTTCCGACTGTAAGATCGGGATGTACTTGCGATGCTGTTAGGAGTAGTTTAGATAGCCAAAATTTTACCGGAGGTTGAAGATACCGTCTATATTATGGTTGTGCTTCCGTGTCCTTTTACGGTCGTTGCTACTCCTGTTGCTGTTTCTGTTCTTGTTTGTAGAGCTGCTATTTTACCACCATTATCTTAATTCCAGGGGTTCGCAGGACCCTTACTGAGCCAATGAGATGAGGCTCACCCCTTCCCTTTCAGGTATAGCAGTTCGGCATCGAGGTTGGAGGTCCAGTGCGGTGGTTCTTAGTTGCCAGATCGCCAGAATCGGGACTGTACACGGATGCGAGAAGCAAGAGGTGGTGGTGTGGCTTGGCATGGTCGCAAGTTCGGGGTTCAAGTTCACGTAAACGAGTGATTTTTTGGTGGTTCGGCATACAAATCGCATGATTTCTCCGCCAAAAGGTAGGGGATGGAACCCTCTCACTCTAATCATGATTTCCTATGGTTTTGTGTGCTTATTCGCATGCTAGAGGGATTAATCGCAGGAAATGTGCGGGTGTGGCATGAGTTCTTTATAGCTTTTGATTTAGATGTGTAAATGGATGGATTTTTCATGTTTTTTTGAAGCCAAATGTGTATGTGGATGAATGAACGCATGATTCAGGGTTTTGTATGGTTTTCCCCTCGTTTGTAGCGAGTGGGGTGGGTTTTAGGGCAGTTCACCCTTGTTCGGATCGAAAACGAGATTCTAGCTTCAGAATTTAACCGCAATGTATGCAGAGACCACGTCTAAGTGTATTGGGGGGGCTAAGTCGGTAGCGAAATGCGGTGGTCAGACTGACCACGTTCAGCGTTGACATGGTCAGATGACCGACCACGTCCCTGCTGGTCACACCACCCTTCCCGGCCGCGTTCAGTAGGAAGGTCGACCAATCCTATTGAGCCAATCGATCGAAACCCCCAGTTCCACTCTAGAAATTGGCCTTTTCGGACCCAGGAACTTTATTTTTCGCTCCGAAACTCAATTAAAGGTATTTTTGGATAAATTCACCTAGAATTTAGCTGTGTTAACCCCGCGAGGGCTGTCTCATGGTGGGACGCCCGATGACTTGGTTTAAAATGTATGGGTGTATCCCATGGTGGGGGAAATGTGAATAGTTTATACTTTTCTAAGATAGTCGCCTCGACAACCTTGTGCCTTGCAACTCAGTCCCGTGTTTCGTACGACGTGCTTGTGTCCATGATGAGTTAGACATCGATGGTTTCACATTGGGTCCTTACATGGAGTGACCTCTCCTCCACTACTCGTAACTTGCCTGGGTATGCTTTTCCCGACCCACTTGGGAGTAGTGGAGAGCTAGACCTGAGAGAGACGGTTCGGGGCTGGTTTCCGTAGGGCCTCCCACTGTGGCGGCTCGAGTCCGGGCCGGGAGGAAAACTAGCTCGAGGTCCTGATGTAGCGCAGTCAGTCAGTGTGTGCACATGTGGTCGGGTACTTCAGATGTGTCCTAACGAGCACGACCCCGACTAGACCCTTCTCTTATGTTTCGTGTACGGTGTCTCAGTTTTCACCTTGGGTGAGTAGAGAGACACCTGAGGCTATGGACTAAGTCGTCAGTGGACGCATCCGGCCTTGCTTCTAGTGGATAGTACTCCTGTCACTCGAGTGTGGCTACCCTAGTTTCTTACCGTGGTGGCTTACTGTTCAGGCGGCCGAGGGTATGCTATTGTACGATATAGATTCGTGGGTTACTGTGATTAGCCATAGCACACTTGTGACTAGGTTCAGAGTCTTGGCAGCTCCGTGTCATTGCTAGGGATGATTGAAACATAGTTCCTTGCTACCTTCGAGAGTCTTGTTCTGATAGAATAACAACGTCCCTCCGTGGACCGATCAAGAGTCTACCTGGTAGCCTATATTTTACCGCTTATCCACCAGTAGAGACGTTTCGAGACAGGTTATCGAGATCCAATCGTTTAGTCCAAATTACGAGAACTTGGTTCGGCATGGTTTATGCTCGGTACGCGAGGTATTTCATTATTGTGTAGGCTTTTGGTAGTTAGTAGTTTAACGTGGTTATGTGTATTCATAGTGTTGATCTTTCTGCCTTACTGTCTTTCCTGCTTTATAGCTCTTTATGCCTTTCATTTACTGTGCTGTCCGTTACGTTCAATTGTGTTGGGGATCCACGAGACCCCTACTGAGCCAATGCGATGAGGCTCACCCCTTTTCCTTTCAGGTTTGGTGTGCCTCCTGGCCATTCAGAGGCCTTGAGTAGTGCCAAGTGTCCTTGAGTCGCCAGCTTCTTCTAGTCGGGATATGCCCCAAGGCTTTATACTTTTCTTTTGTTGAGTTGTACCTTTGGAACTTGTATATCTGGACTGGAAAATTGTGTAAAATTATATAAATTCATTTATAAATGTAAATTTTAATTTTAGCACTTTAATTTTTACATTTATTTTAGATTTCTGTATACACCCGTGACACCTATTTGAACCGTTTCGAGCTTTTAGTTCGTGGGTTGCGGCATAGGATCCGAATGGTATAGGGTTTGACTCGGTATTCGGATCTTGGGCCGTTATAGGTGGTATCAGAGCGAGGTTATGATAGTGTATAGGAATGTAGAATAAATGTAGTGTTTAATAGTCCAGAGAGTCTGGTACAATCAACAGCTAGCTTAGGATGTTTTGTTTTCTCACTATAATTGTTTTCCTCGCATATTTAAGGTCTGCGATGGCGTAGAGGGGGGAGGCGCGATCCCCCGTGGAGTGGGTAGTTGGGGCTCCGATAGAACACGACAGAATACCAGCCCTGTCGGTGGTCGTGGCTCTAGAGGTACTAGGATCGGCCCAATCTTTCTTGCGATCATCTCAGTTTCTGGCGTTGAGGCAAGAGGAATCACCGGTTGCCTTGTATTAGGCCAGATTCAGAGAGCTGAGTAGGTATGCAACACCAATTATGGTGAACTAGATGATGCTGACCCAGCAGTTTATTGGAGGACTCATGCCAGAGATCCGTCATACACTTGTGACAGTTGGTGTAAGCAACTTAGAGGTGGCTTTTCAGACTCCGACAATCCTAGAGATGGATTTTCTGAGGATTCAGGAGCAGACCCAGATGGCGCAGCTTCAGCAAGGTGACCCACAACAACTCCCCATCCAGCTAGTGGTGTTAGCTATGCTCCCTTCACTTGCTCGTAGGCAACCTTGCAGGGGTAAGCAGATGTAGAGGCTCAGGCGGACAAGGTATTGGCAGTGTCGTTAGTAGAGGAAGCAGGTGCGGAGGCAGGCTTCGACCGAGAGTGTGCTCCAACCGGTGGCCCAGTCATCGCAACACGGGTTGGTGGTTCAGAGGGAGTAGTTTCAGAGATGTGGTGGTCCCCACCTCAGCCAAGCTTGTTCAACAGTCGTTGTAGTCATAAGCTGTTTCACGTGCGCCCAGGTATGGCATGTGGCGCGTGACTTCCCATTGAGGAGGTGTTTTAGATGTGGTCAAGCGGGGCACTACTGCCGTGAGTGTCGCCAGCTATCTTTTTAGTGCAGCTTTGTGGAGATGTAGGTCCCCGAGTCCGTGGTGTATTTTTGTCGCGCCAGGCATGTTGGTGTCATCATTAGAAGGTGTGGTTATGATTTTTGTCTGGCTTTTGCCTATTTTTGAAGTTTTCTTGTGTTCTTTATCATGAGTTTTTTGTATCGAGGCATGTGTCTAGGGTTCACCTCAGATGCGGTGGAATGTTTCTAATGCTGGGAGGTGCCGCAGGTACAGTCAGACGGGACTTTTGGCGCGTGGTTGCCCAGAGGGGCTATCCCAGCAGCCGTATCAATATTTGGCATGGCGAGGTTGGATTCTTGGGGCTGCGAGATGTGCAGCCGGGCTAGCGAGAAGGTGCTCTACCTCATGGCAGGTATAATTTCAAGATGATGGATTGGTGCTTCGAGTGTGTTTTCCTTAAATTCTATTGGTTTCCGTTTTATTTAAATTTGTGTCTGTGAGTCCCCGAGAGTGTAGCGGGAGTTGGAGGTTGCTTTATGGCAAGCGCTAGGATCTTCTTTTCCAGTGAGGCTTGTTGTGCAGAGTTGCATAGCGGAAGCATGGTGGGCCCATAACCCATAGGTTCCAGGATCGATTTCAGAAGAGATTGGAGGATATCTAGGTAGTGTGTAGAGTTATGGAGGTCATGTGGCTAATTTTGAGAGGTTGGCCTTTGGCATTAAGTAGCGTTGACCGTGAGTCCGGCATCGATTGGTATGCCATTGTTAGAGCATCGTGCTAAGCAGCGTGAATGGGGTTAAGAATAAGAGGCTTTTGAATTGAAGGCTGTTGAGTGAGTACTTTGGTTGCCCTAGTTTCTTCCCTTAAATTGTCGTGTGTGGCTTGTGGAGGGGCCATTGGTCTGTTGAAGCCATGTGTATGGCTTGGGCAATGGAATTGGTCATCTTAGAAGCGAGTATGTGTTGCTCAGGAGTGAGGAGTTAATGGATCAGCTTTGATTTAGGTGGTGTTCTCCAGGTCAGTTCTAGGTCTGTAGATGAATATGATTGAGGAAATTGATTATGGGTCCCAGCAAGAGTATGGTGAGTATTAATTCTGTGGGTTGGTGTGCCGAGTGTATGGCAGTAATGGCAGTAAGGGACTTGGTGGAAGCTTTATGGAAGGTTATGGAAAGAGGACCTGGATTGTGGCCTTGTTAGGTGTGCTTAAGCTATGATGTGATGCGAGGCGTTGCCCTCAGGTTTAAGTGGTTTCCATTGGGCGTGAGGTGCCGATGTATATTACTCGGAGTTGAGACGATGAGTTGACTAGCCTTGATCAGGGGGAATGATATAGATATGAGGCCGAAGGTGATGTTGCCAGGAACGAGATTCTATAAAGCTGCCATGCGAAGTCGAAGTGGCTAATCAAGTTGTCTGAGCACCCTAATAATGTACGGTTTCATGCATTGGCTGTCTAACGGACGTGATGTTCGGGATCAGATAAGCAACGTGGTGGTCGTAGATAGAGACCTTGGCTTTTGGCAAGACTCAGGAGAGTTTGGAACTTGGTGCTTTCTGCGGGGCCGTTGATTGGATTGTGGTGCTAAGTTAGAGGCTTACCCTGGCTCGGGAGGAGCCGTACAAGGGGACTATATGTGTGAAGTGAGAGATTGCCTCTTTGAGCGGTCTATCAGCGGACTAGGTGGAAACTGAAGAGTGGTTCAGTGTCGATTGGACGGTTGTAATATGGAACAATTGTCTCCTCTACGAAAGAATTCCCCGAAGTGTGGATTAAGGTGGAGGCTCTGCCATTGAGAAGGGATTTGAGGCACATTGCTCACGATTAATGAGATTGACGAGTTCAAGGTTCGAATGGGTAACTTCATTGTCCTTCCTTCACTTTCTAAGAAGTTGGAATTGGCTAGATAGCCAGGGAGGGTTAGGATGGTGTTCAGACGATGTATGGCCTAGATGTAGAGATATTGGATGTTCGGGCCAATGGATGTGAGTGAACACCTGAAGAATCGACTGATGATTCTATAGGGGAGCAGGAGAGGAGAATGATTAGAGGATCCCTGGTCAGTGTGTGGTCGGTGGCTGGTGCATGATTCTTCCTAGCCAATGCGTGGTGGATTGTGATGTCTCGAGTGGTTAATTGTCAATGCTCCATGGGTATTGGGAAAGACCGGTGAGCATTGGTTGTGGTTCGAATATTGAGGTCAGAGTCATTGGTTGCGTAGAGCCGTCGGAAGTATTGGGAATAGTGGTGATAGCTATGTAAGTTTCGCTCATGGTCAGAGTTATGGTCGTGCCCTTGTGGTGGTAGTCGAAGTTCGGTATTTGAGGAAGTCGTCATCATGAGTGGACTTCTGGTCATGGAATCCCCTGTAATGGATTGGAGTTGTGTTTGAGAGTTGGGTGTCTCTCTCTCTATGTAGAGGGAGTTAGGTCTTGTTCGTGCCCTTAATGTTTTAGGGGAGCTGAGGTGACGCCAGACTTGTTTGTCTATATGTGCCACGATCAGTCTGAGGTCTGGTATGGATTGGCATGGTGGTTAGGAAGACCTTATTGGTTGTATTGGTCTGGCGTTGTCCTTCGGAGTGCTATGTGAAGTTTATGGTGGTGGTGTTATGATCAAGAGGTATTACCTTTTGGGTGAGTCCTTCCCCGTGTTTTTTGTGCGTAGTCTTAAATTTTGAGGATGGAATTTTTTTAAGGGGGGAGGTGATGTGACACAACCCCTTGGACCTGAATTTTCAAGCAACCGGACCGAACGGTGATCTCTCACAAGCGGGTTCACCCGCGTCGCGCGCACCCGGGTCCGTAGGCGGACCGGCGATGGTGGTGAGGGTCCGAGGTTAGGCCTTGGGATTCCAATGGTATGGCCGGCTAGGGATGGACACCAATGGGCCAGGGATGCCCAATTTCAAGGACGGCCGGCACGCCGAGGTCATGGGATGTAACGTCTCCCTCACAACTCACCCACGGTGGCACTCGATTAGATGGAAAGTTGGAACAAGCACTCTCTCTCTGCCGACGGTGCAACTAGAGATAATACTAAGCTAAGCAAAGGTAAAAAGAACCCAGCAGAGGAGAGTGGCCCGAAGCTCACCTTATCGGTGTGAAGACACCGATCCCGGCCGGAGACGAGGGCGAGCGGAGAAGCGTGGGCTACCCGCACGCTGCGCCGATGAGGCTTCCGGTGACGACCTGCTAATACAATCACTACGCCTCACGCAGGAGGGGGGATCTCAGGGTGGGGAGAATTGGAGTACAAACAAACACTACCTCCACACAGGGAGGGGTGGTAAGCCGGCCAGGCGGGGAGGGAAGTGAAGCTAAGGACGGAGTCGAATTGCCTCTTCGAGGTTCTGCCCGCCTGTTCTGCCCGTTGATAGGTACCCACTGTTGGATTTTCTGAGGACGCTCCCGAACTCGAAAACTGACGAGACTAGTGCCAAAACGTCGGTGACTAACCCGGGATGGTGTTTGAATTTTTCTGGAATCACGAAGTGTCTCCGTTGGCCAGGGTAGGAGCTGTATCGGCCCTGCTTGATTCTGGTTCGAGCTGTTTTCAGGACACTGCAATGCGAAGACGAGGCCGCCCTGAGTGCTCCCGTGAACAGATCGACGCGGGACCAGGACTGTTGCGAGCGTGGCCGCGTCCTATTCGATCATCAAGGAAGAATGGCTCCGGAGGATGTCGGGGTCGAGAGTTGCAGCCCGAGAAGTGGAGAGGTGTCAGGACAGACTCTGACAGACCTAAACAGCGTCACTATGGTAGGAAAATTGGAAGGTGCTACTCCGAACTCCAAACGAGGTCCTGTCAGCTGCGTTGGTTAGGCGACTGGCAGATCTTCGACCCGGTCAAACGGCGCGCCAAGGGGAGCCAAGGAGAGGCTGCAGGAGTTTCTAGACTGAAGCTCTGGTCTCTGCTCAGGTGCTGAAAGCGCTGCCGGGCGAAAACGGACGCCGAGAACAGCTCCAACCTCGGAACGGGGTGAGACCACCTCGCCTGCAAAGCCGACTGGGGGAAATTTCCAGCAATATATGATACGTCTCCAGAAGATGCTCGGTGAGGACGTGCCAGCCGCTGCAACAAGCAGTCAGCCTGCTACCTGCGACCTAGACAGGGTATGGGGGTGGAAAGGGATGGTAGTGGAGAGATGGGGAGGGTGAAATGGAGTGGGAAGTGGCTGGGGCATCCCCTGGTTGATAGGGGGTCAAAAGGGGGTCGAACCAATGGGTGAGAGGGGGGAAATGGGGGCTGGAAGGGGGTTTAGCAGGTGGGGGACTGGAGAGCTGCGAATTTGGTGTTGGAAGGGAGAGGGAGAGGGAGACCTTTGGCTTGAATGAGTGATTAGTGGAGGGTTAATGTTGCTTTGGGGAGGGGAAAGGTTGTGTTGGGGATGGGAAGGGTTGTATGGGAAGGCGGAGGGATGTGTGGGAAAGAGGGAAGGGTGCTTGGGGGAGAGGGAAGGGTGCTAGGGAAGTGGGAGGGTTGCTTTGGGATACGAAGGGGTGCTTGGGTAGTGGTGAGAGTGAATGGGGATTTATGGGTCTTGGGGAGGTGAAGGGTTGTGATTAATGGGGGAGGGCGGATGTGGCAAGGAGGGAGGAGAGAGGGGGCTGCAAAATTGGAAGAGAGAGGGGAGGAGAGAGAGAGGGGGTCACCCCCTTTAGAGAGAGAGAGAGAGAGAGAGAGAGAGAGCTAGAGAGAGAGATAGAAGAGCTCACAAGATATAATGGACACTTAATTCAAATTTTCATTCCATAAGTCATCTTCACAAATGGGGGATTGGGGTCCTATTTATAGGAATCCCACAATTTAACATAAGACCCTGAGTTTTAGACTAGTGACAATAAACCAAGGGAGAAGGGGGCGCCCATGGGCCTAGCCCACTTAATTGCAACTGACTCATTAACCACTCTAATGCCAATTAACCTAGGTAGATGACTCCTTAACCTAGGGACTTGACTCAAATAAAAGGAAAATTACATAATAAGAAAATGAAAAATACATCATATGACTCGGAATAAAGTGGCGAACAAGATGTAGCACTGCTGGCGATCATCAGGAGCCCCAAAAATGTGGAGTGGTCGGAGATGTCCCCATCATACCCTCGGGGTGCGGAGAACTTGACTCCGTCGAGTAAATGGTCCTCTAAAGTAGCTCAGGGTGAACCTCGACCTCCAAACTCAACCCTGTGTCCGCGACTAGGGGACGGTCCTTCATCCTCTCAAGGTGGCTTGAGCGCACCCTCTTGCTGGCGATGGAACCCTGCTTGCCTAGTATTGCCCTGTGTGCACACGTCGGGCTCTCAAGGCTATTTTGTGGTGGCTCTACGGGGTGTCCCTCTTAAAGGAAGGTATAGGCTTAAAGCACTCACTAGGATCCACCGCGGTGCCCATATAGGGTGCCGGGTCTACCACGTGAGAAGTGGGGTATATCCCATAACCCATTGGTAAGTTCAATCCATAAGCTGTGTTGCCAAAGACACTTGGAACATGGAAAGGTCCAAGTCCTCGTGCCCTCACATTGGAGGTGACTCTAGGGTAGAGCCACTCCAATGCCACCATCGATAGGTTGCCTACTTGGAATTCCAAGTGGCGCTCGCGATCCTTTTCCCGCTCTTTGTGAACCTCACCGCTCGTTGCGATTTACTTGCGTGTATGCTCATGCCATGCATTATGATGCGGTGAGTGGTTATGAAAGTGGGTAGTGTGCAAAGGTGAACCGGGGCAACCATAAATTGACCTGTCATGCTTTGATGCCATGTGGACCTTGATGAACTTAGGTGGACCGGGGCAGCCACAAGTGGCCCTATCATGCATGGACTTCATAACAATGGTTGGAGGGCCGGGGCATCTGTAGGGGAATCTATCGCGCATGGGTATAGCAAATGCCGGGGGTGCCGGACATCCGTGAATGTTCGTAACATGCTTAAGACCAATGATGAATGTGGGAGGACCTTTGGACCAGTCATGCATCCAACTTGACATGTGGGTGTCATGTATGAAAGGACCCGACTTTCTATTCATGCCAAGTGGTGTGATGTGCCAAGACATAGGAATTCCTTTCCCATAGGTGACTTCCTTGTGTGGGGTGGTGGGGTGGCCTTCGAGCTTCCACTCAAAAGGGTCGTAGGGGTCAAAGAAGGTATGTGTCATGGAGTGGGGCACTTCATTGTTTCCTAGGTGTATTTCACCCATGGTCATGGTACCCTTGGTGTGGGTCGAGTCTTGAGAGAGGTGGGCTTGGTCCAACATGGTTGGTTGGGGTAGGAAAAGGTTGGTGGTGAGTAAGGTGGGTGGGTATAGGAAGGGATCGAAGGGGTCATGGTAAGGGTCACCTAGGGAGAGGAACTCTAGGTCCTCATGGTCCTCACAATGTGGTGGTGGATCCTCCTCCTCTAGTAAAATGACTGGGCCAAAGTTTTTGGTGGGTGGGTTTAGGAAGGGATCGTAGGGGTCATAGTAAGGGTCACCTAGGGAGAGGAACTCTAAGTCCTCATGGTCCTCACATAGTGGTGAGTCATCATCCTCTAATGGAATAATTGGGCCGAAGTCTTTTGTGGGATGGTCGGCCATGAATGAAGGGCTTGACATTCTACCTGAGATATGCAACTCTAATTCGTGGATAGTATCGGGTTCATCGGGTGTAGGGAGGAATAGAAGGAGGTCGCTAGTGTAGCAACCCACAGTGTAAATCGAGGTGATGGACCCGACACACAAGTGTAGGAGGTTAAGGCTCCTTGGTTGGTTGGCCAATGTGGTCAACATGCCGGTCAACTTCATTTGCCAAGCTAGGCCCCTAAGGAGGTCCCCTAAAGTTTTCACTTGGTAGGATGATTGGATTGTGGTGTGATAGGTGGAGAAGGGTACTATGGGGAGGTGTTCCACGGAAGGGTAGGCATGGGGCAGGATAGGGTGAGCCCAGTTTTCCTCTAGCCATCTAACCAAGGGCCCACTTATGATAAGTTCACTCCCAATTGGAGGGGTGGCGTAAAAGGCGAAATTTCTTCCTCGGTTTGGGCATGAGTTTCCTCCAAGGTGGGGAGTGGTTCTGCGGTGTTCCCCACTATGGGGTCGGGTGTGGGGATCGTGGTTTCCTCTACCAAGGAGGTGAGTAGGTCCTTTGTAGGTGGGGTGATGATGACTGGCATATGGCGCTCTTGGGGTGGTGGGTAATGGGGGACTTGGGATAGGATGGGGAGGGGTAGTAGTGGAGGCCTAGGTTGGGGTAGGATTGGGGTTGGAAGTGGAAGGTGGGTCAGGTGAGGGGGTTTAGGTTGATTGTGTTTGGGAGGTGTGTCCCTTTTAGGAGACGATGGAGGGGTAGTGGTGGGGATCATGGGGGTTTGTGGGGCGTGGGTTTGGAGATGAATTTTGGGTTGGGGGGTGGTGGCCGTCATGGGCCTAGGTGGAGGGGTGGACACGGGGTCCACTTGGTTTTGAATGTTGAGGGTTGGTTGAGTGGCTTTGGATTGGGGAGCGGTGGCCCTCGTGGGGGAAACCGGGTCAATTAGTGGTCTTTTGCCCTTGGGATCGACCAGTTGTGGGGGGATGGAAGTGGGCTATCCTTGGATTTGGGGAGAGTTGGTGGTAGTGATCGGGGTTGGAATTATTTGGGGTGGTGGATTTTGGGCCCTAAGGGAGGTCTTGGGTTGGCGGGGAGAGAAAGGAGGAGTGGGAGTGCTCCTCGGACTATGGTTCTCCGAGTAGGAGGGGGAAGGTCGGGGAGCGTAGATCTTCCTAAGCTCAATCTTCATCTCTTCCCATGAGCCTAACGGTTCTTGCCTCCGAATCTTTCTTAAGCTCACTATGCGTTCCCACTCCTTCTTGGCTTGTCCCCGAAGCCACCCCCTGGCCTTGCGGACTCTAGTGTGTCCATAGACCATAGTCCTACCAAAGTTTTTATCCATGGTAGCCTCCCACTTTAGGTAGGCGTTAGGACTAGATCCATCAAAACTAAGGTCCCCTTCTAGGATGATGTCCATGAGGAGGGGGTCAATCGGACTCTTGTGAAAGGCCGTGTTGAGGGGACTTAACCAATGGGGAGTATACATGATGATGCACTGGGTGGCCCGATGATGACTCTAAATGCGAATGCACCCTAGGACCAACTTGTAGAGAGACAAGTTATGAACTTGCTCTTATACCAAATTGATGTGACACAACCCCTTGGACCTGAATTTTCAAGCAACCGGACCGAACGGCGATCTCTCACAAGCGGGTTCACCCGCGTCGCGCGCACCTGGGTCCGTAGGCGGACCGGCGATGGTGGTGAGGGTCCGAGGTTGGGCCTTGGGATTCCAATGGTATGGCTGGCTAGGGATGACACCAATGGGCCAGGGATACCCAATTTCAAGGACGGTCGGCATGCCGAGGGCGTGGGATGTAACGTCTCCCTCACAACTCACCCGCGGTGGCACTCGATTAGATGGAAAGTTGGAACGAGCACTCTCTCTCTACCGACGGCACAACTAGAGATAATACTAAGCTAAGCAAAGGTAAAAAGAACCCAGCAGAGGAGAGTGGCCCGAAGCTCACCTTATCGGTGTGAAGACACCGATCCCGGCAGGAGACTAGGGCGAGCGGGGAAGCGTGGGCTACCCGCACGCTGCGCCGATGAGGCTTCCGGTGACGACCTGCTAATACAATCACTACGCCTCATGCAGGAGGGGGGATCTCGGGGTGGGGAGAATTGGAGTACAAACAAACACTACCTCCACACAAGGAGGGGCGGTAAGCCGGCCAGGCGGGGAGGGAAGTGAAGCTAAGGACGGAGCCGAATTGCCTCTTTGATGTTCTGCCCGCCTGTTCTGCCCATTGACAGGTACCCACTGATGGATTTTCTAAGGATGCTCCTGAACTCGAAAACTGACGAGACCAGTGCCAAAACGTCGGTGACTGACCCGGGATGGTGTTTGAATTTTTCCGGAATCACTAAGTGTCTCCGTTGGCTAGGGTAAGAGCTGGATCGGCCCTGCTTAATTCTAGTTCGAGCTGTTTTCAGGACACTGCAATGGGAAGACGAGGCCGCCCTGAGTGCTCCCGTGAACAGATCGACGCGGGACCAGGACGGTTGCGAGAGTGGCCGCGTCCTCTTTGATAAGCAAGGAAGAATGGCTCCAGAGGATGTCGGGCTCGAGAGTAGCAGCCCGAGAAGTGGAGAGGTGTCAGGACAGACTCTGACAGACCTGAACAGCGTCACTATGGTAGGAAAATTGGAACGTGCTGCTCCGAACTCCAAACGAGGTCCCGTCAGCTGCGTTGGTTAGGCGACTGGCAGATCTTCGACCCGGTCAAACTGTGTGCCAAGGGGAGCCGAGGAGAGGCTGCAGGAGTTTCTAGACTGAAGCTCTAGTCTCTGCTCGGGTGCTGAAAGCGTTGTCGGGCGAAAACGGACGCCGAGAACAGCTCCAACCTCGGAACGGGGCGAGACCACCTCGCCTGCGAAGCCGACTGGGGGAGCTTTCCAGAAATATATGATACGTCTCCAGAAGATGCTCGGTGAGGACGTGCCAGCTGCTGCAACAAGCACCCAGCCGGCTGCCTGCGGCCTGGACAGGGTATGGGGGTGGAAGGGGATGGGAGTGGGGAGATGGGGAGGGGGAAATGGAGTGGGAAGTGGCTGGGGCGTCCCCTGGTTGATAGGGGGTCAAAAGGGGGTTGAACCAAGGGGTGAGAGGGGGGAAATGGGGGCTGGAAGGGGGTCTAGTAGGTGGGGGACTGGAGAGCTGCGAATTTGGTGTTGGAAGGGAGAGGGAGAGGGAGACCTTTGGCTTGAATGAGTGATTAATGGAGGGTTAATGTTGCTTTGGGGAGGGGAAAGGTTGTGTTGGGGATGGGAAGGATTGTATGGGAAGGTGGTGGGATGAGTGGGGAAGAGGGAAGGGTGCTTGGGGGAGAGGGAAGGGTGCTAGGGAAGTGGGAGGGTTGCTTTGGGATACGAAGGGGTGCTTGGATAGTGGTGAGAGTGAATGGGGATTTATGGGTCTTGGGGAGGTGAAGGGTTGTGATTAATGGGGGAGGGCTGATGTGGCAAGGAGGGAGGAGAGAGGGGAGGAGAGAGAGAGGGGGTTGCCCCCTTTAGAGAGAGAGAGAGAGAGAGAGAGCTAGAGAGAGAGATAGAAGAGCTCACAAGATATAGTGGACACTTAATTCAAAATTTCATTCCATAAGTCATCTTCACAAATGGGGGATTGGGGTCCTATTTATAGGAATCCCACAATTTAACATAAGACCCTGAGTTTTAGACTAGTGACAATAAACAAGGGAGAAGGGGGCGCCCATGGGCCTAGCCCACTTAATTGGGCCCAACTGACTCATTAACCACTCTAATGCCAATTAACCTAGGTAGATGACTCCTTAACCTAGGGACTTGACTCAAATAAAAGAAAAATTACATAATAAGAAAATGAAAAATACATCATATGACTCGGAATAAAGTGGCAAACAAGATGTAACACTGCTGGCGATCATCAGGAGCCCCAAAAATGTGGAGTGGTCGGAGATGTCCCCATCAGGAGGACTATAATGTCCCCGGATTTTCGGATCATATTTTTCGTGGGTTGCGGATCGTGTCCATTTGGATTTCAAATTTTAATATTGGGATTTTGGATCCCTAAAAGGTATTTATGTGAGTCTTATCGAGTCTGTGTTGGCGCGTTGAGCGGCTTTACTTTTTCCAGGAACTTTTCGACATCAAAATGTATTTTTTGAAAATTTTTAGAGGTTAATGCAGATTTTCTAAATGAAATGAGAAAATAAATAAATATATACATATAATAAAAAAAAAACTAATTAAAACCCTTTTTTAACCCCTACCCCCACCTTTTCTCTCCCTCTTTCTCTCTTTCCCATTCTCACTCGCACACCCCACCGGTTTTCTCCCTCTCACCCTCCACCTTTTCGATGGCCGACGGGACTTGGTGGCGGGTGAGATCGAGGACGGCTGTCACGCCCCGAGCGCAGATGGTACCTGGTGGCGCGGCGAGTTTATATAGGTCCAAACAATCAATGTAATAAGATTTTTTTTTGACAAAAGATAGAGTGCGCAAAAGACTAATTAATAACTAAGATTTAATTTCTAAATGATACCAATAGTCCAAGATGACAATTATCCAAAAAACCAAATGGTGATAATGCTGGTCCATGACATTCCTTATCCAAAACCCAAACACTAGGCTACAAGCCTTAACAAGTTTTAATCAACTAGACTGACATAATTGGAAGTACAAAGATGAGGACTCAATAAATCAAAAGACGCAACTAGCTGACATTAGATGATCGGTGACTCTAGCACTATTCACTTGGTCTCATTCCCATTCATATGGTTGTCGCTATCCAAGTTACCTGAAAATTGTTAGAATGAACTAGATGAGAGAATCGCTCAGTAGAAATTACACCTCAAGTTCGAGCAATCTTTAAGTACATTACATGTTACGTCCAATGCAGGTATAACAATGCATGATGTTCAAGTGAGAAAACCATGTATACAGGTATATCTATGCATGATGAACGAGTAAGAGATCACGAACTATATAGATAGAGTATCGCATGATTTCAAGTATTTGACAAGCATGATATCAAGAACTTTATAGATGTCGACACAATTTTCCAGGCAAGCAAGAATTCGTGTTCAAGTAAGTAAGAATCATGTTCAAGCAAGTAATATCAAGTACGTGTTACTGGAATTAGCTATTTCAATCAAGCAAGTACTTTGCCCTTTTTCGGGCCATGCAAGTCAAGTATTGCCCATTCTGGGCCACACAAGCCAAGTCAAGCAAGTAGTGTCACGAAAGAGTAAGTGTGGAATGTCTCAAGTCAAGCAAGTACTTCGGTGCAATACTTAAACATTGTGATCATTCAACTCCCATGGGCACAAGTACTTTCGGGCGCTCCTCCCAGGACCAGATCGGGCCCTATATGCACAACATTTCATGTATTTCTTTTGACATCCACTCTTATTTATAGCCAATATGGAATTTCAAGGGTTGACCATTGTAGGAAATACATACGGTAGATTTTTCATGGAATGGAGTTCAAGACATATATTATGCAGGAAATGAACTAGGGTTATATCAGTATAAGTCACGAGACTAATCAGGGAATCAGAATGGAATCGGCGACTCGCAGGCTGCCACAGTCACTGAATTGGCGCTTAGAGGTTAGCCAGTCTTTCAAGAATTGGCGCCCTCTAGGCGGGGTGCCCATTCTGTGACACAGACAGGGTCAGGGGGATCAATATGAAATTGGCACCCAAGGGGTAGTCCTTCTTTCAGGAAATTGGCGCCCAGGGGGTAGTCCTTCTTTCAGGAAATTGGCGCACCCTCAGAGAGTCTTCATTTAATTGAAGACCCTATGGAGGGTCACTATTTAAACAATTAGCGCCCCAGGCTTGGGCGCCAATTCTTGTGGCTGTATTTGCACCGGGTAGGTACATTTTAAGACTCATAACACAATTCATAATGTCATAGCTTTACGAAATCAGGAAGCAAGGTCATGGGTAGACCAAGAAAATTATCGAGAGTTCAGAATCATGCTCATGCAGAATTGTTGGCTTTTAGTTTCATAGATATTAAATTTCTAACGTGGTGTTTGTAATTTTTTTGGAAAAGGAATTGGTGCCCCTCTGCAGTGTCTTCTTTTAAATGAAGACCCTGCGGAGGGTCACCATTTGATGTAAATGGCGCCCTGGTCAGGGGCCCCCATTCAGTTGGGTCAAGCTTCACACCAGACAGGTACGTTTTGAGATACAAGTTACTGTTCATATGTTCAAAGTTTCTTGGAATCAGGAATTAAGGACATGGACAGGTAGAGTAAAATTTTAGGACGTCAGAATCCGACTAATGCATTAATGTTATGGTTTAGTTCCATAGATATTAATTTTTTTAGCGTAAGTGATTATTAATTATGAAACTAACTACTGCGAGAGACAGGTATATCAGGGCTATATAATATGCAAGATGGAATAACTACTGCGAAAACCAGTATGTCAGGAACTATATAATATAGAAAATGGAACTAAACTACTGCTAATCATGCTTGTTAACCTTATTTAAGCTACTGGTTAGGCCAGATCTTGAGAAAACCTACCTTTTGACGTGATTACGAGGTACAAAATAATAAAGAAAGCCACTTTGTACAGCTTCAAGAAGATCGTAGCAGGACGTAGACTACGGTAAGAAGACGCTCCTTCACGTCTTCCAAGGCAAAGAAGGGAGATATTCCCTTCTGCAGTAACGAAATAACGGCAGTAGCTTCTGCATGTCTGCAGAGGGGTTAGTTATAGAGAAATTCAGTTGGCAATGCAAAAGCAATTGATTTATTGCTTTGCGAGTCCGTTGCCAGCGAAGTGAGGCTATTTTTGTTGCACAGTAGTCTAGAAGAACAGCTACAGAACACTAAAGGAATTGGCACCCAGGCATATGGGTGCCATTTAATACACGCCCTTGTACGTGGGTGTTACTCAGTGGAATTGGTGCCCTTGCTGGAGGGCGTCCATTCATGGGGTTGACCGGTCAAAGGGCAATTGGCGCCCTTGTGTAGGGGCACCCTTTACTGGGTTGACTGGGTCAAAATGAAAATGGCGCCCTCGTGAGGGGTGCCTATTCCCTTTGTGTAAAAAAATTGCAGACTCTTGTAGTGTTGTGTATGGGTTGGTCTATTGGACTTTAAGTGAGGTTGAACCTCTTAAGTACAAGTGTATACGTACAGTGGCCCTTATCAGGTGTAGGGCTATGGTATTTAGAGTTATTGATCCAGGAAAAGTTAGTTTCTTGATTATGTTTATCTGGGGTGCTACACCCTCCCCCACTTAAAAGAATTTGGTCCCCAAATTCAACTGCATGCAGGGTGACAAAGGGAGTGTAGAGTACTTACTGTCTAAAATAACTCCGAAAATCTCCTTCTCATAGAATCCTTGGTTTCCCATGTAGCTTCTTGTTCTGAGCATTGATTTCATTGGATTTTTACCATAGGGATCATCTTGTTCCTCAGAACTCAGACTTCTCGGTTGAGGATCTTCATCGGCCTTTGCTCCTAGGTAAGGTCCTTTTGTATCATTAAGTCATTGTGGTCGATGACGTGGAAAGGATCGTGCACATACTTCTTCAGCATAGAAACATGGAATACATTGTGCACTTCTGATAGTTGTGGAGGCAAGGGAATGAGATAAGCCACCTCGCCCACTCTTTCCAATACCTCGAATGGACCGATAAACCTCGGTGTAAGCTTTCCCTTAACACCGAATCTTCTAATACCTCGGCTAGGAGATATCTTGAGAAAAACATGTTCTCCAACTTGAAATTTCAGATCTTCTCCTGTTGTCAGCATATGCTTTTTGCCTGGACTGTACTATCTGGAGTCTTTCTCGAATGACGTGTATCTTCTTGGTGGTTTCTCTCACCATATATGGGCCTAATAGTTACTTTTCGCCAATTTCCTCCCAACATACAGGTGACCGGCAACTCCTTTCGTATAATGCTTCGAAAGGTGCCATTTGTATACTCGCCTGGTAGCTGTTATTATATGTGAATTCGGCCAGTGGTAAGTGGTCATGCCAGCTTCCATCGAAATCGATAATACATGCCCTTAACATATCTTCAACAACTTGATTTGTCCTCTCTATCTGACCATCTGTCTGGGGATGGAAAGCAGTGCTGAAATTGAGTTTCGTCCCCAGAGAGTGTAGTAGACTCTTCTAGAAATGAGAGGTAAAGCGTGGGTCTCGGTCAGATATAATAGTCACAAGAACTCCATGCAACCTAACCATTTCCTTGATATACAAGGCAACAAGAACATCAACCAGCCATCGGCTCTTGATAGGCAAGAAATGGGCCGATTTGGTTAGACGATCAATGATTACTCATATTCCATCATGTCCGCCCCTTGATTTGGGCAAGACCATGATAAAGTCCATGCCGATATCTTCCCACTTCCACTTGGGAATATCTAGCGGATGCAATTTTCCAGCGAGTTTCAAATATTCCGCCTTTACTTGTTGGCATGTCAGGCAGCGAGATACAAAGTCTGCTACCTCCCTCTTCATATTAGGCCACCAGAAAGTTCTTTTCAAGTATTGATACATCTTGGTGGCTCTATGGTTAATTGTGTATCTCGTCCTGTGATCTTCTTCAAGAATCTTCTTCTTCAGCTCAAGACAATCTGGTACACATGTTCGTTCATGGAATAGCAATCTACCATCGGGTGCCATCTTGAAATCGAGTCTCTCGTCCAGCTTGTCCTTTGTTTCCACTAGCACATGATCTTTTTCTTGTAGCTTCTTAGTTTCAGATAGCAATTCCGGATGTAGACTCATGTGGGATAGAATAATACACCCATTCTTCTCATCTGTGCTTATGTTGAGTTCAGAGAATTTCTCCAGCAATTTCCACTCTTGAATCATACAACAGGCCAATGTTGCTCTTGGCTTTCGACTAAGGGCATCTGCTACAGAGTTACCCTTACCAGGATGGTATTGTATAGTGAAGTCGAAATCCTTAACATATTCGAGCCAACGACGTTGTCTCATGTTTAGATCTTTCTGGAAAATAGATACTTGAGGCTTTTATGGTCGTAGTATATGGTAAACTATTCGCCGTAGAGATAGTGCCTCCAAATCTTCAAGGCGAATACTACTGCGGCAAACTCTAAGTCATGCACTGGGTAGTTCTCTTCATGCTGCTTCAATTGTCGGGAAGAGTATGCAATGACTCTTCCACTTTGCATCAATACACACCCGAGGCCAATATCAGAAGCATCGGTATATACCTCGTACTTCATTCCTTCAATTGGCAATGATAAGACTGGAGTAGTGGTCAAGAGATCCTTCAAATCTTGGAAACTCTTCTCAAAATATTCATTCCACTCATAAGGTATTTCCTTGCGAATTAACCTGGTGAGAGGAACAACAATCTTGGAGAAGTCGTTGATGAAACACCAGTAGTAACCAGCTTGTCCCAAGAAACTTCGGATCTTTGTTGCACTTGTTGGTTGTTCCCAATTTTTGACAGCTTCGACTTTTACAAGATCAACAGAAATGCCATCCTTCGAGATTACATGGCCTAAAAAGGATACTTCCTCGAGCCAAAACTTGCACTTGCTGAATTTGACATACAATTTGATTTCCTTCAATATTTGTAATGCCTTCTTCAGATGTTCTTCATGATCCTCTTCGGTTTTTGAATAGATCAGAATATCATCAATGAAGACCACAATAAATTGGTCTAAGTAGGGCCTAAATATGTTGTTCATTTACTGCATAAAAGCTGTAGGGGCATTCATTAGTCCGAATGTCATAACAGTAAATTCGTAATGCCCATACCTATTTCAGAATATAGTTTTATGAATGTCTTCTTCATTGATCCTCAGTTGGTGTTAACCAGATCGAAGATCAATCTTGGATAAATATTTAGCTTTAGATAATTGATCGAACAACTCATCAATTCTCGGCAACAGGTACTTGTTCTTGATTGTAAGATGGTTCAATTGCCGATAATCGATGCAAAGTCTCATTGTTTCATCCTTCTTCTTGACAAATAGCACAAGTGCTCCATGGGGAAGTACTCGGCCTGATGAAACCCTTTTCAATAATTCCATTAACTGCTCTTTTAGCTCTTTCAGCTCAGCAGGGGACATTTTGTAAGGTGCCTTAGAAACTGGACCCGCACCAGGGACAAGGTCGATGGTGAAGGCCACCTCCCTTTGTGGGGGTAATCCGGGCAATTCTTCTAGAAATACATCGAGAAACTCCCGAACTACACGGATGTCTTCTATCTTGGATTCCTTGGTCTCTTTTAAGGTGACGAAAGCAAGGAAGGATACACACCATTTCTTTATTAGCTTACTAGCTTGGAGAGCCGAAATAGTGGGTGACTTGCATCGACCCTTAGGGATGGTGTAGACAAGTTCCAAGAATTCTTTAAAAGTCACCTTGCCATTCCGACAATCTACAACTGCCTTCTAGGTGGACAGCCAGTCGGCTCCTAGTATGACATCATATTTTTTCATTTCTAAGCATATTAAGTTAGCAGGTAGATTCTCCCCTTTCACCATCACTTCACAATTCTGATAATGGTGTGTGATCTTGGATTCATTCCCAAGAGGCGTAGAGATGACCAGATCTAACAGTTCAGGTTCCTTAGAAAACGAAGCGGCAAATTCCTCGGAAACAAAAGAATGTGCGACTCCGGTATCAAATAAAACTTGCGTAGTTTTAGAACAAATAGTTAGAGTACCTTCCACAATTCCACCTTCTGTTGGTTCTATCTCTTGGAGAGCTTGTAGACAGCCTTATTTCCTTGTCGGACGCTTCTCATCCTTAATGGCTTGCTCATTCATCAATGGACAATCAGGGATTCGATGTTCGCGACTCCCAGATCGGAGACAGGCTCCTAGCTTTCTCCAGCATTCCTCGGCTTTATGACCTACCTTGTCGCAGTGCTTGCAAACTTCCTTAGACGGTGTAGTGGTAGAGAAAGGCTTGTCATTTTTCTGAAATTTCTTTTCCTTGGTAGACTGCCTACCATTGCAGAACCTTTTCCTCGTCCGTGCATTGCATTACACAGAAAATTCTTTCAGTTTCTTTTAGCCAGTTCTCTGCATCCTCGGGGTCAGCCGAACCCGTGAACCTTGGTGGGTTCATGTTACGAAAACCCCTATGGAGCTCACTGGCTCCACGGTTGGTTCCGCCCTGCGCCACCTGCTACAGTGCCTGCGTAAGGCCGTGCACTGTGCGCTGTATCTCGCGCCATTGTGCTCTTTCAGCGGCCATAATCCTACAAGTATATTTAAACATAATAAATATCAAGTTTAATTACAAGGTAAGGTGTCATTATAGAACTTAACCCATGGCTCTATCCATCTCACTGGGTGTAAGGAGTAAACCTATCCTTGGACTTGGGTTTTCCTAGGAAATTGAAAACCTAGGCTCTGATACCACGAAAACTGTCACGCCCCGAGCGCGAATGGTACCCGGTGGCGCGGCGAGTTTATATATGTCCAAACAATCAAAGCAATAAGATATTTTTTTTGACAAAAGACAGAGTGCGTAAAAGACTAATTAATAACTAAGATTTAATTTCTAAATGATACCAATAGTCCAAGATGACAATTATCCAAATAACCAAATGGTGATAATGCTGGTCCATGACATTCCTTATCCAAAACCCAAACACTAGGCTACAAGCCTTAACAAGTTTTAATCAACTAGACTGACATAATTGGAAGTACAAAGATAAGGCCTCAATAAATCAAAAGACGCGACTAGCTGACATTAGATGATCGGTGACTCTAGCACTCTTCACTCGGTCTCATTCCGATTAATATGGTTGTCGCTATCCGAGTTAAGTGAAAAATGTTAGAATGAACTAGATGAGCGAATCGCTCAGTAAGAATTACACCTCAAGTTCGAGCAATCTTTAAGTACATTACATGTTACGTGCAATGCAGGTATAACAATGCATGACGTTCAAGTAAGAAAATTAGGTATACAGGTATATCTATGTATGATGAACGAGTAAGAGATCAAGAACTGTATAGAGAGAGTATCGCATGATTTCAAATATTTGACAAGCAGGATATCAAGAACTTTATAGATGTCGACATAATTTTCCAGGCAAGCAAGAATTCATGTTCAAGCAAGTAAGAATCACGTTCAAGCAAGTAATATCAAGTACGTGTTACTGGAATTGGCTATTTCAATCAAGCAAGTATTTTGCCCTTTTTCGGGCCACCCAAGTCAAGTATTGCCCATTCTGGGCCGTGCAAGTCAAGTCAAGCAAGTAGTGTCACGAGAGAGTAAGTGTGGAATGTCTCAAGTCAAGCAAGTACTTCGGTGCAATGCTTAAACACCGTGATCATTCAACTCCCATGGGCACAAGTACTTTCGGGCGCTCCTCCCAGGATCAGATCGGGCCCTATATGCATAGCATTTTATGTATTTCTTTTGATATCCACTCTCATTTATAGCCAATATGGAATTTCAAGGGTTGACCATTGTAGGATATACATAAGGTAGATTTTTCATGGAATGGAGTTCAAGACATATATTATGCTGGAAATAAACTAGGGTTATATCGGTATAAGTCACGAGACTAATCAGGGAATCAGAATTGAATCGAGGGGTCGCAGGCTGCCACAGTCACTGAATTGGCACTTAGAGGTTAGCCAGTCTTTCATGAATTGACGCCCTCTAGGAGGGGCGCCCATTCTGTGACACAGACAGGGTCAGGGGCATCATGATGAAATTGGCGCCCAGGGGGTAGTCCTTCTTTCAAGAAATTGGCGCCCCCTCAGAGAGTCTTCATTTAATTGAAGACCCTCTGGAGGGTCACTATTTAAACAATTGGCGCCCCAGGCTTGGGCGCCAATTCTTGTGGCTATATTTGCACCGGGTAGGTACATTTTAAGACTCATAACACTATTCATAATGTCATAGGTTCACGAAATCAGGAAGCAAGGTCATGGGTAGACAGAGAAAATTATCGGGAGTTCAGAATCATGCTCATGCAGAATTGTTAGGTTTTAGTTTCATAGATATTAAATTTCTAACGTGGTGTTTATAGTTTTTTTGGAAAAGGAATTGGCGCCCCTCTACAGTGTCTTCATTTAAATGAAGACTCTGTGGAGGGTCACCATTTGATATAAATGGTGCCCTAGTCAGGGGCGCCCATTCAGTTAGGTCATGCTTCGCACTAGACATGTACGTTTTGAGATACAAGTTACTGTTCATGTTTTCAAAGTTTCTCGGAATCATGAATTAAGGACATGGACAGGTAGAGTAAAATTTCAGGATGTCAGAATCCTACTCATGCATTAATTTTATGGTTTAGTTTCATAGATATTAATTTTCTAAGCGTGAGTGATTATTAATTATGAAATTAACTACTGCGAGAGACAGGTATATCAAGGCTATATAATATGCAAGATGGAATAACTACTGCGAAAACTAGTATGTCGGGAACTATATAATATAGAAAATGGAACTAAACTACTGCTAATCATGCTTGTTAACCTTATTTAAGCTACTGGTTAGGCCAGATCTTGAGAAAACCTACCTTTTGATGTGATTACGAGGTACAGAATAATAATGAAAGCCACTTCACAGCTTCAAGAGGATCGTAGCAGGACGTAGACTACGGGTAGAAGACGCTCCTTCACGTCTTCCAAGGCAAAGAAGGGAGATATTCCCTTCTGCAGCAACGAAATTATGGCAGTAGCTTCTGCCTATCTACGGAGGGGTTAGTTATAGAGAAATTCAGTTGACAACGCAAAAGCAATTGATTTATTGCTTTGCGGGTCCGTTGCCAGCGAAGTGAGGCTGATTTTGTTGCACACACTTCTAGAAGAATAGCTGGAGGACACTAAAGGAATTGGCGCCCAGGCATAGGGGCGCCATTTAATACGCGTCCTTGTATGTGGGCATTACTAAGTGGAATTGGCGCCCTTGTAGGAGGGAGTCCATTCATGGGGTTGACCGGTCAAAGGGCAATTGGCGCCCTTGTGTAGGGGCGCCCTTTACTGGGTTGACTGGGTCAAAATAAAAATGGTGCCCTGGTGAGGGGCGCCTATTCCCTTTGTGTAAAAAAATTGCAGAGTCTTGTAGTGTTGTGTATGGGTTGGTCTATTGGACTTTAAGTGAGGTTGAACCTCTTAAATACAGGTGTATACGTACAGTGGCCCTTATCAAGTGTAGGGCTATGGTATTTAGAGTTATTGATCTAGGAAAAGTTAGTTTCTTGATTATGTTTATCTGGGGTGCTACAACAGCTCGGGCTTCGTGTGGCGGGGATGGATGCGAGAAGCAAGAGGCGGTGGTGCGGCTTGGCGTTGTCGCGAGTTTGGGGTTCAAGTTCGCGTAAACGAGTGATTTCTCAGCGGTTTGGCAACCAAATCGTGTGATTTCTTTGCCAAAAGGTAGGGGGATGGAATCCTCTCACTCTAATCATGATTTCCTATGGTTTTGTGTGCTTATTTGCATGCTAGAGGGATTAATCGCCGAAAATCTGTGGGGGTGGCATGAGTTCTTTATAGCTTTTGATTTAGATATGGAAATGCATGAATTTTTCATGTTTTTTTGAGCCAAATGAGTGTATGTGGATGTATGAACACTAGATTCATGGTTTAATTTTGTATGGTTCGCCCCTCGTTTGTAGCGAGTGGGGTGGGTTTTAGGGCAGTTCGCCCTTGTCCCGATCGAAACCAAGAACGTGGTCAGTCTTCCGAACCCGTTTAGCTTCGGGTTTTTAAGCGCGGTGTACCCAGAAGCGTATTGGGGGAACTAAGTTGGTAGCGGAACGTGGTGCTCAGACCTACCGCATTCAGCGTTGACGTGGTCAGATGACCGACTGCGTCCCTACTAGTCACAGCGTCCATCCCGACCACATTCAGTAAGAAGGTCAACCGACTTTGGAGGCCTGTCGATCGAGTTTCTGACCCTTGTGGGGTCGGTCGACCGACCCTCTTGAGACAGTCGACCAAAGCCCCCAGTCCCACTTTAGAAATTGGCCTTTTCTGCCCCGAGAACATGGTTTTTCACTCTGAAACTCAATTAAAGGTATTTTTGGATAAAATCACCTAGAATTTAGCCGTGTGAACCCCATGAGGGCTGTCTCATGGTGGGATGCCCGATGACTTGGTTTAAAATGTGTGGGTGTATCCCATGGCTGGGACAATGTGAATAGTTTATGCTTTTCTGAGATAGATGCCTCGGTGGCCTTGTGCCTTGCAACTCAGTCTCATGTGTCGTGCGACGTGCTTGTGTCCCCAATCGTTACACGTTGATGGTTTCACATTGGGTCCTTACTTGAGTGACCTCTCTTCCGCTAGTCGTATCTTGCCTGGGTATGCTTGTGCCGAGCCACTTGGGAGTAGTGGAGAGCTAGACTCGAGAGAGACGTGTTAGCGTAGCGAAGAGTGATATAGAAGGGGGGGATGAATATATCACTCCCAATTTGAACAACTTCAGCGAAAACTCACTACTTCGAAATACAACCCTTCAGATAAGGCTAAACAATGTAGCTAACGCAGTGAGAAACTAAGACAGGATAATAAGGTGCGATTGGAAGTGCCCGCCCACACACAAACACAATACCGAACAGAAGGAAAGCACAACGATAATACCAAGCCACAAAGGAGACAAGAGATTTTAAGGTGGTTTGATTGTAGTCCACAATCTACATCCACCCCTCACTCCAACTAGAGTGAAGATTCCACTAGCCACTACTAGAAAACTGCAGACTCAGTCTGCGAACAATGTGCTGCCACACAGCTTGACACCTGGACGTGCTACCTGCAAGATCAGAACCGGAGATGCCTCTCCCTTCCTCCAACCCGGAGGGAACTTGCTAATGACAACCCGTCACTGGCAAAAACAAGAGATCACAGATCTCTCTTCCTCTGCAGCCCAGAGGGGAACCGGAGTAACTCTCCCTTCCTCCAAACACCGGAGGGTAACAACTCGAAATCAGATATATGAAGAAATAAAAGGAAAAATAGAAATGTAAACAAGACCAACGATGAACACAAATCGTTTCAGAAAAATCATATACAAATGTAGCTTCCGAAGAAGCAAATTGGACTCTTCTCTCTCACTAAGACTTTTCTCTCACAGCAATACTCTCAAATCTTTTCTCTCTATCTTCTTTCTGGAACGTGGAGGCTCTCTCACTTTTCTTCTTATACTTAGGAAGTTTGCTCTTCAGCTTTTTCTCCAGTTCTATTCATCTAATCGCAGAAGACACCTTTTATATGGCATTCGACCTGAGTTTCAGGCCTTCACACGAGGGAGTTTCGTTCCCTCCCTTTCCAGAGCATTCTCGGATCACGTGCCAGGCATCATCCTCGATTCACGTGCCCAATCATTGACCTGAATCATCTGCAGGCAGAGACAAAGAAATGTGATTAGTTAGTTCAGTCAGATAGGAATGTATATACTTTAGGATAGCAGACGAGTAAGTGTGTACATTGAGGGAGTGTATAGACTTGTGAGTCCTCATGCGACCTCAGTGTATAGACTAGCTGAGTAATGCATTAGCACAACAAATGAAATGTGTGGACTTCTGTGAAGTGTATGAGTCCCTCGAGTGTATAGACTCAGGGATGCCAAATAGGCAAGTGTGTCACAGTGTGAGAGTGTATAGAGTTGAAGTTCTTCATGCGAGCTCAGTGTATGGACTTGTAAGTGTTCATGCGATCTCAATGTGTAGACTTCATTCATCAGTCAAGACAATGGATGTATAGAGTTGGTCGTGTGAAGGAGGATGAGTGTAAAGACTTGTAATGAAGAGCAGCAGTGTGTAGACTTGAAGCACAACAGTATGCACTGTATGGACTTCAATGTATAGACGTTGATGTATAGACTTCGAAGAGAACAATGCTTGAAGGCATCGAATGTGTAGGCATAGAAATAGCAATTAAGCAAGTTTTTCAAATGAGAGAGTGTATACTCTTGAAAATAGCATATAGGCAAGTATGAACAGCTTGAGAGTGTATAGACTTGCAGGTGATATCGAGTGTCTAGGGTTGAGGGATAACTGAGTGTCTAGACTTAGTGATGTGTAGATTTCCCAAAGAGCTGGATGATGTACAGACTTGAAGGTTCACAGTGTGTAGACTTTGGCAAGGCGACATCAGTAAAGTTCCCAGTGTACAGACTTACTAGGCTGAGTGTAGGTAAAAGATATGAGGAATGTATAGACTTACTCAGTTCAGTTCAGAACGTAGGTAAAAGTCCCAATGTATAGACTTTCCCTGAGAATGCAACCGCTGTACAGACATGCGCAACTAGTCTGATGTACAGACTTGGAATATCAACAGAAGGATGTACAGACTTGGAAAACTAATGCCAATGTACAAACTTCACCTCGTTCAAGCTACAGTGAATGAGTGTATAGACTTAATGGTCTCTCTGGCTATACAGACTTGATCACAGACTGAACAGTCGAATGTATAGACTTGCTTCCACCGACCAATGTATAGACTTTGTAAGCGTGAGACGCTGAGTGAGACGGTGGCTGAGACGATGTACAGACTTCAGGTCAAACGATGCAGCTACAGTGCAGTGTAGACTGCCAAACTATGTACAGACTTGCAGCTTGAGACAGTGATGTACAGACATGGAATCAATGAAGGCGTTGGCTGTACAAACTTTGATGAATGCCACTCGCTGTACAGACTTCGAATCAAGCATGAATAGTGAATCAATGTCTAGACTTGGATGCCCAAGCCAATGTATAGACTTGTGCAGTGCAGCCAGTGTGTGACTTGTAGAGTGACTAGAGGCTGTACAGACTTTGGGTCATGATGTGTGAGATCAGTGTATTGACTTTGAGATGGCAGACGATGTATAGACTTGTGGTTCAACAGAGTGTATAGACTTGGAAGATGAAGGGCGATGTGTAGACTTTGAAATGAACAGGAGAATGTATAGACTTGACCCCTTGAAAGGTTGTATACACTTCAGATGTAATCTACAGTGCCGTTGTATGGACTTGAACTCAAGGAATGGCTGTACAGACTCTGAAGGCTTAGCGGAGGGTGTACAGACTTTGAATATTAAGTTCAATGTATGGACTTCAGGTGAAGACCAATGTACATACTTTGAATATGTAATTCAATGTATGGACTTGGAGAGTAAAGGAGGCGTCGACCCATCAGTGGTGGAGGGTCGACCCATCAGTTTACAGACTATGCAGACAGTGTGTAGACATGATCAAGTAGTTCAATTTTATCTGACAGCCATATGAACTGCATAGTCCTACATGATGAAGCATGAATTATTCTAGAGATAGAAGATTGATTTATAGTGTGAGACATCATCAAAACCGTAGGGATGCAATAATCTCCCCCTTTTTGATGATGGCAACACTATGAATCAAACAATATCAAATCTTAACAAGAAATTAACTACAGTTTTAACAATCAAAGAAAATTCAAGGCAAGTGAAAGCACAGCCAAATTAAGCGCTACTGCAGAATCACTTCTTTCTCCAAAACCACTCCCTCTCAGCTCCCTTACAACCCATTCTCAGATAAAGCCATCAAATGACTAGGTAATCACTTCTTTAGCTCATGAACAATGGTAATCTCCCCCTTAGCTCATGAACAATACATGATCTACTGATATTGCATAACCTCTTCTCCCCCTTTGACATCAGCAAAAGGAAATGCAGAATATATGAAAGTGCTGGAGACATGAAGACGAAGTACAGTAACTTCTTAGTGCAGAAAGACACAAGCAAGTCTTAAGAAAATAAGTGAGGTGCCAAACTCAAGTGAAGATTCTCGAACTCCAGTACACACTAGAGAAATAAAATGATAGAAAAGTTTATCTGCATACAAAGAGTATGATTTAGAGCAGGTGTTAACAAGTATGGCCAGATATAGCTGAACTGTCAACAATCCAAATAGACAACAAGAGACAAAGTCAGAGAGGTGTTCTCAAGGTATTGAGGACAAGCAATCCATTAGTTGCAAAAATAACAAGGAATTTTTTGAGATGATTTTCAAGAAGATCAATGAGTAGGTTGGTGATTCACTCTTTTGACATTAGGGAGACACCTTGGTTAGAGGTCTGAATCCCCAGTTACTCAGAGTGAGTACCTCATTACTTCCTTCCTTTTTTTTAAATTAAGGAACATAGTTAGTAATTGTGGCTTTTGACATTAGGGAAACACCTTGATTAGAGGCCAGAGTCCCCAGTTACTCACCAGCTAGCCACCATTGCTCTGCCATGTCTTTTTCATTCATTTTGAGCATTTGTCACCTCATGACATAGGAGAAATATTCATTTCATTGATGAAGCTCCCAGTTTCTCAGTGAACAAAACAAGACACGTTTGTTTAATTAGGCCCTTGTGTTGAAGAGATGGAATGATTTAAAACAATACCAGAAGGACTATTACTTGAAGTGAATCTTGAAGTCTAGATTTCAAGCTGATTGGTTCAGATATCAAGACCTACAGGTTTTGGCCTGAACCAGAATCATTGACAATGTAGGAAGATATACTTTTTACAATTAATCCAGATCTCTGAAGGAATACCAGAGGAAAGATTCTAACTGGACTTTAGTATCACTGACTTATAGACTTAAGAATTAAGTGACATTCTACTGTCTGAGAGAACCACACTAGATCGGTCATGAAAACCAGCAAAGACATACATCTGGTCAATCTTTTTGAATTTGTCAAAGAACACTTCTTCTCACAGCTCAACCAGCTCCCCCTCACTCACAACATTTCTAAAAGCTAACCAACTATCATACAGAACTCCCCCTCACAAAAAGAACAGACTACACAATTAAGACAATTTGTATAAGCCTAATTCACTTCTTAGTGTTGTGAATTTTTCATTATCCAGAGGTTTAGTGAAGATGTCAGCAATCTGATTATCTGTGCCTACATGAATCAGTTCAAAATTATTTTTAGAAACCTCATCTCTTATGAAATGATGCCTTATCTCTATGTGTTTGGTGCGTGAATGCAAAACATGATTTTTGGCAAGATTAATGGCACTGGTATTATCACAATAGATAGGTGTGCATCCCAGGTCTACTTGGTAGTCCTGAAGCTGGTGTTTAATCCAAATGACTTGTGTTCCACAACTCCCTGCAGCCACATATTCAGCTTCTGCAGTGGAGAGGGCCACAGAATGTTGTTTCTTGGAACCCCAAGACACTAAACACCCACCCAAAAATTCACAATGACCACTAGTGCTTTTCTTGTCTAGTTTACATCCTGCATAATCAACATCTGTGTATGCAACTAAGTCAAATGTGTGTGATGCAGGAAACCATAAACCAAGAGAATGAGTAGCTGACAAATATCTGAAAATTCTTTTGACTGCAGCTAAATGTAATTCAGTAGGTCTAGACTGATACCTTGCACACATTCCTACACTGAATTGTATATCAGGTCTGAAAGCTGTTAAGTAAAGAAGAGATCCAATCATACCTCGATAGAGCTTGGCATTTACTTCTTTACCTGTCTCATCTGCATCCAGTGAGGTATTGGTACCCATGGGTGTTGTAATGTGCTTCAGGTTTTCCATACCAAACCTCTTGAATAGTTCCATTGTGTATTTGGTCTGGTTGATGAAGCACCCATCCTCTAGCTGTTGTACCTGCAAGCCAAGGAAGTACTTTAGTTCACCAACCAAACTCATCTCAAATTCAGCAGACATCATTTTAGAGAATTCAACATATAGTTCATGCTTAGTTGATCCAAACACAATGTCATCTACATATACCTGAACTATGAAGAGATCTTTATTTGTACCTTTGGTAAATAAGGTTTGATCTACTTTACCTCTTTTGTAGCCCTTGTTGATCAGAAATTCCGTCAATCTTTCATACCATGCTCTTGGAGCCTGCTTTAGATCATACAAGGCTTTGTTTAACCTGAAAACTTGGTCAGGTTGAGGAGAAAATTAAAATCCAGGGGGTTGTTCAACAAAAACCTCTTCCTTAATGACTCCATTTAAAAAGGCACTTTTAACATCCATTTGTTGGAGTTTTATGTTCTTTGAACATGCAAAAGCAAGCAACAGTCTTATAGCCTCCATCCTAGCAACAAGTGCATAGGATTCATCGAAATCTACACCAAATTCCTGACAGTAGCCCTTGGCTACTAATCTGGCCTTATTCCTAGAAATGATTCCATCTTCATTCATTTTATTTTTGAACACCCACTTAGTTCCTATGATATTGACATTGTCTGGTCTTGGAACAAGTTCCCAGACATTATTTCTTTCAAACTGGCCTAATTCCTCACCCATGGCATTGACCAAAGCTTGATCAGCCAAGGCCTCTTCTATTGATTTGGGTTCAATTTGTGAGACTAAAGCAATTAAGTCTTCATTATCCACATTTCTAAAATGGGACCTAGTCTGAAGAGGATCTTCAGGATTGCCTATGACATTATCTATCGGATGATCTTTAAGAAATCTAACATTTATTGAAGACTCACCTCCTTCTCTTGGTTCTTCCTGGTTGGGAGAATTTGCTGTTCCACTTGGCTGAGTGTTCTCTTCTTCTTGGTCTTCTAGGAATTCCCCATCATGATTGGAATCCCTGTCAAGATTTTCATTGTTAGAAACACCTTTCTTTTCACTAAAAATAATGTGTGGAGACTCTTCAACCTTTTTGTCTGTTATGTTGAAGACCCTATATGCCCTAGACACTTCTGAATATCCCAAAAATATTTCAGGGGGGCTTTTAGCTTCAAACTTGTCTAAATCTTTCTTGTCATTGTTGTGAATAAAACATCTTGCTCCAAAAATTCTGAAATGAAACACGTTTGGTTTCTTACCTTTTAAAAGCTCATAGGGTGTTTTCTTGTGAATGGGTCTTACCATGGCCCTGTTGATTATGTAAGTTGCTGTATTGGCCGCCTCTGCCCAGAACCTCCTTGGTAATTGACTTTCAATTAGCATGGTTCGGGTCATCTCCACCACAGTTCTATTTCTTCTCTCCACAATTCTATTCTGTTCAGGTGTCCTGGGAGAAGAAAATCTGTGTGTTAGTCCCTCTCTTTCACAAAGATAAGAAAACATGGAGTTTTCAAACTCACCTCCATGGTCAGATTGAATAGAACAGATCTTGTGTTTTCCTTCTTGTTTGACCTTATTGAAAAACATATTAAACTTTTGAAATGCATCACTTTTATTTTCTAAGAAAAAGATCCATGAATATCTAGAGAAGTCATCTATGATGACATAGCCAAACCTGCTCCCATTAAGACTCTGAGTTCTAGTAGGACCGAAGAGGTCCATATGGAGGAGTTCCATTGGTCTAGAGGATAATGGTTCAGATCTTAATTTGAAAGAGTTCCTGGTCTGTTTGCCTAGAGCACATGCATCACATGATTTTGAAATAGAATTGAATTTTATTCTAGGCATGCCTCTCACTAAATCATGCTTGACCAATTTATTTAAAGTAGTAAAGCTAGCATGTCCTAGACGTCTATGCCATTCAAAAGCATCATTTTTAGAATTGGCAGATAAATAAATATTAGATTCAGATTCCTCATCTAGGTCTACCATGTAGACATTATTAATCCTGTTGGCTACAAATATAACCACATCAGAATTTATTTCAAAGATTTTGCATGAGTTATCATCAAACACAACCCTGTGACCCTTGTCACATAACTGACTAATGCTAATCAGGTTGTGTTGAAGACCTTCCACAAGTAGAACTTTTTCAATGGAGTTTGTGGAAGACTTACCTACTGTACCAACTCCAATAATCTTACCTTTGTTCTTTCCTCAAAACTTGGCCAGACCCCCTACCTTCATCTCTATCTTGCTGAACTTGGATCGGTCACCTGTCATGTGCCTGGAGCAGCCACTGTCGAGGTACCACTTGTTGTCTTCAGCTGCCAGGCTGACCTACACAAATAACATCAAGCATAGTGATTTGGAACCTAAGATGAGTTGGGTCCAAGGACATTATTCAAATCTCTAATCAAGTGTTTAGGAATCCAAATTTGCTTCAGCATGGATTTCCCTGGCACCTTTATTTCTGGTTTATTGAAATTAAGTCCAGCTGGTCTGGAGAAGTAAGTTCTATTCCATTCATTAGGCTTGCCACTCCTAGGATATCTTCTGTAAGTTTGTTGAACAACAGATTTTTGAAGATGATGATCATTTCTCCAGTAGGTCCTCTTTAGACCCATCTGATTGTAGTAATTCCAGCTTTTCTTCTGATCCACTTGCTTAGTCCATTTACCATTTATGTTCTGATTGGTAGGCTTAGTGAAATTCTTCACAGAATTCATTCCCATTTTAAATGGTTGACCAGCACTGTTTTTAGGACTTTCCTTCTGACCTTGAGTTTCCTTATTGCTGTTTGAGCTGGATGGTGTGTCCAGCTTTTCTTTTCCCTTCTCTGGGCAGAAGGTAATGGTTTTGAATTGTAAGGGTCTTTTGTTAGTTGGGTCGTAGCCTAGACCCTCCTTATTGAAGTTAACTCTAGCCCCCAATATAGCATCCAGACTAGATTTTCCTTGGACAAAGTGTTCCAAAACTTTCTGTTTGTCTTCCAGCTCCTTTAGAAGGGACTCAGAGTTTTTTAGAAGTTCACCATTGACTTTCTTAACAGCTTCATATTTTTCTGAGTTCACTCTACTTTCATTCAAGCTTTCTTCAATTCTTATTTTGAGTTCATTAAGCTGATTTTGACTTTCTTGGTTTTCTCCCTTGAGCTTATCATTTTCTCTTCTTAGTGAGGTCATTTATTCTAGTTGCTCTTTTAGTTTCTGATTTTCCTCACAGACCTGGGTTTGTTCTTCAACATTAGTATTAAATTTTCTTTTCAGAACCCTATGCTCTTTACTAAGAGAATTGAATTTATCTAATAACTCAGCATAAGCATCTTCCCAGTCATCAATCGTAAAATTTTCAAAAACATTGGTTACCTCCTCTTCACTGTTTGCCATAAGGCAAATTCCTTCTTCATGCTCCTCTGAGGAAGTATCTTCAGGATCTTCTTCCTCCTTGCTCCATGTGCAGACCATCGCCTGTGGCTTTTTCTTCTTCTGCACTTTTGTGTTCTTCTTCTGGAAGTAGGGACCCTTCTTCTGAAGATCTGGGCATCCGCCTTTCATGTGTCCCTATTTGTTACAATGATAACAAGTCAGTCTCTTAGGATTTCTATCCCTATAATTGGTAGATTCAACATTCTTGTTAAAGGAGTATGGCTTTTTCCTCCTAAAGGTCTTCCCCTTTCTCCTTAAAAATTTACTGAACTGACGAGTGAGCATTGCCTGCTCCTTCTGGTCGAGATCTGAGAAGCCATCAGACTCACCGCTACTGTTGCTGCTGCTGCTGCTACTGCTACTCTTGTTGCGGGATGCCTTGAGAGCTACATTCTTAGCCTTCCTATCACTTCCTTCACCACCTCCTTTGAAATTCATCTCATAGGTCATGAGGGATCCTATGAGTTCATTCACTGTCAAGGTCGTCAGATCTTTTGACTCTTCAATCACGATGGCCTTAGTGTGCCATGCTGGGGATAAGGATCTAAGAATTTTTCTGACTATGTCTGCCTCAGCTAGATCCTTCCCTAGTCCCTTAAGTGTGTTCGTGATCAAGGACAACCTGGCATACATTTCAGTAATATTCTCCTCTGCATTCATCCTAAATAGTTCATACTTAGAGGTGTAGAGGTTTACCTTCGAGGCTTTCACTTGAGCTGTACCTTCGTAGATTAATTGCAGCTCATCCCACATTCGCTTGGCAGTCCTGTAGGCAGATATACGGGCATATTCCTCTGGGTGAACAGCACACTGGATGATGTTCAGTGCCGTCCAGTTGAGTGAAGATAGCTTGACATGGTCATCTGTCCACGCGTCCTCGTTCGGTGGCAGATCGTATGGGCCAACTGTGATTACCCTCCACAGCTTGTGGCTCTGTGCTCTGATAAACACTTCCATCCTGTTCTTCCAAAAGAGATAATTATTACCATCAAAAAATGGAGGGCGACTAATGGATTGACCTTCAGCCATGAAGCTTCTAGGACCATTAGCATTTCCCTGACCGTTCGTCCACATGATGCAAACCTGCTCTGATGCCAAATGTTAGCGCAGCGAAGAGTGATATAGAAGGGGGGGGATGAATAGATCACTCCCAATTTGAACAACTTCAGCGGAAACTCACTACTTCGAAATACAACCCTTCAGATAAGGCTAAACAATGTAGCTAACGCAGTGAGAAACTAAGACAGGATAATAAGGTGCGATTGGAAGAGCCCATCCACACACAAATACAATACCGAACAGAAGGAAAGCACAACGATAATACCAAGCCACAGAGGAGACAAGAGATTTTAAGGTGGTTCGATTGTAGTCCACAATCTACATCCACCCCTCACTCCAATAGAGTGAGGATTCCACTAGCCACTGCTAGAAAATTACAGACTCAGTCTGCAAACAATGTGCTGCCACACAGCTTGACACCTGGACGTGCTACCAGCAAGACCAGAACCGGAGATGCCTCTCCCTTCCTCCAACCCGAAGGGAACTTGCTAATGACAACCCGTCACTGGCAAAAACCAGAGATCACAGATCTCTCTTCCTCTGCAGCCCAGAGGGGAACCGGAGTAACTCTCCCTTCCTCCAAACACCGGAGGGTAACAACTCGAAATCAGATATATGAAGAAATAAAAGGAAAAATAGAAATGTAAACAAGACCAACGATGAACACAAATCGTTTCAGAAAAATCAAATACAAATGTAGCTTCCGAAGAAGCAAATTGGACTCTTCTCTCTCACTCAGACTTTTCTCTCACAGCAATACTCTCAAATCTTTTCTCTCTATCTTCTTTCTGGAACGTGGAGGCTCTCTCTCTTTTCTTCTTCTACTCAGGAATTCTGCTCTTCAGCTTTTTCTCCAGTTCTATTCATCTAATCGCAGAAGACACCTTTTATATGGCATTCGACTTGAGTTTTAGGCCTTCACACGAGGGAGTTTCGTTCCCTCCCTTTCCAGAGCATTCTCGGATCACGTGCCAGTCATCATCCTCAGTTCACGTGCCCAATCATTGACCTGAATCATCTGCAGGCAGAGACAAAGAAATGTGATTAGTTAGTTCAGTCAGATAGGAATGTATATACTTTAGGATAGCAGACGAGTAAGTGTGTACATTGAGGGAGTGTATAGACTTGTGAGTCCTCATGCAACCTCAGTGTATAGACTAGCTGAGTAATGCATTAGCACAACAGATGAAATGTGTGGACTTCTGTGAAGTGTATGAGTCCCTCGAGTGTATAGACTCAGGGATGCCAAATAGGCAAGTGTGTCACAGTGTGAGAGTGTATAGAGTTGAAGTTCTTCATGCGAGCTCAGTGTATGGACTTGTAAGTGTTCATGCGATCTCAATGTGTAGACTTCATTCATCAGTCAAGACAATGGATGTATAGAGTTGGTCGTGTGAAGGAGGATGAGTGTAAAGACTTGTAATGAAGAGCAGCAGTGTGTAGACTTGAAGCACAACAGTATGCACTGTATGGACTTCAATGTATAGACGTTGATGTATAGACTTCGAAGAGAACAATGCTTGAAGGCATCGAATGTGTAGACATAGAAACAACAATTAAGCAAGTGTTTCAAATGAGAGAGTGTATACTCTTGAAAACAGCATATAGGCAAGTATGAACAGCTTGAGAGTGTATAGACTTGCAGGTGATATCGAGTGTCTAGGGTTGAGGGATAACTGAGTGTCTAGACTTAGTGATGTGTAGACTTCCCAAAGAGCTGGAAGATGTACAGACTTGAAGGTTCACAGTGTGTAGACTTTGGCAAGGCGACGTCAGTAAAGTTCCCAGTGTACAGACTTACTGGGCTGAGTGTAGGTAAAAGATATGAGGAATGTATAGACTTACTCAGTTCAGTTCAGAACGTAGGTAAAAGTCCCAATGTATAGACTTTCCCTGAGAATGCAACTGCTGTACAGACATGCTCAACCAGTCCGATGTACAGACTTGGAATATCAACAGAAGGATGTACAGACTTGGAAAACTAATGCCAATGTACAGACTTCACCTCGTTCAAGCTACAGTGAATGAGTGTATAGACTTAATGGTCTCTCTGGCTGTACAGACTTGATCACAGACTGAACAGTCGAATGTATAGACTTGCTTCCACCGACCAATGTATAGACTTTGTAAGCGTGAGACGCTGAGTGAGACGGTGGCTGAGACGATGTATAGACTTCAGGTCAAACGATGCAGCTACAGTGCAGTGTAGACTGCCAAACTCTGTACAGACTTGCAGCTTGAGATAGTGATGTACATACATGGAATCAATGAAGGCGTTGGTGTGGGGATGGGTCTATCTGTATTTATTTTATGATTTTTTTATTTATTTTGTTTGACTTATTTATTTGTTTTGTTTATTAGGCGTGCCAGTCACGTGTGTGACAATTTCATTGTGCGCTCGATCTGACTTGGTCAGTCGATTGTGAAGTCCGAGTCGGGACCAGAAGTCCGTCATACCATAAAGGCTATGACGTTAATTACGCCCTTCCAAGGAAGGATAACCCTTGATTAAACGCCAAAATGGGAGGCCTCGAGAGGCAATAATAAAAAAAGATATTTTTTTATGTGCGCAGTTTGAATTTCATACCAGAGCCAGGAAGGCGGGCAAGATAATAGCCTCGATTGTAGAAACAGATGATATCGCTGAATCGACGGCTTGAAAAACAATCAGACTCAGGGGAAAGGTGAAACAGAGGATATCAATCGCGGACATGATGAGCTGCGATCATGACGGAGGCTTAAAGCATCGGTTAACATTTCGGCGGCACTTCCCCATGGTCTGGATCATGCCTTGAGGGGAAATAGGCTATCACCCACGGAGTGCCGGGGTGAAAACCGAAAGAAAGAGAGAGGTCGGGCCTCTCCACGTTACACATGTATGCCCTAAGGCAATGTTTGATTCTTCCCTCACAGGAGCTGGTGGCACTCATGCATTGGCATGGCTCACCGGAGCTAAGAGGGAGGCGCGTCGTTGTGACTTCGACATGAATCGATGGAACATAAGGGAGTCTGCCTCCCTTTAACTTTATCCTCGGGACACATCTGGTGATCCACGAATATCTCTGTGTAGGTTAGCTCTGGGCATTTGGGCTCACAGGGTGGCAACTTAGGCTCTCGGTATGACCACAGATGGGAGGCTAAGGCTCCCGGCGTGAGTGGCAAGAAGGTGGAGGTTCCCGGCGTGGCCGAAGGGAAGAGTCCAGGAAGCTCCCGACGCCGACTTCCCGGCGCGCTGAAGATTCTCCAAGGGGGTTCTCGGCGTAGGCTAAAAGGGGGAAGAGGAGCTCTCGGTGTGAGGGTTCCCGGCGCGCTCAAGGCCGCGCCGGGAGCTGGTGGCGCCGAGAGGCAGGTGCCAAGAAGGTGGGTGTTTGGGCGCCGTGAGGAGTTCAAGATTTTACGGTACCCTGTTTTTAGGATTTTGAGAGTTTTCTGGGAATTATATAAAGTAGATTGGCTCTGGGGACTAGAGATGTGGTTTAACTGGCTTTAATTTTATATGCTTCAAAGGAGGCTGAGAGCTGAGAGGGATTGGAGGGGAAGAGCCTCACACAGAGGTCCTTTTCACCATTACCATGCGGAGTCCAGAGGACGGCTTCAGTATTATCTTTCATCGGCCTGGGAGGATTTCAGCTGCACCTCCCTCGTACCTAGCGTATGCAAGGGAGTGATAGACGATCATCCACGGAGTGTCGGGATGAAAGCCAGAATAAGGGGGGTGTGGGACCCCTAGCCCGTGTATGTGATCACAGCACCAACTTAATATCCCTTTGAGGCCATTGAAACTTACGCAGTGGAAGAGTTTCTCTGGCTCGTAAGGTTATGTAGGGGAGTTATCCCCAATGATGTTTATCCCTTAGGTACATATGATGATCTGGGGTATCCTTCGACAGGATGTAAGGCTTGGTTGATCGGGCTTCAAAGGGCATCTGTGTCGTTCCTTGGCCTGTAGCAGGAAGGCTTTCATCCGGGGTTCAAGGAATAGAGGATTCACAGCGTAAAGAAAGGGTGGCAGGAAGCGTAGTTCTCAGCGTAGGTTTCATTGGCCAAAGGGGGGAGCTCTCGGCGCAGGGGTTCTCGGCGCGGTAATGACCGCGCCGGGAACCCGGCGCCGGGAGGCCCCCGGGCCGGGAAAGCTGTATTGTAAGAGGCTTTGTCTAGCTTGCTAAAGGGGCTAAAGCAAGGGGGATCTCTCGGCGGAGTAGTTCTCGGCGGGGAAATGACCACGCCGGGAAGGGGCTAAAGGGTTTATGGCTTAGTTGCGATACTCTGCTCAGGAGATTTTTGGGATTTCTGGCTCGGATTGAGGCAAGATCTGGGCTGCAGGAGGGGATTACATGGGGGTTAGTATCAGTCGAAGGGCAGATCATCCATTATTGAATCCTCGTGGGACGTATGGCATTTCCTCTACTCACCTGCTGCTCAGACGGTCAAGAGATTGATGTCTCTGACCCCGAACGAGATGGGAGCTCGACAGACATCTATAATATCCGGGAAAATCATAATCCGAGGGGAAGGAAGAGGGGGGACAGAGCCCAATAACCCATTGAACGAGGGTTGAGGTTCCGTCTTCATCCTTCACCAGAGAACAGGCTAGGGAGGGGGCGGTCGAAACATGAATCGAAAAGTTGTAGCATCTGGGCAAACCGATATTCAGAAGAACAACCGATGCAAGAAGGGGAGAAAGACAACAGACATTCCAATCAATCGAATGCTCAAACGAGCCATGTTGATCCTTCATTTCATTGCATCATCTCAAACCTATACAGATCGTAGAAGGTAAATGAAAGACAGAGATATGGAAATCGAGACCGGAATCCTCCGGCTACATTGATACATCGAGAAAGCCTCGCCAGATTACATCAGAAAAAAAAAAAAAGGAAAGCATGGGGGAGGGCGGAGCATTGACTCCTCTCCCTCCCCAGCTACCCACCTGAATCTCCCTTTCTTCTTCTTCTCTCAGCTTCTTCTTTCTTTCCCTCTCGGTCTCTCTTCTGGCTTTTTTCTATCTGGTTTTCGTTTTTACTGTTCCTCCTCCTTCTCCGTCCCTTTGACGGAGGGAATGGCTTTTATAAGCCCATTCCATTGGCTTCTCGGCGTGGCCACTGTCGGTGCGCCTTTTGGTGGCAGTGGGCCTCTTCAGCAGCTTCTCGGTGCCACCGATATTGGCCCATTTAGAGCTTTTGGGCTTCTTGTGTTCATTTCTTCAGTTGTGTGGGCTGACTCATCGGCTGACATATCTTGTCGGCCGGGCTTCTTTCTTGTTCGTTCGGGGATGGTCCCGAGTATCTTCCGAGGTCTTGTGTCTCATTTCAGTGGTTCTCTACTAGAGCCGGTCGTCTCCTCTTTTCTTCTTTTCTTCTTTTATTCCTGAAAACAAGATAACAGAAATAAGGCATTTTATCAGAAATAAAGGTATTTTAGGGTTATTATTATTAAATCATCGCTGCTATTATTATTATCTTTATTTTAGGCGTCAACAAATGCCCCCCACCCGTAGGTGGCGCGAATGATGGACAAGTGAGCGGGACCTGCGGGTGCAACCCCCATCTGAGAACACGTCTTTTTATTCTTCATTCATGCGAACATGCAGGCACTTATCGATCGCACGCACATCTAGATGTATATAGGATAGCTCCCTATATTAGGGATAGGATAAGGATGGCATCCATGATTCACGGACGGAGTGCAGCTCACGGAGCACAACTAAAGGAGATGTGCATACGTAAAGGGGACGCCGCGTAGAATGTATGTATAGCATAAATCACAATCCACACCCATGACTATTCCTCCCAAGTGTGAAAGTGCAATTATATAGGTAGTGAACCCTAGTCATAGGGACGTGCAGACGCTCTAAGTAACACTAGAGGATTGCTTTATCACCTACGCACACATTCAGGGATCTCGATTTTTGGTGGTTTTGCACACCCCCCTTGTTTATTCTTAATTTGAGATTTCACTGTTCGGCGCGAGTTTCCTCATGTGTCTCAATAGGGATTCCCGGCTACTAAGATTCATCCCTTTATTGGCAGTGTTTTTTGTAGACTTCACCATTCGGCACGAGTCTCCTCATGTGTCTCAATGGGGATTCCCGGCTACTAAGATTAGTCCTTTTGTTCATAGTGGCATAATGGATTTCACCGTTCGACGTAAGTCTCCTCATATGTCTCAATGGGGATTCTCGGCTACTAGGATTCATCCTAGTATTATTCACAGTGACATAATGGATTTCACCGTTCGGCGCGAGTCTCCTCATGTGTCTCAATGGGGATTCCCGGCTACTTGGATTCATCCTAGTATTATTCAGAGTATTATCATGGACTTCGCCGTTCGACGCGAGTCTCCTCATGTGTCTCAATGGGGATTCCCGGCTACTAGGATTTGCCCTTTTGTTCATATATTTTTTTCTTTCTTTTCTTTTCTTCTTCTTCTTTCGTTTCCTTCTTTTTTTTTTAGGGTGGGTAGGTGGCTTTTCCCTCACGGTCGCCCTTTATACGAGTGTAGAGATTTAAGCATCCAAGAAGTGTTAAGAAGAATTTAAGATGTCCCTATGACTAAGGACCATAGCTCATATCGTGTGTGAAGTGTGGGAGTTTCGTCTATGGTGTATTCTGTGAATTGCGCACGCAACGTAACCATGACTCTTTCCCCTGGCCGCATGCACTCACCGGGAATTGGCTTTTCATCTCTTAGTATGTGACGTGGCGCACACAGTCGTAGAATCTGGATAGCGTTATTTTAGCAAGGGAATGCGGTCATAGAAATTTGAAGGAAGGTATATTAATACTATACTTCAAGCAGACATGCACGTAAAACATGCAAGCAAGCAAACCATGTTATTATTATTTTTTTCTCTTTTTTTCTTTTTCTTTTGTTTATTATTTTTGTATTTTTTTGTGTTTTGTTTTCCTTTCTTTTTTTTTTGTTTCTTCTTCTTCTTTCCTTTTTTTTCTCTTTTTTATCTCCTTTTTTTTTCTATTCTTCTTTTCTCTTCTTCTTCTTCTTCTTCTTTTTTTCTCATCTCTTTTTTTTCTTTTCTCATCTTCTTTTTTTTTTTAGAACTCAGTGGATACATCCTTAGGTCGACTCTCTTGTAAGTGGACGACCGATGCCATGGTGACAAGGAGAAGTTGTCACATGTTGTGACGAATCCCTGGAGGGACCAAGGGCTGGCGTGGAACCAAGGGGTCTTTTTGTTCATCGGTTAGGATAACAATTCCAAGCCAATGGTAGGATATTTGTTGTCTTAGACTTAAGGTCATGATGTTGGGTGACTTGGCTTAGACATATGGTCGTGATGTCAAGACAGAATTTTTAAACAGCTTAGGCAAATTGCCATGACGCCGTACAGCTTGGCTTAGGCGGAAGGCCATGACACCAAGGTAGGATATTTAACGGCTTAGACGTGTGGTCATGATGCCAAGGTAGGATATTTAACGGCTTAGACGTATGGTCATGACGCCGTGCATCTTGGCTTAGGCGGAAGGCCATGACGCCAAGGTAGGATATTTAACGGCTTAGACGTATGGTCATGACGCCATACATCTTGGCTTAGGCAGAAGGCCATGACGCCAAGGTAGGATATTTAACAGCTTAGACGTATGGTCATGACGCCGTGCATCTTGGTTTAGGCGGAAGGCCATGACGCCAAGGTAGGATATTTAACGGCTTAGACGTATGGTCATGACGCCGTGCATCTTGGCTTAGGCGGAAGGCCATGACGCCAAGGTAGAATATTTAACGGCTTAGACGTATGGTCATGATGCCGTACAGCTTGGCTTAGGCGAAAGGCCATGACGCCAAGGTAGGATATTTAACGGCTTAGATGTATGGTCATGACGCCGTACAGCTTGGCTTAGGCGAAAGGCCATGACGCCAAGGTAGGATAGTAGGTTTCATCATCGCTACTGGATTTATACTGATGTAAAGAAGTCCATAAGTTTCATCAGAATAGACGTAAGGTCTAATCTGGGTAAGTTTCCTCATTTTTATCACAAGTGGGGCATGAGGATACATACGGGTTTCATCGTCAATGGGACTTAAGGAAACACATGAGTTTCATCAGAAAATATGTAAGGCTTATCCTGGACAGGTTTCATAGTTGAACAGGCAATGCACCGGTCAATCAACGGGAGGGTTTCATCGTCGGTGGCACATATAGAAATATGCGGGTTTTGTCAGGATAGACGTAAGGTCTATTCCAGATAGGTTTCATGTCAGTCCAGACGGATGGTTTGGGTCAAAAGTGAAAGTTTCTTGTTGACTGACTGGACGAAAGATCCGAGCCAGAGGCAGAAGGTTTCTCTTCATTCATCGACTGGACGAAAGGCCCGTGCCGCAGATAAAATATTAATGTCGACCCGACGGGACATCAGAGTCAATAAACCTTGCTTGGACGGTATGTCCAGAGCAAGGGCAGACGTAAAACATCATTGTTGTATTGATGCCATGTCAAAATGGCTAACCTGGAAGAGACAAAGGGTCTGGGCCAGGGCAGAGGTAGCTGTTGACTTGACAGACTTGTCAAAGTCAACCAACTTAGCAAGGGCGTGAGGCCATAAGCCAAGGGAGGAATATAGGATAGGTGTTGACTCGACATCTTGTCGAAACCAACGAACTTGGCAGAGGCGTGAGGCCTAAGCCAAGGGCAGACTATAGGACAGGTGTTGACTCGACGTCTTGTCGAAGTCAACGAGCTTGGCAAGGGCGGGAGGCCATAAGCCAAGGGAAGAATATAGGATAGGTGTTGACTCGACATCCTGTCGAAACCAACGAACTTGGCAAGGGCGGGAGGCCATAAGCCAAGGGAGGAATTTAGGATAGGTGTTGACTCGACATCCTGTCGAAACCAACGAACTTGGCAGAGGCATGAGGCCTAAGCCAAGGGCAGACTATAGGATAGGTGTTGACTCGACGTCTTGTCGAAGTCAACGAACTTGGCAAGGGCGGGAGGCCATAAGCCAAAGGAGGAATTTAGGATAGGTGTTGACTTGACATCCTATCGAAACCAACGAACTTGGCAGAGGCGTGAGGCCTAAGCCAAGGGCAGAATATAGAAAAGGTGTTGACTCGACGTCTTGTCGAAGTCAACGAACTTGGCAAGGGCGGGAGGCCATAAGCCAAGGGAGGAATATAGGATAGGTGTTGACTCGACGTCTTGTCGAAGTCAACGAACTTGGCAGAGGCGTGAGGCCTAAGCCAAGGGCAGAATATAGAAAAGGTGTTGACTCGACGTCTTGTCGAAGTCAACGAACTTGGCAAGGGCGAGAGGCCAAAGTCAAGGGCAGAATATAGGATAGGTGCTGACTCAACGTCCTGTCAAGGTCAACGAGCCCTTACCCTGATAGAATGTTTAAGGTAAGGGTAGATCAGATGATGAACGCACGAGAGGCCCAGACACAGGGCTAAGTATTGATGTTGATCTGACGAAAAGTCAGATTCAATGAACCTTGCTCAGACGGAAGGTCTACAACAGAGGTAGAATGTGCAGATAAGGATGTCAGCCTAACGTCATGTCGAAGTTGACCAACCTAGCATAGACGTAAGGTCCAAGCTGGGATAGAATATGGATTTTGACCCATGGAGGTATCGGGGTCGACAAACCTTGTTCAGACAGAAGGTCTAATGCCAAGTGAAGGAATCTTTTGTTGGTTTATTTATTTGAGTTTATTAAGTTTATTGAGTTTGTTGAGATGTTTGTTTATTCATCATTTTTATTGGGCCTCTTGGGCTTGTTGAGTTCATTGAGGTTTATTTCGTTGAGTTTACTGAGGTTTGTTAGAGATTTTTTTTTTGTTGAGTTCATTAGGTTTATTTTTTTTATTAGGTTTGTTTGGTTTATTGAGCTCATTAATTGACTGAATTTATCAGGATTTATTTGGTTTGATGATGTTTGTTGAGCTCATTGGATTGATTATTATTATTTTATTATTTTTATTATTTTTTATTTATTTTTATTTATTTTTTAATTTTTTAATTTTAATTTTTTTTTTATTTATTTATTTTAACTTGGCCCAGTGGGACAAAAGGGTTTTATAGACCCAGACGGGTGGGATAAACTAGCTTGGCTAGGACGGAGTGTCTCAAGCCAATGAAAAGGGTTTTATGGGGATAGTCTGGTGAGACTGGTGGGATTATTTTCAGAGCTCGACAAGGGCGGAGTACCTCGTGTCAAGGGATAGGCTTGTATGAGCCCAAGTTGGGCAGGGGGGACTGAGACAACAGTAGTGGAAAGCCCTGTTGGGCCAATGCAGCGGGTGTTGAGATATTTGGTGTAATTGTTGGCTGAATGCCGGAAGCTAATGAAGATGTGTTGGTCGGGGCCCAGGACCCGTATCAAGGGTAGATGGTCAATCCCGGTAGGACAAATGGGAGATATCCCTATAGGATGGGAAGATGGCGATGCGCCATGCATCCCAGTGGGCCATTTTATGTTAATAATAATAAAATCATCCCAGTCTCTATAAACGGGACAGACATTTTGTTCTCCCTTGTTACCTCGGGGCTCGTCCCCCTTCTCTTTTTTTTTTATTGACCAAGGCGGGGATGTAGGAGAGCGCTCACCTCCTCAGGGAGGGGATGAGTAGTTCGCTCCACCACATAAGCCCCACAATGGTAGTTGTATCTAGTACAAATTAGGATATAGAGGGAGTGTCGGTTCCCTCAATAGATACGGCCATCATGATCTTTTTATTTCTCTCTCTTTCTTTTTTGTGTGTGCCTGCCCCCAGAACAGGCTCTCTCTTTTTCTCTTCTTCTCTTTTTTCTTTTTTTTTCTCTCTATTTTTTTTCTCTCTCTTTTTTTTTTTACAACCCTTCGAGCTATGAGATAATGCTCAAATGCTGGCTTTTAGCTGAGTTTGCGGGGGATAGCAAGGCCAGTGATGCCACGCGAGACTGCTTGCCTGAAGACGGGTTTTTGGTGAGGGCGTGGCGGATCCACCTTATATTCGCCCATTTGTAGTTCACCTTTCTTGATCGTGCCTTCGATGATGTCCTTGAACACGTAGCAATCCTCGATAGGATGTCCTGCTACTTGGTGATACGGACAAAAGCACGAGTTATCTTTTCTTGCGGAGTTGCTTGATCTCTTTGGCTCTGGAAGCACCACTTTACCGCATTCTAGGGCCCACTCAAAGAGAGCTGAGGTCATATCTTTTGTAAATGAATAGGGCTTCATCATTTTACCCCTTAACGAGGACCCTTGTGTGTCCGGCTTGGTAGAAGTGATACAAGCAGTCTCTGCTTTTTCCTTCTTCTGTCGCTCGAAGGCTTCAAAGCTTGGAATGCAAACTTCTTGTGCCGGCTGCTTATCAGCTGGTTTGTAGTTTTGACCCAAGTTCGTGGAGGATGGGTAAATCCTTGCAATGACTACTTCAGCTTCAGTTGCGAAGTCATTTAGACTTTCAAAGGTCGTGACTTCGAAGTCAATGACCCATCGTAGAATCTCTAATTTCATATTCTCTTTACAGATTTGGACAGATTCACTGTAACTTGGTGGGTGCCTACACCTTTCATCCAGGCTCCTCATCTGCTTATGTAGTCCCCGACGGACTCATTATCATTTTGTTTGGTCATTTGCAGCTCGGCCTCAGTGACTTCTTCTTTGGCCATCTTTGTATCCATTGTTTGCTCTACTTTGGTCTTATCCCTTGTGGCTGGACCCACTGATCTTGAATGTAGGGTAGTCGGCTGCATATGAGGCCTCGTCGATGTCTTTGTCGGATACACTTTAGTTGCCCCCTGACTTGCCCAAGGAAGTGTGTGTTGGGATGATTGAGGGAGGATGCCCCCTGAATGATCATGTGTTGTTCGGGGCATTGCTGACCGCGCTGAAGCTTCAGATGAGATAGAACTGTCTTGGGATGCCTAGCATTGATGCCTCGGTAGTTGTGACGTATGTGGCTTTATGTTCATTTCATTCATTTGCCCTTGTAGCATTTCAATCTCCTGCTGCTTCTGGTGGAGTAGTGCCATTATTGTAGGGTCTTGTAGGAAGGGACTGGGAGTTCTACTGCCCCCTGCCTCTGATTTGTACAGAATGGATTTCATCTCGCCATCATTGCTGGCCATAGGTAGCTTCTTTGGGACAAACCCCCTCTGTTCTATGCCTCTGGGCGGAGGAGGAATATGGCACTGAGCCTCCTTATTAGCTGGTGAGTGTTGCTTTGGCATTCTCCCAGACCTGATAGACTGATGGAACTACTTCCTTCGGCACAAAGCAAATTTCTTCATCTTTTTCATCAACGGGTTGTGCCTTACTAGAGGATGCTGACAATGTGTTGCAGGAGAAGATAAGATTCCTCCTTTCAGTATTTGTATTCTTCTTTCTCTTTCCCTTCATAGTCGGCCCCTGCCCCCACAGTGGGTTATTTGATGCATTCTACTTTTCTACCTTTTCTTCAGCTCTTTCTGTTAATTGGTGAGACTCGCTGCCTATTTGAGGGGCAGGCTTCTTGAGCAGCATAGGCTGATTCTTTGGCTGCTCATGGTTACCAGGCTCATTTGTAATGGCTTGTAGCTGTGGGCTAACTTCTTCATGTGCCCACAATGGGGTTTGTCTCTTCTTGCTGTCCATTGGCCTTTTAATGATTGTTGGTAGAGTGGGATGGGCCATAACTCCGTAAACCTGGGCTTTTGGAGGTAAGCGAGTTACCAGTCTTATTTTCCTTCCCGTTGACATGGCTTGCCAATTTCTTTGTTCTTTTTCATGCTTAGGAATATTGTCTTCATAGGTGTGCCGGCTACAAGCCTCTGGCATTTCTTCAAGCAATTGTTGACATATAGATATCATATTGACTGACGCCCTTGGCACAGACATTTCATGCGGGTGTGGGGGATCAACTTTGTATTTCCCTATTTGTAGCTTACCCCTTTTTATTAAGCCTTGGACGATGTCCTTGAATATTTGACAGTCTTCAATAGGATGTCCGAGGATCTGGTGGTAAGGGCAGAAATTCGGATGATCTCTTCTCCTGGCATCATCAGGCCTCTTTGGCTTTGGCAGGATGACCTTGTCATGTTTGACAGCCCACTCGTACAATGTTCGAGTCTTGTCCCTTGGGAAGGCATAGGACTTCTTTTCTTTATTCCGGTGTGGAGGCATTTCTTGACATTCAGCAGGCCCATTGAAAGGAGAATGGTGTACCCATTTCTGCCTTTTTGCCGCGACGCTAATAGCGTGTACAGCTTTCAACATCGGCCTCTTATTAATTTGTTTAGCCTGATGGTTTGAGTTGATAGAATCTAATGGATATCTTGCACAGAAGTCTTCAATCTCTGTTGCAATATTAATCAATCGGTCAAAAGACCAGACTTCCGTTCCAATTAACTTTTCCAGGACTTCTTTCTTCAGATTTTGTTTAGACATCTGTACTGCATCTTTTAGATGTGGAGAGTGCCGGCATCTCATACTAAGATCCCTCCATCTTTTGATATAGTCTGTAGCAGCTTCATTATCTTCTTGCTTGGTTGCCAACAGCTCAGCCACGGCCACCCTTGCCTCTGTGCCATGGAATCTTTCTATGAATTTTCGCTGCATATCCGGCCAGTTGTTGACAGATCCAGCCGGCAAGCTATCATACCATTAAAAGGCATGTCCTATTAGAGAACACCCAAAGAACTTCAATAGGTATGACTCATCTGTCGCCAAGTCACCCAGGACTGTCACATAGTGTGCAATGTGTTCCTTCGGGGAGCCCTGCCCATTGAATTTGTCAAACTTAGGAATTTTATTGATGCTAGGCGGCAATCTCTTAGTAGCATGGTAGGCCGGATATGGCACTTTATACATGTCAAAGGGGGCGTAATTAGCGCTACCCCTTTTGGCTAGCCTCTCTTCAACCATCTTTTCCACCATTGATTTATTCACCACGACTGGCAGTGCTGATTCAGGACAGAGGTGGGTGGGCTGCATTTCTTGTGTGGCTGGAGTTGCAACATGAGATGGCGGAGGTTTTGACAAGGGAACCTGCCGCTATATTTGAAGAAGCTTTAGTTGTGCTGGCTGGAGCGACTGGAAATGATCCTGGGGAACAACCCAACTCTGACCGTCAGTTTGCAGAACAGTCTGTGAAAGAGCAGTTGAGGGGTTAAACCCTCCCAGTGATAGGTCAGTTCGTGCCCCCGGTTGCTTGGGTACCACATCATGTTCAGTCTTCTCTTTTAGTTGCTTCTTCAGCAGTTCTATCTCCCGCTGATATCTTTGCATGGCTATTAGGATGGCAGGGTCCATAGCTATTTTGCTGGTAATGGTCTCAAGTGTTTCACCAAAGCCACATCCGGACAGGGGCACCCTTTCTTCTTGAGATGCCATTATTTTGGTGCTGAGAGTAGTGTTGTTTTCATCGGTAGCCTGCTTGCCCTTAGCGGTCTGCAGTAACCCAGCTTCATTTTTGCTTTGTCCTGTCACAGGGTCTTCTCTTTTGGTAACCTTGACTAGTTCTTCTTGCCCATTTAGCAGAGCGTCATGCCTGCTCATCACTCCTGTCATATTACACGTGAGGACTTACATTCTCCTTTCATGCTTTTTAACTCTCCTTCGGGACTGGCGAGGGAAAGTTGGCCCTTCATTTGTCAGAACTCTTTTCATTTCTTCCCTCTGTGAAAGACTTTCAAAACTTCTGAACTCAACTTGCTTTTTCTCTTTATCTATCCCAACAGGTGATATCTTATTTTTTCCTTCTCCTTCAGCCTTGACAGCATGGAGTGACCTTTGTCGGCCTATGACAGGATTTCCAAGGCCATGGAAGTATTCCCATACCCTCTTAACCATCCCCTCTTGACTGTACTCTGAAGAGATAGCAGGAGGCAGCGTCTAGTCTTGGGCGGGTGGCATGTATGCTAATCGTGTCAGCTTGGCAACTTGGTTGAGATTCTTTGAGTTCTTGGAAATATCAGCCTGTCTTGCACAGACCCTGGCAGCGAGTGGAGGAGTTGTGACTATGACTTCTTCCTCATTCATGACTTTATTATCCCTTCTCTTGGGGCATCAACAAAACTGTTATAATTTTGTAGGGTTGACATGACACTCCGGGTCTTCTTGGGAACCCACATTTGCTTGCGTCTTGGCAATTTTGAGGTTGGCTTCCCTTGCTTGCTATCATCACTGTTCGCCCTCCGGCTAGCCAGCACTTGGAAAGCATTGCGGGTAGGAATGGTAGGGATGACCCGATCTGGCAGAACTCTGGCATTGCGGCCGTTGAAGGGGATCCGAACCCCCCCAATTATCATGGACTTCCTAGATGCAGAAAGTCGACATTGGGAAGTGGCAGAGGCTCTTCCTCTTCTGAAGTTCTTTTTGTTGCCCCCAGTGGGCCCCTTCTCATGTGCTTCAATCGGGCTGGTAGCATGGTGAACATAACAGCTCACGGTCACTAGATTCTTGAGTAGGGATTTCCTGATCTTATCCTCGCTCTGACAAGAAGCAGCTTTATCATCCTTCAGCTCTACAGGCTTCGGACTTTCTTTGCTCAGAATATCCACGGACACAACTCCCAGGAAGTTGGGGCAGCCAACGACCGGAGGAAAGTCACCGAAAGTGGTGGACGAAGCAGAGGATGCGCTTCTTTTCGCCTCGTGATGGACGAAGTAGGACACGACCTCTGGAGCATCCTTCATCACCTGGCTTATCTTGGGGCCGGTAGCTTGCGGCGAAGTCTCGACAACAGTTTTCGGCTCCTGGTTGTCGATCTTGAGCAGGTCAGTGAAGCTGAGGCCCAGGCAGTTAGGCATCCCGACAGCAGGCGGCATCGATCCGAACGACAGAGGTACCGCCAGGTAGCTTTCTTGAACATGCGCATCGACCGGTTGCTGGTCAAAGCATACAGACGTGATTCCAGCCGTCATTGTAGCTTCCTGGAAATAGAGAAAGCGCACAGAATCAGAAATTTGAGGGGGGCCCACTGGGCCTCCTATTTTTGGCGTAGAGATGAAGGGAGACTCGGTCCCACCGGGCGTGCCAGCTTGTGGGGATGGGTCTATCTGTATTTATTTTATGATTTTTTTATTTATTTTATTTGACTTATTTATTTGTTTTGTTTATTAGGCGTGCCAGTCACGTGTGTGACAATTTCATTGTGCGCTCGATCTGACTTGGTCAGTCGATTGTGAAGTCCGAGTCGGGACCAGAAGTCCGTCATACCATAAAGGCTATGACGTTAATTACGCCCTTCCAAGGAAGGACAACCCTTGATTAAACGCCAAAATGGGAGGCCTCGAGAGGCAATAATAAAAAAAGATATTCTTTTTATGTGCGCAGTTTGAATTTCATACCAGAGCCAGGAAGGCGGGCAAGATAATAGCCTCGATTGTAGAAACAGACGATATCGCTGAATCGACAAAAACAATCAGACTCAGGGGAAAGGTGAAACATAGGATATCAATCGCGGACAGGATGAGCCGCGATCATGACGGAGGCTTAAAGCATCAGTTAACATTTCGGCGGCACTTCCCCATGGTCTGGATCATGCCCAGAGGGGAAATAGGCTATCACCCACGGAGTGCCGGGGTGAAAGCCGAAAGAAAGAGAGAGGTCGGGCCTCTCCACGTTACACATGTATGCCCTAAGGCAATGTTTGATTCTTCCCTCACAGGAGCTGGTGGCACTCATGCATTGGCATGGCTCACCGGAGCTAAGAGGGAGGCGCGTCGTTGTGACTTCGACACGAATCGATGGAACATAAGGGAGTCTGCCTCCCTTTAACTTTATCCTCGGGACACATCTGGTGATCCACGAATATCTCTATGTAGGTTAGCTCTGGGCATTTGGGCTCACAGGGTGGCAACTTAGGCTCTCGGTATGACCACAGATGGGAGGCTAAGGCTCCCGGCGTGAGTGGCAAGAAGGTGGAGGTTCCCGGCGTGGCCGAAGGGAAGAGTCCAGGAAGCTCCCGGCGCCGACTTCCCAGCGCGCTGAAGATTCTCCAAGGGGGTTCTCGGCGTAGGCTAAAAGGGGGAAGAGGAGCTCTCGGCGTGAGGGTTCCCGGCGCGCTCAAGGCCGCGCCGGGAGCTGGTGGCGCCGAGAGGCAGGTGCCAAGAAGGTGGGTGTTTGGGCGCCGTGAGGAGTTCAAGATTTTACGGTACCCTATTTTTAGGATTTTGAGAGTTTTCTGGGAATTATATAAAGTAGATTGGCTCTGGGGACTAGAGATGGGGTTTAACTGGCTTTAATTTTATATGCTTCAAAGGAGGCTGAGAGCTGAGAGGGATTGGAGGGGAAGAGCCTCACACAGAGGTCCTTTTCACCATTACCATGCGGAGTCCAGAGGACGGCTTCAGTATTATCTTTCATCGGCCTGGGAGGATTTCAGCAGCACCTCCCTCGTACCTAGCGTATGCAAGGGAGTGATAGACGATCACCCACGGAGTGTCGGGATGAAAGCCAGAATAAGGGGGGTGTGGGACCCCTAGCCTGTGTATGTGATCACAGCACCAACTTAATATCCCTTTGAGGCCATTGAAACTTACGCAGTGGCAGAGTTTCTCTGGCTCGTAAGGTTATGTTGGGGAGTTATCCCCAATGATGTTTATCCCTTAGGTACATATGATGATCTGGGGTATCCTTCGACAGGATGCAAGGCTTGGTTGATCGGGCTTCAAAGGGCATCTGTGTGGTTCCTTGGCCTGTAGCAGGAAGGCTTTCATCTGGGGTTCAAGGAATAGAGGATTCACAGCGTAAAGAAAGGGTGGCAGGAAGCGTAGTTCCTGGCGTAGGTTTCATTGGCCAAAGGGGGGAGCTCTCGGCGCAGGGGTTCTCGGTGCGGTAATGACCGCGCCGGGAACCCGGCGCCGGGAGGCCCCCGGGCCGGGAAGGCTGTATTGTAAGAGGCTTTGTCTGGCTTGCTAAAGGGGCTAAAGCAAGGGGGATCTCTCGGCGGAGTAGTTCTCGGCGGGGAAATGACCACGCCGGGAAGGGGCTAAAGGGTTTATGGCTTAGTTGCGATACTCTGCTCAGGAGATTTCTAGGATTTTTGGCTCGGATTGAGGCAAGATCTGGGCTGCAGGAGGGGATTACATGGGGGTTAGCATCAGTCGAAGGGCAGATCATCCATTATTGAATCCTCGTGGGACGTATGGCATTTCCTCTACTCACCTGCTGCTCAGACGGTCAAGAGATTGATGTCTCTGACCCCGAACGAGATGGGAGCTCGGCAGACATCTATAATATCCGGGAAAATCATGATTCGAGGGGAAGGAAGAGGGGGGACAGAGCCCAATAACCCATTGAACGAGGGTTGAGGTTCCGTCTTCATCCTTCACCAGAGAACAGGCTAGGGAGGGGGCGGTCGAAACATGAATCGGAAAGCTGTAGCATCTGGGCAAACCGATATTCAGAAGAACAACCGATGCAAGAAGGGGAGAAAGACAACAGACATTCCAATCAATCGAATGCTCAAACGAGCCATGTTGATCCTTCATTTCATTGCATCATCTCAAACCTATACAGATCGTAGAAGGTAAATGAAAGACAGAGATATGGAAATCGAGACCGGAATCCTCCGGCTACATTGATACATCGAGAAAGCCTCGCCAGATTACATCAGAAAAAAAAAAGGAAAGCATGGGGGAGGGTGGAGCATTGACTCCTCTCCCTCCCCAGCTACCCACCTGAATCTCCCTTTCTTCTTCTTCTCTCAGCTTCTTCTTTCTTTCCCTCTCGGTCTCTCTTCTGGCTTTTTTCTATCTGGTTTTCATTTTTACTGTTCCTCCTCCTTCTCCGTCCCTTTGACGGAGGGAATGGCTTTTATAAGCCCATTCCATTGGCTTCTCGGCGTGGCCACTGTCGGTGCGCCTTTTGGTGGCAGTGGGCCTCTTCAGCAGCTTGTCGGTGCCACCGATATTGGCCCATTTAGAGCTTTTGGGCTTCTTGTGTTCATATCCTCAGTTGTGTGGGCTGACTCATCGGCTGACATATCTTGTCGGCCGGGCTTCTTTCTTGTTCGTTCGAGGATGGTCCTGAGTATCTTCCGAGGTCTTGTGTCTCGTTTCAGTGGTTCTCTACTAGAGCCGGCCGTCTCCTCTTTTCTTCTTTTCTTCTTTTATTCCTGAAAACAAGATAACAGAAATAAGGTATTTTATCAAAAATAAAGGTATTTTAGGGTTATTATTATTATTTCATCGCTGCTATTATTATTATCTTTATTTTAGGCGTCAACAGTTGGCTGTACAGACTTTGATGAATGCCGCTCGCTGTACAGACTTCGAATCAAGGCATGAATAGTGAATCAATGTCTAGACTTGGATGCCCAAGCCAATGTATAGACTTGTGCAGTGTAGCCAGTGTGTGGACTTGTACAGTGACTAGAGGCTGTACAGACTTTGGATCATGATGTGTGAGACGAGGGACAGTGTATTGACTTTGAGATGGCAGACGGTGTATAGACTTGTGGTTCAACAGAGTGTATAGACTTGGAAGATGAAGGGCGATGTGTAGACTTTGAAATGAACGGGAGAATGTATAGACTTGACCCCTTGAAAGGTTGTATACACTTCAGATGCAATCTACAGTGCCGTTGTATGGACTTGAACTCAAGGAATGGCTGTACAGACTCTGAAGGCTTAGCGGAGGGTGTACAGACTTTGAATATTAAGTTCAATGTATGGACTTCAGGTGAAGACCAATGTACATACTTTGAATATGTAATTCAATGTATGGACTTGGAGAGTAAAGGAGGCGTCGACCCATCAGTGGTGGAGGGTCGACCCATCAGTGTACAGACTATGCAGACAGTGTGTAGACATGATTAAGTAGTGTAATTTTATCTGACAGCCATATGAACTGCACAGTCCTACATGATGAAGCATGAATTATTCTAGAGATAGAAGATTGATTTATAGTGTGAGACATCATCAAAACCGTAGGGATGCAACAAGACGGTTTGTGGTTGGTTTCCGTAGGGCCTCCCACTGTGATAGCTTGAGTCCGGGCCGGGAGAAAAAATAGCTATAGGGCCTAACGTAGCATAGTCGGTTAGTGTGGGCACACGTGGTCGGGGACTTTGGACACGTGTTGACGAGCATGACCCCGACTAGACCCTTGTATTATGTTCCGTGTACGGTGTCTCAATTTTCACCTAGGGTGAGTAGAGAGACACCGAGACTGTGGACTAAGTCGTTAGTGGACACATCCGGCCTTGCTTCTAGTGTATAGTACTCTTGTCACTCGAGTGTGGCAACCCTAGTTTCTTACCGTGGTGGCTTTCTGTTCAGGCGGCCGAGGGTATGCTATTGTACGGTATCGATTCGTGGGTTACTGTGATTAGCCGTAGCACACTTGTGACTAGGTTCACAGTTTTGGCGGCTCCGTGTAATCGCTAGGCGTGATTGAAACATAGTTCCTTGCTACCTTCGAGAGTCTTGCTCTGGTAGAATAATTGTGTCCCTCCGTTGACCGATCGAGAGTCTACCTAGTAGCCTAGATTTTAGCGTTCGTCTGCCAGTAGAGACGTTTCGAGACAGGTTACTGAGAACCAACCATTTAGTCCAAATTATGAGAACTTGGTTTGGCATGGTTTATGCTCGGTACGTGGGGTATTTCATTGTTGTACAGGCTTTTGGAAGTTAATAGTTTAGCGTGGTTATGTGTATTCATTGTGTTGATCTTTCTGCCTTGTTGTCTTTCCTACTTTATAGTTCTTTATGCCTTTCAGTTACTGTGTTGTTCATTACGTTCGGTTGTGTTGGGGATCTGCGGGACCCCTACTGAGCCAATAAGATGAGGCTCACCCCTTTTCCTTTCAGGTCTGGTGTGCCTCCTCACCGTACAAAGGCCTTGGGCAGTGCCAAGTGTCCTAGCATCACCAGCTTCTGCTAGTCGGGGTATGCACTAAGGCTTTGTACTTTTCTTTTGTCAAGTTGTACCTTTGGGATTTGTATATCTGGACTGAAAAACTATGTAAAATCATGTAAATTCCTTTATAAATGTAAATTTTAATTCCAACACTTTAATTTTTGCATTTATTTTAGATTTCTATATACGCTCGTGACACCTATTTGAATCCTTTTAAGCTTTCAGCTCGTGGGTGGAGGCATAGGATCCGAACGGTATCGGGTTTGACTCAGTATCCGGATCTTGGGTCGTTACAGTGTTGCTGGCCACTTATCAATTGTAGGGTTCAACTTTGGCTTGGTGGACGACCGAGTGGGAGTCGATCATTCCCGCCCGCTCTGATAGATTCAGTGGCATGAGTTTCAAGAAGCTTTTGAGCGTGTCTTCAGCCTAGAGCATCTTAAGGCAAAGAAGATGTATCAGTTCATGGAGCTGACCCAAGGGGACATGTCAATGATGCAGTACTGGTCCAGGTTTATAGAGTTAGGTCGCTATGCTTCTCACATTATGGCAGATGAGAAGATGTGGGCTCGGTAGTTTATTGGAGGACTGAGGCTGGAGCTTAGGCATGTTGTGATCGGGACCCGTGTGACTGACTTGGAGGCAGTGTATTAGGCGGTAGCAAATTTGGAGGAGTATTTGTAGAGGACTCGAGAGCAGACCGGCGTTGGGCAGTCACAATTAGGTCGTGGTCAGTAGTGGTTTATGCAGCAACAGAGTACTTTCCAGCATTCCCCAAGCAGCACAGGAGCATCTTTATCAGCATCATCGGCCGTCGATTTTACATCCTTTGGATCGAGGCTCAAGAAGATGTTTAGGAGGTCTGGTTTTGATAGGAGGCGCCAGGACTTCAGGGAGCAGAGGCGAGCATCAGTGGGCAGTGTACAACAACCTTCACCACTCCTGCGCCAGGGTTCAGTCAGTGGTCAGCAAGGGGCGTGTCCCCGGTGTGGCTACTTTCACCTAGGCAGACCGTGCTTAGTGCCCGTGACGTGCTTCAGGTGTGACCAGGTGGGACACATGGCACGTGACTGTCCTAAGAGGCTGCTTCAGCCACACTAGTTCCAGCTATAGCAATTCTAGCCCTCGCAAGCACCACCGCCGCAGCAGCAGGGTCAATTTCTGCCACTACCACGGTCAGCCAGCGTAGGGAGTCAGAGGTCCCGAGGTCGAGTGATACACATGACCAAAGCAAAGGCAGAGGCATCGTAGTTAGTGGAAGGTATAGTCATGATTTTGGGTTGTACGGCTCGAGTTTTGTTTGATTCTAGTGCTTCACATTCCTTTATATTTGAGGATTTTGTTCATTGTGCCGAGGAGTTTGCCACTAAGATGTCCTGTGATTTGGCAGTATAGTTTCCCACTGGTGATTTCATGTTCACCACTTATTGCCTTGAGAAGGTGCCAATGTGGATTGAGGGGTAGAATTTGTCGGCTAGGCTTTATGCTTTGCAGCTTAGAGACTTTGATGTGATTTTGGGAATGGATTGGCTCGAGGCCCACGGTGTCGTGGTATATTGCAGTTCGTAGAGGGTCTATTTTCAGCATCCCCGTAGACCCGCATTCTACTTCCATGATATTCGGTCTTCTTCTTCCTGCTTCCTTATTTCAGCTATTAAAGCCTACACATTGCTTAATGCTGGATGTCAGGGGTTTCTTGCTTCTATGGTAATGGTTGATCAGTAGCGGCATGGTGTAGAGGACATTCCTATTGTATGTGAGTTTCCAGATGTCTTCCCTGATGAGTTACCAGGGTTGCCTTTGTAGAGGGAGATTGATTTTATCATTGAGATTTTGGTAGGCACCATGCCTTTGTCTAAGGCACCTTATCGTATGGCACTGACGGAGTTGAGAGAGTTAAAAGCCCAGTTGCAGGAACTACTTGCTAAGGGCTATATTCGCCCTAGCTTTTCTCCTTGGGGTGCGCTTGTGCTATTCGTGAAGAAGAAGGATGATAGTTTGAGACTGTGCGTCAATTATCGGCAACTGTACCAGGTAACTACCAAGAACAAGTATCCACCGCCTCGAATTGATGACTTGTTCAACCAGCTTAAGTCAGCCTAGGTGTTCTCACAGATTGATTTAAGGTCTGGTTATTATCAGCTGCGGATCAGGGACACAGATGTAGAGAAGACTACTTTTAGCACTAGATATGGGCATTATGAATTCTTGGTGATGCCGTTCGGGCTCACCAATGCTCCCGCTGCATTCATGGATTTAATGCATAGAGTTTTTCATCCATACCTAGATCAGTTCGTGGTGGTATTTGTGGAAGAGATTCTTGTTTATTCGCAGTTCGAGGAGGAGCATGCATACCATCTGAGGATCGTGTTGCTGACAATGCGGGATGACCAACTGTATGCCAAGCTCAGCAAATGTGAGTTTTGGCTACAAGAGGTGCATTTTCTTAGGTACGTGATCTCTGGTGATGGTATTTCTATGGATTCGGCCAAGGTGGAAGCAGTGGTGTAGTGGCCGAGGACAATGACGGAGATCAGGAGCTTCTTGGGTTTGGCATGCTATTATAGGAGGTTCATTTAGCATTTTGGCTCGCATTACTGCCCCGATGACCAGACTCACGTGGAAGGATGTGCCTTTTGTCTCGACTGATGAGTGTGAGCAAAGCTTCATGGATTTGAAGAGATTGCTCACTACTGCTCCAGTGCTCGTGTTACCTTTTGGGTCGAGAGGTTTTGTCGTGTGTACATATACTTCCAGTGTAGGACTGGGTGCAGTGCTGATGCAGAATGGTAGAGTTGTGGCGTATGCATCCCGCCAGTTGAAGTCGCATGAAGAGAACTACCCTACTCATGATCTTGAGCTAGTAGCAGTGATCTTTGCTCTGAAGATCTGGAGGCACTAACTATATGGGGAGAAATTCAAGATTTTCACTAACCATCAGAGTTTGAGACATGTGTACACTTAGAAGGATCTTAACCTCAGGTAGAGGAGGTGGATGAAGTACATGAAGGACTATGATTTCACCTTGTCTTATCGGCCAGGCAGGATGAGTGTAGTGGCTAATGCTTTGAGCAGGAAATTGGTGGTCAGTTAGATGATGTTGAGGAAATGAAGGTTATGGGAGTAGGTGCCAGCTGTAACTTTTAGGCTCAAGGTCCCACGGGACTAGGGGTCGACCATTCTTGCTAGTTTGACCGTCACGCTAGCTATTCGTCGCCAGGTGACGAAAGCTCAGCATGTGGACCCTAAGCTACCTCGTATTCTGTCGATGGCCGAGGTGGAGTTTGGTGAGGATGAGGCAGTCAAGTTTAGAAGCAGACTATATGTCCCTACCAAGGAGCAGGTGAGGAGAGTTGTATTGCAAAAGGCTCATGGCACTTGGTACACCATACATCCAAGAGCGACGAAGATGTATCAAAATTTGAAGAGACAGTTTCGGAAGCCTGGCATGAAGAGGGATGTAGCAGAATTTCTGGCCAGGTGTTTAACATGCCAACAGGTAAAGGTGAAACATCAATGACCAGGTGGTACACTTCAGCCTTTGGAGGTTCTTGCGTAGAAATGGGACCACGTGACTACAGATTTTATGGTTAGGTTGTTGAGGACTCCTAGTGGGCATGATAGTATTTGGTTGCAGGTGGATAGACTGATGAAGATAGCTCAGTTGTTGCCGATAAAAGTCAGTTGGAGTATGCACAAACTGGCTAGATTATATGTGTAGCAGATTGTTCCCTTACATGGAATCCCCATTTCCATTATATCAGATCGAGATCCCCGCTTCACTTCAGGTTTCTGGAGGAGTTTCCAGAGAGCTCTGGGTACGGAGTTGGCATTCAGCTCAGCTTACCACTCACAGTAGGATGGTCAATCAAAGAGGACTATCCAGACTCTGGAGGATATGTTGAGATCTTGTTGTCTAGAGTGGCAAGGCACCTAGATTCATCATTTGCTATTAGTGGAGTTCGCCTATAACAACAACTATCATTCCAGCATTGATATGGCTCCTTATGAGGCATTGTATAGGCGACCGTGTCAGACTCCACTTGATTGGTTTGAGGTCGGTGAGCGAGTCATGATAGGGCCGGAGTTGGTGTAGCAGTGTATGGTGGTGCAATCGGTTAGGTAGAAGTTGCTAGCAGTGCAGAGTCAGTAGAAGAGTTATGCAGATCGGAGGATGCAACCTCTTAGCTTTGCAGTGGGAGACCAGGTGTTCTTGAGAGTCTCCCCTATGAAGGGGGTGATGCGCTTTGGCCAGCGTTGGAAGCTGAGTCCCCTCTACATCTACCCTTTTCCCATTGTTGAGCGCATCGGTGAAGTGGCGTATAGCTTGTAGCTACCCCCTGCGCTGGCGGCTGTGCATGATGTGTGTCACGCCACGAACCGATAGCAATGGAAACATGCTCGGAACGTGGCAACGATACAGTCATGGCAATCAGAGCAAACCAAGACCAAGAAATAGAGAAAATATAATTTTATTAAAATTTTAAATATAAGTTTATTACAATTTGACTCATTCTAACAGACTCAATATAAAAGAAAATACAAGGAGGCTCTCAAATTAACTAGACTCGACATGTCATGTCCCGATGCGATAAATCGGAACACAGCAATTATAATCACTCATGACAATCAGAGCAATAACGTAATTAAATAAATACGCAGAATAAAAGAGAATAGAATTACTCAAATAAACTGCCAACTCCATTAATCAAAACAATTGATCCAAGTTTACCGACGACATACATATAGACCAAATTGAAGTGACTAAAACAAATTACAACTCTTTGCAACTAGACATAACAACACATCTTAGACACAATCTATACTAAGACTGCCACCAGGCAAGACTTCTAATTGGCTCACTCCCAGATCTTCACTATTGCCCGTCCCCATCGGTTTGCGTATCCTCACTAGAGCTACCTGAAAGGGGGGAAATAATTGGATGAGCGAACGCTCATTAGGTTCAATAGCAGGCAATATATAAGTGATTAGCCAATTAATCATATTATCGCATGAAATCATGGAGAATGAAAGCAATATGAATAACAATGAACTAAAGTCAAAAAAGGAAAGGAACGAATGGAGGGAATACAGGGAAAGAACAGTATATAGCACTATCTCATGAATTGGATGAAGCAAGCACGCAGTTATAGCAAGTCACGTAGAGTCACAAGTTCATGTAGAAATGAATGTCATAGACAACACGCTAGCAAGTACTCGGTGCAATGCCACACCTTGTCATTACAAACTCCCCGGGGCACTAGTACTTTCGGGCGCTCCTCCCAGGACCAGACCGGGCCCTTTATGATGCGTTGGCACTGATTGACGGATCCAAGATCCCAAGTAACAATCTAGACATTCATTGGAATCGGCCAAGAATTCCAAGGTTAAGTGCATGTAACTTATCACTAAGACCAAGAGGAATTCCAAATAAGTTTGGATGAAAAGTCATAGGAATATGACTTTGGAGTCAGGGTTCACAATCAGGGATCATGAAAGAGGCTAGATTACAGCCCAAGGGTTACCCTTGACACGGCTGCCACAACACTCAAGATTCATGGAAAAAGCAAGTTTTGGAATAGGGTTGTGGTCATGCCAAGACCGCTAAATTGAATAAACGGTCTAGACTTGGCCGCTAACGGACGATTTAAGGAACAGGCCAACGTCGACCCTGTTGGTCAATAGGTCGACACACAAGAGGAACAAGATAAAAATGGTCCACCTGGGGCTGCTAAAAGAGGGTTGCAGTCCAAGAGAGACCACTAAAGGTCTGGGTCCAGCAAAAAGGCAAGACAGTGACTTTCTTGGTCCTCGGTCGGCCTGAGGCATGGTGGGACCAAACCAGGGTCCAGCCCACACATCATAGGTCAATTGAGGGGACTTAGGTCGACTTGAACAAGGCTAGGTCGACTTAGAACAGGGATAAGTCGACTTGGCAACTGGCACAAGGCCAGGTCAGAAAGCGTTTGGCAGTCACTCCATGGCTGCTACCGGGGGGTAGCGGTCCCAGAAGGGCCGCCTGCTGGTTGAATATGGCAGAATAGTCCCGAACTCGGGCTGCCCAAAACGCGAGTCGATCGAGTCAGTGGGTTTAGGCTTTTGTGGTACAAGCTGCCCGACGTCCTAGTGGGAATCCCAGGCTCGCTGGGGCTTATGGAGGCCTCATAATAGTGGCCCTAGTCCGACGGAAGGAGTATCCAGTGGAGAGTCCCAACTATTACAAGATTAAGGCTATAAAAATGCAAAAAATCGAGTGTAAAGCGGTCAGTCAATACGACCGGAGTGGCATGACTGTCAAACAACTTAATCAATTAAACAAGAATCGGTTTAATGGAATTACGGATAGATTAATCACATTTAACTACCTTTTGCATCAAGAGGATCATTTACTAAGCCATGTGTTGAAGGGGAAAAAGATAGCAATTCAATAGCCATGAACCACAGATAATTTACCTTGTTTAAACATTCCATATAACCCTAGTCATTAGGTGTGTTTTTACCCTAATCATGCTATCTAATCATGAGAGATTACAAGCGAAAACACAGTGACATAACTATAACTCGAGCGCTGTTGGCGGTCAGGGAAGGGGCCGCTATGGTTAGCGGTCAACCTACGACCGCTATAGGGCTGGTTCAAAACAAGAACCTGGCGGTCTATCGGGCTGCCGCCAAACCCAGCGGCAGTCCCTGGTGTGACCGCAACTAGGATCTCCGTGCTGGCCTCCGGCGAACCCCAAGACACCTTGTTTATAACTAAAAATTCATGCAGTATAGTCAATGAAATTTGGGCAAAACGATATCAATGGAAAGAGAACAAAATTTCACGAATATTAGCATGCTTAATTAGGGATTTAGCCTGCAAGAACCCTACGTTTAGATCGATACAAGATGAAAGGAATGCTATCAAAACCCTAACTTGACATGCCTTGACAAAAATCAAATTGCGAACACCGTATACTACACAAAAATTAGGCTATTTGGTATCAAAATGAAGAGGACTTGAAGGCGCTCATGATGGTGTAATTAATTTAACGTTTTGTTTGCGAGAACCTACCTGAAATCGAAGGGAAAGGGGACGCCAGTGTTGGAACTGCAAGAGGAAACATGCTCCAAAACGCTACGTCTCCGCCCACGAATGCTTACGCCATCGGCCGTCACAGCAAATGGGAACTCTCGGTAGTTCTAGGGTTCAATTTATAGAGCTAGGGTCGACTCTAGGGTCGTGATAAGGGCAAAAAGAGTCGTGGGAATTGCTCGCAGCGTGAAACTCACGCTTGACCGGGTCGCGCCGCCTCCGCTCGAAATTGAGCCGCTAAGGTTAGGGTTTTCGCTAGGAGATATAGGGGAAATGGGCTTCTAGGTTGGGCCTAACGATTGAGTCCGGCTTGAGCCCATTTGAGCTCGAATTGGGTTCGAATTTAGTCGAACAAGGCCAATCTTAATGAAACTCCGAGTTCTAGCCAAAACCTGAAATCGGGCCAAACCAAATTTTCTATTGGGTTCGGTTTAGAAGACAATGCAGTAGGGAAAATGACCCTCTACACGAACATGAATTTTTTGCATTTTTATAATTTAGTTGGTATTTAGTCTAAGCAGAATTTCAATTTAATTTTAAGGAAATCACTCGATTATAGTAAAATTTTATTATTAAATAATTCGGGGTACTACACGACACAAGACTGCAAGGTTCATCTAAGTTGCCGGAATTCTCTTCACTCATGCCCTTGCCCATCTTGGTTGCATTCGTCTTCATTATTACCTGAAAAATATGGAAAAATACTAGGTAAGGAAAAGCTGAGTAGGACTTAAATATCTTGAACCAAGCTAGCTTTACGTGGTTAATAAATTAACATGAATATGCATGCCATGGGAAAGCAGAGAAATAAATCAGAGCTATAACTGGGCATAAGATAGAGCATGAAGCAAGAGATCAAATTTCCAAGAGGATACTCCAAAAAAGGACAAGCATGTAGAAGATATGTCACGAATTTCAAGAACAAGATATTCATGAGAACGTATAACACAACTGTGGAATGGCCATTCAAGAATTTCCAATAGCAAGTTTTGCCCATTCCGAGTTAAGTTAGATATCATATCACATCATGTCAAGAACATATCATTTCATATCCAAGTTGGAATTGTCTAGATCAAATCTTGTTTATCATTGGTGCAATGCCACACCTGATCAATCATAATACCGATATATGTCTGGGCTTTGTCTCGCCCCTAGGACTAGATTCGGGCCCCTATCAAATAACATTCTAGCACTGAGTGTCAATTGGACCCATAGTCCCACGTAAATTCTCTATACAATATCCAAGTCATTTAATGGCCAATAGAATTCCAAGGACCAAGCTTTGAGTAGGATAATTTAGAAAATCCAGGAATTATGAGATTCCAAGGGTAGATATGTGAACTGTAGTAGTATCAGGCAACAAACAATTGAAACCATGAAACACAAGAATATGGGAAAATTGGCGTCTGCTCAGGCCGCCGTGAATTCAAGAATTCGCGACTTCTGATCAAGTCGCTAATTCTTGTTAACAGTGTAGACACGAAGAATTCACGTCACTATATTGGACGCTAATTCTGGAATTTGCGATGACTGCCCCAGTCGCCAATTTCATAGCGTCTGGACAGTTTCAGGGTTCTCACAGAACACCCAAGTTTTGGTTCTCTATGAAGGCTAGGTGTCATGTTTCTTCAGAGTAACATGACTAAAAATAAGTTTTAGGGTTTTTAGCATACAACCAGCCCAGTGATCGAAGAGGGAATCCTTCGATGTCGAGGTCTTACAGAGGTCTTAGAGAAAGAATTTCCAATCATGCGAGAGGGATTCCCGACGGAGGGTCCTTCCTTCCACAAGAAATAGGGTATAACGTGAAAACACAGAAAACAGGGACCATGTCTCGGTAGTGAGACAATTGTGCCAGGGATCCACGGTATTGGATTTTTTTTTTTTTTTTGTAAACCAACCTAGGTGTAATAGGAGAGTGCACCCCCTATCAAAGATAGGGAGAAAGCCACTCCACCATCACAACCCTAGGAGGAAGTTTTATTGAATGTTGAAAGAGGGTAACAATTACATTGTCCGGATGCTAGGAAAGCCTAGCTTATCCATTCGAACAATTCCCTTTACATGCATAGGGAGTTGTTGCATAGAAGAGTAATACATGTTACATTTCATTTCACAAGCATAGGTAGCCAGTGAATCAGCCACCTGGTTGGCCTCACGAAACATGTGGCTAATTAAATCCTGATTGGATAATAGATTCCAAATTTCTCTCATGTAGCCTAAAATCTTCCATGGACATGGAATCTTCCTTGTGATCACTTGCACGAGAATTTGAGAATCGCATTCAATAAGGGCTGGTGAGGATGAGATTGTCTTCAGGAATTTAAGTCCATCCATGATAGCTCTAGCTTCAGCTATGACACTATTGCTCTGTGCATAATAATGGGAAAATACAATTGTGAGATTACCAGAAGTATCTCTTATCATACCACCTCCACCTGATATACCAGTTTGTTTAGATGCACCATCTGTGTTTAATTTGAGGTATGGCCAAGGCGGATGCAGCCATTTAATCAGCTTGATTAGCAGATTCTTTTTGGACTGGGCAGTAAAGTTGAAAGCAGCCATAATCTATTTTTTCCCCGAGTCTGGTTCCTACAAATCTGCCATCAGCATAATATGTTTAACTTGGTTGAGTATTCTTGAGATTAGAACTTGATGAGATGGAGTTTTGTCTTCATGGATAGCTTCATTTCTAGCAGACCATATTTCCCACAGTCCGTGAGTGATTATTCCCACAGTGAAGAGACCAAAGGCCATTTTATTCTTGACTGCTTGAATAGAAGTTATTATTAAATTTCTAGCAGAGTGACCAGCAATTGGGATTCCTTTGGATCTGAAAAAAGACCATAAGCTTAAAGCTAATTCACTCTTCACAAATAAATGGTCTATGTCCTCCTCCTGGTTTTGCTTGCAACATCTGCATTTAGAGCAAAATGGAATGCCACTGCGTTTTAAATTACAATCAGTAGGTAGACAATTGAATATAATCTTCCAGGCAAATATCGATACTCTGGTGGGAATCCATCTTGACCAAATGTGCTTCCAGCAATATTGAATTTCGGGAAGCTGCATATTGAAATAGCTATGATATATTGAGGATACAGTACAGTTTCCACTTGAGGACAAGCACCATATTGGTTTATCAGAGAATTCAGATAGCTTTATGTGGAGCAGAGCATTTTTAATATCTTCAGGAAGGATTGTGTCAATAAGGTGAACCATATTCTGTATAGGCTGAGCTAATATTTCCTGGACGGTAGCATTGGTATCCTGGATTTCCTGAATAAGATGGGAAGGGACCAAGGATTCCAGATTACAATCCCCAAGCCAGGTGTCTTTCCAGAAATTTATATCTCGACCATTACCAATGATAAATTTTTGATGTTGTATAAGGATGTTCTTAGCTCGCAACCAGCTTTTCCGAACGAAGCCATTCATTTCTTTGAAGCCAACAGTACTGATATGATTACCTCTAATATATTTAGCTCTAAAGAAAATAGCCCATAAAGAATCTGCAGATAGCACATGCCAGAGCATTTTAACTCGAAGTGCAATTTCCATGTGTCTAATTGACATTATTCCTAGTCCTCCTAAGGATATTGGCTTACATATCTTCTGCCAGGCCCTCCAATGTCTCCTGTTACCATATTGTGAGGAACCCCAGAAGAAGTGATGGGGACATCTCCGACCACTCCACATTTTTGGGGCTCCTGATGATCGCCAGTAGTGCTACATCTTGTTCGCCACTTTATTTTGAGTCATATGATGTATCTTTCATTTTCTTATTCTGTAATTTTCCTTTTATTTGAGTCAAGTCCCTAGGTTAATTGGCATTAGAGTGGTTAATGAGTCAGTTGGGCCCATTTAAGTGGGCTAGGACAATGGGCGCCCCCTTCCCCCCTTGGTTTATTGTCATTAGTCTAAAACTCAGGGTCTTTTGTTAAATTGTGGGATTCCTATAAATAGTACCCCAATCCCACCATTTGAAGCTAATGAATGAATGAAATATTGAGTAAAAATTATCCACAAAGGATTGTGCTTCCTTCTCTCTCTCTCTCTCTCTAAGGGGTGGATTCCCCTCTCTTTCTCTCTCTCTCTCTCTCTCTCTCTAAAGGGGGCGAACCCCATTCTCTCTCCTCCCCACCCCCAATTTCAAAATTCACTCTCTCTCCTCCCTATTCACCTCTCATTAAGACCCCTCCCCCTTCCCCATACCTCCCACTTAAAAATCCCCTCCAACCCCTAGGTGGAATCCCCTTCTCCAAGGCACCTCTCCCTCCTCCCAAGCAACCTTTCCCCTTCCCCATACAACCTTTCATTTTCCCAAGGGAGAATCCCTTCTCCCAAGCACCCCTTCCCCTCCCCAAGGCAACCCTTCCCATTCCCTAGACTTAAGTAACCAACCACCATTAACCCCACATTCAAACCAAAGGAGAGATCTCTCCTCCCTCTCTCCTTCCCAACCCAAATTCGCAGCTCCCCCTCCCTCCACTTGCTAGACCACCTCCCAGCCCCCTTTCTGCCCCTCCCACACCTTGAATCACCCCCTAATAGACCCCCACATAGTCAGGTGTCACCCCGACACCCATCCACCCCATTTCCCACCCCATCTACTCCGTCTCCCATCACCTTTCATCACCCTATCCATCTCAGTTCGCAGGCAGCAGTTGGAGCCTGACTTTCAGAACCTGCCCTGAGGTCATACGGTGTCGTCTGGAGGTGTACCATACATTGACGGAAAGGTCGTCAATATATCTTCGTAGCCCAGGTGGTCTCGCCGGCATCCGACATCCCTGCTGTCCGGAGGGTTCGTTCTCGTCCGACTGCGCAACCGGGACCTGAACCAGGACCAGAGCTGCAGTGTAGAAGCTTCCACGGTCTCATCCTTCCGTTCCAAGGCACGCCGCTTGGCCGGTTCGAAGATCCACCAGTCCTCTGTCCAACACAGCAAGCGAGACCTCGTTCGGAGTCCGGGACTTCCCGTTCCGAATTTTCTCCCCCAGGTGCGCTGAACAGGCCACTCAGGACCTGTCCAGACCCCTCGTCACTCAACGGGCTCTCCCTCTCTACCCCTACATCGTCTAGTGTCCCCCCTGGCTGCTGCTCGAAGAAGACTCGTCCACGGTCATACTCGTCTTGGTCCCGCTGCATTTCGACATCGGGAGCGGGCGTGGTGACTACTTCTTCCTGCTGCTGCACCCTAGGACCAGTCCGAACCAGAGTGCCAGGATCCTGTTCCAGAGCTCGCCCCAGCCGGTGACGACGTCGGGACCACCCAAAAAAATTCACAGGCATTCTTGGTTCTGTCAGCAACGTTTCAGAGCCAGTTTCGTCAAATTCTGAGTTCGGTGGAGTGCGTGGCGTCGTCTACATCGACTTCCTGTCAGGTTATTACAGAATGGGCAGATCGTTCGGCGCTAGCTTAGTTAACCTCCCCTCCCCGCCTGGCCGGCTTAGCGCCCCTCCCTGTGTGGAGGTAGTGTTTGGTGTAAGCCCATTCCCCAACCCCGAGATCCACCCTCCTGCGTGGGGCCTAGTTTTGTACTAGCAGGTCTTCGGCTGAAGCGTCATCGGCGCGGCGTGCGGGTAGCCCACGCTTCCCCGCTCGCCCTCGTCTCTGACCGGGATCGGTGTCTTCACACCGATCAGGTGAGCTTTGAGCCCCCATCCTCTGCTGGTTTCACTATTTCTTAGCTTAGTATTATCTCTAGTTGCGTCATCGGCAGTGAGAGAGTGCTTGTCCCAACATTCCGTCTAATCGAGTGCCACCGCGGGTGAGTTGTGAGAGTGTCATTACATCCCACGCCCTCGGCGTGCCGGCCGCCCTTGAAATTGGGCATCCCTGGCCCATTGGGGTCCATCCCTAGCTGACCATATCCTTGGAACCTCGAGGTCAAACCTCGGACCCTCACCACCATCACCGGTCCACCTACGGAACCGGGTGTGCGCGACACGGGTGAACCGCTTGTGAGAGATCACCGTTCGGTCCGGTTGCTTGCAAATCTAGGTCCAAGGAGTGGTGTCACATCAAGAAGTTAGCAAGAGATTGATCCAGTATATGATAAATGCCTTCATGAAACGAGGATGAAGCTAGAATATAAATTGGCATGGAGGAGAGCACATGTTTTACAAGAACCAATCTGGCTCCTTGAGAAAGGAATTTAACCTGCCACCCTTCTATTCTCTTCTGAACTGCTGCAATAATACCTCCATAATAAATTTTCTTGATTCTGCCCAAAGCTAAAGGATAGCCTAGGTATTTGTGGGGGAAGTTCAGTTTAGCATACCCCATAATATGCTCTATTCTGTGGGAAATTGAATGGCTGTGTTTTGGATGAATGAAATAACCACTTTTGTCCACATTTATAAGTTGACCTGAGGCATTTTCATATGAAGTCAGAATAGCCTTCAGATTGTGGAGTGAGCCAGATGTTGCATTGGCAAAAATTAAGGTATCATCGGCAAACAGGAGGTGGGAGATGGTTGGACATCTCCTAGGACCAGCAAACCATCCAATTGAGCCATTCATGAAGGCATTCTGAAGGGATCTACTGAGAGAGTCTTGAGCAATAATGAAGAGAAGAGGTGCAATGGGATCACCTTGCCTAAGGCCCCTTGTGGACTTGAAAAATCCAACTGATTCTCCATTTACAGAAATAGAAAACCAGCAATTATTAATCAGTAGACTTATCATGTCAGTAAAGATACTGTTGAAACCAAATTGCCTTAGTACAGCCAACAAAAAATCCCATTCAACCCTGTCATAAGCCTTCGCCATATCTAATTTCAACATTATATTACTGCCTTTGACTTTTCTTCCCAATTCCTGAGTTAACTCCTGAGCCAGAGCAATATTGTCATTGATAAGTCTGCCTTTGATGAAAGTAGACTGTTCTTTGGAAATAATTGTAGGCAGAATCCTATTCAATCCGTTACATAACACCTTGGATATGACTTTATATGCAAAGTTGCATAAACTGATTGGCCTGTAATCAGAAATAGCTGAGGCATTGTTGATCTTTGGGATATGGGCAATGAGAGTTGCTGTAAATTCTCTTGGGAGGGTCTTCCTTTTCATGAAGAATTCCTGAACAGTTGCAATAACCTCCTTGTCAAGAATAGCCCAAGTTTTTTGGAAAAAATACCCTGTAAAACCATCCAGACCAGGAGCACTGTCCGGGGATATAGAGAAGACTGCTTCCTTTATTTCCATGTGGTCAGGAATAGCACACAAAAATTCATTATTGTCAGCTGAAATCAGATGAGGGATGCAATTAATTAAATCATTATCAATATGGTGCTGTTGGGAGGAGAAGGCTTTGTAAAAATGATTCATAGCAATATCTTTCATTTCCTGCTTGTCTGAAGTTAAAGTGCCCATTTCTGTCTGAAGATGATTGATTGAATTCCGTCTTCTATTAGCCATAGTTGTCATATGGAAAAACTTAGTATTTCTATCACCTTCTTTCAACCATCGAATTCTAGATTTTTGCTTCCAGAATATCTCTTGCTGAATTATGCAGTCTGTCAATCTAGACTTAGCCTTATCTAAGGCTTCCAAATTAGTAGCATTTGGAAAAAAATCAAACTGATGTTCAGCCTTGAGCACCTCATCTTCCGCATTTGCAAGATTGTTGTGGACATCCCCAAAGATCTGTTTATTCCATATTCTAAGCATGTTCCTGACAACCTTGAGTTTAATGCATAAAGTGGATATAGCAGAAGTTGTAGTAGGGCTTGCTCTCCAGCAATTAGCAATAGTCTGAGTAAAAGAATCATGAGTAGTCCACATCTGCTGAAAATAAAATCTGCTCTTGATCTTATTAGTAATGGCTAATCTGATGAGAAGTGGCGCATGATCTGATGCTTCTCTGGACAAATGTTCTATAGTTATGGGAAATTTGTTTAACCAATTGGGGTTTATGAAAGCTCTGTCCAATCTGCTCCATATACCTCTTGCTCCTTGCTGATTATTATGCCATGTATATTTGGAACCCATATAGCCCCCATCAATTAAACCACAATCATTTATACAGTCTTTAAATTCAGAAATAGATCTCAGGCTTGGAGCATTCCCCCCAATTTTTTCATCCAGATTTAGAATACAGTTGAAATCACCAGCCACAATCCATGGCCCTTGGATCAATGTATGAACATAGAGAAGAGAAGTCTAGAGGGGTAGTCTATCAACACTGCTACACTTGGCATATATGAATGATACATAAAAGAGAGGAACAACATTGCTTGTTTGCTGTAGAGATATGTGTTGCTCATCTTGATGCAAAATTGTAAAATTTAGAGGTTCCTTCCATAAGACCCAGATGTGAGCAATCTCTGCTTCATTAGCAAGGCAATTATGCATTCCGAGCTTCTTACAGATATTTTTTAACAGGGTAGTTTTGGATTAAAACAACGGTGAAAACACTATTGGAAGAATTCGCGTCTAATACAGGAGGCGCTAATTCTTAAAATCTGCATCCACGTAAAAAGAAGTTACTTTCAATAGTTTTTCATATTTAATTAATTATTTTATTATGAATTGGTGTCGATGTGATAGACGCAAATTAATATGCATCTTTCTGGAATGGTGCATATTCAAGAATATGCGTCTACGACAGAAGATGCTAATTCAACGAGAAATCCACGTCTCACTAGGTGACGTAGATTCTCGATACGCATCAAGGCGCACCCGGGAGATTCAATCGCAGACTCAAGATCACTGTTCATTTCTTTCTAAGTTGGGATGAACAATAGCACTTTCAGAATAAAAGGGATATTTTTTGAAGTAAAGACATGATAATTAAGGGGAATTTACAAGGATCATGGAAACATGTAGATAGCAAATTTTATCAATCTAGATCACGAGTTATTGAATTCTAAACCTTAAGATGCAATTTAGGGAAAAACAAGAGTTTGCGTCTTGGCAGCAGACACATATTAATTCACGTCCTGGGGTCTGATGCAGATTCAAGAATCCGCATCAGCGTAGAAAGATGCAGATTAATATGCGACCATTGCTCTCATCGCTAATTCTTTTTATGCAAGAACAAGTACTAGATCGCCCGAAAATCAAAAGAACTTGCTCGTAAATACATGCAAACATGACTATGAGAGTCAAGAATTGAAGAAGACATGCAACTCTATGTAGCATGATGTTTTATTATAATTTTGCTTCAGAGAATGCTTACCTTAGAGGACGAAGAACCTAAAAACCCCTCACGAACAGCCCACGGATGAACAGCTCTCATGAACTCCTCTCCCATGCACGAACTCCCTTCGCCTCGCTATACTCGAGGGGGTCCTATTTATAGATTCTAACCCCAAAGAATCCTATTACAATTTTATTTTTATTAATTAGAGTCCTAACCGAGTTAATATCTATCCACAACCCATCCTTACCCAAACAGCCGCCGCCGCCCTTCTATAGCCGACAAAACCCTTTAGGTTTTATTTTAATACTATGTGAAGAGGGGTGATCTCGTGCCGGATCCTGAGCCGCATGATCCTAGATGGACCTGCTTCGTCGTCACCACGATTGAGGATATACAAAGCCGAAAATGGATCAGAGGAGGCTAGGGTTGAGACCCCGGGGAAAACCCTCCGATGCTTAAGTCAGCAAGCTGATAGAGCGTAGGTGGAAGGGATGTAGGGGAAGAAGTGAGAGGCACGAGATCGCTCTCCACTAGTGAATGTGGTGTTGAGTACTCAGGATCACCTTACCTTTCTGGAGAGTTTTCCTGGGGTTTATATAGTCGCTCGCCTCGTATAGGAGTCTTGGAAGATGGAGGGACTAAGGGGAGTTACGTCCTTGTCACAGGCTCTTTATGGCTTGAGGACTCTTGCTCTCCCTTATGCCTTTGAGTTCTCTGCTCCGGGTAATGGCGTAACCTTCACCTGGATAGGCATTCGGTGGCCGGCTCGAGCATGGGGCGCCCGTTCAGGGCTCTTCCCGGGTGACAGAGGCGTCGTCTCCCTGATTGGGGTTCTCCCGAGCGATCGTTACTTGGTCTTCCTGGCCCGAAGATCGCCTAAAAAGTACCGCTACAAGAAAAATGGGAAATACCGACAGTATTTTTTGACGGAACAATATTCGTTGAAAATATGTCAACAATATTCTACTTTCTGACGGAAATATATTCTGTCAAAAATTCGTCGGTAATTACTGACTATTTTTTGACATAAATATTTTATCGTAAATACGTTAGAAATTTTCAAAAAAAATGTATGTCGAAACTTTCGGACCTATTTCCGACTAACAAAGGTTTTGTCGAAAATAAATAATTACTGGTTAAAATTTATGAACAGTTTTCGACAGATAAATTTAAGGTCAAAAATTAGTCAAAAAATTTCTGACGTTATTCCGATGAACCAAAAATCTGTCGAAACTTATAGCAAGTGGTGACCGATCTTTTGTCTGTCAAAAAATTAAATAAATTTTCGTCAGCCAAACTCACCTATTTGTTGGCCTTAGGAAGCTATTTGTCAGACTTAATCTGTCGCTAAAGGCTGAAGCATCGTTCACTAGAAGCGTCACATGTTGATCACGGCAGACAAATGTTCACTAGAACTCCGTTTAAATTCTTAAGAGGGCAATTTTATGGGTTTTTTATCATTTATGGTATTTTTATATCATTTTCATAATTATTTTATTATTATATTGTTACATTTATTATTATATTGTTACATTTATTAACTATCATTTTTATAGTTTTTTATCTTTGATTCATCTGTTGCACTCCTACAGTTTTGATGATGTCATACACTATAAGTCAATCATGATGGTTCATTTTAACACATTTCTTTTACACACTCTTATATACTACACTCTCTAGTTCTACTCAGAAAGTCTGTGCATACATAGTTAATTTTTACATTGAGTCCATGCTGCTGTTGCATCTTAACTGAATAGGGTCTGTGCATGCTAGCAGCAAGTCGGTGCAATTCTCGTTGAGGCACGCGACTAAGTCCGTGCATGTTGAATTTCTAGCACAGCAAGTCGGTGCAACAATCATTGTTGCACGAAATCAAGTCGGTGCAACTCTCGCACCATGCACATAAAGTCTGTGCACACTTCTTTGCTAAGTCCGTGCATAAGAAGTCATAGGTCTAATCTCAGTGCATGTATTGTGTTTTACACAACGTCTCAGTCTGTGTCTCATGCTAGAGGTCGGTGCAATCCTTGTGCATGCACGCACGTAAGGCCTGTGCATGTCTTGGCTTGTACACAATCAAAGTCTGTGCATTGCTGTAAAATTTGTGCTTATCCTACAATTCACGACACATGGTCTAAGCAATGTTTGGGATATGATCTGTGCATGTGTCTATGTCATTAGCTTTAAGGTTAGTGCATGTCAGTTAGAGTCTGTGCTTGTCCCGCTATATGATACGTAAAGTCTGTGCATAACCTTGGTCAGAGTTGCCTCCACTAAAATCCTCTCTTGCTTGGCAGGTTTGTCACCTGATCGAGCATGTGTTCGGTGAACCCAAAACCAGTGAAGTTACTCCATGTGAAGTTAATGTACCAGGTTTAAGCACTCGTGATCTGAGGCAAGGAACATATAGGATGATCCTGACACGTGGAACCAAAAAGGGATCAGATCTGTGAGAAGAAATGGGCGGGAATCGTGTTAGCCACGCGCTATCGTCTAGCTATAAAAAGAGGTTGAAGACTGCAAGAGAAAGCTGCTGAAGATTGAAAAAACGAGAGCATCTGAAGCCACTACGAGTGCTGAAACCTCCCTATTCGAGAGAAGAGCCTGCCTAGACATGGGAGAGTGTGAGTGATCATTTCTTTGTTTTAGCTTGATAGACTGCTTCTCTGGAAGCCACATTTTTGCTGTGTTTTGAGTGATTGTTTTCTTTTCTTTCTTTCGTTTTCGAGTTGTTTCATCCATTTCTTCTATATTGCCCTGTTACCCTCTAAGTGTTCTTAGAGGAAGGGAGATTGGTTCTCCGGTTGCGAGTGTAGGGAATTCACTCGTGTGTACCCTCCGGTTTAGAGGAAGGGAGGTTGGTCCTCCGATTCTGATCTTGCTGGGGCAAGCTCAAGTTCAGATCCTATAGGTCGTAGAATCAGTGTTGAGGGATTTGTTCCCTTGTGGCAAGCTATAAGGTAGCGGATGTCAGCAGACTGAGTCTACGGTGCTTTTATTACTTAGTGCAAGGAAGCCTTACTCTAGTGGAGTAGGGGATGGACGTAGATTACAGACCGCAATCGAACCACCTTAAAAATCTTCTGTCCCATGGTGTGGTTTGATCTTGTCTGCTATACTGTCTTCAGCTCGCCAGGTGTTTGATCTCTGCACTACTTATGTCTTAGTTCGATTGAGCTTTTGTCTCTCTTGTTGTTTCTTGGCTAATCTTGAGTAGGATCCTTACTGCATTTTTTAACTATTTTGTCGATCTTTGAATTAGATTGAATTTGGGGGTGATCTATTCATCCCCCCCCCTTCTAGCTCACCCATTGTGTGAACTAACATTTGGTATCAGAGCAGGTTACCCATCATGTGGTCCAACGGCCAGGGTAATTCTGAATCTAGTGGTCCTTGAAGCTTCATGGCTGAGGGACAGTCTATAAGATGCCCTCCTTTCTTTGGTGGTAATAACTATTTCTACTGGAAAAATAGGATGGAGGTGTTTAAGAGAGCATAGAGCCACAAGCTCTGGAGAGTGATCACCGTAGGGCCTTATGATCTTCCACCGAATGAAGATGCGTGGACGGAGGATCACGTCAAACTTTCAACCATCAACTGGTCGGCCCTGAACATCATTCAGTGTGCGGTTCACCCTGATGAATACGCCCGGATCTCAGCCTGCAAAACTGCCAAGAAGATGTGGGATGAATTGGAGCTAATCTACGAAGGTACATCCCAAGTGAAGGCCACTATGGTAAATATGCTGACCTCTGAATATGAATTGTTCAAAATGAAATCTGAGGAGACGATCACTGAAATGTATGCCAGGTTGTCATTAATTACTAACAGTCTGAATGGGCTTGGGAAACAAGTTTCAGAAGGGGACATTGTCAGGAGAATTCTTAGGTCGCTATCCCCCGCTTGGCACACTAAGGCCATAGTGATAGAAGAGTCTAGGGATCTGTCGAAAATGACAGTCACTGAACTGATAGGATCCCTAATGACCTACGAAATGAACTTCAAAAGGAATGGTGAAGGAAGTGAGAAGAAGGGCAAGAACATTGCCCTCAAGGTGTCCAGCAGTAAAGGTAGCAGTAGCAGCGGTAGTAGCAGTGGGGAGTCTGACGGTTTGTCAGACCTTGATCAAGAGGAGCAAGCTATGCTCACTCGACAGTTTCGGAAGTTTCTGAGAACAAAGGGAAAAACATTTAGAAGGAAAGGGTCGTATCCCTCTAGTAAGAAGTTTGATTTTAACAATTATAAAAATAGGAGCATGTGGATGCACTTTTTATTTAATAATCGTTGTTTATTTGTTTATTGGCGTTTATTAAGTGCGTGGGCGTGCCAGTCACAAATGTGACGATTTATTATGCGCTCGATCTGACTAATCAGACGATTGTGTGGTTCGTGTCGGGACTGAGACCCGCCGCGCCATAAAGGTCACGGCGTCATTTACATCCCCTCGGAGAGGGGAACACCCTTGATTAATTGCCGGAAAAAGGGCCTCATGGCCGAAAAATTAGTTACGTGAAAAGTCTATTAGGAAACATTGAAATCCCCGTGCGAGGGTGAGAAGAAAGCATTCGAGATCATGTCGGTCGTGTGTTGACCATTTGATGTTCGGACGAGTGTCCGGCTTGTGAATCGCGTAATCGTCATGAGAAAACCGGAGCACATGTATGCCGGGGGTACGTCAAGTTTATTGTTCAAAGGGACAGGAGACATTCGGTTGAATCTTGGTTAGAGTGATCGGAAATCAGCGAGTTTATTGGCCCGGTGCGAGATCGAGTCAGGACCATTTCGGGGGCGCCTCCTGCGGTCCAAACGAGGCTTGCGTGGGCATCATTAATATTTCCGGTGCCGAAGGGCAGCGGGAAAGTGTCCCGGGACTATATTCCAAAACAAAGATGTGTACAGAGATAGCAGGCTGTAGGCCTACGATGTGGGTCAGGCGATGACCATGGTTGGGGGCGAACCCAAGGTCCAAATGCGACTCACGAAGGTCTTATTGATATTCCCACACGTGTGGTTGGGGGAAGACGAGAGCCGTCTTGTTCCATTCATATTTTGTTGGTCATTCATGGACCATTTTATGTTCGGACAAAGATCTGTATAGAAAACAAGACGGTGACGGAAGCGAATCCGTGCAAATGTCTGCCGTGAGTATGGCAGGTTTAATGCAAGCGCGGGATTAGATCCCGGCATATATATGTCGGTCACTAACGGACCATTCATTATTCAGACATAAGTCCATATTCGAAACATCAAAGACCACGACAAAGACATACCGAAGGTACGGCACATTTCCTATGGGTGCGGGATTGGATCCCGGTATATACGTCGGTCACTAACGGACCATTCCTTATTCGAACGGAGGTCCGTATTAGTAGCGTCAAGGATGACGATAAAACCATACGAATGTCTGCCGTAGGTGCGGCAAGTTTAATGTGGGTGCGGGATCGGATCCCGATGAAGATGGGTCAAGCTGATGATCTATTGGCCCGAGGTGGTTGCGGACTATGGCCATATCGGGGTTTCCAAGGACCACGTCTGTTGCCACGGGACGTCATTACTTTTCTCTTCATGCACAGTCTTGGGAAACGAAGGTTCCAAGGTATACGTGCGTGTCGGTCACGGTCAGACCATTCATCGTTCGGACGCGAGTCCACGTTTGAAGCATCGAAGACGATGATAAAACCGTGCAAATGTCTGCCGTAGACACGACAAGTTTAATGTGGGGTTGCGGGATTAGATCCCGGGAGAAGCGGGTCGAGTTAACGAACTATTGGCCTGAGATGTGTTTGGATCATGACCATATCGGAGGTTCCGAGGTCCACGTCTGATACCACAAGGTATCATTGGTTTTCTCTTTGCACCAAGTCCGGGGGTGTGAATTGTTAGATGTGGAGCCCGAACTCGCCATCGTGCGCCTTCGCACGTGGATCGACCTGCGCGGTCAGGTCGCGGGGTTCGACCTACCCGGTCAGGTCACGGGGGTCAAGGGGGCAGCGCCCCCGGAACAAAATTTTAATTGAAGTACGGGTAACTTTTGATTATTGGTTTCCTATTCCTTTTATTGGTTTTATCCATTAGCTTAAAGATCTTTATTTTGTTTAACTACTATTCTTTTTTTTTAAACACGCCGACAAAGGAAGGTGCCAAAGGAGAAGAGGGGCGCGCCAGATGAGGCCAAGAAGGGAGGAGCGCCGGAATAGGGATCATACAAAGGGGAGAAAAGGAGCGTGCCAGGTAATGGGGATCCTATAAGGGCATGCCGGAATAGGGGTTGAAATGGGGGGCACGCCGGTTTAGTATGTCCAAGAGAAGGAGGGGCCATGGGCGCGCCAGAATAGGGTGATGAATAGTGGGGCGCGCCGGTTTGAGCTTCGGAAATCCGAAGTGGATTTGAGTGTGGGGCTAAACCGGCGCGGGGGGGTAGCGCGCCGGGTTAACCCACGCCGGATTAAGGGCACGTCGGAATAGCTTCTGTTGGTTTTATCTCAATCTGTCTGATTCTTATTGCCTCTGTTCTTATTTCTTCAACTTGCAGATTGATCAAATGAGCAGATTGTTTGTTCAATTGACAATTCAAATCATTGTAATGCTTCTTAACATTTGTTGAGGTGAATGAGTACTTGTATTTGGATGTTTACTTAAGGGGTTTATTATGCAAGAACTTAGATGTTTAACTTGATTCAGGGGCAGCTTCAGGCATGAACTGTTCTTATCTTCCGAGGACTTAGCTTGCTCGCTTGTTCGGCTGTTCTTATGCTCATAGAACTCATCCTACTCGTCTGTTCTTGAGTGTTCTCATCCTTGCGAAATTTGGGCAGCACCTCCCCCGGACTGACGCTTGCCAGAGAAGAATGGGGAACACCAAACGGATTGCTCCGGGGTGAACCTCAAAACTCGGAGTAAGGCCTCCGTTAACCCATCAGCGCATATGGAGACTCGAGGGCAAGCCTTCAAGAGTTCCAGCAACTTACTGGTGGTGATTTAGTGAACGGGACGGATGTGTGCCTCAAGGGGGCAATGAATGTTCACCTTTCTGACGGGTTCCTCCGAAGGCTGTGCTACGCAGAAGCAAGCTTCGAAGGGCCCTAGGTGAGCAGAAAATAGAGAGAGGGAGAGGGAAGCAGAAGAACACCGCCCATGCCCACAAAGAAAGCATTCTTTTTATTCATCCCCAAGGAAAAAGGGGGGAAAAGAAATACAAGAGGGGAGATCTACCCCAAAGCAAGGAAAACACATCAAAGAAAGAGGAAAGAAATACATCGGTGGGGGAGGGGGAACGGGGCACAAGCTCCTCCCCCTCCGAGCTCACCTCTCTCTTTCACGCTCAATCTCTCTTTTTCTTCACCTAGCAGGCGCAGGGACGGGGCTTCTTCTCTCTTTTCCTTCTTCTCTTCAATGGCCACCCAAGGGGGGGGGTTCCAGCTTCTTTTCTCTTTTCAATCGCCCATCCCTCTTCTCTGTCGAACATGCAGAGTATATATAGCCGACTGCCCTTTCTTCGCTTGGACGGAAGGAACTCCCACCACTTCATTCGTCTGTGGTGTCATCCGTTGATTTGCACAGTACACTGGCATTTATCTGAGGAAGGATGTTTGCTGCTGCTACTCCCCCCATCGATGCTTGTCTTCACCGTCGATGCAGCCGCGTTGTTGAACGGAGGTGGAGACAGGGCTCCAGAGCATTGAATGCCCATGGAGACAGAGCTTCAGAGCATTGAATGCCCTCCAGGCACCAGGCTGATGCGAAAACAGGGTATCGGCCGGCGGATGGGATGGGTTGATTGCGCGCCGGGGAAACGCTTCAGAGAGCGGCTTGTTCGCATCACCTAATCCGGCGTGGGGGAACAATAACCGCGCCGGAATAGCTTTACTTTTGCTTTCAACGTGAGCACGCCATGGTAAATATTTGAAGAAAAGACTTTTAGAAATGGGCAAATGGGCGCGCCGGTTTTGTCATCCTCAAGGGCGCGCCGGTTTAACAAGGTAAAGGGGGGCATGAATCAAAGGTGAGCGCGCCGTTTAAGCAAGGGGGCGCGCCATTTTAAGGCGCGTCGCTTTAAGGCCCTTCTGCGCCGTTTTAAGCACCGAATGGATTCTTTTCGAAGCTACGACCATTTATGTGAATGTTGGCATTCCCGAAATGTTCCGGTTGCGATGCATGGCTTCCACAATTTTCCGTTCGCACCCTCCGGGACTCGGTCCCAGACTTTACGTGACTTTCGATGCATGTCGAGACTGTGCCGGAGTTCCCGACTTTTCTCTGATTCAGCTCTCGGAATGGCCGGTCGGAGCGTTGTAGCTGTATCTTCTGCTTAGGGGGCTTTCTTAGCGGGTAGCGGACCACCAAGCGAGTTCTCGTCCTGATCGGGCGAGGCATGAGGTTTATTCGGCATTTCTATCTTCGACTCGCGCTCAAATGTGTAGACGCGAATGTCGCCATGATCATCATCGTCATATTTTTGGCGTCCACAGAGCACTAAGAAGATTACATGTTATCACTACAGGAAGATAGGACATATAAAAGGTGAATGTCCTAATCTCTAGAAGAAGGCCTCCAAGGTGCAGAAGAAGAAACCTCAAGCTATGGTCTGCATGTGGAGTGATGAGGAGGAAGACCCAGAGGCTAGCTCTTCAGAGGAAGACAAAGAAGAAATATGCCTCATGGCCAAAAGTGATGAAGAGGTAACCAATATTTTTGAGAACTTTACAATTGATGATTGGGAAGATTCCTATGCCGAGTTGCTAGCTAAGTTTAACGCTTTGAGTAAAGAGCATAGGATGGTTAAGAGAAAACTGAATGCTGTCACTGAAGAACAGATCCAAACTAAGCAAGAAAATCTGAAGTTCAAGGAAGAATTAGAAGAGATGAACACTCTTAGAAAAGAAAATGAAGACCTTAAGTCTGAAAGTCAGGAAATACAAAAACAACTTGATGAACTTAAGTCAAAACTTCAAGAGAGTCGAAGTGAAAACAACTTAATCACTGAAAAATATGAAGCTGTTAGGAAGGTCAATTCTGAATTTTAAGAAAAGTGTGAAAAATTGCAGAAGGAGCTGGAAGATAAACAGAGAACTCTTGAAAAATTTGTTCAAGGAAAGATGAACTTAGACACCATGTTAGGTACAAGGGTTAATTTTAACAGAGAGGGTTTGGGTTTCAATCCAACACACAAAAGACCCTTTGAATTCAAAACTACAACATTCTGTCAATAAAAGGGAAAAGAGAAAATGGACACACTATCAAGTTCTAGTCATGATCAGAATGTCCAGTAAACTGAAAATAATTCAACAAACCATGCTCAACAACACTCCAAAACTGTTAAGAAATCAACCAGACAAGCCTTCATGTCCATCAACCATAACAAGAGTGTTAATGGAACCAGGCAAATGACCCACAATAGAAATTTAGACTTCAATAAGAACAAGTGTCAGTACAGAAGATACTGCGGAAATCATGCTCATCCTCAGGGATTCTTTAATGAGTATACTTTTCCTAGATAGTCTGGGTACAGTAGATACCCGAGGAATGAACAGTCCACCAATAGGAACAGGTTCAATATCAATAAATCAAGTGGACAGAACTTGAGTCATAACTTCAACAAAAACTACAAATAGAGTGCAAACGAAAAATACCTTGAGACATGTCTGGATTCCAAAGTGTTTGCTTAGAGAGTTGAATTATGTTTTTGGACCCAATCTATCTTGGGTTCCAAACCACTTTGCTTAATTTACTCTATGCAGGTTAGCCTAGCAGCCGAGAACAATAAGTGGTATCTAGAGAGCGGCTGCTCCAGGCACATGACAAGTGACCGATCCAAATTCAGCAAGTTGAAAATGAAGTTAGGGGGTCTGGTCAAATTCAAAGGTAAAATTGTTGGCATTGGAACAGTTGGTAAGTCCTCCACAAACTCCATTGAAAAAGTTCTTCTTATGGAAGGTCTTCAACACAACCTGCTCAGCATTAGTCAGCTATGTGACAAGGGTCACATAATTTTGTTTGATAACAATGCATGTAAAATTCTTGAAATAAATTCTGACAAAGTCATGTTTGAAGCTCATAGAGTCAATAATGTATACATTGTTGATCTAAATAAAAAATCTGAAACTAATCTCTGTCTATCTGCTGATCTTGAGAATAATGCTTTTATGTGGCACAGACGTTTTGGTCATGCTAGCTTCTCCTCTTTGAATAAATTGGTTAAACATGATTTAGTTAGAGGATTGCCAAAAATAAAATTTTGTTCTATTTCAAAACCATGTGATGCCTGTGCTCTAGGCAAACAGACCCCAAAACCATTCAAACTCAGATCTGAGTCTCTGTCATCCAGACCAATGGAGCTTTTGCATATGGACCTCTTTGGTCCAACCAGGACTCAGAGCCTGAATGGTAAAAGATTCGGATTTGTTATTGTAGATGATTTTAATAGATATTCTTGGTTATTTTTCTTGGAAAATAAAAATGATACTTTTCAGAAGTTTGAACATCTTTTCAATAAAGTCAAACAAGAGGGAATTCATTGAATTTCCATGATTCAGTCTGACCATGGAGTAGAATTTGAAAATGCTACATTATCTGAATTTTGCAATAAAGAGGGACTGACTCACAGATTTTCTTCTCCTAGGACTCCAGAGCAGAACGGTATAGTGGAGAGAAGAAACCAGACAATCATTGAGATGGCCAAAACCATGCTGATGGAGAGTCAGCTACCTAGAAGATTTTGGGCAGAGGCAGCCAACATCGCTTGCTACACTATTAATAGAGCCTTGGTAAGACCCATCCATAAGAAAACACCTTATGAACTCTTTAAAGGTAAGAAGCCTGATGTTTCATACTTCAAAATCTTTGGTTCAAAATGTTTCATCCACAACAACAATAAAAGAGACCTAGACAAATTTGATGCAAGGAGTACTCCAGGAATCTTTCTAGGATACTTTGAAACAACTAGGGCATATAGGGTTTTCAACTGCACAGATAAGACTGTAGAAGAAACACCTCACGTCATATTTAATGAAACAAACAATCTCACTAACTTAGATAATGATGATAGGTGCTCAAAAGAAGATGGAGAATTCTCAGAGGACAAAGAGAATGAAGAAGCTAAACCACCTGAAGTTTCAAGTACCTCCAACCAAGTAAGCTCAGTTGAAGCAGGTGAGTCTTCAACAAATCTGAAATTTTTAAAAGATCACCCAGTAGATAACATCATAGGTAACCTTGAAGATCCACTTAAAACAAGGTCTCACTTTAGAAATGTTCATAATCAGGACCTAGTTGCTTTGGTCTCACAGATTGAACCCAAATCAGTAGAAGAAGCTTTAAATGATCAATCATGGGTTAATGCTATGTGTGAGGAGTTAGGTCAATTTGAAAGAAATAATGTCTGGGAGCTAGTTCCAAGACCAGAAAATATAAATGTCATAGGAACTAAGTGGGTTTTTAAGAATAAAATGAATGAGGATGGAATTATTTCAAGAAATAAAGCCAGACTAGTAGCCAAGGGCTATTGTCAGGAATTTGAAGTTGATTTTGATGAGTCCTATGCACCTGTTGCTAGGATGGAAGCAATTAGGATTTTATTAGCTTTCGCTTGTTCTAAAAACATAAAACTTCAACAAATGGATGTTAAAAATGCATTTTTAAATGGAGTTATTAAAGAAGAAGTTTTTGTTGAACAACCTCCCGGATTTCAATTTTCTCCTCAACCTAACCAAGTTTTTAGGTTGAATAAAGCCCTGTATGGTCTAAAGCAGGCTTCTCGAGCCTGGTATGAAAGGCTGAAAGAATTTTTGATCAGCAAGGGCTACCACAGAGGTAAGGTGGATCAAACCTTATTTACGAAGAGTTCAGATAAAGACCTCATCATAGTTCAGGTATATGTAGATGACATTGTCTTCGGTTCAACAAATACTGAACTATGCAATGAGTTTTCTCAATTGATGTCTGCTGAGTTTGAGATGAGTTTGGTAGGTGAATTAAAGTATTTCCTTGGCTTGTAGGTACAACAGCTGGAGGATGGATGCTTCATCAACCAGACCAAATACACATTGGACATCCTCAAGAGGTTTGGCATGATCAATCTGAAGCACATCACAACACCAATGGGCACCAACACATCTTTGGATGCAGACGAATCAGGTAAAGAAGTTGATGCAAAGCTATACCGAGGTATGATTGGATCTTTGCTCTACTTAACTACCTCGAGACCTGATATACAGTTCAGTGTAGGAATGTGTGCTAGGTACCAATCTAGACCCACTGAATTACACTTAGCAGCTATAAAAAGAATTTTCAGATACTTATCGGCTACACACACCCTAGGTTTATGGTTTCCTGCATCACACACATTAGATCTTGTTGCATATACGAATGCTGATTATGCTGGGTGTTAGCTAGATAGAAAAATCACTAGTGGACATTGTGAATTTCTAGGTCGGTGTTTAGTCTCTTGGGGTTCCAAGAAGCAACACTCTGTGGCACTCTCTACTGCAGAGGCTGAGTACGTAGCTGCAAGGAGTTGTGGTACACAAGTCATTTGGATCAAACACCAACTTCAGGACTATCAAGTAGACCTGGGGTGCACACCTATATATTGTGACAATACTAGTGCCATCAATCTAGCCAAGAATCCTATTTTGCATTCTCGAACCAAACACATAGAAATAAGACATCATTTTATTAACGATGAGGTTTCCCAAGGATAGGTGTGCCACTGGATAATGAAAAATTCACATCCTTGAGGAGAGAATTAGATATTTTTAAATCTTAGCTCCATGAATAAAATGCCTTCATGATTTTGTTTTCAGTATTTACATTTACACTCTCTTGAATAAAATGTTTTGCTTCCATGAATAACATGTCATTCCTCTGTGTCCTTAACCACTCAGCATGTGTATGTCTTCATGGTGTGAAGGGGAGTTCTGTCTATATCTATATGCGAGCCGTTAAGCTGAGGGGTCTGTGAATCTGCATATACTGCATGAGTCATATATGAATAATAGATCATTGAGTGAGGGGGAGTTGTCTCTGAGAAGGAGTGTTTGTTTTAAAAAAAATATCTTGCATTATGTGAGGGGGAGCTGGTTAGTTTGTGAAGATTGACTGATTCATAAGCATTTGAGAGATGTTTGTTGCTGTTGTTTCTTATTAAAGATTTAATACAGTTCATTCACAGCAAGTAGAATCCCATACTTGTCTTAAATCCTTAAGTCTGAACAACTAAAGCTCAGCTAGACTCTTTTATCTAGTAATTTAGCAAAGACTTGGATAAGGTGTTCGAAGTATATCTCCTTACACATTTCATGATCATGGAACAAGCTAAACTTATATGTCATGATATATGCTGAAAACTTGAAACCTAGACTTCAATGAACACATTCTTTAAGAATCAGTGCTTCTGGTAAGTATTGTTTTCAAACACTCGTATTTAAAAAAAATATGAGGGGATAAAAACAAAAATTTACATGCTCATAGCAATGGTCTGATTATTGAGAAACTGAGTGTTTCATCAAAAAGAAATGAAATTTTTCCTCAGTCATGAGATGTCAGATTATCTCTGTTAAGAAGTGCAAAATTTTCTATCATGACAGAGCAATGGTAATTAAGTGGTGAGTAACTGGGGAGTCTGATCTCTGATCAAGGTCTCTCCTCACGTACAAAGCCACAGTTACTAACTCTGGTCTCTAAAAAGAGAGGCAATACAGTCTTCACATTGAGTAACTGGGGAGTCCGGCCTCTGATCAAGGTGTCTCCTTAATGTCAAAGATGTGACCTACCAAGTTACCTATTGATCTCTTTTCTGCTCGTTAAAGAAAAATATGTTTCAGTAAAATCCCTGGTTCATGTTACTTGTTCATGGGCTGTTTGTCCACAATACCTCAAGAACCTTATTCTGAGAAACAGTCTCTTGCAGTCTAACTAGTATAGTTTTGAACTGCTCTCTCTTGACATATCTGCTCACCCTTGTTTCCTCATCATATCCTTGTACATAGATAAACTTCACTTCCTCTTCTAGGTCTTTCTAGATTACTTGCTTTGAAGAATCAACACTTGTTTTAGTGCCTTACTTAATCTTTTAAGATATGACCATGGGTCATTCTTTCTGTGAAAATACTGCATTTTACTCTCACTTATCCAACAACTGCATGTCTCTTTCATCTCCTTTTGATGATGTCAAAGGGGGAGAGTTTAAGGGGGAGAGTCAATTGAGGGGGAGGAGAGTGAAGGAGAGTCAAGGGGAGGAGAGTCAACTGATGGGAGAGTGTTCTGCATTGACAGTTTTTTAGTGCCTCAGGCATGCATCCTTGATTACTGCATGTTCACTCTATTTTGATTCCATTGACATAAATTGTTTCATAGTGTTGACTCATAGTGTTGCCATCATCAAAAAGGGGGAGACTGTTGCATTCCTACGGTTTTGATGATGTCATACACTATAAGTCAATCATGATGGTCCATTTTAACACATTTCTTTTACACACTCTTATATACTGCACTCTCTAGTTCTACTCAGAAAGTCAATGCACACATAGTTAATTTTTACATTGAGTCCATGTTGATGTTGCATCTTAACTTAATAGGGTCTGTGCATGCTAGCAGCAAGTCGGTGCAATTCTTGTTGAGGCACGCGACTAAGTCCGTGCATGTTGAATTTCTAGCATAGCAAGTCGATGCAACAATCATTGTTGCACGAAATCAAGTCGGTGCAACTCTCGCACCATGCACATAAAGTCTGTGCACACTTCTTTGCTAAGTCCGTGCATAAGAAGTCATATGTCTAATCTCAGTGTATGTATTGTGTTTAACACAGCGTCTCAGTCTGTGTCTCATGCTAGAGGTCAGTGCAATCCTTGTGGATGCACACACGTAAGGCTTGTTCATGTCTTGGCTTGTGCACAATCAAAGTCTGTGCATTGCTGTAAAATTTGTGCTTATTCTACAATTCACGACACATGGTCTAAGCATTGTTTGGTATACGGTCTGTGCATGTGTCTATGTCATTAGCTTTAAGGCCAGTGCATGTCAGTTAGAGTCTGTTCTTGTCCCGCTATATGATACGTAAAGTCTGTGCATAACCTTGGTCAGAGTTGCCTCCACTAAAATCCTCTCTTGCTTGGCAGGTTTGTCACCTGATCGAGCATGTGTTCGGCGAACCCAAAACTAGTGAAGTTACTCCACGTGGAAGTCAATGTACCAGGTTTAAGGGCTCGTGATCCGAGGCAAGGAACATATAGGATGATCCTGACACGTGGAACCAAAAAGGGATCAGATCTGTGAGAAGAAATGGGCGGGAATCGTGTTAGCCACGCGCTATCGTCTAGCTATAAAAAGAGGTTGAAGACTGCAAGAGAAAGCTGCTGAAGATTGAAAAAACGAGAGCATCTGAAGCCACTACGAGTGCTGAAACCTCCCTATTCGAGAGAAGAGCCTGCCTAGACATGGGAGAGTGTGAGTGATCATTTCTTTGTTTTAGCTTGATAGACTGCTTCTCTGGAAGCCACATTTTTGCTGTGTTTTGAGTGATTGTTTTCTTTTCTTTCTTTCGTTTTCGAGTTGTTTCATCCATTTCTTCTATATTGCCCTGTTACCCTCTAAGTGTTCTTAGAGGAAGGGAGATTGGTTCTCCGGTTGCGAGTGTAGGGAATTCACTCGTGTGTACCCTCCGGTTTAGAGGAAGGGAGGTTGGTCCTCCGATTCTGATCTTGCTGGGGCAAGCTCAAGTTCAGATCCTATAGGTTGCAGAATCAGTGTTGAGGGATTTGTTCCGTTGTGGCAAGCTGTAAGGCAGCGGATGTCAGCAAACTGAGTCTGCGGTGCTTCTATTGCTTAGTGCAAGGAAGCCTTACTCTAGTGAAGTAAGGGGTGGACGTAGATTACAGACCGCAATCGAACCACCTCAAAAATCTTATGTCCCTTGGTGTGGTTTCATCTTGTCTGCTATACTGTTTTCAGCTCGCCAGGTGTTTGATCTCTGCACTACTTATGTCTTAGTTCCATTGAGCTTTTGTCTCTCTTGTTGTTTCATGGCTAATCTTGAGAAGGATCCTTACGGCGTTTTTGAACTATTTTGTCGATCTTCGAATTAGATTGAATTTGGGGGTGATCTATTCATCCCCCCCTTCTAGCTCACCCATCGTGTGAACTAACATCACCTTTCGTGTCATTTTCATAATTATTTTATTATTATACTATTTTATTTATTAATTATCACTTTTTATGATTTTTTTATCATTTTTGTAATTATTTTATTATTATTATAATTTTATATTTATTAATTTTCAATTTTTAAATTTTTTTGTCATATTTATAATTATTTTATTATTATTATACTATTATATTTATTAATTATCTCTTTTTATGAGTTTCTGTCATTTGTGTAATTATTTTATTATTATACTATTTTATTTATTAATGATCACTTTTATAGTTTTTTATCATTTTCATAATTATTTTATTATTATTATACTATTATATTTTTTAATTATCACTTTTTATGGTTTTTTGTCATTGGCATGAAATTATTTTAATATTATTATACTGTTATATTTATTAATTATCACTTTTTATGATTATTCATAATTTTCGTAATTATTTTATGGTTATTATATGATAAGGGTGATAAATATATGACAGGGGTGACAAATATATGTTAAGGGTGACAAATGAGTTACTAAGGGTGACAAATGGGTTATTAAGGGTGACAAATGGATGATATGGGTGACAAATGAGTTACTAAGGGTGACAAATGGATTACTAAAGGTGACAAATAGCTCATATAGGTGACAAATGGGTTACTAAAGGTGACAAATAGCTCATATAGGTGACAAAATGAGTTACTAAGGATGACAAATAGGTCATATGGGATAACATATAGATGACGGAGGTGGGCTGAGTCGACTTCATGCCAAGACGGAGTCGACTCCATGACAAATGGGTCATAAACGTTTCGTGGTGACAAATAAGTTGACAGATAAGGGTGATATTTATGAGTTTCTTGTTATTTATGATATTTTTCTATCATTTTTACATTTTTGTGAATGTTGTATTTATTAATTATCATTTTTATGAATTTTTAATTATTTTCATAATTATTTTGTTATTATTATATTTATTGGTTATCATTTTTATCATTTTTACAATTATTTTGTTATTATCGTAATTATTGATTATCATTTTTATGTTGTTTTAAAAATTATTTTATCATTATTATATTTATTGATTATCATTTTTATGGTTTTTTTGTTATTTTCTTACCTAGGTGACAAATTAATGTATTTATTGATTATCATTTTTTATGATTTTTTTTAATTATTATTTTCCCTTTTGGGTTCACTTTCCATATGTGAGAGCAACATGGTGAAATGAATGATAAGGGTGATGAATACATATTAGTGGTGACAAATAAGTTGACAGAGACAACAAATACACATTAGTGGTGATAAATAGGTTGACAAGGGCGATAAATGCACATGAGGGGTGACAAAAGGCTCTTAACGGTGAAAAATACACAAAGGCGACGGCTCCTAGGGGCAAAGGCGACGGCTCCTACGGGCAAAGGCGACGGCTCCTACATGCTAAGAGTGAAAAATACCTATTAGTGGTGATAAATAGGTCAACAGGGGCAATAAATGTGCATGAAGGGTGACAAATGGATGGTTAAAGGTGAAAAATGAATGGTTTAGGTAAAGAATATATAGCTCAGGTGAAAAATAGATGGCTACGGGTGAAAAATGAGTGCCAGGAGTGACAAATAGATGACAAGGGTGAGAAATAGATGGTTAATGGTGACATATGGACCATAAAGGCGACAAATGGATAGTTAAGGGTGAAAAATAGATGGGTAAGGGTGACAAATGACTTCGTAAGGCTAACAAATGGCCAACAGAGGTGACAAATATGTTATTAAGGCTAACAAATAGCCAAATGGATGGTTAAGGGTGAAAAATAGATGGGTAAGGGTGACAAGTGACTTGTTAAGACTAACAAAGGGCTAACAGAGGTGACAAATGGGTTGTTAAGGCTAACAAATAGCCAACAGAAGTGACAAATGAGTTGTTAAGGCTAACAAATTGCCAACATAGATGACAAATGGGTTGTTAAGGCTAACAAATAGTCAACAGAGGTGATAAATGGGTTATTAAGGCTAACAAATAGTAGGCAGAGGTAACAAATGATTTGTATGGGTGACAAATGCATATTAATGGTGACAAATGGGTTTATATGGGTGAAAAATGGGTTTGCATGGGTGACAAATACATATTAAGGGTGACAAATGGGTTTGTATGGGTGAAAAATAGGCTGAGAATGGTAACAAGTGGGTTATTAAAGGTGAGAAATGGGTTTCAATGGTGACATATAGATGACAGAGGTGGGCTGAGTCGACTCCATGCCAAGATGGAGTCGACTCCATGTCCATGTTTTTTTTTGCATAAAAGAAATCAGGGATCGAAGCCCTGTATCTCATTTCCTCTTGAAAGAAGATTACACCATGGAAACCCCTGCAGAATATACAATATAGATCGAAGGGCAAGGTAGATGGGCCATTTGGCCCATTCGGCCTATTCGGCCCATTTACTTCTGGCCCATTCAAATTGTTCTTTTCTTCTCTTTTTTTATTGGGCTTGGCCCCCCTTTTCTCTCTCTTTTTTTATTCCTTTCGCTCTTTTTTTGGTGCCAACAAACACATGCACAGCCGTTGCGACCATATAATTGATCTCACATAGGTAATTGATCTCACATATGTATACGGTCTGGCATATGCACTAGCTATGACCTCTTGGCTTACGCACAATGTAATCATTTTTTCCCAATAGAAATAAGTAGTTCATACATCAAAATGTAGTTGATTTAATGCTACATCATAATTTATACATACACAAGATGATGAATAAAGGGAGGAATAATGAGAGCATGTATTGCCCATCAAATCTAAAGTTACTGATCAAACACATTGATACCAAATTACAATTCATGTTTCATTAAAACAAACAAAGGGATCGTAACGATGAACTATGAGCATGAAGATAAGCCCTACTAATATTAGAAATAACATAAAGACACATAGCATAAGCAGGACAATGATGATGCATGACATCGAGGGGATTTCCATCGGCATCTTGTTTCTTAGCTGGGGAGGGGTGACATCAATTGACTTGGATGGTTACAGTGCACTAGAACCATACATTGGGGTTGAATTGTCATTGCAGGTAGTCAAGACCCCATAATAAGCATGTTCTTCCCCCTCCATACAATAGAATCCCTTATACTGAGTCCTGGATATCCATTAACTTGAGCGTAACATTCTGGCCAAGTGCAATATATACCACATGATCGATCAACCCACACTACATAACACTTATATTTTCCCATGTCAGTAGGTTTTCAGAAGCCTGCACAAAAGATTTACACAGGATAGAGTATCATCAACCAAAGTCTAAAGTTGCGAAGATACAACATAAACATAATTCCACTAGAATAACAATGAAACAAAAAATAGTACTCCGACTACATATACTGAGGGATGGACGAAGAGTATGTCCATCATGGTAATCCAAATAGGCATCAAACATACTAATGAGAAGGCCACCGATGATACAATTGACGCCGTCGAAGCCACAGGTGACAGAGCTCACAAAGAAGAAGGAAGCCACCCAATGTCATCTCTGCAGATGCTAGCAACCATCACTTGGCTTCTTATAGACACATGGAACCCTACATTTACAGAGAGGTGAAGCGGGAAACCTGTAGCATCGAAAGGATGTAGGAAGAACCTCGAGAGGGGAAAAAGGTGGTCATCGGAGGAGGAATCGACGTCGTTGCATCTCGTCGGGGTCAGAAGAACTGCAACCCTAGCTAGGCTTAGTTATGCAGAGGAGGATGACCTACATCAGTCCTCCCCAGTCCTCTCTCGAAGACTCAGCATGCGGTAATGAAAGGTCGATGCATTAGTTATGCGAACCCTAGTTGGAGGGCATGCGGAGGGAGGAGCTGATGAAGGGGAGAAAATGACACCGCCTGCCCTTATCTACATTTTCTTAGCCAATTTTTTTTTATCGAACTCAGTCATCTAATGGGTCAAAGGGAGAGTGCACCCCCATTCCAAAGGAAGGGAATGTTCTCACTCCACCTTTTAACCACTAGATGCTATTTTTATTGATATTCCAAAAAAGAATACATCTTCACAGAGAGGCTAACCTCTAGAGTACAATGAAAGGGAAAAAATAATTAAATCTATACAAGCTTCCTACGAATGTTAGGTATGCCTTTAGCATCAGCTATGGCATAACCTTTAGCAAGCAAAGGTAGCTCTCTAATAGAAGAAAACTCCAAATTACACCCCATGTGAACTGCATGATTTGCCAATGCGTCCGCGAGCTGATTTGCTTCTCTGTATGAATGAACAATGGAGCAATGAGAGTATGAGAATAATTGTTGTAAAGGCTGCCACCAAGGAAGTAATGACCACGGAGGGTCTTGATTGCTTTTCAACAAATCAACCAATACCATTGAATCAGAGTATATAATTGATATGGGAATTTTATGCAACTGTGCCAGTCGAAGACCATCAAGTAAAGCCCACCCTTCAGCCACCATGTTGGAGCCAAGTCCATAGTAATAAGAGAAACCCAATATCATCTGGCCAAGAGAGTTTCTGAAACACCCACCACCTCCGGAACGCCCTGGATTTCCTTTACTAGCGCCATCTACATTCAAGGAAAATTCTGTAATAGGAGCCATCCAGCGAACAATAATCCAAACAAGGCGTTTATTGTTAATTATAATTCCATATCTCTACAAAATCTTTGAATAGCTAGAACTTGCCCCTTGTTTATACCTGAACTGGCTGACTGTGTGCTTGATTTCAGCAAGGATGTGATCCGAAATTCTTAGGAAATTAGTGTACTGGCCTTCATACCTTGCACGACATCTAAATTTCCATACTTTCCAAACTATCATAATAGATGCCATTATAGATATGAATCCTTTAGGTTTGTAAATAACAGCTTCATTTATGGTTGAACTCAGCCTACTAGTAATAGAAGTTTCATCCAAACATGTACTGGTGAGTAATGGAGCAAACCTGTTCCATAGAAATTTAGCCAAGTCACTATGCACAAATAAGTGGTCTTCATCTTCTATATTATGAGAAGCACAGCAGCAAACACAACATGAAGCCAGGTCTTCATCTTCTACATTTTCTTAGCCAGTCATTTTAAAAGGGGCTGATCTATTCACCCCCCCCTCTAGATCCGCCTTACACACTTATCATCCGTTTGTCAGTCATAGGGCCTATTTGTCATCCTTAGGTTCAATAGCCGTTGCCTTAGCCTTTTTCCAGTTATGCCTTGGTCGTCCCCTTACCATTTGTCACCGCTAGGTGTGTATTTGTTACCACTAAAGTGGCATTTGTCACCCTTACTACATATTTATCACTCTTATTATATGAGCAGTCGTTGGCTTCTTTTGTCTCCAATAGGTGCTTGACTTTGACCTGGATCACTGTAGCTCACTAGTCTATCCATTGACCTTTGACTTTGACTGGGTCTTCATGACTTTAGTCAATAGAAAGTTGAGCTTGGCTGGAGTCTTCTTTTACTGGCATTGACTTTGACCAGTCAACATTTATTGTCGTTGCATTGACCAAGTCTCTTCGTTGTTCTTCTGATTGCTGTAGAAACTCTTGATACACTGTTCATATTTTTGTCATCTTGTGAACTTGACTCCTTCTTTCAGCTCCTTCTACTTTTCATTTGTTAGTTCTAGGATCTATTTTTCACCCTTACTAGTGTATTTATCTACTCTGCAGATCTAGTTGTCGCCACTGAGCTTTGTGTCTGAATGGATGAGGTCGAGGCACAATGTTGCCATGTCGAGGCAGTGTGTAGCAGGATGTGGTTCATATCCTCTCGCGTCGGGTCATCTGTTAACTGCTTCGACCTTGCTTTCTTCAATCACCAGGTCTTAGCTGAGTGCGTCGATGCATTTCACAGATGCATCGAAGCACATACTTCAAATTCTTAGTTCATGCTTGATGCATCGGTGCAGCTAGTTTGATGCTTCGACGCAGTGTGACTTGTCGACGGGTTTTGTTCTTAGTGCGTCGGTGCACTAGATGAGAATGGAGATAGTGCGTCGACACATTGGCCTTGTGGCTTCGATGCTTTGCTGACTTCAAGATTCTGAGGTTGGCTTCTGTAGCTAGAAGTGCGTCAAGGCTAGCTTGCCTTGCCTTGACACTGCTGTGTCTAAAACCTTTAAACAAAAACTGATGAATGAAGAATTTGTTTTTCAACGTTAACACTCTTCCTTTGAAAACTTGACCTGTTGTATTCAAGACTTGAAGATGTGTCTACTTTAGTCTCTCCTACCTTTTAGGATCTGATCAATCAGTTCAGCCTTAATGATCCATAGTATGTCATCATCAAAACCAGAGAACACAACATTCTCCTCCTTTTTGATGATGGCAACTATTGGTCATTAAATCAGCTGTCAGGTTTTAACCCAAGATTTTATAAGGCAATCTTTTTATCAGTCATTAATGATGAGTTAGAAAAAGAACTCTGAAGTCCATGCGTCAAAACACTCTTGCTGAAATCATGTCATTTAATTGTATAGTAGTGTGAAGAAAGTACACAAGGATTTTACATGTTCAAAAACTGCTTCACCACATACATACAAACACACATACAAAATGCAGAATGCATGACAAAATGCAAAATGCATGACTATGACCATGACTCAACTCTCAAAATCATGTACTCCCTATCATCTTCATCTTCTTAAATTCGCATGACCTAACCACATTCTGAGGTTTGAGATGTGAAATTATTTCAGATCTTGTATTTTCAAAGGTAATGAGTTTGGCCCCAAATCGGGATCTAATCATATTACACTCACGCTCACTAAATGTCCATGATATCTCCCTCTTCCTTGACAATTCATCAACATATTTTAGTACATAAATTGCATCGTTGAGGCTTCCATCTGCCTATTGGGGACATTCGTTATTGAACACAAGTTCCCATTCATCAACTCCCTCGAATGTCCCATATTCCTTCAGTAACCCCCGTACAACTGTAGCTTGCAAATGAAATATTTGACATTATTAAGGAATAATTAATTTACACATTATAAATATCTTTAATAAAGGTACATGGATAAGAAAAAGTACCTATTTTCTTGTAGTGGCATCCTGGATGGCCATGCATCTCATGGAATTGTATGAGACAAAGCGGCGATTCACCGTGTCAACAGCAAATAGATGCCAATGATTACTTGAGTGTAACACGAAGAATAAATATTTGTTCTCATGCAGTTGTGATAATTCATCATTCTCGTAGTAGCACTGCAACAATTCCATGATTTTTTCATCGTTGGCCACTGTGTTGATGTTGATGTGATTCACTACAATGGTGGGAAAACAAACCCACCGATGAAAGATGCCAAATTCATTGCATCTTGAGTGGAGGAGGTAGATCATGGCTTCGATCACCTGCAAACAACCACGATTCTATTAGCACTAGAAACACAAGTTCAGGGTAGGGCGAGGTGTAAAATTGCACAATTAATGAAAGAAAGTATCGTATCATCTATCATCTCGCCGTATAATAGATCAATGACATGACGACATTTCCAAACAATCTCGTTTGTCAATTTAAATATGGGGCCACTATATTGGACAAAAATTTTCATGGTAGTAAGAGTAAGGTGAATCAGGATAATTACAGAAACTATAAGAGGACAACTTACTCAATTTCCCCGAGGTACAATCATCAATGAATTCATTCACAGTCTTGTTATCTCTCGGCTTCATCCGGACTTTGCAAATCGAATCACTCTATAGGAGCTTTTTGATTGGGTCGGCTTCATCTCCCTTCTACATTTATGCCAATATACCAATTTTAGATTCTATACTGTAAGAAGTAGGATCAACGCAGACTCACCTTCTTCTTCCCCCTCCCTGTTTTCTTTGTAGGTGCCCTTGGTCTTCTCACGAGCTTCTCGTCCCGTTGATGAAGGGACTGAGAAAAGACACCTGGATGATGGTCACCATGCCCATTGGTCGCCTCCACCTGAGCTTGGATATCACCTTGCACAACCTCTTCAGGGGCTACCTTAGATGGCACAGTATCATCCGTACTTTATTCAAGGGGCCTTAGAGGTGGGACATCAGCGGGAATGTCCACCAAATTGTGATGGATACTTTGCTCAACATTTTCAGCCCCTTGCACTTCCTCTCCCGGGGCTGCCTGAGGTCGCACGGCATCATTCGTCAGCTGTTCGACGGGCCTAGGAGGTGCTGCATCAGCGTCAATGTTTTCCAAACTAGGATGCATATGTTCCGCAACATTGTGAGCCCCTTCCACCCTAGTTAGAAAGAAGGCCCTCATTTCCTCAAGTAGTCGATGTTGGATCTTCAATGTAGCGGTAATATCCTATAGCACAGACATGTATGGAGCTGATGAGGACGTCTCCTCATCACGGGGTTGGGTCATCCTCTGACCATCGTACAACATGTCCCTTTCACTTGGCTCAACAAGGAGCTCTTTGATCACCTACATTTCAAACCACATCACTTCGGTTATTTATTAATGTTGAATGACAAAGAAGAAGTTTTTAGTACTCATAATACCTATTGACCTCGCAGGGATCCAATGAAGAATTTTAATTTCCTATCTAGAAATGGCCCCCACGTAAATAGTCGGGGAAATGCCACCTGCCTTAGTGGCTGCCGCACCCACGTGTGCTCAAAAAACCAGACTTGTAATATGAAGGGTTTTTTTTACATAAATACCCCTCTAAATATCAGTTATGTCAAATATACCCCTCATTTGAGCATATTATCAAAAATATCATCTATTTAATCTTAAATGTTGCAACTATGCCCCTACCGTAACCTTTGTTGATTTAACTTGAGTTAAACATGAGTTAAGCAGTAAAATTATTTAGGTTTTTTACATAAATACCCCTCTAAATATCGGGTATGCCAAATATATCCCTCATGTCACTGCAATTAATGACGATGAATAGGATATTCCACGGAATATTCGCCTTCCGTCGACATCAATAAACTACAGGGGCATAGTTGTAACATTTAAGATTAAATAGAGGATATTTTTGATAATATACTCAAATGAGGGGTATATTTGGCATAACTGATATTTATAGGGGTATTTATGTAAAAAACCCTAATATGAAATACATCAAGCTATTTTACAATGCAGTAGAATTAATGATTGACACATTATTACACAAGAAAAATAAAAAAACTTATAGCAAGTGCGACAGAACAACCAAATATAAATGTATGGGCCTGGGATGCATCCCCAGCTCTTCTCTTAGCATGGCCAATTATACCTGACCGTCGTTTCTGGACCGCCGACACTAATTGCTCAAACTTGTGCATCGTTACCTATTGCACGACGGCTGCCCAATTGTAATCTGAAACTCTCTCAATGTCACTAAGCATGACAACATCTGTTGTGGACAAGAGTGCGTCTACCGTGGGCAAAGGAAAGTGGACAATAGGAGTACAATTCATAATCGAACAGTGTCGGCCACATCCTGCTCTTCATCGGACTGAACAATTTGCTGGATGAGAGAGCACACTTTCTTCCGGTCAAATGTTGCTGCAAACCCAAATCGATGCTGCAACATCGACTTCTGTTTTAAGGACCCATAATGTTGAACCGGCTGACCGGAGCAAGATAATCCTAATATTATGGCCACATCTTGCATAGTGCATGTGACCTCCTTACTACCCATTCGGAAGTAATTTCCTCCACTATTGGCGCAAATTATCTCCTCCAATATTGTCATGGTGAAGGTGACGGGAGAAGCATTGTCAACATATGGACCAAAGAGTGTGGTCCTCATCAATGACTTGTGACATTCCCGAAATGCCATCCGATCCCTATCCTTCATATAAATGTCCATAGAACACCGGGCCGAGATGACCTTAATTTGTGTTTACTAGATTCAAAAAAATGTGTAAACAAGAAATTCAGTTAATTGACTGATCAAGAAATACAAAAAAATATTAAGATTAAGACAAGGGTGACAAGTGTATAGACAAGGGAGTTTAGGTGTGGCAAATAGGTGCTTAAGGGTGACAAATGTATGAAATTTGGTGACAAGTAGGTCTTTAAGAGTGACAAATAGGTAGATAAGGGTGACAAATAACGCGATCGGGTGACATAAAAAGCAGAGGTGACAAACGTATGAACAAGGGTGCCAAGTAGGTGTTTAAGGATGACAAATAGGGGGATAAGAGTGACAGATAGGTGGATAGTATATGGGTGACAAATAAAGGGATAGGCTGACAATGCTAATGGGTGACAAAATCTACAGAAGTACTACTATTTACTATTTACTATTTTTATTGAATTAATTTATAATACTTTATTTAAACTAATTTTAAGTTAAGTTAATTTAAATAATATATTATTTTACTTTCCTTATATATTAATTAATATTATTTGAATTAATATTATTTTATTTTATAGTAATTTAATTATAAATATTTAATTAATTTTTATTTGATATATGTTAATTTTAAATATTTTGATATCTTAATATTTTGATATTATTTAAATTAATATATTATATAATTTTATTAAATAGGTGGATAATTGTGACAACCCATGGGATGACAAAACGTTTCAACAAGTGTCACAAACAGATGTTTAAAGGTGACAAATAGATCTTTAAGGATGACACATAGTTGTATAAGGTTGACAAATAATGGGACGATGAGACAACGCTACAGGGGTGACAAATGATTCAACAACGGTGACAAATAGGGGTTTAAGAGTGACAAATGAGTCTTTAAGGGTAACAAATAGATAGAGAAGGGTGAAATAAAATAATGGAATAGGGTGACGTTGGTAAAATCAAGGTCGCCAATTGTATAAACAAGGGTGACAATATGTGGAAAAGGGTGACAACTACCCATCTAAATTTGACAGCTCTCTGAAGAAGAAAAATGAAGAAGGGTGACAAAATACCTATCTAAGGGTGACAAATAAATAGGTCGATAAGGGGGCAAATAGCTATGTAAGGGAGATAAGGAACCCCCCTACCTTTAACTTGTCGTCCTGAAGTGGAGCCCTTAGAAACCCTAGGTTCCTCAAACGTTTCTTTTTCGGCCGTAGAAACTGTAGCTTCCTGAGATGCAGGTGGGACATCTAGTTTACAGTGGATGAAGCGTTGCACGGGTGTATCCTTTGGCTCCATGGCTGTTAGTGATGAAAGAGAGCTCACAAATGAGGGTGACCGCACAGCAAATGATGGAGAGCTCGCAAATGACTTGTAAGGGAGACGAATAGCACCGCGAGGAAGATGAGACACTGAGGACGATGGAGAGACTAACCACATTTTGGTAGGTTTGTTCTCTGATGATGTCTGTTAAGGGCCAAGACATGGCGGGAAGGGTAAATGAGGAATTAGGAATTTTAATTTTCGAGGTCCAGTTCGGTGCCATCATTTCTGTTGATGTGGACTGCAGTGTTGCATCGGCGGCAATACGTGAACAACACCCTCGCGTGGCCGACTTGTCCTGTTTTCTATGTGGACCAATTAGAACCTGAACATAAATATCTATGTAAGGGTAACAAATAGGTTCTCAAGGGTGACAAATAGGTAGACAAGGTCGAAAAAATAGCAAAACCGTGTAAGGGGGGGGGGTGAAAAATAGCTTCTATTCAAGGCGGACAAATATCTATGTAAGGGTAATAAATAGGTGGTTAAGGGTGATAAATAGCTCTATAAGGGTGACAAACATGTAACAAACACCCGTGCCTTCGTATCTATCTCCAATATTCACGTTCCCAAGTTCAACAGATTGTTGTGTCCCTTGGTTTGATGTTGGTTTTGATGCTGTCAAATCTGAGTCTCAGGTGTTTGGTGCTATCAACTGCGAGTTAGAATGGGTGAGTTATATAGTTCAGTCATGTTCATTCATTTATAAACCCATCATTCATCCATGAGAATTTATATGTTCTTTATGATAGCATATTCTATATTACACTGATGAGCAATGTTCATAAATTTGATGATAGCTAAGGTAAATAACACAAGTTGATTTTGACGGTTTTACTTGTTGTCTTTGCTCAGAAGACATTACTTGATCTATTCAAATGTTCACAGGTTTAAAAGCTCAGTTTGTGTTAAGTTTGGTCGACCGATCTACTAAATTTGGTCAACCGAAGTGTCCATGTAAAGCTCTGAGCTAAGGGTAACAAATGGAGCTTAAGGGCGACAAATGCGTCTACACGGGTGACAAATGGGTTAGCAAGGGTGAAAAACACCCTACTAACTGTGACAAATAGGGCTCAGTATAGACAAGGTCGACGGCTTTCAAGGCAGTGTAAGAGGAGTAAGGGCGACGGCTTTTGGACTTTAGTGGTGACAATTAGGTGAGTATGGGTGACAAATACTCAACTGGAGTAACAAATAACTTCACATTGGTAACAAATGAGAAGGAAGCTGAAGGTGAAGAAGAATAGAAGAAAGAGGAACTAGAGGAGAGAGAGACGTGCTCACTAGAAGACAAAGGAGCTACAGTGCTCATAAGAAGACAAATGTGAACAGTAATCCCAAGGGCTGTAAAGTAATCTGAAGAACAAGCGAGGGCTGACAACAGTCGTCAAAGTCAACGCCAGGACAAGGAAGGCTCTAGTCAACCTCAACTTTATGTTGACCCAAGTCAGCAATATGCCAGTTAAAGTCAATAGTCAAAGTCAAGCTTTTGTAACTTCAGAAGTCCAGTCAAAGCCCGGTCAAGCTTTGGCCAGCGACAGTGGACACAGAAAATGACAAAAGAGGAAGAACAACAGAAGAAGACTAAAGGTAACAAATACTCTCCTAAGGGTGACAAATGAAGCTTCAGCGGTGACAAAGAGATATATAAGGGTGACAAATGGATTTAAGGCGACGGTTCCAGCTTTGAGTGTGAAAAGAGTTAAAGGCGACATGGTCAGCAAATAAGGCAAACAAATATCTTCATAGGATTGACAAATATGAGTTAAGGCCGATAAATAGAACATCAAGGGTGAGAAATGTTCAACGGTAATGAAAGGTTTGCTCTTGTCCACAGTTCTCACACGAGAAGTCTAAGGCGACGGCTGGTTGTGAATAAGGGTGACAAATGTGTCTCTAATGGTGTAAAATATGCATTTGAAGATGAATAATATCCCGATAGGGTGAGAAATAGCTAGAAGTGTGTGTACGACTTGCTTCCCTCTAGAATTAGAAGTGTGTGGTAAAGTTTATGTCCTAACAAAATGCTATGCATGACTTTGCATAACTACATAACTACATGACATGCATGACTCTTGACTACAAACTCCTATGATTGGTCTTCTCTGACTCTGCCTCTTTGACTGTTTCAGCTCTGATAGCTTTGACTTATTCTTTGACTTCCTCTTTGACTCTGTATGACTCTGACTCATTTTCTTCTCCCCCTTTGCCATCAGCAAAAAAATGAGGGGTTCTGTGACAGCATCCCTGATTATCTCTTTGTCAATGGTGTCTCATCGACTTGAGTGGACGCATCTTGTGTAGGAGGACCGTGAGGAGGGAGTGTAGCATGCTGAGGTGAGGCCAGTAGTTCTTTTGAATTTTGATTGACCCTTTCAGAAACTGTTCTGAGGTTTCTGTCAGTGGAGAAATGCCTTTCTAGTAGAGCTTCATTAAACAACTCCATTTTAGCGTTGAGCACAATTGTTTGATGATGGATCATATCAACAATATGGGTTAGCTGTGCATCATACTGAGTAGCCTCGACAGGAACTTGAGAGGATGACTCTGGAGCCATACCAGGTGACCATCTGTCTCCTTGGTCTTCAAAAGCTGGCTGAGAGTAATGATCCTTGAATACTTCAACCATGTATTTAATGTCATCTGTAATCATCTATAATTTGTCTGTCATATGATCATAATTCCTGACAAGACGATTGTGATGTTCTTTGGTTTCATGAAAATATTCTGCAGCTGTGAATAACATGTCATCATGGAGGTTGAATCTGTTAGTCAACCTGCCAATCTGATTTCCAGCAACTCCAAGGACTCCTTGAATATCTTGGACTAGTATGTGAAAATTCCTGTTGGCACGTGTCCTGTCTTTGTTGATTTCAGCAATTCTGCTGTTCACTTCCATCCTCAGATGAGTCAATTTTTGATCAATTTTTTTTGACATTTCTCTCATTCCAGAGTTTACTTCTCCTCTGAACTCAATCATCTGATGCTCAAAGTAGTTTGACTGTTCTTTCAATGCAGAATGTAGCATCCCAAATTGTGTAGATATGAAACAAAAGAGAGTGCATGTCTCTTGAACAAATGATGTAGAAGCTCGAGAGGTTGGCCGATTTATAGCTATAGCTTGTCTCGCAGGAGGGATGTTCTGCGGTTGCTGTTCTGGTGATGCTTGAGGTTCTTGATGTTCCAGTTGAACCTCGGCCATTTCTTGTTGAATTTCTTGATGATCCTCCTATTCTGGCTGCTGCTGTTGCTATTCTAGCGCTTGCTACTGTAGTGGAAACTCTAATTGCTGATGTTGTTCTGCTTGTTGTTGTTTTTCTTGTTCTTGCTACTGTTGTTGCATTTGCTCAACCTGCTGCTCCATCTGTTGAGCTTGTTCTTCAGGTTGATCAAGTTGTTGTTCTGGCTGCTCAAGCTGATGTTGAGACTGCTCAACCACTTGTAGTAGATTATCCCCAAGTAATTGCCTTAAAATCTTACCTCCGACCTTTTTAAATTTCATATACTTTTCAACAAAATCCATTGTATATATATTTGACATGGGGATTTCCTTGAATTTTTCATTTTCCAACGGAATCTTTATTCTCTTGAATACTGCAGTCAACTGCACTACATATGGTAAATGTCTTCCAACATTCTTATAGAAATCCATTATCTAAATCATCAAGTTTGGCAAACATACCTTGATGTTCTTGAACATGCAGTAGAATAGGAATCTTTGGCTCACAGTTAGCCGACCCTGACCACCACCTTGAGGTGTTATGATTGTAGTAAAAATGTGGTGTAGCAGCCTTTGTAGGGGAGGAAACCGATTGGTGTTGAAGCTGGTGATGTAGGTCTGATTTTCATCCTGAGGATTGCTGGGTAAACCAATCATAATTGAATATGCTTCAAATGTATCATAGACAAAACCAACTTCTTCAACTCCACCCTTTGGAATTCTAAGAGCTTTATGCAACATACGCTTGGTGATCTTAATTTCAACTCCTCTAACATGAGTCCAAAACTTTGGAATGCTAGCATCATATTTCATGTTTAGGATAATAGATTCAGTCACCAACTTAGGATAATAGATTTTATGCTTACTGACAAACTTCTTCCATCCTTGACATTTAATCATCTCCATTAATTCAGGAAAATTTTCAAGCAGTTGGTGCTCATGTATATCAATGTACCTTGGAAACAAAATTCTCACTGCTTCACTTGGTTCGTCACCTTCATCTCTGAGGTCTATCCTTATTAAACACTTCTTAACTCTTTTCTGAGTTGCCCCTCTTTTTCTGATAGGTGAATCTAACTCTCGGTCCTTCCTTTTTGTCACCTTTGTTGACTCCGACTGATGATATCCACTGGCAGATGCATCTCGGTCATGAGATCGCTTGGACCGAGGTTCCTTTCGTCCGGATACATCAGTCGCAGGCTGTTTCTAAGACTATCTACTTTCCACTGCTTCTTGTAGTTGGCGAAGATATTGAAGTAGACGAGAGGCCAGAGAGAGATATTGTAGGAGATACAACGAGTAAAACAAGGAGAGATGAGTTTTTGACTTTGACATGATGATGGAGAGATGGAGGGAAACCTCTGGTGCATCGAGGTATGAAGGTGATGCTCAGACTTAGGGTTTTTAGGGAGTTACGGAGAAGGATGATGATGCACCGAAGCAAAGAGAGCTTGGCCGAGGTTGAAAGAAGCAGACGATAATAAAAGCGTAGAAGTGAGAGATAGTCAAGAAATCAGGGTCCGCTTTATTTACCAATTTAATAGGGTAAATTACCAAAATATCCTTCCTTAAGAGTTAACCTTCGAAACTCTTATAAAACATGCTTCATGAGAAATCTCTATAGGTACTCAAAGAATGTAGACTCATGCATATTCATGAAGACAAGCAAATAGGTGTGAATAGACTTATGCATATTCATGAAGACAAGCAAATAGGTGTGAATGAATACATGAAATTTATCAGTTGCGTCGATACATCAACTAGGTGCATCGACCTATCTATCCAATCACGATGAACAACTGCAACAAGACAATACAATTAGCTACATAAGGGTGACACATGTCAAAACAACGGTGAAAAATGTCAAGGCAGCGGCGACAAATAGAGCGCTAAGGGTGAAAAATGAGTTAGCGCGATGGCTTCAGCCTAACAGGGAAAATGCAAAGGCGATGGCTATCAGCCGTAAGGGTGACAAATAGATGTTAAGTCTGAAAAATAGCCATTAAGGGTATAAAATGGGTTTACAAGGGTGAATAATGGCTCAGGACGTGAGACGTTCGAGCGGGGGACCTGACTAAGTTCCCCAAATTAGGGTTTTAAAAGTTATATTAAAAAATGTTTAAAACATTACGCTGAAGCTGAGATTCAAACCCGGAGACACCTGTTCAAATAGCGGAACACTTAACCAACTGAGAGGACATATCATTTGAATTATTTTATTTCATTATATATATACATATATATATTATAGTTTTTCATCTCATCCCGTCCCGAGCCATGACCGGGATGACCTGTTTGGCCGGGATGGCAAACCCTGCCCCAAATGATGTGCACGTGACCAAAGGAGGTTGGCACAAGATCTGAGATCTTCCATGTGGCATTCCTCGCGAGGAGCCCTAGCTCCCGAAAAACCATTATAGACGTGTCGGTAAAATCGCAACACATATATGCCGGGGCACGGAACATGAAATGGTCAACATGTGATCGATACGGTTCTGAATACCTTTTCGCACCCAGATGTGGGGCTTTCAAGGCTTTTCAACACGCTCTCTCTTCTGTTTATAAGAATCGAGTTACAGGCCATGCAGCCCCATTTCTTAGCGATTAATCAAACGTTTTCCCCTCTTAACTCCGTGACCTTGATGGCACGGAGGGTCTCCAGTCCCGACCCGATGCCCACCATCGTCTGGTTAGTCAAAAGGAGCGTACCTTGGGTTCCAGACCATCTCAGTCTTGGAACCTGAACACATTGTCACACACGTGACTGGCACGCCCTCACACGATAAAACCGATAAAAGATACAACGATATTTTATTATTATCCTGAGTGCTTCCAACATGCCCCTGTGGGGTGCCCTAACTCCCAAAAAATCAATTATAGACGTGTCGGTAAAATCACAACACATGTATATCGGGGCACAAAACATGAAATGGTCAACATGTGACCGATACAGCTCTGAATATCTTTTCGCACCCCGATGTGAGGCTTTCAAGGATTTTCAACACACACTCTCTTCTTTTTATAGGAATCGACTTGCAAGCCATGCAACCCCATTTCTTGGCGATTAATCAAACGTTTTCCCCTCTTAATGTCGTGACCTTTATGGCACAACGGGTCTCCGGTCTCGACCTGATGCCCACCATCATCTGGTTAGTCAGAAGGAGCGCACCATGGGTTCCAGACTATCCAGTCTTGGAAACTGAACACATTGTCACACACGTGACTAGCACGCCCTCACACGATAAAACAAATAAAAGATACAACGATATTTTATTATTATCCTGATTGCTTCCAACATGCCCCTGCGGGGAGCCCTAGCTCCCGAAAAATTATTATAGACGTGTCAGTAAAATCACAACACATGTATACCGGGGCACGAAACATGAAATCGTCAACATGTGACCGATATGGCTCTGAATGCCTTTTCGCACCCGATGTGGGGCTTTCAAGGCTTTTCAACACGCTCTCTTCTTTTTATAGGAATCGACTTACAGGCCATGCAGCCCCATTTCTTGGCGATTAATCAAACGTTTTCCCCTCTTAACGTCGTGACCTTTATGGCACGGCGGGTCTCTAGTCCCGACCCGATACCCACCATCATCTGGTTAGTCAGAAAGAGCGCACCTTGGGTTCCAGACCATCCCAGTCTTGGAACCTAAACACATTGTCACACACGTGACTGGCACGCCCTCGCACAATAAAATCGATAAAAGATACAACGATATTTTATTATTATCTTGAGTGCTTCCAACATGCCCCTGCGAGGAGCCGTAGCTCCCCATTGTTAGTGCCGCTGCTCTCTCCCACTCTAACATTCAAGGGTTTCAGAGCGTTTCCGTGGGTCTTGTGTTACATTTCATAAGTAGCTCCAAAAATTTCTAAATTACATATCTTCGGATCTCAAAATAATAAATAATAAATTTCTTTTTTTAGATGTAATGATATTTTATATTGAGAGAGATTTTATCCTATTAGAAGAAATGAATGAACGAGAAAAAATGACGAATGAATGAATGAAGAAATGGTGAAAATGGAAATAAAAAATGAAAATAAAAAAATGGTGGCAAATGAAAAAATGGCGGCAAATAAAGAGAGAAAAGAACGAGCAAAAATGCCCGCACCGTAACCCCTCCTCCGTCTCCCTTTCCTATCTCACAATCTCACCCCCCTCTCAATCTCTCACGGGCGGGCGGGCACAGCGGAGCTACCGCGAGGACGCCGGGGAGGGGCGAGCGGAGGCGGCACCGGCTGCGAGGGCGCAGCTACGGTAGTGAACTCTGGCAGCGGTGGCGGTCAAATTATTTCCGACGAACACCCCCCACCACAGGTATTCCCCTCTCTCCCTCTCCCGTTGGCCCCCCTCCCCCTCCCTGCTTCCGCCCTCTGTCACTCTCACTCTCACACACAGACACACGCACAGCTAGGCCCACTCTCCTTACTCCCGCCCTCTCTCACTCTGACTCTCACTCTCACACACACAGACACAGGGAGGGGGAGGGGCTCAGTTGCCAGCAAAACTAAAACCAGTTGGTGTAGAATATCCTGATGTAAACATTTTACATTCTCAGTTGCCAGCAAATGGGTCCTTCCCTTTTGGATTCACCACCTCACAATCCTATTCTTATGGATACTTTTGCAGATTCTGTTATCCATATTACCACGACTGAGTTGCAACATCATGACCCTTTTACTGTGGCCTTGAAGGATTTTGGAGATAAGGCTCATTAATGAGAGACTAATGCAATTGTTGAAATATTTAAGGATGGAAAACCAGTAAACATTGTGCAACTCGAAAGGCCACACCAGGAGTGGGCTCTGCAAATGCATGATCAATACGATGAAGAAATAGATGGCAGTGAGGATGAACCTGTCCTTGTTGATTGTCCATCCAAAAAAGAGGGGGCTTGGAATTTCATCTGATGTTCATCTGATGTTGTAAGAGTACACCAGGTGATAAGAAGAAAAGGTTCGTCTTGGAGATCAGGCATGAAGGTTAAAATTCTTAAAGGAGCAGTTGGTTTTCTTAAAACTAATCTCTATGCAACTCTTGATATGTACTCAAGAGTTGCATAGAGATTAATTTTACTAAAACCAACTACTCCTTTGAGAATTTTAACCTCCATGTCTAATCTCTAATCTCTATGTAACTCTTGAGTACATAGTAATATGTACTCAAGAGTTGCATAGAGATTAGTTTTAAGAAAACCAACTGCTCCTTTGAGAATTTTAACCTTCATGCCTGATCTCCAAGACGAACCTTTTCTCCTTATCACCTGGTGTACTCTTACAACATCAGATGAAATTCCAAGCCCCTTTTTTTTGGGAGGGTGGGAAGAGGGATGTGGATATAAATGTGTGTGCGTAAATGTGGATATGACCCTTTTTTTCATTTTTGCCCGTTCAAGACTTTTGTTATGATATATGTGATTAGTATGCTTGGATACTAATGACATATATCAAACACAAAGTCTTGAATTGTCCTGTTGGACAGTCTATGGACATTTGATCGTTCGGTGTTGTTTATTATATGTGCTTCATGATTATCTTAAAATTTTGGTAGCATCTTCCCTCTCTTCTCCAATATAACTGCTAATTTTGAATGCTCTTGTGGTCACTTGCATTTTATATGAGTGGCCGTTAGAGGAATGTTAAAATTAGTAAATTATGGTGGTATATTGGAGAAGTGTGGGGAGATGCTGCTGAAATTTTAAGATAATTGTGAAGCACATAAAATAAACAACACCGAACGATCAAATATGTATAGATGTGCATTTTATTTGATGTAGGTACGTGACAAATATTGTGGATATGGATGTATATGTGACCAAACAAGATGTACAAATGTGGAAAATAGTCAATTTCTAGGGGAGATGCTATCAAATTTTTTTTAGAACTTTAATATGGCATATTGATATGATTTTTTTAATTTGAGTGGCCAAAGGAGTTTATAGGATGGAGGGGATTTAAAATTTTTAAATTTGAATGTGTGTATATATGATACTTTTTTTATTTGGAGGGTGGGAGGATTTTTTTCTAAATGAGAGATGAAGGGGGGCGGGGATGTGAATTAAATTTTTAGAAAGATATGCATGTCGATATGTGAGAAAATGTGTATGTGAATGCGAGTATGATAATGATTTTTTCTAGAAGATGACGTCGATGTCAACGTGGGTGTGTGAATATGGAAGTGAAAGTGGATGTGGATATGGATGTATATGTGACCAAACAGGATGTACAAATGTGGAAAATAGTCATGATGGAGGCATCACCCACGACTCCCTCTGGCTCGGGTCGTCTTCACACACTGGAGTTGTTTGAGCTCGGGCATCACTCCATGTGGGCCCAATTATCCATTTTGAGCTTTCTATTTGAGTCATTTGATGTATTTTTCCTTTTATTTGAGTCATTTCCCTAGGTCTTTGGTTTATTTCCCTATGTTTGAGTCATTATCCCCTTGGTTGGCTTATTGGACTGCTTTTGTCATTACATGTAAAGCCAGGGGTAGTTTGGTCATGTAAAAGGTTGGGTCCCTATAAATAGGACCCCAACCCCATTTGAGGAAGCTAATGAAATTGCCATATTTTGAGTTCCAAAATTCAAGTTTCTTTTAGTGGAGAGAATCCATTAGATAGGGTGTGAAACCTTGGGTGAGAAGCCCTCCCATTCCCTCTCTCCTTCTCTCTCTCTCTAAGGGGCGAACCCTCTCTCTCTCCTCCCCTCATGGCCGCCCTGTTCTTTCACCTCCCCTCTTGACCAAGTCAGCTTCACATCAGCCGTAGCCCTGCCACCTATGCTGCCACCTCAACCACCTTTTCACTTCCCTAGGTGCATTTATTCCATCCCACCAAATCTCTTTCCCTCCCTAGGAGAATCTTGGCCTTCCCAACACAATCCTTCCTCTCCCCCATACAATCCTCCAGCTCCCAAGAGAGGTTTGAATAGTTTCCCTCCTCTCTCACCTCCCCCCCCATGCCCTAGGCCGCCCCCAAAGAGGAGCCCCTTTGTTATGGCCACCCTATCCCCCCTCCCTCAATCTTCCCTTGAGCATCCTCCACTACCCCTCCCTCCACCTCTTGTGCAGAGAACCAGCTGTTGGGTTCGGTGCTATGGATTCAGAGGGGGGTGAATGAATCTCCCCTTTAAATTTTTTTACTCAAATTAAATCTAATGCAATCAGAGATACAGAATTAAAAACTATTGCAGATATGTAGAGCGATCCTAAGCAAACATCTAATGTGCACAGCAATGAGATGAATACAATCATCGTGCCTATGCATGCATCTAGCGCCAGTCAGATATGAAATTCAAACCATAGTGGACAAGAGGGTTTTTAGGTGGTTTGGTCATGCAGACCTACGTCCACCCCACACTCAAACCAGAGTGTGGATTCTGCTGACTCACAGCTTGAACCGCTGGGCCTCACAGCTTGCCTACAACCGCTGGGCCTCACAGCTTGCCATCCCGCTGAGCATCACAACATGCTGTCCAGAGGTGTCCACCTCTACAACGGTGAGCATCACAGCTTGCTCCGCTGGGCAATACAGCTTAGCCGTCCGAGGTATCCACCTCACAGCTGTGCATCACAGCTTGCACTGCTGACGAACAGCTTGAAGAACAATTTGAAAAGAAAACAAAAATAGGTAGTAACAGCGACTGAAAGCTGTAAATAATAAAGCACAATGTGGCTCTCAAAGGAGCTGACTGGAGTGGATCTGATCCAACATCCAGTAGGAATGATCTTCAGGTAATCTCCTCTTCCTCTTCTTCATGAGCTCTCTATCTTCTTCTGCTAAACTCTCAATCTCTCTTTCTCTTTTTCTTCTTCTTAACTCACTCTCTCTCTTTCTCTTCTCTGCTCTCAATGGCTCTCTTCCAGCATCAACTCTGCACGAGCTCTGACCTTCAGCTTCTGCTATTTCTATATCGATCAGCCTTATCTAGATGAAGAGGTCTACATATATATAGAGCAGCAGGAAGGGCGTGTGCTCTCCACAGTTCCCGCCTAATTGCTTGGACCACGTGGCAGCATCCAGCCTGCTTCAGTACACGTGTCATCATCCTATCAGTCCTTTCATCCTCGGATCACGTGCCCTCATTGGCCTCCATGAAATAGCAGTCCTGTCAGACATTCAGTCAAAGGGAATATCAGTTTAAGACAGTAAACTCTGTACAGACTTCATTCATGCAAGCAAGATAATGCATGGTTGTACAGAGTTGGTCGAGTGAAGCAATGGACGAATGTACAGACTTGTTGAGAGACATGCACACATGCACATAAGAGAGTATTTACTTAGACTATGAATGCTCAGGCATGCTGCCAATCGAGTGTACAAACTCTGTGTGCAATGTGCAACCAATGTGCAGACTTGCTAGTGGGTGTGTGCAAGATAATGTATAGACTTGAGGGCATATGATGCAGTATGCATATGGTGAAGTATGCACATTGAAAGATCAATACACATGCATGTCACCAAGCTGTGTATGGACTTAGTATGTATGCGACAATGATGTACAGACTTCACGTATGTAAAGCTATGAACATTTACAAATGGATGCAATGACATGCCAAATGAATGTGCAGACTCAACGTGCAATGCATGAAGCAATGTATAGACATGGAGTGCAATGTGCAACTAATGTACATACTTTGCAATGCCTAGTGTTAAAGCATGGGAACACAATGCATCATGTACAGACTATGCGATATGCAACCAGACGATGTCTAGACTTTGTTAAATTGATGCTCAACAAAAAGACGCCTCTTTCCTAGGCGTCAGTTTCAGAAGTGACGCCACTGTTGATGGGCGTCAAATTCTGAGCATAGTGGACTGTATAGACTTTCTATGGCATCGAGGCAACTATGACGATGTGCAGACTCTGCGTGCAACTAGCCAATGTATAGACTTGGCGTTGTGCAGCTAGCCAATGTATAGACTTGGCGTTGTGCAACTAGCCGTTGTATAGACATTGCGTTATGAAGCACACATGCTGTACAGACTTGTGCTAACGCTGCAAGTGAACAATGTACAGACTTGAATGTGTGCATGCAACACGATGTATAGACTTGAATGCGTGCATGCAACACGATGTATAGACTTGCTCATGACTATCTAGACACTGCATGCGTGCTATAGCAATGTGCAGACTTTGTGTGTGCTAGCATGCTAAAATGCAATGTGTAGACTTGTGTGTGCGAGCATGCTACAATGTGTAGACTTGTGTGTGCGAGCATGCTGCAAGTGGACAATGTACAGACTTGCTGTGCCTGCAGCAGACGACACCAGTGTACAGACTTGCTAAGCTTTCGCTAAGTATGTATAGACTTGATCATGCAGACGACGACACCAGTGTACAGACTTGAATGCTCGAAGCACACGATGTATAGACTTTGAAGCATGTGAACACGACGCTGTACAGACTTATGTATGCATGGATGCACTGACTAAGCCACGAGCCAAGTGGCGATGTATAGACTTGTGTTATGCACCCAGACAATGTATAGACTTGCACATAGAGACGCTGCATGAGACGATGCACGAGACAATGCAATGTATAGACTTGGTCTTACAATGCATAGATTTGAAAGATGATGCATGAGACGATGCATTGTATAGACTTGCCAAAGGAGTGATGCAGACTCTTCATGCAATGTATAGACAGTGTGGACTTGATAGCATGCGGATGTATGGACTTGTGAAATGATGCACATATGAAGACTAGCATTGACCTTCCATGTGCATGGACTTAACACATGCACCAACATTTCTGTATAAAAATTAACATTTGCACAGATCTGAGATTAGGCAGAACATTACCTGATCTGACTATGAATTGATCGTACATGTCTGAGATTTGACTATTAACATTTGCACAGATCTGAGATTAGGCAGAACATTACCTGATCTGACTGTGAATTGACTGTACCTGTCTGAGATTTGACTTTGACTTAGGTTGACTTCATGACATGTGAGTCATCCTTAAACATGTTCTGACAGTTTCTCATAGTACATCAGGATTATTTCATCAAGGATGTACATGTAAACATAATGAGCCATAATATTTGTCATCATCAAAACCATAGAACCACAGGAGACACAACACTAGCAGCCCCTCTCCTGCGTCCCTCCCTCTTCCTACACCTCCAGCTCTTCCTAGCAACCTTCCATACCTCCCCCACATTCCATCCTACCATTCCACCACCTCCCTTCACCATTTAGCACCATTCCTACCCCATCCTATGTCTACTCAGTGCTGCACCGGCAGACCTGCTCGTGGCTGAGCACCTTGCTGAGAACCTGCAGCTTGCAGAGTCGGCCTTGACTTCATCCCGGTGCCCCTGGAAGCACAAGAGGCATCCTTGGAAGCGTCTCCCAGTCCTCTTCGCAACGGTTGTGGTCTCATCCCAGTCTGAGTTCATAGCTGCCTAGGAGAGCCGACATCGCCGGACTGTGCATCATCCTCCTGACAGTCATCTAGAAGCAGATTGCAGAGGCTCCCACGGTCATCTCCCTGAAATTCTTGAAGCGGAGCTTCGCTGAAACCTTCTACTACAAGTCTCCTGCCACCACCAAGAAGCGGCACTCCGTTCGGCGTCCAGAGCTGTGAGTTCCCATTTTTATCCCCCGGGTGCACTGGTCTGTTCTCTATGGAACTGACCTGACACCCAATCACTGTTTGGGTCTTTGCCACCTAATCCGACCTCCTCTGGCATCCTCGTGGGTCTCCGTTCGAAGGGGGTTCAACCATAAATCCATCGACTCTGGCACGCCTGAATCAGAGCTTGGGAGCGTCCGTGGCGGCCTCGCCTTCTTGCTGCAGTGGTGAAGAAGCTACCAGATCCAGAAGGCAGCGACCCTGTTCACGACTCTGCCCCGACCATCGTCGTCATTCAAAAATTCCCCCAAAAATTGGACGTCCTCCTGGGCCAACACAGAAGGTTTTGGCACTAGTTTTGTTGCCGACAGAGTTTGGGGGAGTCCGCAGCGGTGCCGACACCGACTGTCTGTCCTCTGTTCCAGAGAGTGGACAGAACCATCATCCTCCTTTCAAGTAGTCTCTAGCTCCACTTTCCGCTCCCTGCCTGATCGGCTTACAGCCCCTCCCTGTGGGAGGTAGTGTTTGAATGTAAATGTGGCTTCCCCTCCCCTTGTTCAACTCCCTTGCATGGGGAGTAGTGGTGTAATTCCTTAAACAGGTTCAAGCTACACCGGCGCAGCTTGTGGGGAACCCACGCTTCCCCGCTCGCCCACGTCTTCGAACGGGACCGATTTCTTCAAACCGGTCGAGTAAGTGCTCTACCCCTTGCTTCCCCCTAGTGCTTTTTTGTTCAATATTAGCTCATAACTCCGCTAGTAGGAAGAGCAAGCGCCCAGTCCCGTGAGCATCATTGCTTCCGAGTGGCCACCGTGGGGAGAGAGTGTGACCCATGCCCTCGGCACCCTGTCGGCCCCATTGAATCATGCCTCCATAACCTTGGGAAGAACCTTGGCCTTGCTGGCCCTCTACCAGCAAGGGCCCAGCCCTCACAACCTCAACTCGGCATCGCTGAGTTACCCGGGATTTTGGGTGAGTGTCGGGTGAGTGGCCGCCGATATCGGTCTGTTTCTCTTGCAAATTATGCTTGCTTGTCAAGGTCCAAGGTGCATCGGTCTTGTGGCTATCACCCCCAAGGTGGTGTCACATCAATTAGTATCAGAGCAAGTTTAGACTTGTCTCTATCAAGTCTAAGTCCTAGGACCATTGCATTGAGTCATCCATTCATCAAGTCTTTTCCCTCCCTTGCATGTCCACCCGTAGTGTAGCCATTTATTGACCCGACCCATCCTCTTCGGTTCCCCCCATGGATCCCAATCCCCAAATCAACCAAGATGCCCATAGGGAGGAACCCCAAGGTCAAATGGGCCGGGTGGATGCTACCGTTGCCACCATCCTAGCCCAACTAGAGTCTCTTTCCACTCGGCTTGCTCGGCTAGAAGAGAATGAGCCCCACACAAGGAACATTGGTCCAAGAGCCCACCCTCCACATGCTGAAATTGATAGGGAGGACTTGAATGCTGACCCCTACCATGACTATGAGAGGCCTATCCACCATCAACATAATGAAAGGCGTCCACGGGACGACCCGGATGACCATTTCCTAAGGATGATCAAGGTGGAAACCCCAAACTTTGACGATTCCCATGAACCAAGTGCCTACTTAGAATGGGAGACTGCCATGGACCAATACTTTGAATGGTACCCTATGTCCGACCAAAGGAGAGTGAGATTGGCCAAGATGCACCTCACCAAATTAGCTAAGACTTATTGGCTAAACCAAGAGGGATTAAGAAGTGTTAGACGGGAAGAGCCTATTAACACTTGGGATGGTATAAAGAATCAACTTAGAAACAAGTACCTACCCCTATCCTACCACCAAATGCTCTTAGATGAATGGCAAAGCCTCACCCAAGAAGGGAAGGATGTGGTCGAATACATTAAAAAAGTTGACTCCTATCTTTTGAAGTGTGGAGTGCACGAGGACCTGGCCGTCACCTTGTCCCGATTTAGAAATGGGCTCCAAAACCACATCAAGAGAGAACTCTTCATGAGAGATGTTGACAACCTTGAACAAGCCTACCAAATATCTCGGGATGTTGAAAGATTCTCTAGGATCCCTAGGTTTGCACCTCCCTGACCGACCGATCCTAAAAGCATGGGGCCCTGAACCAATCCGACCCCGCCCCATGAAGGCCCCTAGCCCAAGTGGGAATGCCCCATTGCGGCCTTACAACCCCCCTCCCACCATCACTCCAACCAAGGCCGCCCCTAGCCATCCTCGTCCATGGAGGGAAGAGAGCTCCAAGGGTCCAAGTGTAAGAGGGACCACCCCTGGTAGTGGGCGCCAACAATGCTATAGATGTCAAGGGTTTGGACACTTCGCAGGGCAATGCCCATCTAGAGGGTTGTCTAGTTTGCTAGTTGAGGAAGGAGCTTCCCCACCCCAAGGAGAACTTGAGAGCATGATTGAGGTCCATGAAGCCTCACTAGATTTGGAGGAAGAGTACGAGGCCCAACACCATGAGCCGGGTCTTGATCACACCATGACATCTACCGACTCCCATCTAGGATTGATTAGATGTACCCTCACCAAACCCCAAGAGGAAAACTGGCGTCGGACTTCAATCTTCCACACCTTTGTTAAGATAGGGGGCCATGTGAGACAAGTGATCTTCGATAATGGGAGTTGTGTCAATGCTGTGTCCCCAGACACCGTTAAGCTCCTTGGGCTTACTATCACACCCCACCCGAGTCCATACCGGGTCTCATGGATCAACAACAACTCCATCCCGGTCAACACTTGCTGCCTTGTGCCCCTCACCTTCTCTTCCTACCATGGCCAAATATGGTGTGATGTTATCCCCATGGAGGTAGGAAGCATCCTATTAGGGAGACCTTAGCTTTATGATGTGGATGCCACTATTTTGGGTAGGACCAACACATGCACCTTTGAGCATGAGGGAAAGACTATCCGTCTTAATCCCTCCCCACCACGTCCCTTGCCTAAGAAGAGCCCACCCCCTCAAGGTCAACACCCCACTACATCTCAAGTCATGGGGAACTCCACCCCACCAACCCAACCTCTCCCAAAACCCCAACCAAGAAAAAACTTTGGGAATGACCAAGAGTCTTCATCTCATCACCAAAAGAGAGCTTGAGGAGGAGATAGCTCAAGGGGCACCTTTATGTGCGGTGGTCATTTGCCTAGGAGAGCCCACCCCCTCCAACCCCCATCCCATAGACGTCCGGCATCTTATAGAAAAGTTTCATGATGTGTTCCTGGAGGAGCTCTCGGACCAACTTCCTCCCATGCGTGATGTTCAACATGCAATTGATCTAGTTCCGGGAGCCACCCTTCCAAACCTTCCTCATTATCGCCTCACTCCCACGGAACATGCCGAACTTCGGAGGCAAATAGAGGAACTCATTAGGAAGGGCTTCATCCGCATTAGTAAAAGTCCATGTGCCGTCCCGGCCCTTCTCACCCCCAAGAAGGATGGATCATGACGGATGTGTGTGGATAGTTGGGCCATTAATAAAATCACTGTCAAGTATAGGTTCCCCATCCTTAGGCTTGATGACATGCTTGACATGCTAGCTGGAGTCACTATTTTCTCCAAAATTGACCTTAAGAGTGGCTATCACCAAGTTACAATTAGGCCTGGAGATGAGTGGAAAATGGCCTTTAAGACCAAAGATGGCCTTTATGAATGGTTAGTCATGCCTTTTGGGCTCTCAAATGCCCCAAGTACTTTCATGCATCTTATGACGGAGGTCCTTAGGCCTTACATTGGGGTCTTCCTAGTTGTCTATTTTGATGACATTCTCATCTATAGTCAGTCCCAAGAGGCTCACCTTGACCACCTTAGGCAAGTTTGCACCGTCCTTTGGCATGAGAGTCTATTTGCCAATCCAGGGAAGTGTCATTTCATGACCAAGTCCATTACCTTCCTAGGATTTGTAGTCTCTACCGAGGGCATCTCCATGGATCCCAAGAAGGTCCAAGCTATCCTTGATTGGCCAGAACCCCATATCCTCCATGAGGTCCGAAGCTTCCACGGGTTGGCCACATTCTATAGGAGGTTTATCCTGGGATTCAGCACCATCACCGCCCCCATCACTGATTGTCTCAAAAAGGGGCCCTTTGTGTGGACCAAACCAGCCTCCAAAGCCTTCCAAGAGCTTAAGGAGAGGATGACCCAAGCCCCGGTCCTATGCCTACCTGATTTCTCCAAAGTCTTCGAAGTCACATGTGATGCATCCGGGATAGGAATAGGCGGGATCCTTAGTCAAGAAGGGCACCCAGTGGCCTTCTTCAGTGAGAAGCTATGTGATGCTAGGATAAGATACTCCACTTATGACAAGGAGTTCTATGCTGTGGTTCAGTCCCTCCGACATTGGAGGCACTACTTGTTGCCCAAAGAATTTGTCATCTTTTCCGACCATGAGGCCTTAAAATACCTCAACGCCCAGCAAAAGTTGAATGCTCGACATGCCCGTTGGGTTGAGTACATCCAATCCTACACCTTTGTGATCAAGCACAAGGCAGGAAGTGAGAATCGCGCAGCGGATGCACTCAGTAGGAGGATCTCTTTGTTGTCCACTATCCATGTGGAGGTTACTGGGTTTAAGAGGCTCAAGGATGAGTACCCTGGCTGCCCTGACTTTGGGCACATCTATTCCACCTTGACCACCCAGTCTAGTCGGGAACATGAGGGTATTATCTTAGAGGATGGGTTCCTCTTCAAGGGGCCAAAGCTTTGCATTCCACGGACCTCACTCTGTGATTTCTTGGTTTGAGAATTACAAGCAGGGGGGCTAGCTAGTCATTTTGGGGTTCACAAAACCATTTCTCTAGTTGAGGGTCAATTTTTTTGGCCAAGTCTCAAGAGAGACGTAGCCAAGATAGTGGGTCAATGCCGCACATGTGCTTCAGCCAAACAGGTGAAGCAAAACACCGGCCTTTACACCCCTCTCCCCATCCCCAACCGTCCCTGGCGAGACTTAAGCATGGACTTTGTGTTAGGCCTACCCAGGACTCAAAGGAAGCATGACTCAATCTTTGTGGTAGTTGACAGATTTTTTAAGATGGCCCATTTCATCCCATGCTCCAAAACCTTAGATGCTTCCCGAGTGGCCAGGTTGTTCGCCTCCACGGGATACCTAAAACCATAGTCTCTGATAGGGATGTCAAGTTCACCAGCTACTTTTGGAAGACCCTTTGGCACTTGATGGGTACCCTCCTCAAATTCTCAACAGCCTACCACCCTCAAACTGATGGCCAAATCGAAGTTGTCAATCGGAGTCTAGAGAACCTCCTTAGGTGTCTTGTTGAGGATCGTCCAAGGAATTGGGATCTCATTCTACCTCAGGCTGAATTTGCATATAACAACTCTGTCAATAAGTCCATAGGGATGAGTCCGTTTGAAGCTGTGCATGGGTACAACCCTAGGAAACCTTCAGATCTCATTCCCCTTCCCCAACATGCTAGAGTGTCGATTTCGGCTGAGTCATTTGCCCAACACATTAGAGAATTGCATGAAGAAATCCGCAAGCACATCAGCAAGAAGAATGAGACTTATAAAAGGTAGGCTAACTCTCATCGACGTCACCAAGAATTCCACGTGAGTGACTTTGTGATGGTGAGGATGGAGAGGCTCTCCTCGGGAGCCATCTCAAAATTGAGGCCTCGTGGGGCTGGTCCCTTCCAGGTTCTGAGGCGCATTGGCACTAATGCCTATGAGTTAGATCTTCTCAAAGAGTATGGAGTGAGCCCCACATTCAACGTGGCCGACCTAGTGCCATATAAGGGTCCCACGGTGGTACCCAGTGAAGATATTGAGCCCATTCCCCCCATTGAGAGAGCACCCACCCGTGAGAAGAGTCCACCAGCCCAGAGAGCCCAGCATGAGCGAATTGAGCGAATATTGGATGAACAGGTCACTGCCACCAGGAGCAAGGTGTACGAGCGCTATCTCGTCAGGTGGATGGATCGGCCTCCTTCGGAGGATTCGTGGGTGAGTCGGGAAGATCTCCAGCAACTGGATCTTGACCTTCTCGAGCAGTATCACAGCAGGATGGACCCCTACTCAACAGAGTCGAGCTCTTTGTAGCCCAGAGATTTGATGGACGCATCACCCACGACTCCCTCTAGCTCGGGTCATCTTCACAGCCCGGAGTTGTTTGAGCTTGGGCATCACTCCATGTAGGCCCAATTATCCATTTTGAGCTTTCTATTTGAGTCATTTGATGTATTTTCCCTTTTATTTGAGTCATTTCCCTAGGTCTTTGGTTTATTTCCCTATGTTTGAGTCATTATCCCCTTGGTTGGCTTATTGGACTGCTTTTGTCATTACATGTAAAGCCAGGGGTAGTTTGGTCATGTAAAAGGTTGTGATGTGACACAAGGGGTTAAGGTGCCCCTGTTTCAAACAGGGCTGCCGGAATGGGTTTGTTGCATGTGTGGAAGGGAGAGATTAGGAGAGACGAGCAATGGGAGAGGGAGACGCTGTGAGTGCGAAGTGTGGGTTTGTGTGTGCTCACAGATGAAAGGGAACGGGTGGTGGGGTTGTGACGTGAAGATGGGGAGGGAAGTTAGCAAGGAGAGGTGGTGCAGAGTGTGGCAATGGCAAGAGAGAGGGGTAAGAAGTGGCGAGGTGGGAGGAGTCGCAAGTGTGTGTAAAGGGGGAAGAACCATAAGGGGGGAGAGGGAAGATCCGGGCATCACACTCAGCCGAGGGGGAGAAGGAAAGAGAGGGGCGTCGCACCCCTAGGAGGTAGGAGATGGGGAAGAGAGAGAGACGCAGGCGGAAGAGGGAGGGCTGCCTGGGGAGAGGCTAGGAGAGGGAGCGAGAGGAGAAGATGAAGGAGGGGAAAGGAAAGGTTGTGGCCACTTCTCACGACCAAGATAGTGTGGGCTTCTCACCCATGTCTCTCCCATCTCTTTCTCAGAGATGAGATCGCAAGCTTGGCTTCACACCTTCTGACAGATGATTTCCAAAAATTCTAATCACTTCATTGTTTTCTAAAGAGAGGTTACATAACACATTTATAGACTCCACAAAGAAAATCAAAAGACACTCATTAAACTTCAACTAACACCTAACACCTGAGACTCATTATATCTCTAGTGGGAAGACTAAAAGACACTTAATAAAGACTATCACATGATGTGGATATTCTATTTCTTCTACAAAAGAAAACACACATCTAGGCCCACTAACATGGCCCATTAACACAAAACTCTTAAAATAGCAAATATAGTTTGATAGTTGCCGGTGCAGCTTTGACGATCGACCGTTGCCGCTTGTCGATCCCGTGACAATCCCGTCAAACCCCTCCGCTTGGAGGAGGTTCGACCTCGAACCTCGTAGCTCAGGATCCCGATTTGATGAAACATCCCGATTCCCTAAGCTCTGATACCATTTGATGTGACACAAGGGGTTAAGGTGCCCCTGTTTCAAACAGGGCTGCCGGAATGGGTTTGTTGCATGTGTGGAAGGGAGAGATTAGGAGAGACGAGCAATGGGAGAGGGAGACGCTGTGAGTGCGAAGTGTGGGTTTGTGTGTGCTCACAGATGAAAGGGAACGGGTGGTGGGGTTGTGACGTGAAGATGGGGAGGGAAGTTAGCAAGGAGAGGTGGTGCAGAGTGTGGCAATGGCAAGAGAGAGGGGGAAGAAGTGGCGAGGTGGGAGGAGTCGCAAGTGTGTGTAAAGGGGGAAGAACCGTAAGGGGGGAGAGGGAAGATCCGGGCATCACACCCAGCCGAGGGGGAGAAGGAAAGAGAGGGGCGTCGCACCCCTAGGAGGCAGGAGATGGGGAAGAGAGAGAGACGCAGGCGGGAGAGGGAGGGCTGCCTGGGGAGAGGCTAGGAGAGGGAGCGAGAGGAGAATAAGAAGGAGGGGAAAGGAAAGGTTGGGGCCACTTCTCACGACCAAGATAGTGTGGGCTTCTCACCCACGTCTCTCCCATCTCTTTCTCAGAGATGAGATCGCAAGCTTGGCTTCACACCTTCCGACAGATGATTTCCAAAAATTCTAATCACTTCATTGTTTTCTAAAGAGAGGTTACATAACACATTTATAGACTCCACAAAGAAAATCAAAAGACACTCATTAAACTTCAACTAACACCTAACACCTGAGACTCATTATATCTCTAGTGGGAAGACTAAAAGACACTTAATAAAGACTATCACATGATGTGGATATTCTATTTCTTCTACAAAAGAAAACACACATCTAGGCCCACTAACATGGCCCATTAACACAAAACTCTTAAAATAGCAAAAATAGTTTGATAGTTGCCGGTGCAGCTTTGACGATCGACCGTTGCCGCTTGTCGATCCCGTGACAATCCCGTCAGGTTGGGTCCCTATAAATAGGACCCCAACCCCATTTGAGGAAGCTAATAAAATTGCCATATTTTGAGTTCCAAAATTCAAGTTTCTTTTAATGGAGAGAATCCATTAGATAGGGTGTGAAACCCTGGGTGAGAAGCCCTCCCATTCCCTCTCTCCTTCTCTCTCTCTCTAAGGGGCGAACCCCCTCTCTCTCCTCCCCTCATGGATGCCCCTTTCTTTCACCTCCCCTCTTGACCAAGTCAGCTCCACATTAGCCCTAGCCCTGCCACCTAAGCTGCCACCTCAACCACCTTTTCACTTCCCTAGGTGCATTTATTCCATCCCACCAAATCTCTTTCCCTCCCTAGGAGAATCTTGGCCTTCCCAACACAATCCTCCCTCTCTCCCATACAATCCTCCAGCTCCCAAGATAGGTTTGAATATTTTCCCTCCTCTCTCACCTCCCCCCCCATGCCCTAGGCCGTCCCCAAATAGGAGCCCCTTGGTTCTTGCTGCCCCATTCCCCCTCCCTCCATCCTCCCTTGAGCATCCGCCACCACCCCTCGCTCCATTTCTTGTGCAGAGAACCAGCAGCCCCTCTACTGCGTCCCTCCGTCTTACTACACCTCCAGCTCTGCCCTACCAACCTTCCATACCTCCCCCATATCCCCTCCTACCATTCCACCACCTCCCTTCACCATTTACCACCATCCATACCCCATCCTATGTCTACTCAGAGCTGCACCGGCGGACCAGCACGCGGCTGAGCACCTTGCAGAGAACCAACAGCTTGCAGAGTCGGCCTCGACTTCATCCCGGTGCCCCTGGAAGCACAAAGGGCATCGTTGGAGGCGTCTCCCAGTCCTCTTTGCAATGGTGGTGGTCTCGTCTCAGTCTGAGTTCGTAGCTGCCCAGGAGAGCCGACATTGTCGGACTGCACATCATCCTCCTAACAGTCATCCAGAAGAAAATTACATAGACTCCCACGACCATCTCCCTGATGTTCTTGAAGCAGGGCTCGGGTGAAACCTTCTACTACAAGTCTCCTGCCACCACCAAGAAGCGGCACTCCGTTCGGCGTCTAGAGCTGTGAGTTCCCATTTTTCTCCCCCGGGTGCGCTGGTTTGTTCTCTCTGAAGCTGACTTGACACCCAATCGCTGTTCGGGTCCTCGCCACCTACTCCGACCTTCTCTGGCATCCCCGCCAGTCTTCGTTCTAAGAGGGTTCAACCATAAATCCATCGACTCTAGCCACGCCTGAATCAGAGCTCGGGATCGTCCGTGGCGGCCTCACCTTCCTGCTGCAGTGGTAAAGAAGCTACCAGATACCGAAGGTAGCGACCCTGTTCATGACTCTACCCTGACCATTGCCGTCATTCAGAAATTCTCTCAAAAATTGGACGTCCTCCTGGGCCAACCGATGAGGTTTTGGCACTGGTTTCGTTGCCGACGAGTTCGGGGGAGTCTGCAGCGGCTCCGACACCGACTATCTATCCTCTGTTCCAGAGAGTGGATAGAACTGTCGTCCTCCTTTCAAGTAGTCCCTAGCTCCACTTTCCCCTCCCCGCCTGGCCGGCTTACAGCCCCTCCCTGTGGGCGGTAGTGTTTGGATGTAAATGTGGCTTCCCATCCCCTTTACAACCCCCTTGCATGGGGAGTAGTGGTGTAATTCCCTAAATAGGTTCAAGCTACACCGGCGCTGTGTGTGGGGAACCCACGCTTCCCCGCTCGCCACGTCTCCGAATGGGAATGGTTTCTTCAAACCGGTCGAGTAAGTGCTCTACCCCTTTCTTCCCCCTTGTGCTTGTTTGTTCAATATTAGCTCATAACTCCGCTGGTAGGAAGAGCGAGTGTCCGGTCCCGTGAGCATCATTGCTTCCGAGTGGCCACCGTGGGGAGAGAGTGTGACTCGTGCCCACGGCACCCGATCGGCCCCATTGAATCGGGCCTCCATAACCTTGGGAAGAACCTTGGCCTTGCTGGCCCTCTACCAGTAAGGGCCCAGACCTCACAACCTCGGCTCGGCATCGCCGAGTTACCCCAGGTTTTGGGTGAGTGTTGGGTGAGTGGCCGCCGATATCGGTCCGTTTCTCTTGCAAATTGTGCTTGCAGGTCAAGGTCCAAGGTGCATCGGTCTTGTGGCTATCACCCCCAAGGTGGTGTCACATCAAGTAAATATTTAGGGGAGATGCTGTCAAAATTTTTTAGAAGTAGTGATAAGACATATTGATATGATTTTTTTAATTTGTTGGGTAAATATGGCTAGAATTGATCGTTCATGGATGAATCATGGAGTAGTTGACAGAGTGGTGTCAGAGGAGTTTAAGGATGGAGTTGATAGTTTTATTCAGTTTGTATTGGGGCATCTAACAGCAGTGGACCATCGTGGTAACATCCGATGTCCTTGTTTACTTTGTAAAAATAAGATATTTCTTTAGCTATGGGATGTGCAAGATCATTTATAAAGAAAGGGTTCACGAAAGGTTATATGAATTAGGTGTGTCATGGTGAGGACTTCTGGTCGTATAAGACCGACAATGTTGTAAGCACAAGTACCTATACAGACATTGTAATCGATGCTGCTGGCCCTAATTTTAATGTACAATGGGAACACGTGTACAACGAAGAACCACCAAACAAGACGGCTAAAAGATTTTATCAGTTACTTTGGGATGCTGATGAGCCGCTGTGGGATGGTTGTGAAAATCACACTCGGTTGTCTGCTGTCTCACAGTTGTTGAATTTAAAATCCAAATTTCACCTTAGTGAGAGTTGTTTTCACCGTATGCTCCTCCTTATCAAGAGTATGCTGCCTTTACATGAGAAGCTGCCTGAAAATTTTTACCGTGCAAAGAAGATGGTCAATGAGTTAGGGCTTGGATACCAAAAAATAGATGCATGCCCTAATCACTGTATGCTATATTATGAAGCTAATGTAGATAAAAGATCATGTGATATTTGTCAGCATGATAGATTTAAACCTAAGAGAGAAGACAATTCAAACCAGAAGGATGTGCCTTACAAGTTACTGCAGTACTTCCCTCTCACACCCAGATTACAGCGGATGTATATGTCGTCAAAAACAACTCGACATATGATATGGCACACGGAAAGAGCACGTCGTGCTGATGATATAATGAGTCATCCCGCCGATGGTGAAGCTTGGGCTCATTTCAATCGTACCTATACTGCTTTTGCTCATGAGCCACGGAATGTTAGGCTGGGTTTATGCACAGACAGCTTCCCTTTTGGAGGTTCAATGGCGTCTTACTCATGTTGGCCAGTGTTCGTGTCGTCATACAACCTTCCGCCAGGCTTGTGCATGAAGCGAGAGAACATGTTCTTAACTTTGGTGATTCCAGGTCTAAAAAATCAAGGAAAAAATTTGGACATATATCTCAGGCCACTGATTAATGAGTCGAAAAGATTATGGAATGATAGAGTTGTTACTTATGATGTGTAGAGAAAATAAAATTTTACTATGGAGGCTGCATTGATATGGACAATAAGTGACTTCACTACATATGGAATGCTATCTGGCTGGAGCACACATGGGAGGCTGACATGTCCTTACTGTATGGCTGATATCAAATCATTTGTCCTGAAATATGGTAAGCAATCATGCTGGTTCGATTGTCATCGACGATTTCTACGAATTGAACATCGTTTCCGAATTCAAAAAGACTCATTCATTAAGAACACAGTTGAAATATATGAAGCTTACTTGGAACGGATGTCTGGTCGACAAATGGCAGCATAGGTGCAAAACTTACCAGATATAGTGCAATTGTCGGGTAGTACACGACATCTTTGTGGATTTGGAGAGGATCACAACTGGGTGAAGAAAAGTATCTTATGGGAATGGCCTTACTGGTCAGCCCTTTTGATACGGCACAACTTGGACATCATGCATGTTGAGAAGAATGTCTTTGATAATGTGTTCAACACCATCATGAACATGAAAGCCAAAATAAAGGACAAGGCCAAGGCGCGAGCGGACTTGAAGATACTTTGCAAATGACCAGAGTTAGAATTGTGGCAGGTATGGGGAAAAGTTGTGCAACCTAAAGCAGCTTACGTGTTGAAAGACACACAGATCAATGAACTATGCCAGTGACTGAAGCAATTAAGATTCCCTGATGGATATGTGTCTAACATAGCCCATTGTGTGAATGTCAATGAGGGAAAAATATATGGATTGAAAAGTCATGACTGCCATATGTTCATGGAGAGACTTCTGTCCATTGCATTCTGTGACATATTGCCAAAGCCTATATGGGGAGCATTGACTGAGTTGAGTCACTTTTTTAAGATTCTATGTGCATCAGAACTCAAACTTTGGGACGTGCAAACTATCAAACACAATGTGGTCATGACGGTATGCAAGTTGAAGAAGATATTTACCCCTACATTCTTCGATTCCATGGAGCACCTGATTATCCATTTGCCATACGAGGCCAAAGTTGGAGGACCGGTACAATTTCGATGGATGTATCCATTTGAGAGGTCATCATTATGTATTTATAATTTATTTGACAGTTGTTACATAACTCATTCATTGTCACTGTATGTCATTATCATATGACTTGTTGTCATAGGTGTATGCATGACCTGAAAATGAAGGTTCACAACAAGACTAAAGTATATGGTTCGATTACCGAGGCATATATTATTAAAGAAATTTTAAACTTCTGTTCAATGTACTTCGAACCCGAAATTCAAACTCGCCGCACACGACCTCCACATAATGATGATGGAGGAGAGGTGGGTCCATCCGACCGGTTGTCTATATTTAAGTATCCAGGACGTGCATTCGGATATTGTTCGAATCACATATTAGAGGACGGAGAGTTGTTGGCCACATAAATATATGTTCTCCTGAACTGTGATGAGATTGAACCTTATTTTGAGTGAGTCCTCAACCCGGCAGGTGCTAAAATTTATAAGTTGCTTGACGTTCTTCCTCCCATTTACGGTGATGTTGCATTCATCATTGCAGGCAATTTGATTCAGAATTAATTACTCAATGTCCACGCCTCAATGATATGGAGGTTCAAAAGGAACGAGAGAGATCTTTTGCCAGATGGCTTAAAGGTCAAGTAAGTGCCGAAGTTAAGTTCCACAAAGCTTAAGGTGTATGCCTAAATTTAAAGTAACGTGGTTTATATTCATAGGTTGAAGAAGGTTATGTTACTGATGAAAGAGTCCGGGTGATAAGTTATGGACCTTCGAAGGTCGCGCATGCCTATCAAGAATTTTTTGTGAATGGTTATAGATTTCACACCAGTGATTATGGATGGAATAAGTCTATGATGAATAGCAGCGTATGCGTGAAAGGTAGTACATACAATGAAAATGAACTGGATTACTATGGTATTCTTGAGGAGGTCATAGAATTACAGTATCTCGGACAAGACAACCATATATTCCTTTTAAGTGCCATTGGTTTGATCTTAATTCAGTTCGAAAGGACGCAATATATGGGATTGTCGATGTCAAACATAGATCCAAATTATGTGATGAGTATCACATCTTGTATCATAACTTGCATCTTTTCACAATAAAAGTACAAAGTTGTGCAACATAGGTAGTTAATTCCACTCTCACACATCATTTTAGTCTGCATGCATTTTATCATCATTTCTGAGTAAAAATGACAATGTGAGACTTATTCAAGAAGTTGCACAACTATTTGCAGATGAAAGAGCAGTGATATGTTGATTATTTTTAACTTTTGCAGAACCAGATGAAAAAGGGCGCCCAGCCAATCAGGCGCCTCTTCCAACAGAGCCGAAATTCAAAAAAAAGAAATAAATAAGGAGCCGCCCGTCTGCCAAGTCGTGTATTCAAATAAACGCCCAGTGCGCCAGTCGTCAATTTAGATGCGTAATCGACGCCCGTGAAACCTCCATAACGTCTCCTTGATGTGCTCACTCAATCAATGGGCATTTATGGACCCTCAAACTCTATAAAAGAGGCACCGAGGCCCCTCTTTTCACAACTTTTATCTTAATCTTTCTTTTCCCTCTCTCGTCTATCTGCTTCTCTCTCTCTCTGTCAAAAGTGCATTTCTTTTTCTTCCAACAGACATTTAGCTTAGCTTTTACATGCATTTTTGTTCATCATTTGAAATTGTGTTCTTCATCAAAGTTGTTCATTTTCAAACGCTCTTCAATTTCTTCTTCTTCATCTCCTCCTAATTCTCTCCCATTTTCAAGTTATTCTTGATTTTCCAACCCTCTATTATTCATATTTGAACTGTTCACTCACCTTTTTTAGTTGCACTCGTCCTCCATTTCTCACCAATATCCTCACGTTTGCTACCTCCACTATCTTCATCAACGTTCTTCCCCGTTTCATGCTCTCCAACTTTGTCTTCTACCACATTTCCCAGTTTTTCTCTGTTTTCATGTTATTCTCACTTCTTTCACCCTCTATTTTACCCACTTTTCCCTATCACTATTCACCTCATTTTCTTCTCCATTTTAAATTCATGCATCACATGCCTTAGAGTTCTTTTTTCCACCTCCCATTTACATTCTTCCACACCTTCCTTTGGCGGAGATTCTCCCTTGGTGTCCTCAAGGCGGCGTTCACATCCAAAGCGGGGCGGACTCAAAGGCTCGGCACGGCGTGGACGGCGACGATCTTCCAATCTCGGCTACATTTTCTTCCTCTTTCTTTTACTTTGTTGCAAGTTTTAATTCTTATTTTCTTCCATGGAATTGTACCTTTCATTTTCATAGTAATAAAATTTTACTTTGGTAAATTATGTTCTTATTTTCTCTCTCTATCTCTTCCAAATTTCTCTTCTTAATCCCTATCAAATTCTTTAGTTAAATTTATTTCAATTTCATGCATCTTTACTTTCTTTTAATTTAGACTCACTCAAACTCGGATTTTCTTAAATACAAGTATTTTCCAACTAGTGCTCAATTGAAAATATTTCTTCCTCGTGAGATCGACCTGTATTCTCACTATTTTACTTGAATTTTCAAAGTTACTTAAGTGAGTGAGTGCGGTTATATAAATTTTGAAATTGTGTGTGGCACGACATTTTTAAACGACGAGTATTAGTGGCTATCAATTTTTGACGCCGTTGTTGGGGAGGAAATTATTTTTAATGATTGAAAATTCTTGTGTTTGATGTATATATGTGAATACTAATTTTTTTATTTTTATTTTACAGGAAAAATAAAAAAATTGAAAAAGCATAAAAATCACAAAAATTCAGACTTGAAATTCCCAAGAAATAATCTGTCATAGAAAACGTCGCTGAAAGTCAGAACTATAGTAGAAAACTGGAAATCAGAAAATCTAAGAAAATCATGCATCGCTAAAGGTAAGTAAAAGTAGGAAAAGGTCATGTTTTGAATAATTACAAAAAAATCTGAAAAATTCTTGAAAAATTCATAAAACTTAGAAAACATCAAAAACTTGCTTTTTGACTCTATCTTGTAGTAGATTGGTATATTGTTTCTTATTTTTAGTTAGTAGTTTCCTTTATTCATATCTTATTGAAAAAATCTTGAAAAAAATATATCTCTGAAATTTTTTTTCAGAAAACAAAAAATCATAAAAAATATTTAGTCTTATGCTATCATGTTTTCATTATTGATGCATATTGTTCATGCATTTTAGTTGATTCTCCATTTATTTGTATCATTATCATTTGAAAAAAAAAATCTTTCCTTGTCTATTTCTCCTTCTTAAGGGCATTAGATTTCTTACAGCTCTCTTCGATTTGGAAGGACCCTCCATTGAGCATTCCATCTCTTTGGATTAAAAATTCCATTTCCAAGACTCCCATAAGTCTCCGCACCCGTGGAATCCCTCACGGAAGTCGGGTTGGTTGTATCAAGAAGTACTCCGGAGGTAGATTATCCTTAGAAGGTTTCACATAAAAAAAAGAGTTTTGAAATTTATTGCTATTTTATAAAATTAGTGTCTAAGGCTAGAGATTAAAAGACAAACACCTAAGTGAGATTGTGGTTATTTAATCAGGACCCTACGAAAGTAGGGGGAGCCTCCCACAACTCCACCTCTTACCTGGCCAATTGACCAATTTTGTAGTGAGTACCAATCCCTCTTTTCATAAAAAGTCTAAAAAAAAAATCATCATCATTCTTGTACTCATAGTTAATCATTCATTGCATTTGCATGTTGTAGTTGACTTATTGCATTATTTTCAAAACCCAAAAGAAAAAAATCATCATTTGTTCATAAATCATTCACATAGGAATTAAATTCATTGCATTACATTTTTTTCACTCTACAAACAAACAAAAAAAAATCCAACAAAACTTCTTTCTTTGGGCCCTTTGAATTTGCATGCAAGGTAGGAGATCCCTACATCCACATTTGATAGGACCCTTTGAAAACATAGAGAGGTTAGTGCATTTTAGAGATCATCCTCAACCTAACCTCATTGCTGATCAAAATCAAAACAAAGCTCCCAAACAAATGAAGGACTATTTCATGCCAAACCAATACCAACTGTCCTTATATGTCCAAGCACCTCAGAACCAGACGGTTCAATATGAAATTAAGTTAAGTACCATCCAAATGCTACCATCTTTCTATGGAAATCCCAATGAAGACCCATACAAACATCTTGATGAGTTCCTTCAGATCTGTTCCACTGTTAAAATTCAGAACTTCTCAGATGATGCCCTTAGGCTTACTCTCTTCCCATTCTCCATTAAGGATAAAGTCAAATATTGGTTATGGGCCTTGGGTAGGACAGTTGACACTTGGGGAGAGATGCAAATAGAATTTTTGAAGAAATTCTACGCCATAGGGCAAACCAATAAAATGAGAAAAGCCATAACTAGATTTACTCAAAATCCTGGAGAACAGATACATGAGACATAGGATAGATTGAAAGATCTATTAAGAAAATATCCCCATCATGGTCTCTCAAGATGGCAAATTGTTCAAGCATTTATGAGGGATTGACGGAGAACTATAGACAGATGGTGGATGCTTCATGTGGGGGAGAGTTTATGAGTAGAAGCGAGGATGAGGCTTACAATCTATTTAAAATACTTAGTGAAAATTCTATTAGTCATGCCTCACTTACTTCATATGAAAGAATGATTGGGCCAACTAAGAGGGCCGGGCTTTATGAAATCAAGAATCAAGGGGAGTTTGAGAATAAGATGGACATCAACGCCATAACTCAGAAATTGAATAAAATGGATTTGTTGGCCCAGAAGATAGAGAAGGTTGATATGGTAGCTCAGAAGCTAGACCAGTTGTTAGCTATGAATAGGCTGGAACCTTCCTTACCTTCTGCTCCTCAATCTCAACAAATCTCAACCCCCACTTATGAAGAAATTTGTGCTTTATGTTCTAGCCCCATCCATTCTATGATTGAGTGTCCCACAGCAGCCCAACTTCCCCAGTTTATGCAAGAACAAATCTTTGCTGCTCAAGGTGTCTCCAAGCCCACATATGACCCTTACTCAAACACCTACAATCCAGGCTGGAGAAATCACCCAAATTTTTCTTGAAAATCCAATCAAGGCCCATCCACCCAATCTCATCCCTCACACCATTCAAATCAAAAATAATCTTTTCCAATGCCAAGTCAATCCAATCCAAATCACTCTTATTCGTCTCCTTTTCTCCATCAACAATTTTAGCAACCTCTTTTCCATCAAGCTCAGGCCCTGTACCCTCAAGCTCAAAGTTCTCAGGGCCAATTTTAGCAATTTCCTTCACATCGCTCCCATCAACCTCAATATCAGCCACCTCCCAGTTAGTCCCATTTTGATGACAAATTCGAGCAACTCCAACAACTCATCCTTACTCAAGCACAATCCATTTCTAAGTTGGAGAACCAAATAGGGCAACTAGCAGCAAATAGCATGAGGAGAGCGGTAGGCCACCTCCCTAGCCAACCGATAGACAACCCCTGCAATCAACAACCTCCGGGCTTCCCTCAAAGAGCTCCCATTCTTCCTCAACCCAATCAACCTTAGCCGCCCCCTCCTGTAGGTCCTCAATTTGAGAATGCTAAAGTCATCTCTACCCTTAGGAGTGGGAAAATTCTAAATGATCCTTATCAGGCTAGGGATGTGGGTAGTAGTTCAGGCCAAGACACCCACGAGGAGAGTGATAGTGAAGATGAGGAGTCGATAATTATGCAAGAGAATAAGAACCTGGAGGGGGGAAAACAAGCTAGATAAAGGAAAAGTAAAGGTTGATGAAGGACCACGAGAGTATGTGCCTAAGATCCCTTTCCTAGATGCTTTGAAGTCAAAAGCTCAAAGAAAAACACCGATCCAACAAGAAGAGCTAATGGAGCTGTTTAAGCAAGTAAACATCAACATTCCTCTCTTAGATGCGATCAAGCATGTGCCGGCATACGCAAAGTTTTTGAAGGAGCTGTGCACACCAAAAAGGGAACCAAAGGCAATAACATAAAAAATCTGCTTGTCCGAGGATGTCAGTGCTGTTGTTATGAACCATTTTCCTAAAAAGCTGAAGGACCCCGAAGCCCCACGAATTTCATGTGATAGAGCATTGCTGGACCTTGGAGCCAGTGTGAATTTATTGCCCACCTTTATTTATGTACAATTTGATCTAGGGGAGTTGAAGCCCACGTCTATAATCCTTCAACGAGTGGATCATTTTGTGAACGCTCTGAGGGGCCTGTTGGAAGATGTGATTGTGAAAGTTCATGAATGTTACTTCCCGGTGGATTTTCTTACTCTAGATATGGCCTCATCCCAGGAACTCAAGCACACACCTATCATTTTGGGACGACCATTTTTAGCTACGGCAAAGTCCAATATAAATTGTGCCATGGGACTGATGGATATTTCATTTGAAAGAAAGAAGGTTTCTCTGAACATGTTTAGGGCATTTCAATACCCGAACCATGAGGTGGAGTGTAATGTTATCGATATTTTTGAGGAATTAATTGAAGAAAGTCTGAAAGTGAATGAAGAGGGTAGCATGCTCGAAGATTCTCCTCTTTCTTGTGCACCATATTCTAGAATTGAGCCACTACCTCCATTGCATGCTGAGCCTATTCTACCATCCTTGGATCGGCCACCTGTTCTTAAATTGAAACCTCTACCAGATTCTTTAAAGTATGCCTGTCTAGGCCCCGACCAAACCCTGCCCACAATCATTGCTTCCAATCTCACCCCTGCTCAGGAATCTTAGCTTCTAGAAGTCCTTAAAGAGCACAGAGGGGCAATAGGTTGGTCTGTGGTAGACTTGAAAGGTATTAGTCCAGACGTGTGCATGCACTACATTTATTTGGAAGACAATGCCAAACCAAGCAGAGAAATGTAGCGTCGGCTGAATCCTAGTATGAAGGAGGTGGTTAGGAAAGAAGTTGTTAAGTGGTTGGATGCCGGGATCATTTATCCCATTTCTGACAGTAAGTGGGTCAGCCCAACCTAGGTAGTACCCAAAAAGTCGGGGCTGACAGTCATAACAAATGAAAAAGGAGAGGAAGTGCCCACACGACTACAAACGGGGTAGAGAGTTTGTATTGATTACAGAAAATTGAATTTAGTCACAAAGAAAGATCATTTCCCACTCCCGTTCATCGATCAAATCTTGGGAAGATTGGCTGGGCAGAAATATTACTGCTTCTTGGATGGTTACTCTGGATACAATCAAATTGCTATTTTTCTGGAGGATCAGGAAAAGACTATTTTAACGTGCCCCTACGGCACATCTGCTTTCAGAAGGATGCCATTTGGACTCTGCAATGCCCCCGCCACCTTTCAACGATGCATGATGTCCATATTTTTAGAAATGGTGGGGGAATGTTTGGAAGTTTTTATGGACGACTTCTCAGTGTTTGGATCTTCATTTGAGGATTGTTTGAAAAATCTGACTCAAGTTTTGAAGAGGTGCATTGACTCCAATCTTGTGCTAAGTTGGGAGAAGAGTCACTTCATGGTGAGAGAAGGAATAGTCTTAGGCCATGTAGTCTCAAAAAGGGGAATAGAGGTTGACAAAGCCAAGATTGACTTGATTTCCAATCTTCCTCCCCCTTCATCTATTAAACAAATCCAATCATTTCTTGGTCATGCAGGTTTCTACAGAAGATTCATACAAAACTTCTCCACCATTGCTCGTCCACTTACTCAATTGCTAGCCAAGGACACTCCCTTTCATTTTGATGAGTCTTATCTACAGGCGTTCAGATCTTTGAAAGCGGCCCTTACCCAAGCTCCTATTCTTCAATCTCCTGACTGGTCGCTTCCCTTTGAGATAATGTGTGATGCCTCAGATTATGCTATTGGAGCGGTCCTAGGACAAAGAATTGAAAATAAGCCCGTGGTGATCTACTATGCGAGCCGCACCCTCGCTGATGCACAGCTGAACTACACCACCACAGAGAAAGAACTGTTAGCTGTTGTGTTTGCCCTGGAAAAATTTCAATCATATCTGTTAGGGGCAAAAGTCATTGTCTATTCCGATCACTCAGCATTAAACTTTTTGATGTCTAAGAAAAATGCCAAACCCCGTCTCATTCGGTGGATTTTGTTGTTACAAGAGTTTGATTTAGAAATAAGAGATAAGAAGGGGTTGGAGAATGTTGTTGCTGATCACTTGTCAAGAATTGTCATACCTAAAAGTGCCCCAATGTCTGATTCTTTTCCTAATGAGCAAATTCTTTTCATCTCTCACACAACAACCCCTTGGTTTGCTCACATAGTAAACTACCTGGCGGTAGGTCAGATTCCAGGAGGGTCGTCTAAGTAGGAGAAGGATCGATTCTTTTCAAAGGTAAGGTACTATTTTTGGGAGGACCCGGAGCTGTTTCACATGGGTCCTGATCAGATCATTAGAAGATGTGTCCTCGAGGAAGAACAACAATCTATGCTAAATTTCTGTCATAATTCTGCTTGTTGGAGACATTTTTCAAGAAAGAAGACTGCGGCAAAAGTTTTACAAAGTGGATTTTATTGGCCCACTTTATTCAATGATGCTTATGAATGTTCTAAAACTTATCTGAGGTGTCAAGCCGTGGGCAACATTTCAAGGAAAAACATGATGCCGTTAAGTCCCATTTTAACAGTAGAAATCTTCGATGTTTGGGGAATTGACTCTATGGGACCGTTTTCACCATCTTTTGGAAATGAATACATCTTGGTGGCGGTCGATTACGTCTCAAAATGGATTGAAGCTATAGCCACAAGGACGAATGACCACAGCGTTGTAATGAAATTTGTTAAGAAAAACATCTTTTCCAGATTTGGGTGTCCAAAGGCTATTATCAGTGATGGGGGTTCTCACTTCACTCATTCCCAGTTCCAAACTTTGCTTCAAAAATATGGAATCACTCACAAGTACACAACCCCTTATCATCCCCAAACCTGTGGCTAGGTAAAAGTTTCCAATAAGGAGATCAAAAATATCCTGCACAAAATAGTTCGACCGGATAGGAAAGACTGGTTCGAGAGACTAGATGATGCACTTTGGGCCTACGGAACTGCATTCAAAACTCCAATTGGCATGTCACCCTACCGTCCCATTTTTGGAAAAGCCTGCCACTTACCTGTAGAACTAGAACATAGAGCATATTGGGCCATCAAGCAAGTTGACTCCAATCTCACTCAAGCTGGATCCCAAAGAGCACTACAGATGAATGAACTGGAAGAACTGTGCAATGAGGCCTATGAACATTCTAAAATCTACAAAGCCAAGATGAAAGCTTTTCATGATAAACATATTCAAAGGAAAACTTTCCAACCAAATCAAAAAGTTTAGCTTTTTAATTCTAGGTTGCGCGTGTTCCCCGGAAAGTTAACGTCCAGATGGGACGGACCGTTTGTGGTCATTAAGGCTTTTGACCATGGTGCTATAAAAATTCTGAATCCTAATAATGGTCACAATTTCACTGTCAACGGTCAACGATTGAAGCCCTATTTAGAAAATGAGCAGCTGCAAAAAGAATCCATTATTTTGAGTGATGTGGAATAGATCTTTGAGAACTTTCATGCGTCCGGTTGAAGACGTTAAACTTAACGCTTCTGGGAGACAACCCAATGGTTTTTATTATTTGATGCTTCTATTTTAGTGTTTTGTAGTAGAGAGGTCAGGACGAAGACAATGTCACCATCATTTTTGAAGAGCTTCTCGCCCCGCACATCAGGTTGTTTCTCTCCTACTCAGATGCATTTCTTTACTTTTATATGACATTGAGGACAATGCCATTCAAGTGGGGGGGAGAAAATTTTTCATGATGCATATAGTACAACATGATAAGAATTTTTGATGAAATCCCCAATTGAGTTCTCTTGATTTATGCTTTCATTGAAGGCAATTCTGGAATAGAAGAGGCCAGGGAAAAGGATGATGGAAAATTAGACAACCTAGCCACAGAAAACTGATATAAGAATATCTTTAAAGTTCATGTGCACCTTAGAAAAATGAAATTCACTCTGCACGCTAATGAAACAAATAGGACAAGCCTTCTGTTATTTTTTTTGTATTGTGTCTGATGCTCTGCACTTCTCATGAAAGAGATCTTGTCAAGCTTTCTGCCAAGTTATCTATCAATAAGTGCAAAAGCACATTGAAAAAAATGATGAAAATACCATGAAAAATATTCATAATCTTAGTAACCGGGCCTACTTCACCTAAGACGTGTTGAGGTTCGCGTCAAACGGAAAATGGAACCTTGATCTGTGTAACAGGGCATGCTTCTCCTAAGGCAAGAGTTGAGGTTGGTGTTAAACAGTGAAGAGTAGTGCAACATCATGTGTAAGGAAAATATATAAGATCCCAAGGGGACAATAAAATAAGGCAGACTAAAAGCTGGTGTGCTCAGTACTTCGAGTTAGGAGGTGCAGGGTGGAAAGACACATGCTTGAAATCGCAAATGAGGGATGCAATTGTCTTTACTGTGGATTTAGTCTTACACATGTACAAGTGCTATTAGACTTTCAGATACATTCTTAAAATCATGACCTAAGGCTAGTGCATATTAATACTTCCGGATTCCTAATCCTTGGCTAATTCTACGAAAGAAAAGTTGAAGATAGAAGTATGAATTTTGAAAACTCTTGTTGGTCCTAAATTTTAATTATTTGCATTGCTAAGGGACTAGCAATGAGTAAGTTAGGGGGGTGTGATGAGTATCACATCTTGTATCATAACTTGCATCACATACATCATCTTTTTGCAATAAAAGTACAAAATTGTGCAACATAGGTAGTTAATTCCACTCTCACAAATCATTTGAGTCTGCATACATTTTATCATCATTTCTGAGTAAAAATGACAATGTGAGACTTATTCAAAAAGTTGCACAACTATTTTCAGATGAAAGAGCAGTGATATGTTGATTTTTTTTAACTTTTACAGAACCAGATGAAAAACGGCGCCCAACCCATCAAGCGCCTCTTCTAGAAGATCCGAAATTCAAAAAATGGAAATAAATAAGGAGGCGCCCATCTGCCTAGACGTGCATTCAAATAAACGTCCAGTGCGCCAGTCGTCAATTCAGATGCGTAACCGACGCCCGTGAAACCTCCATAACGTCTCCTTGATGTGCTCACTCGATCAATGGGCATTTATGGGCCCTCAAACTCTATAAAAGAGGCACCGAGGCCCCTCTTTTCACAACTTTTATCTTAATCTTTCTTTTCCCTCTCTCGTCTATCTGCTTCTCTCTCTCTCTGTCAAAAGTGCATTTCTTTTTGTTCCAACAATCATTTAGCTTAGCTTTTACATGCATTTCTGTTCATCATTTGAAATTGTGTTCTTCATCAAAGTTTATCATTTTCAAATGCTCTTCAATTTCTCATTCTTCATTTCTCCTACTTCTCTCCCATTATTAAGTTATTCTCGATTTTCCAACCCTCTATTCTTATATTTTTACTGTTCACTCACCTTTTTCAGTCGCATTCTTCCTCCATTTTTCACCAACCTCCTCACGTTTTCTGTCTCCACTGTCTTCATCAAAGTTTTTCCCCTTTTCATGCTCTCCAACTTTGTCTTCTACCACATTTCTCAATTATTTTCCATTTTTAAGTTATTTGCACATATTTCACCCTTTATTTTACTCACTTTTCCCTTTCAATATCCACCTCATTTTCTTCTCCATTTTAAATTCATGCATCACATGCCTTAGAGTTCTTCTTTCCACCTCCCATTTACATTCTTCCACACCTCCCTTTGGCGGAGATTCTTCCTCGGTGTCCTGAAGGTGGCGTTCACATTCAAAGCGGGACGGACTCAAAGGCTCGGCACGGCGTGAACAGCGATGATCTTCCAACCCCGGCTATATTTTCTTCCTCTTTCTTTTACTTTGTTGCAAGTTGTAATTCTTATTTTCTTCCATGGAATTGTACCTTTCATTTTCATAGTAATAAAATTTCATTTTGGTAAATTATGTTCTTATTTTCTCTCTCTATCTCTTCCAAATTTCTCTTCTTAATCACTCTCAAATTCTTTAGTTAGATTTATTTTAATTCCATGCATCTTTACTTTCTTTTAATTTAGGCTCACTCAAACTCCGATTTTCTCAAATACACGTGTTTTCCAACTAGTGCTCAATTGAAAATATTTCTTCCTCGTGAGATCGACCCGTATTCTCATTACTTTATTTGAATTTTCAAAGCTACTTAAGTGAGTGAGTTTGGTTATATAATTTTTAAATTTGTGTGTGGCACGACATTTTTAAACGACGAGTGTTAGTGGCTATCAAATACCTATGAGCCATTCAATTTTACCGCACAAGCCCAATAAGTGTATTATTCAAGTTATTCATCATCCAAGAATAAAGATTGGTGGGCAATTGTAAAACCAAGGCTTGTGCATAATGATGAGTTAGATCTGATTGAAGCTGCCTCAGAGGATTCTAGTGCCGAATTTTTTCAATCAGACGAGGGTGACACTGCAGAGTTGGTTGCTTCTAATCTTCATCTGATCGAATCTGTCGAACCACTTCGGTTGTCTATAGAGGACGATGTGGAAGAAGTCGATTCAACTGAGCTAAATAAAACAATTGTTGGGCAGAAGGCGTCCTCTGAGGAGGAAGAGTATGAATCTATTGAGAATGAGGAAGATGATGAAGATGACAATGAGTTTGATATATCTTTAGCATTTGAAGATGAAATAGATATTGATTGAATATTTTGTAAGAAATTTAACATATATACACTTCTTATCATTATTACTTACCACCTCTCCTAGTAATTAGGTGTGGACTAATATGCACTACTTTAATTGTTGTCAATAATTAGATGGTTTGAGGTCGTACCGGGACTTCGAGGAGAGTTGGTTCCGGGAGGGGTTCTACTGGTATGTTTATTTAAATTCTTAGATAAATGAGTAGTGAATATGCACTTTATTTTGCTCATGATAGTTTATGTCTCTGCACCTGGTACATAGAGTACACCACCTCCGCCACCTGCCGCGAGTATGTTTATTTAAATTCTCAGATAAATGTGTAGTGAATAAGCACTTTGTTTTGCTCATGATATTTTTTGTCTCCACACCAGGTACACATAGTGCACCACCCCCACCAACTACTGTCGGTATGTTTATTTAAATTCTTAGATAAATGAGTAGTGAATATGCACTTTATTTTGCTCATGATATTTTATGTCTCCGCACCAGCTACACAGAGTGCACCGCCCCCACCAACTACTGCGACTATGCTTATTTAAATTCTTACATAAATGAGTAGTGAATATGCACTTTATTTTGCTTACGATTTTTTATGTCTCCACACCAGGTACACAGAGTGAACTGCCCCCACCAACTGCTGCTGGTATGTTTGTTTAAATTCTTAGTGTTGTGTCCTTGTGTTTTGATGCTGTCAAAACCATGAGTCATGTGTTGGAAATCTGGTTTTGACAATGACAACTTATGAATCATGTTCAGACTGCTGTGTTTGTCTAGTTTGCCTTGTAGTACCTTAGATTGTCGCAATACATGTTCAAATTATAGTTGCGTCGATGCAACTCTGTTTCTGATCCTCAGCATAGTCCTTGCATGTATTCATCTAGTCGGTGCAACTCTTGCTGTTGCACACACACACGACCAAGTCGCTCGTGTTCATCAGGTGAGTCGGTGCTATCCCACTTCTGCGTATAAGGTCAGTGCATTTCAATCATATTAGTTCGGTGCATATATGTTTAAGACACACTCAGGGTCGGTGCATGTGTGTATATGCCTAAGACATTCGCAAGGTATGTGCAATATAGGTTTGTGTAGTATGTGCAAGTCTAGTGCATAGAGTGAAGTCTGTGCATTTCTTATGCCTTGCACGCATGCTGTCGATATAGTCGTTGCATCTTGCACATACTCAGTCCGCGCAACACTTGATGTGTGCACAGCTTGACTCCGTGCATACGAGATCTTATACTGAGTGAGTCGGTGCATACTATGTTTATTGTTTTATCAACTTCGTGCAATCTCATTATTTCTTGACCCATGTTCAATTGTCATAAGGCTGACTTCGAGCTAAGTATGGTTGTCAGGATGCTAGCTCGACGATACTAAAGCTGGCACGTGTCTTCTGAAGACTCAGATCAAGACTGAAATCTGAGCGGGAAAGTTGGTTGCTCCACAAGCTTTTCTTCTGCTAGACTTTATATATATATATATATATATATATAGGGAGCATGCTTCGAAAGAAAAAAAGGGGATTTGCTGAAGAATCTGAAGCAGGGGGATCGAGCACCTGAAAAGAAAGAAGAGAGGAAAAGTGAGAGACAAGGCGAAGGGAGGCAAGAGCAGAACTCTGAAGATCAGTTTTTCTGTTGTGTTCTCTGGATCAAGTCTGAGACACTTGGCTCCTGTGTGAGCAGTTTATTCCAGATTTATCGACAGCCTTTCTGTTGCTGTGTTTGGCCCTTTTATCTTTTCTTTTATCCAAGCTGTGTGTCAGCAGAGCAAGCTGTGAAGCTCAGCGGTTTGCAGAGGAGGATTCCTCTGGACGGGTTAAGCTGTAAGCCCCAGCGGTTGCAGAGGTGTGGTATCCTCTGGTCGGCTAAGCTATAACGCCCAGCGGGTCAAGCTGTGAGTCAGCGGTTGGCGAAGCTATAATGCCCAGCTGTTCAAGCTGTTCGTCAGCGGATGTAGGCAAGCTGTGAGGGCCAGCCGTTAAGTTGTGTATCAGCAGAAGCCACACTCTAGTTGGAGTGTGGGGTGGACGTAGGTCTGCGGGTTGTAGACTGAACCACCTTAAAAATCCTTGTCTACTGTGTGAATTGCTCTGTTAGGTGTTCAACGCTAGATGCATGCTTAGGATTTCAATTCAAATTCTTATCGGTTGACTCATCTTGAGAGCACAAATGCTCTGCCTTCGCTGGAAGTGCAGGTTAAGTGTTCATCTGTATGCATCAATAGAGTATTTCGTTGTTTAGTCAAGTCTTGCATCTTTTCAGGGAGTTCTGTTCCGGTGTGTTTTTGTCTAAGGTTGTAAAATTGGTTGAGATTTTCACTGAGGGATTCATTCACCCCCCTCTGAATCCATCGCACCAGCTCTAACAGTTGGTATCAGAGCAGGTGTCTGCACAGAGGGTCCAGTGACCTACAGATCCGATCTGTAATTAGATTTGGTGCGATCTGAGTGATCCGTCTGCTTGCGTTAATTGATCTAATCTTTATTTAGATTTCTGATCTTGTCTAAGCATGAAATCCATAATCGATCTTCTGAGGTTTGAAGGTGTAGAGTTTTACAAGTGGTTTAATCAACTTAGAGAGTATGTGATGCAGGTTAATCCAGATCTATGGATAATCATTGCACACAGCTCTTATGATGTTCCAAAGGACAATTCCTTATGGAAAATCTCTGACCACTTGAAATATGCAAGGAATCAGAAGGCCCTGGACCTAACTCTAAGGGCTATAAACACTGACAAGTTTCAATGTGTGCTTGAGTGTTGCAGTGCATCAGAAGCTGTTAATATGGTTGCAGCTATCAAATGTCAAGATGCGGTAAAGTGTCTCATGGCAGTAGACGAAGACAAGGATTATATGGAGGAAACTTCGTCATAGGTAAATTCTGATATTGGCAATTTCTCTCTCGAAAATTTGATTATGTTGAATGAGCATCTAATTGAGAAGTACGATAAAATTAAATATGAGAAAAAGAAACTAAGAAAAGAAATGTTGCATGAAATTAGAAGTATGAAGGTGGAAAATGAAAACCTAAAGTCTGAAAATGAGAGTTTAAAAACCAGACTCATCAAAGAAAATGATTCTTGCAATGAATGTGCTATTCTCAGAGATCTGATTAATGATATAGATTATGATGACAATGTGCAAAAAGAATTAGTCAAATCTCTGAAAGAAGAAAATATATTATTATTGGAAAAGAAAATTGAGGTTGAAGAAAGTGAAGAAAAACTGGTTGAAGAAAATGAAAACTTGAAAAAACTCAATGACAGTTTGCATAACCAAATTATTTCATGTGAAGAGGACATTGTGGTACTGCAAACTGAAATCGAAGATCTAAAGAATTCCCTGTCAAAGTTTGTTAAGGGAAAAGACAATTTGAATAAGCTGCTTGGAGCTAAAGTGAATGTTCAGAAAGAGGGACTGGGTTACAGTCCAGTAATAAAGAAGGTTGATGGAAATAAATTGAAAACTATTTTTTTTAGAAGTTCAGAATAAGAAAAACCTTCCACCTCATCCCCATTTCAGTTCACGGCAAAGAGAAGTGAAGAGCAGAGTAAAAATTTAGAAAAATAAAAGAAAACTTAGAAAAAGAAAACAAAACAGAATACGAATTTGTATGCTGAAACTTCTCAGGCCAAACTGCCTTCTGTCAAAAGAAAGAATGTGAAATGTTTTTACTGTGGTAAATTCAGCCATGAGATGCATGATTGTTTTGTCATGAGAAAAGATGAAAAGAAACCTACTTATGTTCAATATAGTAGAATAAAGTGTTGGCAAGGGGAATTAGATGACCTTGTTGCTATTAATTCTGTTATTTTATGCATCTTATCGTGAGTATTAAATCTATGTGCATGTATATCAAAATTTCTATTATGTACATGAGCATTCTATTTTCTGAAAAGAAACTATTTTCTGTCATAATGCAGGTCATCTCATGCATGAATGCAAATCAATGGAATTAGATGACCTTGTTGCTATTAATTCACAGAAATATCATGCTAGAAATCATGTTTTTAGGAGAAACAATGTGAATTGCTTCTGCTGTGGGAAGTTAGGACACATCTATGCACAGTGCTGGCATGCACAGGGAGGCAAATGCACTGCTAAATTTGTTAAATTCCTATCCAACAGAATAATTTTAGGAATAAAATTGATCTCATGAAAAAGACGTTTACTTGTTTCAATTATGGAAAACCTGGCCACAAAGCCTCTGAGTGCTGGGTGGCAGGTTTCAGAAAATAGAATGCTCATGTACATAATAGAAATTTTGATATACATGCACATAGATTTAATACTCACGATAAGATGCATAAAAGGAACTTGAATTCTGTTATTTTTCATTACCATGGTAAATCTGGACATCCCATGTCCAATTGCAAGTTGATGGGCTATGTTGACAGTGTTGCTGGCAAAAGGTCAAGAACACCTGTTGAGGGTAATACATGATCCAAGGTTTCTTGGATTCTTGCTGGATCAAAATAGCCCTTTATTTTGCAAGTATGCCTCGGAGGAAATAAGGGGAAATTAAGCCGAGGCACCAGAACATGAAAAACCCCATTTTCTGCATTTCTCAGGTTAGTTGTCTAAACTTCTTAAATTCTGGTTTTATATTAGTATCTTCATGAGTTATCATGATACATGTTTGCATTCTATGTGATACTCCACAGTGTCATGGCTGATATCATCATATTGTTTGTGCATCACCTCACTGAAATTGGATGAGCAAATGATTCTTATGGAATGTTACATGAATAATTGAAATAAATCAATGATGGATGATGTCATGTTCATAATTAGATAAGTAGGTCTGCACGACCCTGTGGTATATACAATAGCATGTTGGAAGAAGGGCAGGTGTTTTCTATCTGAAAATCCATGCTATGCGTAGTGGCTTGCCTTCGCCAGGTACCAGAGGTCAAATTGCATTTAGAATCTTCCATGCTCTACTAAAATGTCACAATGTCTGTGCAAGTTTTGCTAGTTCATGCATGTAAGTCGGTGCACTTATCAACTGAATTCATATAAACTCGGTGCATCCTCTGCCTCGAGCAAGATGAGGTCGGTGCAAGTTATGTGTGTCATGTCATAAAAAGGCCTGTGCATGGTTCTGTAGATTGCATATAATGTTGATACACATCTGTGTGAATTAAGAGAATCAGATAGTGTCTTTCTCTGACATCTCGTCACATGTTGAGGGGGAGCTGTGCCATTCTGAGATAGAATACTTGCTTTGGTTAGTGATTCATTGCTGGTTGGGGCAGTTGGCCTCATGTGTCTGATGATTTGTAAGGTTCTGCTCTTGTGATATCGACCGTGGAGTCAGCTTGAATCTGGTCTAATATGAGAAGTCAAATGGTTGAGTTTTAAGCTTTTGGACTCACTTACTTCTCAGAAGGCTGAATACCTGATGGCCAATGGAGATGAGTGGTTATTTGTTGATGGTCATTCTGGGTATGCCTATGGATCTGTGCAAACTAGCCTTCAGTCTCTATTCTGATAGTGAGAGGTCTTCATCTATATCACTTTGTTCTGTGTTCTATGTCATTTTCCTCATCTATCTTCAAGAGTTCATAAAATGTGATAATCAGGGGGAGTTAAAATCTGATATACTATTACCTTTTCTAATCCTTAGTACTTAACTACTAAAAACACCTCTAACTGAGAACGAAATTGTTGATCTTAACTAGACCGTGAATTTCTGCTTATGGATATTATATCCTAGCTTAAAGTTTCCACAAGTGTCTCTGAATGAAGATTCAATGGTCATAAAACAATCTGAAATGAAACATCTCAAAAGATTGCTTAAAATTTTGAACATCATGAGTAATTTGTCAACCTGACGAAGAATCCAAAGGTTATGTGGTTCTTAAACTTGTTCTAAGACAATTCTGTTGACAGACCAGAGAATACGCCATCAAAGGAAAATAAGTAAATAAAATTGTTTGTTAAAAGGAGGCAGAGCAATGGCACATTATTTGTGAAACTAACCACCTGATTCAAATAAATTTAGAGGTTATGTCATGATGATAAGTGCTATCTCCGTTCAAAATCTCCATTCAAAATTTTGAAGTAGTAAGGTAAAGCTACACTCAGTAACCAGGGATTCCGGTGTCTAATCAACATGCTTCCTTGAGTAAAAAGGTGTAGTATTACCAGAATGCTCAATCCTTAATAAAAGTTTAATATTCATATGGTTGACTCTGGTGTGGCTTTAAGAAAAATTAAAACTGATTTAAGCTCTATATAAAAACTGGATTTCTCCTCAGGGCTGGCAAATGAAAATGTTTAGTAAGAATTAAAAGCATATCTTATTGAGCATAATCATGGATGAAATTGTTTTATTCTCATTGATTTCTCTTCAAAAGATATTTTGTGAAGACTTCATGTTATTCGATATAGTCCCATACGTTGAAAATCACGAAAAGAGACGAAAGGCATTTTTTCGAAAAGTAAAGGGTGTTTTGGGTATTATATGTTGAGGTCGATAAAGTAGATAGTATATTAGATAATCTTCTCAAACCCTATTTACCGCCACTGTCTAACACACTGTTTTCCCCTCAAAACTCTCTTCGACTCTTGGGATTCCTGTATCTCACCTCTGTGCAGAACACGACCGTGGTTTCTCAAGCCACCTCTCTCACCATCCTTTGCTGTCTTTCTCTCTATCTTTTATCTTGCACTTTTTTATCTTCCACCTGTTAATCTTCCACCATGTCCTCTCCGTCGGCCACTAGTGAGAGGATGAAGAAAATCACGGAAGAGCAGCAACCCGCATCTCCTCAAGTTTTGGAGACCAGTGTGATCAAAGCCTATAAGCGAAGATCAAAGGAAACACATGCAGCGGGGATGGCATTAGAATCGGTTCAGAAGAAGTCGGGCATGGGGAAAAGAAAGGAAACAGAAGTACAATTAGTAGAAGATCAAGAGTCAGTGAAAGCTGCGGTGCCACCACTAAAAGAAAAGAAGCTGAAGACAGCACAAGGTCAAAGTAAGAGAAAGGTACACGAGGAAGAAGATATCACAGTTGAAACTTCAAGATATGCAGAAATAACATTGGAGGCCGGCAAGATAGTCTTCCCACGGTACGTAGACTTTCATGACCAGAAAATGCTTGAGAAATTTCCTGAGATGATTGAAATTTTTAAGGCTCAGAAATGGTTAAAATTTTTGGGTAAGCATAGGATATACTATCCTAGACTCGTAGCAAAGTTCTACCAGAATCTGAAATATGATTTGGATCAAGTAATACTGGTTTCTAAAGTCAAGGGGCACAAGATTGAAGTCTCTAAACACCTTCTACATACTGTATTTAGAATACCAGAAGAAGGAGTAGCTGAAAAAGGGTTTGCATGTGATCTCCATGAGGTATACTCTTGCATCACAGATGAGACTAAAAATCTCCTAGACAAAAATCAGGTAAAATTGGGTCAGTTTATAACTTCTCTCCTCTCAAGAGATTGCTACATCATATTCTAACTACCATGATCACTCCTCAAGTTGGAGGGAGAGGAAGACTGACCAATACTCGAAGATTTGTTTTATATTGTCTGCTGAAGAAAATCAGAGTGGGCTTGCTTGAAATAATCATTCAGATAATGAGATCCGGCAAAGAGTCTAGGAGACATTTGCCCTATGCAGCTCACCTAACTACTGTCTTTAAGAAGGCTAACATAGCTTTAGAAGATGAACCTTCGAAAGATATTCCAAAGTTCAATGTTTACAACATGGACTTCATTGATACTTACATGAGATTGGATGAGACTAACTCAGAGAGTCCTTCTGATGAAATTCAAAGAAAAGAGAAATCAGTAAAGCATGCTCCGTTGAAGAAAAACATGAAAGTTCAAGTAAAAAATGTGTCAGAACAGCCTCCCCAGATTCCTCAAGATGAAATTCCTTCTATATTAGCTGAACAAAGTCATCATTCTGCTGTTGAACCTATTGAAAAGAATCTCATTGATCTACAATGAGAGTAAGAAGTCCATGAACTGAACCTGACTGATACTCAAATTGTGGAGCAGCTGGATCAGAATATCAGTCAGCTTTTTGATAAATTCGGAATACAATCTGGACAGGAACAGCAAGTTGCTCAGCAAGAACAAGGAGAAGAAGATCAACAAAAAGAAGCAGAAATTCAAGAAAATGAACCACAAGGCATAGAAGACAAAAGAGAAGAAACAACTGAAATTGATGATGAAATGCTATCTAGGGTGGCTACACAGATTTTGACAGAAGAAGCTGAGAAATTTTTTGAAGAGACTGCTGAGTCTGTTATCCATGAACAGGAGGACAATCAACCAAGAGAAGAAGAAGTTCCACAAGAAGTTCCAGGGGTCACTGAAGAGAGTACACATGACTATGTCATAGGACCTGCCCCTCACCACATATTATATCCAAAAATGTCCTTCTCTCCGGCTCCTGAGTATGGTCCACACCTTGAAGAACTTATTGGTCTTGGAGTACCACCTCCTCCACTCCCTGAACAGCATTATGAATACTTCATTGAGATGTCAGATTCCAGTGCTTCTACTTCTAGTACACATGGAACAAATACTGAACCCAATCTTGCTCAGATGTTATCTAAGCTAACAGAGATTGTTCTAGATCAGAATGACTTGATGAACAAACAGTTCCTGTTCCAGACTGTTCAAATAGACAGAATAGAGAGCCGAATGAAACATTTTGAAAAAGTTGTGAAACGTCAAGGGATAGAATTTTTAACCGCCAAGCGAAAGATAGATGAAACAGTAAGAGAAATTTTACAATATCTTATGGGTATTAGTACTCAAATTGGTGACATGGTCACTAAAATTCAAGATACTCAAATCTCTATAGTCACCAATATGAGTAAAATTCTTGACCATATATTTGATTTGAAAATTGAGTTTGAATTGCTAAAGGAGACATTAACTAATATAGCAACCACTCAGCCAGAAATCATCACAAAGTTTGAAGTTATCTAGTCCAATATGCAGACATTATCAGAGACAATTAAACAAGCCTTAAACAAACGAGAATCAGTCACCTCTCTAGTGGAAAGGCTGGGGAACACTGTGCATCAGAAGCTTGATAGACTGGCTGACTCTATTAGGGATCTTCAAACTTCTTTGCTGAACAGATTTCCCATTTCTGGTTCAAGTTCAACATATCCTCCTAGAGACAGGGGGAGCTACCACGGTCATTAGTTGCTATCATTTCCCCATTTTTGATAATGACAAAGGGGGAGAGAATGTTATGGGTGCTGCTGGCTGCTGATGGGTAAGAATGTTATGGGTGCTGCTGGCTGCTGATGGGTGCTGCTGTTTTATGGCTGGATGCTAAGGTTTGCTGATAGGGCTATTCTGTGATCAGGTGTAGTGTTGTGGATACTTTCATGGACATGCTTGTAAAGCTGAGGATACTTGTGAATGTTAACACACTTTGATAACACACTCTGATAATACACTTTAACTCTTTTATACATCTGTGCACTTGTAGGAATTCTTATGGCATTTTGTGCTGCAAATGTGCTTGTTATATGCATGACAGCAAATGATTTTGCGTGATCGACAATGTGAATTCTCATACATGACTCATTATGTTGTCATAATCAAAAAGGGGGAGATTGTTGGAAATCTGGTTTTGATAATGACAACTTATGAATCATGTTCAGACTGCTGTGTTTGTCTAGTTTGCCTTGTACTGCCTTAGATTGTCGCAATACATGTTCAAATTACAGTTGCTTCGGTGCAACTCTGTTTCTGATCCTCAGCATAGTCCTTGCATGTACTCATCTAGTCGGTGCAACTCTTGCTGTTGCACACACACACGACCAAGTCGCTCGTGTTCATCAGGTGAGTCGGTGCTATCCCACTTCTACGTATAAGGTCAGTGCATTTCCATCATATTAGTTCGGTGCATATATGTTTAAGACACACTCAGGGTCGGTGCATGTGTGTATATGCCTAAGACATTCACAAGGTATGTGCAATATAGGTTAGTGTAGTCTGTGCAAGTCTAGTGCATAGAGTGAAGTCTGTGCATTTCTTATGCCTTGCACGCATGCTGTCGATATAGTCGTTGCATCTCGCACATACTCAGTCCGTGCTACACTTGATGTGTGCACAGCTTGACTCTGTGCATACGAGATCTTATACTGAGTGAGTCGGTGCATACTATGTTTATTGTTTTATCAACTTCGTGCAATCTCATTATTTCTTGACCTGTGTTCAATTGTCATAAAGCTGACTTCGTGCTAAGTATGGTTGTCAGGATGCTAGCTCGACGATACTAAAGCTGGCACGTGTCTTCTGAAGACTCAGATCCAGACTGAAATATGAGCGGGAAAGTTAGTTGCTCCATACACTTTTCTTCTGCTAGACTTATATATATATATATATAGGGAGCAGGCTTCGAAAGAAAAAAAGGGGATTTGCTGAAGAATCTGAAGCAGGGGGATCGAGCACCTGAAAAGAAAGAAGAGAGGAAAAGAGAGAGACAAGGCGAAGGGAAGCAAGAGCAGAGATCAGTTTTTTTGTTGTGTTCTCTGGATCAGATCCGAGACACTTGGCTCCTATGTGAGCAGTTTATTCTGGATTTTTCGACAACTTTTCTGTTGCTGTGTTTGGCCCTTTTATCTTTTCTTTTATCGAAGTTGTGTCAGCGGAGCAAGTTGTGAAGCTCAGCGGTTTGCAGAGGAGGATTCCTTTGGACGGGTTAAGCTGTTAGCCCCAGCGGTTGCAGAGGTGTGGTATCCTCTGGTCGATTAAGCTGTAACGCCCAACGGGTCAAGCTGTGAGTCAGCAGTTGGCGAAGCTGTAATGCCCAGCTGTTCAAGCTGTTCATCAGCGGATGTAGGCAAGCTGTGAGGCCCAGCCGTTAAGCGGTGTATCAGCGGAAGCCACACTCTAGTTGGAGTGTGGGGTGGACGTAGGTCTGCGGGTTGCAGATTGAACCACCTTAAAAATCATTATCTACTGTGTGAATTGCTCTGTTAGGTGTTCAACGCTAGATGCATGCTTAGGATTTCAATTCAAATTCTTATCTGTTGACTCATCTTGAGAGCACAAACGCTCTGCCTTCGCTGGAATTGTAGGTCAAGTGTTCATATGTATGCATCAATAGAGTATTTCGTTGCTTAGTCAAGTCTTGCATCTTTTCAGGGAGTTCTGTTCCTGTGTGTTTTTGTCTAAGGTTGTAAAATTAGTTGAGATTTTCACTAAGGGATTCATTCACCTCCCTCTGAACCCATCGCACCAGCTCTAACATCATGTATACTCTTCATGTGGATAGTCAATGTGTTTTATTGATGTAGAATCATGCCTAGAGCTATAATGATTTTACATGTGTAGTTTACTTCTAAATTGCACAAAGAACAGGTTGACAGTTGCACATAGAACAGGCTGAAAGCCAATTATTTTATGAAGAACTGAAGAAAAGTCAACGTGGTAACAAAGTCAACGCATTGTCAATGGAGCTAAAATAGTGGTCAACCCAAGTCAGTGCAGTCAAAGTCTTAATTCTTTAGAGATGGGTCACAAATCTGTTAAGATTCATACCCTTCAAGGCAGGAAGATAAGGCAGAAAAATGACTCATTAGTGGTGGCAAATAGGCAGGTAAGGGTGACAAATTGCTCTCTATGGGTGAAAAATAGGTTGTAGCGCTGAATTTGTGTGAAGTGTTGAAGCTGCATGAAGGGGAAGTCCACTTATGTTTACCTACTGTTGCATCCCTAAGGTTTTGATGATGTCTCACACTATAAATCAATTTATTATACAGACCATTTTCTTGGTTCAAAGCATGAAGGGGGTCTGTTGCAACACTTTTAGGTTCGTGCATATCATGACCTTGCATCTCATCTCTCAAGGTCGGTGCAAGCTCTAGTCGGTGCAATCGTTGTCTGGTATGGACCGTTAGATCTTGTCCTTTTCATTTCAGTGCAAATTCCTCTTGGTGCAAGCGGTGTCTTGTACTTCTCTTTACCAATTCGGTGCAAGTCTCTGTCTCACTCATAAACACTGTAGCCATGTTTCCATCTTGGTGCATTTCGTGTCTAGACATAAATTGGCTCAGTGCATTTCATTATATTTCATTGCAGCATACACTTTCAGGTTCGTGCATATCTTGTTTGTGCATCTTTGTGTGTCTCATCTTTCAGACTCAGTGCAAGGTCTGTCTTGCATCCATTTTTGTTCGGATGATTCTTCTCTTTCATATCGGTGCAATTATCGAAAATTCAACTCGGTGCATCTACTGTGTTACACAGTTGTTTTAGAAGTCCGTGCATATCTTTGATCCTCTCTTTTGACTCTATACAAAGTCTTCATCTTGTGCCTCTTGGATCCATGTCTGTGCACATCAGCTGCACGGGTGGACGCTAGAGTCTGTGCACATGGGGTCAATCACTTTAGTAAGTCAATTCAATGGTTGACTTGAAAATCTCTACTCAGTGCATGGTATGTCTAATCACATTTCGTGCAACATTTGCCTCATGTTTTATATAATCAGGTGCATCTCTCCCAGTTCGTGCATTTAGCATTTATATGCCCAATGCAATGTCATCCTTCTTACCAGTATCCGAAATGCTTTCTTCTGATTGTCTGTCAGGTAATTTCTTTTAGAAGAATAAGAATGGCTCGTGATCCCATTATGGAGGAGGTGGCAGGATCGTGACACATGGATAGAAGTGAGGTGGGATTCTGCCACGTGGGCTAAGGCCTTTAAGCGGGAATAATGGAGAGCACACGCCCGTCCTCTGAAGCTCTATAAAAAGCGAATGCTGAGCAGAAGAAAAACGACGACGAGAATAAAAAAAAGAGGAGAAGGAGAAAGAGAGCCAGCAGAAGCAGAAGAGAGAAAAATTTCTGAGAGGGAGAAGTGTTCGTGAATGAGAAGATATGCTTCTATGGAAGCTACATTATCTTTGTTTCTAGAGAATATTATCATTTACTGATCGCTGTGTTTTCAAGTTTCTGTTTGATCGTCTTCATTCCATTCTGTTACCCTCCACTGTTCGGAGGAAGGGAGAGGTTCTCCAGTTCCCTCCATTGTCTCGGAGGAAGAGAGGTTCAATCCTCTAGTTGTGTGAGTTACTTGGGAGTAACTGCACAGGGTTCCCTTTGCTGCGTGCAAAGGAAGGGAGATTGTTCTCCGGTGCACTTCTTCTGGTCGATCAAAAGATTGAGGAGGTTGTTCCTCTGTACAAGCTGTTTGGCAGCGGTTGTTGCAGACTGAGTCTGCTGTGTGCGACTCAAGTGCAAGGAAGCCTTACTCGATTGAGTAAGGGGTGGACGTAGATTGCATATAGCAATCGAACCACCTAAAAAATTCGCTGTCTCATTTGTGGTTTGGTTGTTTTCGTGTGCTGCTCTCCAACTTCTTGAGACTTTGCTTCTTTGTGGTTGCTTTCTCGATATCACTATTTCTCTTATCATACTCGTTGTCTGTTTACGTGGCCTTTATCTCTATAGTTTGAGGGGCTAAGAATTTGGGGCTGTGTTCCTCGGATTCGGGAGTGATCTATTCATCCCCCCCTTCTATCTCACTCTTCGCTGCGTGTATCACCTACCAGTAGAAGAAGATAAGGCCGACAAATGCACACATAAGGCTGACAAATATACTGCTATGGGTGACATATACTCTCTTAAGTGTGAAAAATAGGTCTCAACAGAGACATTAGCGACGGCTCTGAAGGCTATGTTACATGAGACAGGGTGACGGCTTCTGGGTTAACATTGGTGACATATAGGTCTTCAAGGGAGAAAAATAATTGTTATTTGTGATTAATAGCTCGAGAAGAGTTATCAAATGAATAAAGAAGGGAAATGGAGCAGAGAGAGAAGGGTTCACTACAACCCACGCGATCAACAGTAAATCACTAGAAGATAATGAGCTATAGTGTTCTACAGTGATCCATGAAGCCCTCGAAGAAGCCAGAAGAACAATCGAAGGGTTGACTGAAGTCAAGATGAACTTGTCAAAGTTTGAATTGGTCAAAGTCAACAATAATCAACCAGCTCCAGCCAACGTTATTTGCATGTTTGACTTAAGTCAATATTGACCCAAGTCAAAGTCAACATCAATTGTGGTCAACGATGTCATGCTCCATAGTCAAACTGAAAAATAGAGGAACGAGGGTCACAAATGGCTTTTGGCGTCGGCTGAAGCTAAAGAAGAAAGCAACAAGGGCGACGGCTCAGTATGGATAGTGGAGACAAATGACTGGACAAGACAGACAAATAGTTATGTTAGGCTAACAAATGATCAGCAAGGGTAAATGCGTGGAAAGAAAGAAGGCAGAGTCGACGCATGAAGCTGTGGCGTCGACGGAGCAAGTCAGCAAGGTAGAGAAAGGAGCTGTGGCAATGGCTAAGGGGAAGCTAAGGGTGACAAATAGCTCCCTAAGGCAGACAAATAGCTAGTTAAGGTTATAAAATACTTGATAGAAGTAACAAATAGCTCGCCAGTGTAGAAAAGGGTCAGACACGTGAGGAACACGTGGGATCTCTTCACATCTCCGGCTGTCACATGCCCCAAGGTTGAAAAGGCAAACCATATGGCATGTGATCCGAAGTTACGTGGGACATTTTCATGGTAGAAGATTATTCCCTCCTTTCCAGGTGGGCCAATGGAAAAATAGGAGAATCAGATATTTTATCCAAAACCTTTTACGATACTATGTTCTATAAATGGGTCTTCCTTCGAAGAAGAAGAAGCTGCTTGGAAGAAGAAAAGGTCTTGCAAGAGAGAGGAGGAGAATAGAGTTTCTGTGAGGGCTTCCAAGAAAAGAAAAAAAGAGAGGTAGAGAGGCTACGAAAAGAAAAAGAAGAAGAAAAAGAGAGAGAGCTGTAAGAAGAGAAATAGAGTGTTGTCTGTGAAGAAAAAATCAGAGAGGGAGAGATAGAAGGTGAAGAAAAGAGAAGCAGCCAGAGTGTGTTGTTCACCTGTTAGACAGTTGGTCTTTGGATCAAATCCATACCACTATGCTCATCTGAAGCTACATTTTTCATGCTTTCATCTGTTGCTTTCGTTTTAGTTTTTCTTGTTTTTGTTTGTTTCTTCCATCAAGCTGTTAGTCAGCGAAGCAAGTTGAATTTTCATCAGTTGTAAGAGGATTTGTTCCTCTTGTTAAGTAAAGCTGTAAGGCTCAGCGGATAGCAAGCTGTGAGGCTCAACTGTGTAGCAAGCTATGATGCTCAGCGGTTCAAGCTGTTAGTCAGCGTAATCCTTACTAGTCTGGTGAGGGGTGGATGTAGGCAGACTGGGTGTCTAGCCGAACCATCAAAAAAACTCTTGTGTTGTTGGTTTGGTTATGTGTGTGCTATCCTTTTCATCTATCCCCCTTCACAGGTAGCATTTAGGGTTTTTTTGCCTTCGATCTTTTAAATGTTCGATATAGGTTCCAATTGAAGCTTTTCTTTTATATCACTTTCAGATCTGTTCAGCAGAAGAGCCGCATGATGTTTATCTCACTTTCCTTTTGTGGGTATTGAGTGCTTGCTATTTGACATTTGTTCTGTGCAAAGCATTACTCTTATATTGTCGTTAGATCTATCAGCAAGAGTGCTACTTAACTTTCATTTCATTTCCCTCTAGTGTGCGTTGAGTGCTTAAGTGTTCGACGTATGTTCTATGCAAACTCTTGTTAACATATTGTTCAATCTGTTTTAAGATTGGGTAGCGCCATATTTGTTATTTTAATTTGGGCATAGTTTTTAATCGAGGGATATATTCACCTCCCCTCTATATCCTATCTTTCCGCACATCACTTAGATAAATGAATAGTGAATATGCACTTTGTTTTGCTCACGATATTTTATGTCTCCGCACCAGGTACACGGAGTGCAGCGCCCCCCCCCCACTTGCTGCGGGTATGTTTATTTAAATTCTTAGATAAATAAGTAGTGAATATGCACTTTGTTTTGCTCACTATATTTTATGTTTACAAGTTCGAGTGCCTCTGCATCAGGTCTACAGAGTACACCGCTTCCATCACATTCTACTACTATGTTTATTTAAATTCTTAGTTAAATGATGAAAATTCTATATGTTTACTTGTTGAATAAATTCTTTTTTTAATAATGAGCTAAATTCTGATTAACTACTTCTATTTTACTTGTAACAAGTACGTCGGGCACACCACCTGCGATAGTTGGCTCGTCCGCCCACCCGGGCACACAATCGACAGACGATGCTGTTAGCCATCACGAGGGCGAGCAGGTGCTGTTACAAGAGGGACGCAGGTCATGTTGGGTCTCTGGGTAAATATTTAAACTCATGAATTATGTTCGTTATCTATCCATCAACTATATAATTATTGGCTATCATTTTAACATCTATAATTGCAGGGATAAAGTAGAGCCCAGTGACACTTCTCATTTTATTACCAACATTATTGAGTGACATGTGACCGGCCCATATAAGTCATTTCAAAAGTTTCCTCAAGATATTCGTGATCGATTGTACGACCGTTCTTGGTATTCAATTTAATCTTTTAAATTACATATTTCCCAACTCCGTAATTTCAATTAACTAACTTATAAAATTTGAATTCTTGACAGCAAGGATATCAGTTTGTGAGGCGAGCTGACGCCGGACGAGCTCGACGTGCATGGGAGGCCACAATAACTGTAAATTATAAGCATCAATTACACACATGTCGGCACCGTGCCAAGGCTCTAGCCGGGGGGAGCGAGGACCGTGGCCTTTGGAAGGCACACGGCCCCGCATGGATGAGGAGGGAGCACTGGGAGGACCTCTGTGATAGATGGGCCGAGCCTAATTGGATGGCCAAATCCACAAAAGCCAAAGCCGCACGTGCATTACATCCAGACGTACATCTCCATACTTCTGGATCTGTTTCCTTTGCGACCCAGAAGGAGAGATTGGTAAGTAATAATCTTAATTTTATTATATTTTATTTCGTATATGACCTTACTTATTCTCTATAACATGTATAACAGGAAAAGAAGAGGGGTGGTACGGTCTCATATTGTGATTTATTTGCTACAGTTCACTAGAAGAAGGGGAGCGATCAGTATGTGAGCGAGAGAGCTCGCTCGGTAGTGGTAAGATTATATACATACACATTTCTTTTCTATTTCAATTTTAAAATATGATTGATTAATATGAAGTTTACAATATTTTTTATTCAATTTGCAGGAGTCATGTGACAGGCATATGACTGAAAAGTACGGGGAGGAGGAGACGTAGCGGCCGCAACTAGATCTTGAGGCGTGGGTAGCAGCAGCCGGCCCACCGAAGAAAGGGCGAGTATACGGTTTTAGGCAGAGCTTGGACACCAGTCCAATTCTACAATCTTGTCTAGGCTCAGCTTCGTCCTACCCCGGTAGTAGTTCCTTCTCTACTCCCTCCACCGGCGATTCTACGAGCCATATTACATCCATCATCTAACGTCAGGTAGACGACATTTAGGAATGCATCGAGGCACACATTACTCTGGCGGTTGCTACCCTCCTCTCCCAGGGAGGGATTTTGACTCAGGGGGCACCCTCGAGCACAGCACAACCATCTCATGTGAGTATTTAATTTAACTTTTAATTTCGTAGACTTTAGAGTTATAACATTACTATTTAGTTCAAAGAATTCAGCTTTGAGAGTCAAAGAAATCATCTTCATGTTATCTACTTTCAAATTTAGAAAATCAAAAAGATATTTAATTAGATTTATTATAAATTATTTTTATTTAAATCTATTTAATATTAATTTCCTATTATGTAGGATCCTCCTGCAACTGGTGATGGTGGAGATGCTACGAATGAAGAATGAGGATGATGCATCGGATATCTCTTGATTTTTTTAATGATATTGTGAAAAAATGACACATTTGAATTAGTGTAACTATAACTTTTTTTATTCATTGAGTTATGTGTTGTTGACGTTCTTTATTGTAATGTTCGACGGATTTTATTCTATTGTGTACTGTATAACCTATTTATTGCGTGTTTTATGTTGAGTTGTGTACATTGTATAGTGTATAATTTTAGCTTTAAACATGTTTTTAAAATTTCAAAATATATATAAAAAAATGTGAAGAAAGTTTCTAACGGAATTTTGACGTATTTTCGACCAACTAACGCTTCGTCGGAACTAATTTGAACCACAGGTTTCCGACATCTAAATTATTTGTCGCAAATAAGTCAAAACTTTTCGATGTATTTTCGACCAACTAACACTTCGTCGGAACTAATTTGACCCACAGGTTTTCGACGTATAAATTATCCGTCTCACATACGTTGAAATGTTCCGACATCTTTTCGACCAACTAACCTTCGTCGGAACTAAATTTTTTTTTTTAACTGAAGTTGATACTTGCAAGGTGGGAGACGGGGGAGGGGGTTCATCCCTTCATTTCGGAAGAAGATGAACACACTATCTCGGCCGCCATGCAAGCATTTTCATTAAGGAAAGCAGTAAAAGAGAAGGGGTACAGATAGAGGGGAGGGGAACGTCGCCCAAAGGTGGGCGAGAAGATTACAAGGCCTCAAGAGCCCACAGAACGAAAATGCCAAGAGAGGCGAAGACGTGGGTGAGCCCCAAAACTGAGGAACCCACAATACAAGGAAAACTCACAGCCCCTACAAGAAGGAGTCATCATCAAAAACCCCTGCAGAGTCGGAAGAGAACGAAGAGCGGTGTCCGCGCTGATGGACCGGAGAGCCTGGCCAATCAAGAGGGTCAAGATCCGAACCATCGTCATCAAGCGCCTCCGAGGAGGGAGAGTGGACTGGCGGAGGGGGCGCCGCCGAAGCCGACTGGATCCGAAGAGAGCGGCGAGAAATTTGAACCACAGGTTTCTGACATCTAAATTATTCATCGCAAATAAGTCAAAATTTTCCGACGTATTTTCGACCAACTAATGCTTTGTCGGAACTAATTTGACCCACAGGTTTCCGACGTATAAATTATCCATCTCACATACGTCAAAATGTTCCAATGTCTTTTCGACCAACTAACGCTTCGTCAGAACTAATTTGACCCATAGATTTCTAATGTCTAAATTATCCGTCTCAAATACGTCGAAATGTTCCGACGTATTTTCGACCAACTAATGCTTCGTCGAAACTAATTTGACCCACATATTTCTGACGTCTAAATTATCCGTCTCCAATTCATCAAAATGTTCCGACGTATTTTCGACCAACTAACACTTTGTCGGAACTAATTTGACCCACAGGTTTTCGACGAAATACTTTTTATGTCAGAAATAAGTCGGTAATTTTGCCTTTAATTTTTCGACGGAATGGGTTTTAGTCTCAAATACGTCGAAAACTTTAAACGTATTTGTGACCAAATTATGTATCGTCGCAAATATTAATTAACTTCTTTATTAATATTACCAACATAAATATCGATGAAAATTTTGACTGTTTCTTTTTGTCGGTAATTGCTGAAAAATTTGCAATGCAAATGTATTACGTCCGAAATTAGCGACCTAATTGTGCCGACGTCCATATTTCATCGGCAATACGTCACAAATCCGCTGAAATGCACTTTCCGACGTATTTTCGACGGATTTGCGACGGAATATGGACATCAGAAAAACTTGTTTTCCTTGTAGTGTATTGGGCCGAGCATGTTTTGGGCTTTAAAATAAAGTGGGCTCGTGAAGGGGGGCTATCACTTTGGGAGTCCGGCCTACTTAGGTCTAGAATGGAGCTATTTGGGCCGCTCCGGGCCATATGTCTTTGGGTCCCTGATTTTACCCCTCTCCACTTGCCCTCCCCCTACTCCCGAGCCAAAGTTTGGACTCGGGGAGTAGAGCATAATGGGGTAGCGTTAGTTGCTCGATTAGGGGGTATCTTTTGCCGGTAGGGGCCATTTAATGCGGCTGTCCTGATGGCGTGTGTATGATGATGGCTCCCTCGAGTCCGTGCGGGGAGGCCCTTCTTGGAGTTCGAAATGTCGTGCCGCTTCCTGCGAGGATCACCGGGGTGTATAAATATAGTGTATGCTTGTGTTCCACATCTCCTCCGTTTAGGGCTTTTCCCTTCATTGCATTTGCATTCTGAGAGAGCCCATGCGCCGTGAGAGCGATCAGAGAGAGTAGAGACTTGCAGAAGCTTTTACAGAGTTGGCAGAGATCATGGCGGCGGCGATCCGTCAACTTCCTCTTCCCCTTGAGTCTTCTGACACCGCTATTTCCTCCTCTTCTTCTTTCTCTTCTCGTTCCTCCAAGGTGGAGCATGACCCCGAGGTTGAGGTCCGTGAGTTCGAGCAAGGCACGGGGAGTTCAATGCCGAAGTCCAGCCATCATCTGCGCAGCGAGCTAGGCGAGGCTGAGGTGAAAGAGATTGAGATTCGCTACAGGCTGCCATGGCGGTTCTACTTCTCTCCGGCCAAGTCCCACGAGTCCAGCCTGGATACTCGTTCAGGCCTTTTCTGCATCTTTCTTTTGGCTTGGAAGTGTGGCTTTCGCCTTCCTCTCCACCCCTTCGTTATGCAGTTGTTGCAATTCTACCAACTGGCTCCTGTCCAGTTGGTTTCTAATTCATATACTTTCATCTTCTCCTTTATGTTTCTCTGCCACTCGTGTGGCCTCGCCACTTCTTTAGACCTTTTTCACCCCTTTTTCGAGCTGAAGGAACAAACCCATGTCGGGAAGGGTTTCTTCTATCTTCAGGCGAGGAGGGGGAGGAGTTGTGTGATCCTCTCTCCTCGGGATTCGTCACATAAGGGGTGAAATAGCCAATTTTTTATGGTAGGGTCTAACAAGGGTGCTGCCAACTGGGGCTTCCTTGACAAATCAAACTTACAGCCGATATTCCCTCCGAAGCAACCAATGATCTCCTCAGAGCTGGAGGAGGCGATTAAGGTTCTTCAGGAGAATCGTCGATCGACCATTGAGCTGATGATTACAGCCAATATTGATGAGCATCCTCATCGCATCCTACCTCCCAACGGTAAGGGTTTTGAAAACTCAACTTTTGCATTCTTTCATCCCAGTCGGTCGAGTCCTTGTTGATGACTTCTTTCCTGATGGGCAGAGACAAGGTGTGGTGAGGACGATGGGCGACTATCGGAGCAGGAGGTCACCAATCTAGAGGAGTGACTGCTCCGAGCGTGCCTCGAGCCTCTAAGATCCTTCTTCCGCCTAGGATAGGGGCAAGCAGATTGCCCGTGAGGATGCCTCAGAGCGACGAGGGTCTAAGCGCAAGGACCCTGGGGAGCTGCTGTTGCTGTCCTTGATGAAAGCTTTGACCGCCGAGAAGAAGCGGTTGAAGAAGGCAAAAGTTTCCCGTCCGACCGAGGAGCCCTCAGTCGAGGATAACCACCACCTGAGCCTCCCGTCAACTGAGCCAGAGATGTCCATGGCAGGCAAGAGGGCTTCCGCCGAGCCTACAGGAGCGCAAGGGGAGGGAGCTGGCTCTGAATCCCCGGTCGAGGTTGATGGGGCGCATGGTGGGGCGAGGGTCCAGGCCGAGCTGAGCATCACTGTTCCGAGAGTGGGGACGTCCGGAAGGATGCCCCGGCCCCGACTATTCCTAAGAGGGCTCTTCCTTCCTCAGCAGAGCGGCTCGCCATTTGGGCCTCCTTGTACGATAGGTGCCGAGCTCTGGTGCCTTCGTCGGTTCGGGAGGAATTCCGACGTTGCTCCCCTCAATGATCTTCGAAAGAGTCATGGAGGGAGGTTTGTTCATGGCCCAGCTTGGGGCCGAGATAACTGATTTCTTCACGCAGCTTGAGAGTGAGGAGAGTGCTCACAACTGGGCCCGCGCTGAGTCTGACTAGAGGATAAGGCAGTTGAACTCTGAGCTTGAAGTTCTTCGACAGGAGGTGACCTCACTTCAGGCTCGGGATCGGGCGAGCCAAGAGGAAGCTCTGTCACTGGCCGAGCAATTGTCCCAAGCTCAGTATACAACCGACCTTAAAAGCAAGCTCCTGGAAGAGGAGCATCAGGCTCATGTGGTGCGCTTGGGACAATGGGCGGCCGAGTAAAAAGAGCTCGGGGGTTGACCCCAGGAGGTCATGTGGGCCAAGAGGGAGGCTGAAGTGGCACGGTCCGAAACTGAAGCGAAGTTGACCGAGGTCGAGATAAAGATGGCCAAGCTTGAGGAGAGGGCCGCAGGAGCTGTGGTGTAGGCAGTCGAGTGCTATCGAAGCTCGGAGGAGTACCATGAAGCTCTAAAGCAGGCCGCCTTCGCATGTTATGAGCCGGGCTACCGACGGGGGTTGCGGAAGGGTTTCGCCCAAGGCTTCCAGCGGGCGGTCGCTGAGGCCCGGTAGTAGGTACTTGATGAGCTTGTCTTCGTTCCTTAGCAACACTACGACTCAAACGATGAAGGCTCAAATTCTCCTTCCTCGTCGTCGAGTGACAAAAGGCGGAGCAAAGATACCTCTGCTTTAGTGGAGGAGAGATCACCAACTCCGGCTGCCTTGGGAGGGCGCGCAGTCAGGGCAATTCCCATACAAATGGGGTCAGTGCCCGGGCCGACCGTCACCGAGGGAACCGGGGGAAAATCTCCGAGCACCGAGGGCCCTCCGCCTACAGAGCTTCAAGAGGGACCACGGGCTTCTCCAAGTTCCCCTATTCCCATAGATTAGGAAGGACCATACTTGCCTTGTTGGCTCTGTTGTACCCCTGTGGTTTTGATGATGTCAAACACTATGACTCATTGGAGCATGATGTCATGAGTTGATGCTGCATATATAAGGTTTTGATGATGTCATGATATCAATATGGTTTACTGATGCATTGGTGTGCATTGGTTCATTGCTTTCTATGATTATCAATTTAATCCAACTCTTTGTTTCCATTGCTTATATTATAGTTGCATCATGTGCAAAAGACTGAGTTTGAATGCTGAAAAGAACAAGTGGAAAGCCAGTTAAAAGCAGCAAGGTCAATGGTCAACAAAGTCAATGCATAGTCAATGAGAAAAGTCCATGGTCAACAAAGTTAATGCTCGGTCAACAAAGTCATCACAAAGCCAAGGTCGATGCTTGCATGATAGGGGTAGCTAATTAAAGTCGATGCACATGCTCACTGGTGCATGTTGAAGTCTGCCTGAGTTACTGTACAAGTCGATGCACATTTCAGCAGTAGCAACTAAGGTCGATCCTACTTCAATTACTTCAGAGCTAAGGTCGATGCAGCTTCTGTGGTATGATGAACTAAGGTCGATGCTACCTTAGTCAGAGAAGAACGCAGGTCGATGCTTGTTCAGTGTCAGAGAAACTAAGATCGATGCTACCTTAGTTGTTTATGAGAAAGGTCTACGCACATGTCCAATGAAGGTCGATGCTAGTTAACTGGGGACTGAAGAAGGTCGATGCACATCATGCCTACGCAGCTGAAGGTCGATGCACATCGAGCCCACGTAGACCAAGGTCAAAGCACATCTGCATGTGAAGGTCGAAGCACATCTAAGGCCGAAGCACATCTAAAAGGAAGGTCGATGCACATTCCCTTATAAGGTCTGTGCACATATATTCTGCGCTGAAAGGTCAATGCACATTGTTGCTGTTTCACTATAAGGTCGATGCTCATTGACGCCGTTGCACTAGAAGATCGGTGCATATGTGAACCAAGGTCGATGCTATCTGGTATCACGTTGCTAAAAGTCTGTGCACATGGAGAACTCAAGTTTTTTCACATGAAGAACTCAAGTCTGAGCTCATGAAGAATTCTGATGACAGGTCTGTGCATATTAGCATTCGTAGCATCAGGTCGGTGCAAATAGAGAAGAGAGGTCGGTGCACATTCAAGCAACCTCAAAAGAAGGTCGATGCACCTTAGTCATTTCAGGAGGAAGGTTGATGCTACCCTACTGTCAAGGTCTGTGCACATTTGGCTAACACAAACAAAGGTCGATGCACCTCTGGCCGATACTATACAAAGGTTGATGCACATCCTGACGATGCTGTACAAAGGTCGATGCTCTTTTGTGCATATATGGTTCCAAGGTCGGTGCATGTTCTACTTCAACACACAAGGTCTGTGCAGATATGGTTCCAAGGTCGATGCACACCTTGAAGAGCAGCTCACGGCAGTTCAACTGAGAAGCGGCAGAGGCACAACACAAAGAGGCCAATACATCTGAGGCAACTAAGGCTGGCATATCCCAAGGTCGAAGCAACCTCAACCATGGTAGATGGAAGGTCTGAGCAATGCTTGCCTTCAACATTAGGAAGGTCTGAGCATACTCCTCCATGTAAGGTGTTTGATGAAATGCTTGAGTGAGCAGTTGGCAGCAGCGGGACCTAAGTAAATCTGTCCGAACTCATGGCAATCATGTGAGCTCGAACCAGAGAGGAGGCACGTGTTCCTAAGTCAACCCTTGATGGACACGTGATCTGAGGGTGCTATGTCAGAAATATTCTTCTCTCTCCTACCACGTGGTCCAATAGAAATAAAAGGGCATCAAATCATTCTTTCCAAATGGGTTCCGATACTTTGTTTTGTATAAATAGACTCTCATTCTTCGAAGAGGAGTGAGGCACAAGGAAGAAAGAAAAAGGGGTGTGCAAAAGAGAGTGGCCATCTGAGAGAAGAATTAGAGAGCAGAAAGAAGAAGCCGTCAGAGAGCGAGCATCAGAAAAGAAAGAGAAAGAAAGAGTGAAGAGCTGAGAAGAGGATAGAGAGAAGAGGAGTGAGCTCAAGTCAGAGTAACCGGTCGCGATATTGAAGATCTGTAGATCTGTTCTAGGATCAAATCCTGAACAGTCCTACTCTAGTTGGAGCTACAATTGTTTTTGTTTCTTCTTTTGTTTTTCGTTTGTCTCTTTCCATTTCCTAGAGTTTCTGATTCCCTGGTTTGGTATCAGGTTTCCTCCTGTGCGTTCAAGAGAAGGGAGAGTTGGACTCTCCGGTTACGAGTGACTGGGTATCACTCATGGTTTCCCTATGTGGATTCAGAGGAAGAGAGGATTTAATCCTCTGGGTTTTGGTGAGCAATGGGTTGCTGTTCACACCCCTTCTGCATTTGCATAAGAAGGGAGATTATGGTCTCCGGTTGCTAATGATGGGGTGTCACTAGTGGTTCCCCTCTGGTTTTGAGGAAGGGAGGACTGGTCCTCCAGGTCTGGACTTGCGGGTAGCAAATCCAGGTTTCAGATCCTGTGGGTTGCAGGATCGGTGTTGAGGGATTTTTCTCCCTCAGGGAAAGCTGTAAGGCAGCGGATGTTTGCAGATTATGTCTACTTCTTGCTTGGAGCAAGGGAAGCTTCACTCGGTTGGAGTGGGGGGTGGACGTAGATCTTGGGTCTGAGATCGAACCACCTAAAAAATCCCGTGCGCAGTGGTTTGCCTTGGTGTGATTGTCCTTGTCTCCTGCCCCCTTCTGTTGATTGTTCTTTTAAGCGCTAGGTATTCGATATTTGTTTTGCTTGAGCTATGAATGTTGCAGATTACATCTAGTCTCTCGCTGATACTTTGATGGCATGACAAATATTTGTCCTCTGGTCTAAGTAGAAGTCTTCATTTCTAAGTGTCTTCTGTGGAGCTGTTTTCATTTGTTTCTTTGAGTGAAGTTTGTGTTTTAATTGAACGATATTTCCAAAAGATCCATTCACCCCCCCTCTGGATCTATTTTTGTGCACCATCTGTTCCAACAGGCTCCCTTTCTCTTTTTGCTATTTCTACCTGGATTTGGTTGTGTAATACTTTTCTTTCTACGTAATGGTGATAGTGTTTAAAATGCAATTGACTGCTTCTTACCGCCTTTGACCGAGTATAATTATCGTATCTGCGGTTGTCAGTAAATCGGAGATCTTGTACGATTCGCAGCCAAAAAATCAGTCTTGCGTGTTGATCGGCGAAGTTGTTGGTGTTGTACTGGCGCCTTTTCGTCTTTCCACGCTTTAAATGACTTGCCATTTTGCATATTCCCGTGAGAAGGTTCTATGTGGGAGGTGGCGTAATTACTTCTAGGGAAGGACGTCTGCCTCTCGCGTCTTTTCGAGGGGAGAATCAATTAAGGTAAAAATCTCCCCCTTCGGCCTATAAAAGGTCCCGAGGGGCATCTCCCCCTCTCTACGCCGTTTGAGGGTTCCCTTGCAGTTTCTGCCTCTTCTTCCCTTTTTGCAAAGCGGTTGTCCTCTTCTTGGTGATCATCCTCAGGCGGAACATGGAGAGCGATTCTGAAGATGAAGACTTTGGCGGCTATTGGGGCGTTCATGCTGCTTCGGTGTAGAAGAATGGAGGACGACGGGGCGGATGGCGTACAAGAAGGGAGGATGCGTGGCGACGGGCTACCTCCTGACCTCTGGACCGCCGCCCCACTCGGGGGGGGGGGGTGATTGAGAGAGGAGGAGACGTTCAACATCATTGCTCCTCCTTTCTTTCATCCCCGCTCCTCCTCTCCCACTCCCCTCGAGGGAGTGTTCAATCTTTTCTCTTTATTTTGTTCTTCTACCATCCTCTTTTTCTCGTCTTCACCCTTTAGAGGATGCTTGTTTTCTACTTCTTCTTTTTATTTTCCTTGCTCGCACCACTCAGAGGGTGCTTGCTTTTTGGTACCTGCGTCTTCTTGCCCACGCCATCAAGTCTTGATGGCTTCGTTATGCTCCATCTTCCAAAGAGTTGGCAGAGGAGGCCTTCTCTTGTTTTCTACAGAGCTGGCGTCTAGGTGTACCTTCCTTTTCTTTTCCTTTCTATTGATACCATCTCTTCTGAACTTCCTGAGCAGACAAGTCAGCCATCTCGTTACCCGAGCCAGTTTCCACACTGGGTGGAGTCAGTGGCTCGGCTTGGAGCTGCTAACCTCATCCGCATTGAGTAATCAGTTCGTGTTGTATCAATCTTTCTTTTTTCTTTTTTTGTTTGCATATTGTACTGGCTACGGCCTATCTGATGTATGAAAATGTTGATGTAATGAAAAGGAAGGTTATTATCATAATTTGTCTCTTACATGTATGAAAGAAGCTCAAAAATAGAATTTTCACAATGTTGCCGCGTTCCAAGTCCGAGGGATAGGCGTTCCTTCCATGGTAGATAATCGGTATGCTCCTTTTCCGAGCATCTCAACCACTCGGTAGGGGCCTTCCCAGTTAGGGGCCAGCTTTCCCACTGCCTCCAGTGGTCGAGAGGCTTCAACTTTTCTCAGAACGAAGTCTCTCGGTTGGAAGTGTCTATCTCAGACTCTGGCGTTGTAGTACCTATAGATGGTTTATATCTACCCGCCCTAAACTAGACAAATATTATGCATGTAATAAGCATGAAAAGACAAAGGGCGACAAGAGATAAGAGAAACTAACCGTGATCGCCTCCAAGGGATGACAACGCCAAAGGAATTGAGAAAAGGATGCAACGACGTCGTGTACCTTGGAAAAATGATGATGACTTGATCGCGTGTGAACAAAGGGGTGCGAGAACTTTACATGGATTACACCTCCTCGCTTTCCAGCCGGCTAGAAGAAGAGGGCATCACGTTCTATTCATGCTCTCCTGCAAAACAAAGATGAAACAATGGAAAAATCCATTAGAACTATGAATGTGTAGCATCTATCCCTAAGTCATAAAATAGTGTGAGAAAAGGTGGAAGAACGCACCGGGGGGAGATTTTTAACCCCTGTGGAAGGGTGGAAAAGATAGGTGTGTGTATTGTAAATACATGTATATGAAGAACATGAATTAACACGTAGCATAGCTACGGGGAGAAGCGACATAAAATGGGAAAAAGTGCAAATTGTGTAGAAAACTGCAGATTGTGATGATTTGCGAAAAGAGATGATGAATAACTAAGAGAATAGACGATGAAAGAAAGCCCCGAGTGATGAAAATTAAAGCCAATACTTCTCTCTCTAGGTTGGGGTCGAAGAGACGAGATGGCGATGCGGCATGGCTCCGCCCTGAACCGAAGAAGTGCCCCCCCTTTGTGCACTGCGAACTATGTGCTTTATATAGAGGTTGTAGAAACCCTAGGGTTAGGATTCGATATAAACACCTAAAAATGGGGATATATATGATTAAACTTGAGATAATATCAAGGGTAAGAACCCTGGATCGATGGAAACCGAGGTGGAGGCTTATCCCCCTCGAAAATGGTGCCAAATAGGAGTCCAAAGAGTCCTGCGGCGAAGAAATCGGAGTTTAGAATCATCAGATTATAATCTGAGAAAATAGTATATCGCAAGGCCGCAACTTGAAGAAACTGTCATACAGGGACCGCCATTTGAAGAAACGGTCATGGGATGACCGCCATTCGATGGGATTACGTCCGAGAGGCTTCCGGGTGAAAAATGAGAAAACGGCCTTCCAGAGACCGCTACTTGAAAGTGGCGGTCTCAAGAAGACCGTCATTTGATAAAAAAAAATCAATGTTCCTTGAGAAGGCGGTCACCTAGGTGACCGTGTTCAGGAGCATGCGCAAGAAACTTTCGGGCGCCCGTTCGGCCGCCCAGACTGCCCGAATCGGTCCCGAAAGGTGGGGAATTGAAGATAAAAGCCTCCAAAGCTCAATGGGCTTGAAAAATGGTCAAGAAATGGGCTCAAAATACTATCAAAGGAGACTCCAAAATAATGGATAATTTGGAGCATTATGATGAAGAATAAGAGAAATAACTCAACTTGTAGGGTTAAAACGGGTGTCAACAGATGCCCCACCTTGATGTCTGCTTTGTAAGGGAGCGAGCGAAAGCGACGCGGAGGCAAAATTGAAAGGAGATGGAGTGAAAGCGAAAGTGACGTGAAATGGAGATGAAGCAGAGATGAAGTGAAGAGAACTGATAAGCGGGCATCAAGGTAAAAGACACATGTTACAACCAACAAGCGACAAGAATTCTCCCGAAAATGCCGAACTAACCACCCGGAATGGATGACGCAGATGCGACATGTCTGGAGAACAAACTAAGGGAAAGGAAACAAGACCGACCTCATCAGGGACACAATCCACGGATAATGAGGGGATCGGAAGAACATAGCTGAGAAGCTGGAAATGAGAAATAAAACTGAGATAAAATCCAGACAGGAATCACGCTGGCCAATCAGACCAAGCGGGTAGATCAGAGAAAACGTTCAAATTCGGAGTGGAATGACGATCTCTTACTCAAGGGAATTGAAGAGTAATTAACCATTACTGAGGAGAAACCTTGAAAGATCACGAGACATGAATGCTCAAAAATGACATGATGCATGCTAGGTTAAAATAAAGAAATCATCAAAACGAATACAAAGAAAGATAAAATAGAAAGTATGTAATGCCCAAGAATTTTCTAGGAATTTTCTGGAATGAAATATAATTACAAAACATTTAAAGATTTAAAGAGGTTTAATGGGCTATTAAAAGAATTTTAGGCTAATTAAATCAATCTAAAAGCCCTATATTAACCAAGGGGCTAAGCCCAACTTAAATAGGCCCAAAGACCCAATTCTAAGACCTTTAGGCCCAAGCCCAATTATAGAAATGTAATTGGGGCTATTTACGGATTTAAATGAAATAAATAAACCAATTAGGGGATAAATAGTTGATAAAACCAAAAATCTAAAATTTTTGGAATAACCACCTAAACACGGTCTATTGCGAGACCGCCTTCATACAATAGCGGTCTCAAGGAGACCGCTACTATGCTCCGTGAATGGAGGTGTTAGAAGTGTGGAAAAATCTAATTTTTCCCATCCCAATCTCTATGATTCGAAGCTACATGGCATGGAAACCTAGTCTAGGACTCTTAGAGATCGATTCTGCTCTAATTTAGGACTCTAAGTTCGATCTAATCCCCAAACCCCAGGCAAACCTTATAAATAGGGTTCAGGTTCGACCTGCTTGAACCTTTGTTTTGGAGTGCGTATTTCAACAGTAAGGAGACCTCATATCAGGTTGGTTCTTTAAAACTTTATGTCCTTCTTAGTTTTATCTAACTCACCTCTAATTTTCGTGCTAGAATACCCAACCGTTGGAGAGTTAGAGCATCTGCAAGTCTCTAGTTCGTTGCAGGCTGCACAGGAAACATTGGATTGGTCCGGTGAAGATCAAGAAATTAGGAGCCCTAAATGATGTTAGTTCAAGCTGAGTCTTTAGAACTTTTTGTTCTCCTTTATATCTTCTACCTACCCTCCAAATTTCATGGATTTAGGTCAAGAGGATCAAGAGATAGAGGGAGGAGAAGTTGCTGGTTTAGCATAGGATGTGCAAAAACTATGGCGTCCTTCCAGTCCAAAATCTGATGTTTAAAGCCAATTACAGAGGTAGTTTATCTCATGGAAAGGCTAAATTAACAAGTTAGGAATAAAAGTCCTCCGATTTCATGTGATTTCATGCTCTGTATGTGACAGATTTCATGTTTTATTTACACTGCGTAGTTAACTTATTTTTGCATATATGAACCATGTCCTTAATAAGAAAAGTTAATGATTTTGGTTTAGTTCATGCTACCCATGCATCTCCATGAGCTATCCTATCTTATCTCTCTGTCTAGCATGTTTTCATGAGGTTTATTGCCTTAGAATAGGCCTTAGTTGCCCTGTTTTTACCCTTTTGGCGGACAGGATAAAATAGTCTCCACAAGACCGCCAAACGTCTTTTAGCGGTCCACGACTGACCGCGTATGCATAGAAGCGGTTCTGGCAAGACCGATACTGTCAGAAACGGTCCTCATAAGACCGCTTTTATGTTTCAGTTTTCTGCATGCTATTAACCCGAAACAGATTGCAGAATAGCCCTATTTATCATATATAAGGCCAAGATAATTAGGTTCTACTCCTGATTATGATGTTCTATTCATAACTTTGGTTATGTTAACAACCCATCTTGATAGATTTCATGTTCCTTATGCGTTTTAAACCTATTTTTAGCTTATGCTATTTTCATGCCAAAACATATACTCTTGTATTAATGATCCTATTTTCATGCGATTCATGGACTTATCTTATTGATGTTTTGATCGATGTTTTACACGATCCACTCTCACCTTGAGTCTTTCATAAGTACATAGTATGTACTCCGGTGCGTGACTATTAGTTACATTTTTCACTCATAGGCACACAATCTTAGACTTGTGACCCTCTCCGTTGGATATTTCTTCCACCGGACTAGGTGATCTTGTTTCAAGGCCTCCATAAGTCTCCGCGAGCTTGGGATTCCCACTAGGACGCCGAGCTGGTTGTACCCTCAAAGCCCAATTGTCTAGAAATCACTTATCGGCATTTTTCTGTGTCGTGGATAGTCGCGGCCATCAGGCGACCGCTACTGTCTATTAGCGGTCATCCCGAGACCACGTTAGTACATATTTCATCACTGCGTCGACACTTTCTTTCTTCATGCGTCGACTCTATATAGAAACGGTCCTGACCTAGCCGCCAAATTCATAATAGTGGTCCTACCTTGACCGCCTATGTCCAGAAACGGTCCAGTAAAGACCGTTTTGACCCAATTCCTGTTTAACCTAAGGTTTGACCCAAGGGTTAATTTTCCAAAGTTCCTAGATGGTTTATTGATTATCTAGAACCTAATACCTTATTCAAAAGCTACCTAATGAATTATGAAAGTTAAGGAACATGCCGTTATGCTGCCGAATTTCTTCCGTAGCATGACCTTGTCATTAAATCATCTTTGACCTCATGATTTCAATTTTTGTACGTTCTTACCTTGATATTTGCTATCATGACACTATAGTTTGAACTTGTACATTATTGTCCTACTTAATTCTCGTGGAAGTAGCTTAATTTATAACTTGAAGATGCACGAGCGGGTACGGACAGTGTCCAAGGGCTCCACGCTAGCCCCATCGGTAGATAGCTAGAAACGTACTGTAAACCATGGGGTACGATGCTTACTGACGTCGCATTGCACTAGGAGTACTTTTTTTTTATAAACGGGTGAAAACCACGAGGCAATCTTGTGAAATTTACATGCTTGCTAGTACATTCTTGTTACATGACTTTCTAGTGCATAGACTTCCTGATTATGAAAAGCACATTCTAGTTCATGAAAGGCCACTTTACCTTTTATCTTGCTTGATCATGCTCTATTATCCATTCACATTCTTCATATCTCTATGATCTATATCTCGTTATTAATGTTACTTTGGTTTTATTCATGTGGTTTACCGCATTCCTTTTATCTTATTTTCTAGAGTTAAAATATTAATTACTTAAATATTGCATTCATGTTGATACGAAGATACATACTGGGCAAGTGTGCTCATTACCCTACTTTTCAAACCTTCCCAGGAAACTCTAGTGGATAGGATTCTGAGTATTCCGATGATGGGTCCGAGAGTGATGGACTCGAGAAAAGACTTAGCGTGTTATAAGTCCTTATGTTAGTCTGGAGTCAAATGATGTAATTTTTATTTTATTGAGTCATCCTATGTACTTTTCATTTTTATTGAGTCTAGTCAATCAAAGAGTCAAGAGTCAATATCATGTACTTTGATTATTATTCAATGAAAATAAAGTTTTGTTCAATTATTGTACATTCATACTTATATGTGGATGTGGTAGCGCTATGAATATATTGCTCGCTTGTGGCGTACTAGCCGACTGTTCACGTTCATGAATATCTTCCGTTGTACTTATATCTCAGGGCGTGACAGTTAAAGTGATATCAGAGCCTAGGCATAAGTATGTCCTAGGAAAATGTCATGTCATAGGCTAAGTCCAAGGATTAAGGACCTACACCTAAGAACTAAGGAAAGAAATTTCCCACCTATAAGAGATAGGGTAGAGCTCAGGATGAGATAATTAATTAGAAATTATCTCTAGGTAAATTTCTATCGATTCAATATGAATTAATTACTTGTTTACTTCTGCAGGCACTTCACTCTTACAATGGCCACTGAACGTGCCGCAAATCGTGCTAATTGGGAAGCGATGCAACAAACTATTGCGGGTCTCACCCAAAGTCTCCAAACCGTGGCCCAAGCAGGCGCTCGGGTAGGCGCGGGAAATTTACACTGGAATTTTCAGAGCTTAAATCCTCCCCGAGTCTCCGGATCCGCCAACCCCGATGAAGCAAAAAATTGGATTGGCGAGATGAACTGTATATTTGAGATCATGCAATACACTGACCAAGAGAAGGTCCATCTTGCCACCTTCCAATTGAACAAGGATACACGTACTTGGTGAAAGGCACAACCTCAAAATGATCAACTTCCGTGTAAAGTACTTCTCCGAGCACGTCAAAGAAAGAAAGGCCGTTGAATTCGCCTCTCTTTGCCAAGGAATGATGTCTGGGGTAGAATATGAGCTTCAATTCTCTCGTCTTGCTCCATATGCTCCTCACCTAGTTAGTACCATCTATTGAAGGCTAACCAATTTATGGATGGCTTAAGGGCCGTCTTTATTACTCAACTTGGACCCCAAAATATCCATACTTATGCGGAGATGGTCCAACGGGTGCACTTATATGAAAGGGCCTTGAAAAAGGTTGAAAATTTTAAGGGCAAGGAAGAGGAGTCTAGCCAATAGTTCGACCGGCGAGGAAGGAAAGGAGAGAGATTCAGTATCATGAAACCCTACAAGTCCCGTGACAACAAAAAGTGATCTCGTAATGGCAACGGGAGTGGTAACGGTAAGGGCAAGAAAATCAAGGAGGAAGAAAAAGCTGTCACAACTGCATACACATTCTCTGAAAAGTTCGGCCACTTAGCCGAAGAATGCTAGAAGCGCCTTGGCACTTGTTTATGATGTGGAAGTCAGAAGAACCGTATGCCCGATTGCCCTCTTATGAAGGAACAACCCTCTAATGGTGGACATAGGCACCAAGCTCGCCTTAATGCCGTGATGGATGGAGAAACGCCCAAGGATAATGGGCTAATGCAAGGTACCGTACAAATTTATTCACATCATGCATTTGTGTTATTTGATACTGGTGCCTCTCATTCTTTTGTATCTAGTACCTTTGCAAAAACTTTACCAATTTCACCTTTTCCTCTACCATCGGACCTAGCAATCACAACACCTTTAGGTCCTGGAACAAAACTTACAACCCACTATCTAGATATTGAGGTAACTGTAGAAGGCCATAATCTTCCCGCAAACCTCGTATGCCTTGACATGGAAGGCTACGATGCCGTCCTAGGTGTAGATTGGCTTGCTGACCATGACGCCTATATAAATTGTCGCAATAGAAGAATTTCTTTTCGAAAACCAGGTCTCCCGCGATTCTCTTTCCTTGGCATCAAGTATAGGAAGCACCCTACCATCATCTCTTCTCTTCACGCTTGCAAACTCATTTCGCAAGGATGTGAAGCTTTTCTTACTTCCGTGATTGTCACCAAGTCCAAAGAAATCTCCATAGAAGAAATTCCTATTGTCAAAGAGTTCCCTGATGTGTTTCCATCCGATTTACCCGATATACCGCCCGAAAGGGAAGTAAACTTCTCCATTGAACTCATTCCTGGAGCAGTACCTATTTCAATAGCTCCCTACAAGATGTCCCCTATGGAACTCAAGGAACTAAAGAGGCAACTTCAAGAGTTGCTAGAAAAGGACTTCATTCGACCCAGCACATCCCCTTAGGGTGCGCCGGTCTTATTCGTCAGAAAGAAAGATGGATCCCTCAGGCTATGTATCGATTATCGGTGACTTAATCAACTTACCATCAAGAACAAATATCTGTTGCCGCATATCGACAAATTGTTTGATCAAATTTCTGGAGCGAAATATTTCTCCAAGATCGACCTCAGGTCGGGTTACCATCAGCTAAGGATCAAAGATGAAGACATCTACAAGTCTACTTTCCAAAGTAAATATGGGCATTATGAGTTCGTAGTGATGCCGTTTGGATTAACAAATGTCCCGGCAGCATTTATGCAACTTATGAACAATGTGTTTAGGCTCTATCTCGAACGATTTATGGTCGTATTTATTGATGATATTCTCATCTATTCTAAAATAAAGGAAGAACATGAAGAACATCTAAGAATAGCTTTGCGAACTCTAAGAGAGCATCAACTCTATGCAAAGCTCAGCAAGTGCGAGTTCAAGCTAAAGGAGGTTTCTTTCCTTGGCTATATTATTTCAAAAGAAAGTATCACTGTTGATCCTTCAAAGGTGGAAGCTATCAAGAATTGGAGCTGACCAATGACCGTATCCAAAGTTAGAAGCTTTATCGGTTTGGCTAGCTATTATAGGCGATTCATTAAGGATTTCTTCAAAATCGCCGTTCCCTTGACTAGGCTTACAAGAGAAGAAAATCTCTTCATATGGACGAAAGATTGCGAAGAGAGTTTTCTAACCCTTAAAGATCATTTAACCACTGCCCCTGTCTTGGCACTACCTGTTGAAGGTGGTGGATTTGAAGTCTACACGGATGCATCTGGCATTGGCCTCGGGTGCGTCCTCATGCAACATGGTAAGGTGATATGTTGTGCTTCGAGACAATTGAACCGTCATGAAGAGAACTACTCCATCCACAATCTGGAATTGGCTGCTGTTATCTTCGCTTTAAAAATCTAGCGACATTACCTTTATGGGGAGAAATTCACTATATTTTTGAACCACAAATGTCTGAAATACCTTTTTACCCAAAAGGAACTCAACATGAGAAGAAGATGGTAGGAGTACCTTAAGGACTTCAACTTCTCTATTCAGTACCATCCAAGAAAAGCAAATGCCGTAGCTGACGCTCTTAACATAAGACCAATGGCAACTCTAGCAAGCCTCAGGAAAGGTATGACTTATCTTATAGAGGATTTTACACATTTGAATCTGGATGTGGATGTAGAAGAAGAAAAGGGTATTATTGCCAATATCCGATCACAACCTACACTGATCAAAGATCTTGCCAAATTACAGGAAAATGACCCCACATTAAAGGAGATCAAGGTTAATATTGATCAAAGGCCGGAGTTCTTTAGGCCGGAGTTCTTTATCTCAACCGATGGAAGGTTATTATTTAAAGATCTAATCGGTGTGCCGGATCATGCCGACACTAAGAAATTGATCATGGAAGAAACTCGTAAATCAAGGTATGCTATTCACCCTAGTACTGCCAAGACTTGAAAAGGAATTTTTGGTGGCCCAACATGAAGAGAGAAATATCAGATTTTGTATCCCGCTACCTCAGTTGTCAGCAAGTTAAGGCGGAACATCAAAGGCCCGCTGGTAAACTACATCCCTTGGAAATTCCCGAATGAAAGTGGGAAAGCATAGGGATGGATTTCATCATGGGTTTACCTAAGACAAGAGGTATACACGATGGTATATGGGTGATCATAGACCGATTGACTAAATCGACACACTTTCTTCCTATAAAAAGTCAATGGTCTATGGATATTTTAGCAGCCTTATACATGAAGGAGATTGTCAGGTTACACGGTGTCCTTGCGACCATTATCTCCGATCGAGACCCTCGATTCACATCTCAATTTTGGAAGGGTCTACAACATTCATTAGGGACCCAACTTAATTTCAGCACTGCTTTCCATCCACAAATTGATGGTTAAACTGAAAGGACAAATCAGGTGGTGGAAGATATTCTTAGGGCATGTGTTATTGATTTCGGTGGGAGTTGGCATGATCATCTACCTCTAGTGGAATTTATTGGGTCTCCTCTGGATTTGATCAGTAGTGTGGAGACTGCTGTGTGTTGAATATATTTTGAATGATTGGCAATAGTAGAGTTGATCTGGTTGACTGTAGAGTTGACTTTGGTGACTTTATCTTGACCATGGTAATATTGTGTATTTTGATGAATTTTTTATATGTCAGATCTTTACATAAAACACTTCTGCACCTTCATACTATATTTAGCTAAGGTAGGTGCTAGTCACCATTGACTGAATAGTCAGGTCAATGCATACATCGACTGGAAACAGAGGGCTTTTATTCCTAATGTCATGTTTAAGCCATTCATGAGATAACCTAGCTTTGTCATGGGCTTTAGACTTCGAATTTGGGGCTAGAAGTTAACCCTAGTTTTCTGCACATCATGTGCTGAACTAGCAACTTCACACCATTGTATCTCCTGATTCCCTTGACCTAAAGACGTGAAATTTGAGGGTAAGAAGAGGGTACTAATAGGAACAATTTATTCTAAAGAACCTCTATCCAATTACCTCGTTTAGGGCTTCCAATTTGTAGATCTTTCTGGGTCGGTCGCACTACTTCATGGGTTGTTTGTACCGAACCAGCGTCTTTGTAGGCTTCTATCTTCTTATAGGCTTGTTCTCCTAGAATGAAATTTGGATGGTAGTTAGACATTGGTATAAGGAACAAATTCCTAGAAGAAACTTACCTCTAATTCTACCTCTTTACCTTAGTTCCACGCGAGCGAAAAGTAAGAGTCGCACAGGTGAGATTTGGGGTCTATTTATAGGGTTTTGCTAGGGTTTCATGGATTAGAACGATTCTAGAGTCCTAATTAGGTATTAGATCGATCTTTGAGAGTCCCAAGCATGCTTACAAGTTTACATACTTCGGTCTCTAGAAGTCTAGACGTCAAAAATCTAATCTTTTTGCACTTTCTTCCACTCACGGAATCTGCAGTGCCTAGCGGTCTAGGGCTAGACCGTTTCTTTGTTTCATGCGGTCTCGCGATAGATCATTTTCTATTTCAGGCGCCGAATTTGAAACTATTCAAACTCTTCTCTCCATTACCCTCTTATTTATCTCGAATATTCCTACTTATCTCCTTAATTCAGTGATTATACCAACTTTAAGCTTCTAGAATATGGGCTAAGGTCTAAAACCATAATTTGGACCAAAAGGGTTCCTTTAAATGGGCCTAACCCTCTCGGATCAGTGCAGGGCCTAAATAATTAGTTTATATTAACCATATTTCAGTTAATAGCCCATTTGGCCTATTTAAACGCTTAATTTATCCCTCGAAAATTCTTAGAAAATCCTCGGGCGTTACAGAGAGGCACTTGTGCCCTAGAGAGAGAGGGAGTGAAGATAGAGAGAGAGGGAGGGAGGAGCTTCTCACTCTAAAGAAACACTTAATTTTAGGAAATTGCTCAAAATTTTCATTGATCATCAAGGGTTACAAATGAGAGAGTGGGGTGGCCTATTTATAGGCATCCATATTTTCCATGACTAAAATAACCCTGAACTAATAGACTAATGACTCAATTGTCCAAGGGAGGGGCGCCCCTGGGCCTAGCCCACTTAATTGGGCCCATTAAACACCTAACATAGGTAAATGACTCACTAACCTAGGTACTTGACTCAAATAAAAGGAAAATTACATGATAAGACTCAAATACGAAAATGAAAATACATCATATGACTCGAAATAAGGTGGCGAACAAGATGTAGCGCTACTGATGATCATCGAGAGCCTCGAAAAAGTGTGGAAGAGCAGAAGATGTCCCCATCTACCCCCGGGGTGCGGAGAACTCGACTCCGTCGAGTATGGGTCCACCGGGGTGGCGGCATACCAAAACAGCTTTGGGCAAAGCACGATCTCCCAACTCAACCCTACGTCCGCAACCAGGGGACGGTCCTTCATCCTCTCAAGGTGGCTCGGGCACATCCTCTTGCTAGTGATGGTTCCCAGCTCGCTTAGTATTGCCTCCGTGTGCACACGTCGGGCTCTCAGGCTGATATGTGGAGGCTCTCTGAGGGTGTCTCTCTCAAAGGAGGGTATAGGCTCGAGGCGCTCTCTAGGATCCACCGTAGAGCCCTTAGAGGGTGCCGGATCCGCCATGTGGAAAGTGGGGTGTATCCCAAATCCCCTCGGTAAGTCCAACCCGTAAGTCGGGTTGCCACAGCCACTCGGAACTTGGGAAGGTCCAAGTCCTCGTGCCCTCGGTTTGGAGGTGACCCTAGGGTAGAGCCACTCCAATCTCACCATCACTAGTTTGCCTGCTTGGAATCCCAAGTGGCACTTGTGAGCTTTTGCCCGTTTTTCGTGAAACTCACCGCTCGTTGCTAGATGTTTGCTTGAATGCGTATGCCATGCACTATGATGCGGTGTGGGTGTGAAGACTATAGAGTGCAAGGGTGGGCCAGGACAACCAAATATGGACCTATCATGTGTTAGGGGCTCCTTGAATTTGACTGACTTGGGAGGGCCGGGGCATCCATAGGTGATTCTATCATGCATGAATGCAAATGCCGGGGGGCCAGGCCAGCCATGTAGGTACCTATCATGTACTAGATCCATCGTGGTGACGATGACGGGTGGGGGAGGACTGGCACATCCGAAGGTAGACCAGCCATGCATCCTACCTAAAGTGATATGTGTGGGATGACCTAACCTTCTAACCATGCTGAATGATGCGGTGTACCAAGACAAATGCTTTCCTAACCCGGAAATGACTTTGATGTGTAGGGATATGGTTTGGCATTGGAGATTCCATTCAAAAGGGTCGAAGGGGTCTAGGAAGATGGACATCATGGGGAGAGGCACTTCCTTGTTCCCTAGGTGTAGATCTTCCTTGGTCATAGCTACCCCTGTGTCGCCCGGCACTTGGGAGAGGTGGGCTTGGTCCATCATGGTGGGTGAGGGTAGGAAGGAGTGGGTGGTGGGTGGGCCACATGGGTTCCCGGGCTCCCATTGGGAGGGGTCAAAAGGATCAACATAAGTGTACCCGGGGGAAAGGAGCTCTAAGTTCAGCTCATCAACTTCAAGGTCCTCACAATATGGTGGTGGATCATCGTCCTCTAATGAAATAATTGGGCCAAAGTCTTTAGTGGGTGGGTCGGCCATGAGGGGATGGCTTGGCTTTCTACCCGATATAAGGGACTCCAACTCGAAGATAAGGTCGGGCTCAGGAATGGCATAAGGTCGCTAGTGTAGACACCAATGGTACAAATTGAGGTGATAGACCCGACCCATAGGTGTAGGAGGTCAAGGCTCCTAGGTTGGTTGGCCACTGTAGTCAACATGCCGGTCAACTTCATTTGCCATACTAAGCCCTTAAGAAGATCCTCTAATGTCTCCACTTGATAAGATGATTGGATGGTGGTGTAATAGGAGAAGGGCACTAGAGGGAGGTGTCGCTCCATGGGTAGAGGGTATGAGTGCAAGCTATGGAGGATGGGGTCAACCTTGAGCCATTTAAGTAGGGGCCCATCTATGGTTATGGTGCCATGTGTGAAGGTTTGTGGCTCTTGAAGGTCCATGCTATGTGAAGTGGGGGAGGTTTGAGGCTCTTCCTCACCATTGGTGTGCACTTGGGTTTCCTCGAGGGTAGGGGAGATGATCTCCCCTACCAAGGGGATGGGAAGGTCTTTTGTGGGAGGGGTGATGTTGATCGGCGCATGGTGCACCTGGGGTGGTGGGCAAAGGGGGAGTTGGGCTAGGATGGGGAGGGGAAGTAGTGGAGGCCTAGGACATGGTAGAGTTGGGGTAGGGAGTGGGAGATTGGTTGGGTGAGGAGGCTTGGGTTGGTTGGTTTTTGGAGTTGTGTCCTTTTTAGGGGACGATGGAGGGGTAGTGGTGGAGACCAAGGGGGTTTGTGGGGTATGGGTTTGGTGAGGGGTTTTGGGTTGGGGGGTGGTGGCCGTCATGGGCCTAGGTGGAGGGGTGGACACGGGGTCCACTTGGGTTTGAATGGTGGGGGTTGGTTGAGTGAGTGTGGGTTGGGGGGTGGTGGCCCTCATGGGGGGAACCGGGTCGGTTAAAGTGGGTCGGGGAAGTGGGTCGCCCTTGGTTTTGGGGAGAATTGGTGGGGGTTGGGTGGTGGAGTGTATAGGTGTTGGTCGGGGTAGGAGGTGATGGGTGTTGTGGAGGTTCGGCCTTTATGGTGGCCTTGAATTGGCCGGGAGAGAAAGGAGGAGTGGTAGTGCTCCTCGGGTAGGAAGGGGAAGGTTGGGGAGTGTAGATCTTTCTAAGTTCCTCCTTCATCTCATCCCATGAAGAAATGGGCTCTTGCCTCATAACCCTCCTTAAGCCTACTATGTGTTCCCACTTACTCTTGGCTTGACCCCGAAGTCGTCCCTTGGCCATGCGGACTCACTTGGGTCCATATACACAAGTCCTCTCAGAGTGTTTTTCCAAGTTAGTCTCCCACTTTAGATAGGCTCTAGGGGTCGATCCATCAAAGCGAGGGTCTTCATCTAGAATGATCTCCAAGAGTAGTGGGTCGATCGGACCCTTATGGAGGGCCGAGTTGTATGGAATTGACCAAAGAGAGATAACCATGATGATGCACCAGTTGATGAATGCAAATGCACCCTAGGACTGGACTTAGTAGAGACAAGTCTAAAACTTGCTTTGATACCAATTTGATGTGACACGACCCCTTGGACCTAGATTCACAAGCAACCAAATTGAACGGCAGACACACTCTAGCGGGTTCACCCGTGTAGCGCACACTCAGGTCCGTAGGTGGACAGGCGATGATGATGAGGCTCCAAGGTTGGACCTTATGGTTCCAGGGTTTGGCTAGCTTGGGGAGGACCCCAGTGGGCCAGGGATGTCCAATTCATGGGCAGCCAACACACCGAGGGAGTGGGATGAAGGGTAGCTCTCACAACTCGCCCGCGGTGGCACTCAATTAATCGAATGATTGGAGTGAGCACTCTCTCACCACCGACGGAGAAACCATAAATAATATTAAGCTAATCAATGCAAATCCAGCAAAGGGGGGGGGGTCCGTAGCTCACCTGGTCGGCGTGAAGATGCCGACTCTGACCGGAGATGAGGGCGAGCGGGGAAGCATGGGCTACCAGCAAGCCGCGCCGATGACGCTTCGGCCGAAGACCTGCTAGTACATGCACTACTCCCTCGCAGAGGGGTTGGACTAGGGGTGGGGAAGTCCAATTACAACCAAAAGCTACCTCCACGTAGGGAGGGGCTGTGAGCTGGCCAGGCGGGGGTGGGAAAGTGGATGACGAAGAGCCGACCGTTCTGCGAACCCGATCTGTCCAGGATCACAGCAGTCTGAAGACGTAGTCGCCATGGCCACTCCTGAACTCCGATGGAAGTGGGACTTGCGCTGACATGACCGATAATGAAGGGGGAGAGCACCAACAGAACCTCTGGCCAATCCGGAGCCAGTCTGGGCGGCGGCTGGGCGGAATCCTCGAACTGGTCAGCTCTACCCAGCCTGGGTCCACCGGATAGGGAGTCGATGCCGGTGGCGGAACGGGCTCCACCAGTGGCTGAAGATGGCAAGGCTGGTGACCTTTCATCTTGGGTTGGCCCAGGAAGACTTCACAGAAGTTGCTGATCGAACCGAGCTTCGCTGTGGGCGGGGCAGTCGCTGGAGCTGGACTGGTCAGCAGTAGCCTCTCTGGTCCAGAATGCCAGCAGCTGGAAGATGCGGAGGTCACGGGCACACCAGGGCTCTGATGGAGGCGAGGATGGAGTTGTTGTGACCGTGGGCGAGTCCCCTACGACTAGGGACCAGCGGGGCTTCCAGAAGAGGTCGGTGTAGAGCGTGGTGAACAAGAAGGTGAGAGAGGGTCCGCTCTGGACTGATGGAATTGACTTGCGCACCTCTGGGAGAATGACTGGAACGTAGGGCTCCGGGGTCCAAACGTGGTCGTCCTTCTTGGGGATGGTAGAGGGCTTAGAGAAGAACACCTCAGCCAAGTTTCACGCCCATATCTGCTCAGGAATGGCTGTGGTCGCTCTGGAACTTGGGCTATGGTTCTCTACCGGAGTAGTCCTGCGCAGCTTGGAGAGAACAACTTTCTCGGAAAGCTCGGAGCTCGGATGGATGCGAGACCACCTCACTTGGGAAGCTCTCTGGACGACCTTTCCAGCAATATAAGGCTTGTCAACAAACTCTTGGGAGTGGTGTCGTGGCCAAGCCTTCAACTAGTACCTCTGCTGCTGCCGACGAACTGGGGCAGGGGCTGGTGTTATGTGGGTATGGAGGGGTGGGGATGAATAGGGTTTCTGCAGGGAAATGGGAAGGGATGGCTGTGGGGGAGGGTGATGGAGGTTGAGGATCGATGGAGGGAGGTTGGAGTGGAAGGGGAGGGGCGAAGCTAGTAGGGGGAGGGGGTGGGGTGCGCAGGTAGCCAAGGTGGAGAGGGAGAGGAGGGAGCGCAAATAGGTTTGGGGAAGGGAGGGAAAAGGGATTTGAAGATGTGGTTAATGGGTGATTAAGTTTGGCCTTGGGGATGGGAAGATGTGCCTTGGGATATGAAGGGTTGCTTGGGTAAGGGGAAGGGTTGCTTGGGAGAATGGAAAGGGTGTCTAGGAGAAGGGGATTCTCCCTTGGGGTTGGAGGAGAATTAAAGAGGATTTGTGGGGAAGGGAGAGGGAGTTAATGGAAATTGAATGGGGAAGAGAGAGAGGGGATTTCAAAATTGGGGGGGGAGAGAGAGAGGGACTTGCGCCCTAGAGAGAGAGGGAGTGAAGAGAGAGAGAGGGGGGAGCTTCTCACTCCAAAGAAACACTTAATTTTGGGAAATTGCTCAAAATTTTAATTGATCATCAAGGGTTACAAATGAGAGAGTGGGGTGGCCTATTTATAGGCACTGGACTTTTCACATGACTAAATTGACCCTAACTAATGACTCAATGACCGGATAGACTAGGGAGGGGTGCCCTTGGGCCTAGTCTATTTAATTGGGCTTATTAACCAACCTAATCAACCTAATGACAATTAACTTACGTAGATGACTCTCAAGCCTAGGTACATGACTCAAATAAAGAGAAAAATTACAGAGTTTATGACTCAAATAAAATGAAAAAATTACATGAATAGACTTAGAAAAATATGACGAATACAATGACGCATGCCGACGAACAATCTGAACCTCGAAAAATGTGGAGGGGCAAGGGATGCCCCCATCAAGAGGGTGTGCCCAAGCGACCTTCAAAGGATGAAGGATCATCCCCTGGTTGCGGACGCAGGGTTGAGTTGGGAGATCGTGCTTTGCCCGAAGCTATTTTGGTGTGCCACCACCCCGGTGGACCCATACTCGAAGGAGTGGAGTTCTTTGCACCCCGAGGGTATGATGGGGACATCTTCTGCCCTTCCACACTTTTTCAAGGCTCCCGATGATCGTCAGCAGTGCTACATCTTGTTCGCCACCTTATTTCGAGTCATATGATGTATTTTCATTTTCATATTTGACTCTTATCATGTAATTTCCCTTTTATTTAAGTCAAGTACCTAGGTTAGTGAGTCATTTACCTAGGTTATGTGTTTAGTGGGCCCAATTAAGTGGGCTAGGCCCAAGGGCGTCCCTCCCTTTGACAGTTGAGTCATTAGTCTATTAGTTCAGGGCTATTTTAGTCATGGAAAATATGGATGCCTATAAATAAGCCCCCTCTCCCTCATTTGTAGAACAATGAAAGAATGAATTATTGAAGTATTTCCAAAAATTTGAGTGATTATTCTTGGAGTGAGAATCTCCCCCTTTCCCACTCTCTCCCCTCTCTCTCTTCTCTCTCTCCCTCTAGAAAGGGGCGACCCTTTCTCTCCCCCCCCAATTTAGAGATTCCCTCTCTCTCCTCCACCTCAGCTACCACCTCATCCCTCTCTCCTCCACCTCATCCATTCTCCTCTTGCAACATCACCTTGCCCCTTCCCCCCCCTAGAGACATTAATTCCCCTCATTAAATCCTCCTCAACCCCAAGAGTCATTCTCCCTCTCCCAAGGGAGAATCCCATCTCCCCAAGCACCCTTCCACTACCCCACACAGCTCTTCCCATCCCTAAGACCAGAATTAATCCCATCATTAACCCAAAAATTCAAACACACCCATTCTCCCACCCCCCTAGGCCAATTGCGCCCCCACCTCTCTCCCTCTCCACCCAGGCCGCACCTCCCACCCCCTCCACCTGCTAGCTGCATCCCCAACCTCTCTCTTCCCCATTCTCCTGGCCACCACCCTCCTCCCCCATCCCCCTCACACTAGGGAAGGGCCTAGGTCAATCTCCCACCATTTGCTCCTCCTAATCCCTTCATTCTTCCCCTCTATCCCCCCTACTACCAGTCTGGAACCTGTAGTAGTAGAGTACCACGAAGTTACAAAGCCTGCGCTGGAGTCATCGCGCATCTTATGGTAGTGTATCTTATATTTCTGGAAAGTTCTTCGAAGAATCTTCACAAGCGTGATGGTCTCGCAGCCATCCGACATCCGTGCTGCCCGGGAGAGTCATTCTCCCTCGACTGCGCAAAGCTACTCCGGCAGGGAACCAGAGCCCAAGATAAGAAGTGACCACGGCCGTTCCTTTGCGAGTTGGGACCTGATTTTTGGCTGAGATCTTCTCCTCCAAGTCCCCTACCATCTCCAGGAAGTAGGGGACCATTTGGACCCCGGAGCACATAGTTCTAATTTTTCTCCCAGAGTGCGTAGATCAGTTTCCCCTGAGGCAGTTCCGACCCCCTCCCACCATTCTGGTTCTCGCGGTCTGTTCCGACCTCCTCTGGTGACCCCGTTGGTCTCTGATTGAAGAGGACTCGTCCACGATCGCAACAGCTCTGGTCCCACCCTCATCGGTCCCCAGGAGTGTTTGTGGCTGCCACTTCTTTCAGCAGTAGCAGTTCTGGGACCACCAGAGCCATGTCCGACCAACTCTAATCCCGACCCCGCCCCGGCCACTGTCGACGTCAGAATAATCCCCAATAATTTGGGCGTCCTCCTGGGCCAACCCAGGACGTTTTGGCACCAATTTCATCATCACCGAAAGTCGGTGGAGTCTGTGGCGGCACCATCATCAACTCCCTATCATGATGTCCCAGAAGCGGGCAGAACCATCAACGTTCGACAATTCGTCTTTTGCTTAGTTTCCCCCACCCTGTCTGGCCGGCTTAAAGCCCCTCCCTGCGGGAGGTAGTGTTTGGATGTAATATAATTTCCCCCACCCTCAGTCCAACCCCTCTGCGAGGGCATAATGATTGTACTAGCAGGTCGCCATCCGAAGCTACATCCGCGCGATGCACCCACGCCTCCCCGCTCGCCATCATCTTCGGCCGGGATCGGCGTCTTCACGTTGATCAGGTGAGCTTCTTGCCCCCTCTCATTTTTGGTTTATCTTCCCTAATTAGTATTGCTTCTTAGCTACGTCGGACGGTGAGAGAGAGTGCCCGTTCCAACTTTCCATAGATCCAATGACCACCGCGGAGCGAGGCGAGAGCAACCCCTTACATCCCACGCCCTTGGCGTGCTGGCCACCCTCGGAATTGGGCATCCCAGGCCCTTAGGGGTCCATCCTAAGCTAGCCTTACCCTGAAACATCAAGGTCCCACCTCGGACCCTTCCCACCATCGCTAGTTTGCCTACGAGCAACTGTGAGCGCTACGCAAGTTGGTCCGCTATAGTGAGTCCACCGCTCAAGGTTGATTGCTTGCAAGTCTAGGTCCAAGATGCATCAGTCGAGTGGCTGCCACCACCAAGGTGGTGTCACATCACTTGAACTTTGTTGGGGTTGGACCCGATCCCACGTTGAGTGACTAGGAAACCCAGGAATATCTTGGATCGAACCCCAAAAGCGCATTTAGCTGGGTTAAGCTTCATGTTGTACCTTAGGAGGGTGTCGAAGGTTTCAACTAGGTCGGTGAAGTGGTCCTCGGTCTTAGGTGTTTTGACGAGCATGTCGTCGATATAGGCCTCGACATTTTGACCGATTTGTCCTTCAAAAATGTGGTTGATCAGTCTCTGGTACGTTGCTTCGGCGTTCTTCAGCCCGATTGGCATTCGGGTGTAGCAGTATACGCCGAAGTCGGTGATAAAGGCGGTCTTCTCGATGTCTTCAGGATCCATTTGGATATGATGGTAGCCAGAGTAGGCATCCAGAAAATTGAGCAATTCATTACCGGAGGTTGAGTCGACTAGCTAGTCGATGCTCAACAGTGGGTAACAGTCTTTCGGAGTGGCTTTATTAAGGTCGGTGAAGTCCACACACATTCGCCATTTGCCCGAAGCTTTTGGTACTAAGACGACATTAGCGAGCCACGTCGGGTAAAGGTCCAGATGAAATAGGCCGATTTTCTTCCCCTTAATAATCTATTGTTTGATGATCGTCTACATCTCTGGGGCGTGCTTTCTTCTACGTTGTTGGACGGGTTTCACCGACGGGTCAAGGTTGAGCTTGTGTGCCACCATCTCTCCAGGGATCCTGGGAAGATACTCATCAGACCACGCGAAGACTTGGATATACTCTGAAAGAAAATCTTTATATTGCTCTTGTACATCAGGTGGTACATCAGCTCTAATCTTTACTCCTAGGACCGGGTCGTCTTTGAGGAAGACCGTCAGCAATTCGCCATCGGGCTCGGATGTTGTTGGTTCATCCTCGGCTCTCCCGACTCCTTTCTTTTTCCCCTCTAGCTTTATGGCTTCGACCGAGTTTATGTAGCACCTTCTAGCCATTGCTGGTTACCTCGGACTTCCCCGATGCCGTATTTAGTGGGAAACTTCATTTTTTGGTTATAGGTAGAGGGCATTGCCTTTGTTCGGCTGAGGATACCTCAGTCAAAGATGACATTATAGGCCGACATCCCCTTAATCACTATGAAGTCAACCATAACCATGACGGTCATGGGAGGGGTACCAATGGTGACTGGCAGGCTTAGGGCTCACTCGGGATAGGTTGCCTAGCCATTGAACCTACAGAGGGGGGTTCGAATTGGGCGGAGCTTGGATGGGTTTTAACCCATCTTAAGGAAACATTCATACGAGAGTACATCAGGGGTGCTACCATTGTCAACCAATATCCTATCTACATTACAATGGTTTATAGTAGCCGATACTACAAGAGCATCGTCGTGAGGGGTAGATAACCCTTCTAGGTCTTGGTCAGAGAACACTAGGGCCTACTGCTCGCTCACCGGCGGGGCTTTGGGAGGCTCGGAGGCCCTGCTCGCCCGTTCAGCATGATGCTTCCTTCCTTGGCTACTGTCTCCTCCTGATGCCGTGCCACCATAGATAAAATTGATATGGACTCCGCGGGGGTGATTGTCAATTTCATCTGGGACACCACGATCCTCCTTCTGGCGCTCGGACATGCATCGAGATAAGTGCCCCTAGCAGACGTGACGCTCGATCTCGTCCTTGAGCTGGTGACAATCTTCAGTATGGTGCCTGTGGTCATTGTGAAACAGTCAATGCTTGCGGCAACTGCGGTGCTTGGCCTTCATAGGCTCGGGTTGGCAGAGGAGGCCCAAGCCCTTGATATCTTCGTATATCTCATAGACGGGGGCGGATAGAGGAGTGTACCGCTCGTATTTTTGAGGGGGCTCCCTGTGGTCTCCGTCTTGATTCCTCCTTTTCTCCTGGCCCGAGCCTTACTCGGATGGTCGCTTCTTATCCCCTTCTCGACCCGAGCACGTTGTGCCGCGGCAAGCGCTGAGGACTTCCTCGCACGCCGCATGACGTAGGGCTAGGGTCACCAGATCGGCGAGAGAGGTGGGGGGATGGAGGACTAGTTCTCACCAGAGATTCTAATCGTTGGTGCCTCCTGTCAATGCGGTGATGGCTGAGGTGACATCCAGGCTAGGGATACGCAGGGCTTCCGATTTAAATCGGTTGATGTAAGCTTGAAGCTTTTCCCCCCGTGCCTGCTTCAGCGCCAATAGCCCGCAACTGATCTTGGAGGGCTGCTGCCGGCGAAGCTTTCCTTGAATACTTGCCCGAACTGCCTGAAGTCATGAATACTATCGGGGGCGAGTGCTCGGAACCAGGCTTGAGCGCCCTGGACCAAGGTGGTCACGAACGCTCGGCACCTGATAGCGTCGGAAGCCCCGTGTAGAGTCATCAGGGCATCGAAGCTATGGTAGTGGTCGACCGGGTCTCCCTGGCCGTCATATGACTTGAAGGTTGGCAATGAGAGTCTGGGGGATATCTCTGCCTTCAAGATTTGGTCGGAGAACGGGGATTGCTCCTCGTCCTCCTTGGTGGAAGTCTTCTGTAAGGCGCATAGGGCGTGCTCTTGTTTCGTAAAACATCGTTCGAAGTGTCGTAGTCGGAGTGATAACTCTGGTTGCCACTGGGCCAAGGGGCTGCGAGGGTGTCCTTGCTGGCTGCCTCGTCATCCCTCGGGGTCGTCGATCTTTGGGAGCTACTGGTGCGTCCCGGGTCTTTCTCTTCTTGGGGTGGAGGAGGCTTCTTGCTCTAGAAGAGGGGCGTGCAAAGGTCCTCCCGACCTGTTGCATATAAGCCATTGTCCCCGGAGGGTAAAGCGGCTCCGACCGTTTGCTGGGAAGCTTCTCCACGGGGGGGGGGGGCTTTCCCGGGGAAGTCGTGATTTATCCTCCCTAGCCGCCTGGGTCCTCATTAATTCTACGAGGATATCTAGTTTTGCATTGAGGGTTTGGAGAGCGTCAGAACTCCCATTGGGGGGTTGCACCTCCGTGGTTGGTGGAGGCAGCTCGTCGGCTTGGTTGTTGTCATCAGAGGGGAGGTTTTCCGTGGGATGGGAATGTAAGTTCCGGAAGGTGGCGATACCACGTATGGCGTGCGCGAATGCGTGTGGTCCTCCTGAACTTGTGCTGCTGCTACCTACAGTGCACATGTTAGAAAGATAATAATAGGTGTGATTGCCAGAGGTGTTTACCTGAACCTCACAGGGGTAAAGTGATCGTGAACGCCTTAGGAACGGGGAGATGGTGGGTTCTTCTGTCCTCGCTCTCGGCCGACCAAGAGCAAGGAGCTCTGCGAGTCGATGACGAAGTTCCTATAAAATTAACCAGCAAACAAAGAGAACAAACCCATTAGGCTGTGATAGTGTAATATATGCTCAGATCAAAAGAAGAAACATGCAATTGGGGGTGATCGTACCGGGAAGGGGGGCGGGAAGGGGGATGGCCGAGACTTTCGACCATCCGCCTTCCCTATGTTTTGGGTTGAAAAATCTTAGGGCATGCAATGTGTATAGAGCCTCAAAAAAATTTGCCTCGGGGCCTCACGCCCCCGAACCCCCGACCTTGCGGCCAGGGGGGCACTGCCCCCCTGCAACCCCCCGTCAACTTACCGCGAAGTTGGATCCGCGAAGGGACATGGTGAAGCCTACCTAAACAAGGATGAGACTCCACAATCTCAATCCACGAAGGAAAAAGAATCACTTCAATGATGGCTAGGTAAGGGTCCGCGGGATGTCTAAAATTAGGCATCTACAAATGCCCCTCCGAAATGCCTGTTTTGCAAGGGAGCCCCGCGGACTGATAAATGGGTGTTTTGGAAAAGAAACAAGCCTAATAAGGACATCATGCTCAAGGAGATTCTCGAGCGGAGATTGAGCTTCGCATAAGAACGGACAAGCATAATGGGACCAGAGAGGTCATTCAAAAGTGAAGAAGGAAGGAAAAGTAATCTAAGAGGGCTTGTATCTACGATCGCATGGGACCCCCTAGCATGGCGCTGCAGGACTTGAGGGGACGATCACAATCCAGCTCAAGGAGATACAAGACACCTAAAACAGGAGTAAGTAACAAAAATCAGGATAAGGGGAAAATGACCTTCAAATCTCAGAATACTCATAGCGATCGCATGCAAAACACACTCTCGACTTGTCGAATTGGAGTGGAATAAGGTAGACAACAAAAAAGTGATAGAAATGAAGAACTTGGATGATTGGCAAAAGAGGGATAGAGTCGAGGGCACATTGATTGGCAAAGTCTTCTCTAGACACTTGTCTCCTTCTTGCTGCATGAATGCATGCCATGCTTTTCTAAATGCATTTTTTGTTTGCTTTTTTTTTGTGTGTGTGTATGATCGACGGTGGGACTAAAAGTGACCTATATGATTCATGATGGGTTTAAAAAGGAAAAACCTATCTAATGCATATCAAGAGGTATTATTGTGTGGCTCCGGGAAAGACATCGGTCAAGAGTCCGACGAGTCCGTCATCCCGAGGTCAATCAAGAAACCAAATGGCCGTCAAATAACTTAGGGAACATAAACCCCTCATTATTTTTATTAGAGAGGAACTCAGAGTTTATGTGCCTGAAGTTATTAGCCTCCGGGCTCTATATAATTAGTATATATAATAGTAGGAGAAGGCGTTGAAGAGTGAACCCCGATGCTATGTGACCTGCTGTTGCATAAACACACATTAGTGAAGTTCACTAATAAATTAGCATTTAGAGAGGAAGCATTCACTAAAGAATGGGAATGGGAAAGCAAGCATCGTCCTTCGGCTTTACAGTAGGCCTAATGGACATAATGAATTCTGCGGGGATGGTCACCAGGGTGTAAGGACATCCCGGAGGTGATCACTCCCGATGATAGGGAAGCCTATGCTAACTTCACCTAGCATATCAATTGACCTTATTGAGGTGTCTGGTTGGGGGAAGACCAACAAAAGGATAGTTCAAGCTCCATAGCCGAAGTCCATCCTGCAGCCACTGACATAGGTAGGACGTTTGTCCAATCAGGGGGATATGGAGTAAAAGGGTATATGTAATGCAACCAGGCATATGATGAAAATTAAGTGATATGAAGGTGTCATTTGCTTAGGACTCAAGTTGAAGCGCCGAGCTGGCGGAGTTCAATTGCCATTAAGATTTATGGAAAGTGATGGAACGAGGAATGCTCTTCCTCCCAACAAGATAGCCAGGGGTTTGGCTAGCTTGGATGGGCAGATGTGTAACGCCTGGTAATTTTGAAGGCTAAAAAGGAATAAATATATATTTATATTTAGATTCTGAAAAGAAAAGATAACCTATACATGATGTTAATTGCATATACCTATAAATAGTTGATAATAATATTGAATAAGTAAGAAATTAGGTATATCGTTCTTTGAATAAATAAATGACTAAGTTAAATTCCCTTTTAAATAAAAGTAAATATTTTCCTAGGATCGAACCTGCCTCTGATACCTAAGATAATAATTAATGAGGTAAATAAAGTGAAGGAAATTATAAGAAACAAAATCCCTACATGAAGTACTACGCTAATTAAACTCCCAATCGATGTCATGACCCACCTATAATATAAACTTAATACAACCCCATACGAAATTCCTGAACTTAAGGCCAATGGACCTTATACGCAAGTATATATATATATATATATATATATCTGTGTGCAAAACTATTAATAAATATAAGATGTGTATATAAAGGTTAATAAATAACAAATGAGTTTAGATATTTGAAATATTAAATACAGCTCCTAAATATTTACATAAGAAGTCCAAATAAAATATATATACGCTTAGTGGGTCTTAACACATTTATTACCTCCTTCCATTAACACCATAAATATATAAAATCCTACCCTAAGAATACAATCTATATATATATACATTAAATAGGACTTACGGACAAATGCTTATACAAAGCCCAACAAGCAAACTCTAACCCAATTTGTCACCCACGTAACCCCAATATATGTATATGTTTATATCTAAACCAAATAATCAAAATCACTATACAGGCTTCCACTAAAACCCAAACCCATGTGCACTGTGTACCCCAAAACAAGTCTGCGCAAAACCCATGGGCCTTCTCATGAGGCCAACCCAATAACCACCTGATCACCACTGTAGATAATCACCCAAGCATGCATGCTCATGAGTTGGATGGTTTAGGGTTTCACTTACACAATATAGCAAGAGGCTATTATATGGGCAAGAAGAATGATCGACGAGCATAATAAATAAATCATTGCTATGTTTTAGCCTTCAACACTCCCGTTAAGTTTTCTCACCCTATAAATAAACCCCCTCATCTAATGAGAAAACCCTTGTTGTTGTCGAAGCCTTGCTGCGTCCATTCTCCATCCTGCTGCCGTTCTCCTCTTCTTCTTCCTGGAGCTGCTACGTGAAGGGCATCCTCCTCGTCCTGGTGTGTGGGCTTCTACTTTTTCTTCATCTTTCTTCCTCTGCTTGAGAAAGTGGCTATCGCAAGAGCATTGTTTTTTCTGTTGCTATGAACGTGAAAGAACGCTTGGCTTCTTCTATTCCGGTCATTCATGTTCATCGTTATCAACGCCAAAAAGTGTAGGTCTTCTCTCCCAGATGAAAACTGTTAACATCATGCGTAGTTAAATAGTTAGATTTTTCATATTTTAAGTTTTCTCGGTGTCTTGCATAGTTTATGTTAATTAATTTAATAAAGACCACATGTTGACCGGAATTTTTAACCATGTAATTATGCACCTAAAATTCTTAAATTTTATATTGTTAGAATCTCCATGATTTTATCTATATTATCATATATTTATATGCTAGATGAACTTGTTAGAAATTTAATTTATGAAATTAAATGAAATGTAAATTCGTAAGGGTGAATTACATTGACACTGTTCACAATATGTATGAACATTGTGCTTTTATAGCCTTTTCATGGGCGTCGGAGGATCCTTTGGCCATGAAATTTTATGGACGTAGTATTGGGATAGAGACCGAGGTAGTGAGGGTGGTGCCACCGTTTTTCATGCCCCTTATCTCAAGATCCCCCATCTCTTAACGAAAAATTATTTTGAACATCCGGTTAGGTAGAATTTTTCGACTCCGTCATTTCAGTATATCATATGCGCGATTCCGACGTAGTTACGTTGAGAAACGAGTGAATTTAAGAAGTTGACAAGTTAACTTTTTAAATCACATTCACTGTCACCACCGCTGTTGCAATGTAATATTTATATATATTTATATAATATAATTTGTAACTATATCTTTGAAAATCCATAAATACTAAACTATGCAACATAAAATTATAAAACTTATATATTTGGAATCTTTAAATTTTTTTCCTAATTATCATATAGTTTATTTTTAAATTTTTTTATTAAATAATGTGTCCTTTTAAAGGGATGTTCTTTTCTAAACTTATTAAAATGAAATGACGTCTTTAAAAATAGACGTAAATTTTTGTTTAATTAAAAATATGAGAAATTAACGTCCACCTATATGGACGCTATATTATGGAAAATAAATTTAACAATTCTGGATAAAACGAATTGAACTAATGAGTATCTTCCATGATAGACGCCAATTTAAATAGCGTCTGCTAGGAAGGGCGCCAATTGTTCCTGACCGCTTGATCTCCCTAAGTTTTCAACCCTTAACCGTGGGTTCTTGGCACTCCTATCTCACATCCGTAAATGGAGTCCCGATTTTGATTTATATCGTTTACCCCTAACTCTCCGTGATGATTGAACCATCCGCTGGACATTCCGTTCCCTCGGACTTGTAATTTCATCATAGACGCTAGCCTTGGATTCCCTCAAGGTAGAGGCAATGACCGCTTGATCTCCCTAAGTTTTCAACCCTTAACCGTGGGTTCTTGGCACTCCTATCTCACATCCGTAAATGGAGTCCCGATTTTGATTTATATCGTTTACCCCTAACTCTCTGTGATGATTAAACCCTCCGCTGGACATTCCGTTCCCTCGGACTTGTGATTTCATCATAGACGCTAGCCTTGGATTCCCTCAAGGCAGCCGAGCAGGTTGTACCTAAAAAACCCTTCACACCAATTTACTGTCATGTCCCTCTGAAGAAACATGACGATCTTGCCCTCAAAGAGTGCTGTTTCTGGCATTTTTGAGAAAATAGTCACTTCCTGGAATCTACGTCCAGTGAAGTAGACGCCATTTGTGAATTACGTCCGTGGTGGCAGATGCCAATTCTTCGTGCCTATTTATCTATTTCCTGAATAAGCGCCCATTAATACGGACGTGAATTCTGAATTGCGGCGACCATAGTGGACGCCATTTACCTAGTTTACTGTACTCCATGATTTGATTTTCTATTAATTTCCTTTGAACTGTGCCGCTAAATAACAGCTAGTAAATATTGGGCTTTCGACCGCATGAATGGTATTGCCCAGTAGGATGGAAGTCCTAAACTAATGATAAACCCATGAGGAAGACCACTGGCTCATGCGGTATACTAACACAAGCTATAAACAAGCCCATGAGGGAAGACCATTGGCTCATACGGTATACTAAATCAAGCTATAAACAAGCCCATGAGGGAAGACCACTGGCTCATGCGGCACACTGAATGAATAATAAATAAACCCATGAGGAAGACCACTGGCTCATGAGGTTAAAGATATCATGACAACCTATGAGTAAAGACCACTAGCTCGTTAGGTAATTCTAGATTGACTTGAGTGCTTGAAAAGCATGAACATCTACCCAAGAAAGGGTATTTACTTGATGATCAATTGTCTAATACCTCGTGACATGATATGGAAACTTCTCGCTCGTTATATCCTGCAACTTAGTTCAATTTTTGTGCTAGATATTTCATGCCTATCTCATTGCTATATTTTTTATACTTTCTCGCATTCATTCATGCATGATCATAGTACATTGCATAAGATGTTAATTACTTTAAGCAAGTCTGGATCATAGAGATGTAATTCCTACTGAGCGTTCGCTCATCTAGTTTTATTCCAACATTTTTCAGGTAATCAGGTGGCTTGCAAGATCGAGACTCACACGGGAGGGACAAGTGTGCAAGCGAGCTCTGGAAATTAGTGAACTCGTGTCTTTTACTTTTCTTGAGTCTAGCATGATGTCTCTTATTGAGTTATCTTGTCTAAGTCTGTTAGTGCGTCATCTCCTTTTCTTTCAATGTGATGTAGTTGAGTCTTCAAGTTTTGGAATTTAAATTGTAATAGACTTATATTTAAAATAAAATTTTATTATTGCTCCAAATTATTTAGTCTTATGTGACTGCTCTTGATCATTCATGACTGTTTAACTGCCACGTTCCGAGCAAACGACACGTTCCGCTGCTATCGGTTCGGGGCGTGACAGAGGTGGTATCAGAGCTTCGACTTTCAAATCCTTAGGGCATTAAGTCGAAGGGATATGTTGAGTATCCTTGCGGTCATCTTATAGGAATTCCGTGAGAATCGGGTAGAGCCACAGGTTAAGTGTTAAAATATATTCACTCTCCAATTAAAATGTGCTAATCCTAAAATATATAAGAAATTAATTCTTGTCTTATTTTGTAGAAATTTAACTCTCTAGAGCAAGATCAATGGCGTGAGATGGTCCAAGGTTTGACTCAAGCCCTCCAACGGGTGGCTCATGATGTAGCCGATCGTGGTGCAGGAGAATTGCACAGAAATTGTCAAGGATTGAATCCCCCTAGGTTTGATGGTTCCACCGACCCTGACAAGGCGGAACATTAGGTAAAGGAGATTGAGAGGATATTTTGGATAATGCAATATTCGGACCAAGATAAGGTCTTATTGGCTACATTTCAGCTAGAAAAGGATGCTAGGGCATGGTGGGAGTCCGTAGAAGCAACATTGTCGGATAATCAAGTATCATGGGTAGAATTCTTAACATATTTTAATGATAAATATTTTTTCGAGAGAATTAAAGAAAGGAAGGCCGCAGAATTCGCATCGTTGAAACAAAGAATTATGTCTGTGGCTGAGTATGAGGCCCAATTCTCAAGGTTATCTCGTTATGCGCCTCATCTGATTATGACTGAAAGAATGAAGGCTAAAAAATTTATGAATGGGTTAAGACTTCATCTCATTCTCCAGTTGGCGCCAATGGATATACAATCTTATCCGGAGATGGTTAAAAGAACTCAATTGTTAGATGATGTCTTGGAGATGATGGAAAAAGTCAAGGCTCGGAGAGGAAACAATGAGTTAGCAAGGAGAACCGAGACTAGTAAGAAGAGACCTAATGGTAGTGATGGGTCGTCAAATGGCAAGAAGATAAAAAGCGGAGATAGACAGAATGGAGTGTCGCAATAGAGGTGCAAACATTGTGGGAAAAGAAGTCATCGGTCGGAGGAATGCTGGTGGAAGTTAGGTGTATGTCTTCGTTGTGGAAGCAAGGACCACAAGGTAGCAAGTTGTTCTCTTCCAAAGGATCAACCTCCGAAGGTTAAAAACCTCGATGGGGCACGACGACAAGGAAGGCTTCAACCTTTGAATGAACTAACTGATGGAGTAGCGAGAGGTATCCCTTAACTTTAAGCTACTCCTATTTGTTTCTATTAGGAGAGTAGATTTCATTCATTACCCTTTTTAGCATATTGTTGGTAATTAAGGTCATGGTGTAATAATTTTAGGCTGTTTAAGAAGAAAAATACCATGTGAATTTGGGGATCAAATTCTTTTAAGTGGGGGAGGGTGTAACACCCGATAATTTTGAAGGCTAAAAAGGAATAAATATATATTTATATCTAGATTCTAAAAAGAAGAGATAACCTATACATGATGTTAATTGCATATACCTATAAATAGTTGATAATAATATTGAATAAGTAAGAAATTGGGTATATCGTTCTTTGAATAAATAAATGACTAAGTTAAATTCCCTTTTAAATAAAAGTAAATATTTTTCTAGGATCGAACCTGCCTCTGATACCCAAGATAATAATTAATGAGGTAAATAAAGTGAAGGAAATTATAAGAAACAAAATCCCTACATGAAGTACTACGCTAATTACACTCTCAATCGATGTCATGACCCACCTATAATATAAACTTAATACAACTCCATAGGAAACGGCTGAACTTAAGGCCAATGGGCCTTATACGCAAGTATATATATTTATATCTGTGTGTAAAATTATTAATAAATATAAGATGCGTATATAAGGGTTAATAAATAACAAATGAGTTTAGATATTTGAAATATTAAATACAGCTCCTAAATACTTGCATAAGAAGTCCAAATAAAATATATATACACTTAGTGGGCCTTAACACATTTATTACCTCCTTCCATTAACACTATAAATATATAAAATCCTAGCCTAAGAATACAATCCATATATATATATATATATATATATATATATACACACACACTAAATAGGACTTATGGACAAATGCTTATACAAAGCCCAACAAGCAAACTCTAACCCAATTAGCCACCCACGTAACCCCTATATATGTATATGTTTATATCTAAACCAAATAATCAAAATCACTATACAGGCTTCCACTAAAACCCAAACCCATGTGCACTGTACCCCAAAACAAGTCTGCGCAAAACCCATGGGCCTTCTCGTGAGGCCAACCCAATAACCACCCGATCACCACTATAGCTAATCACCCATGCATGCATGCTCGTGAGTTGGATGGTTTAGGGTTTCACTTACACAATATAACAAGCGACTGTTATATGGGCAGGAAAAGTGATCGACGGGCATAATAAACAAATCATTGCTACGTTTTAGCCTTCAACACTCCCGTTAAGTTTTCTCACCCTATAAATAAACCCTCTCATCTAATGAGAAAACCCTTGTTGCTGTCGAAGCTTTGCTGCGTCCATTCTCCATCCTGCTGCCGTTCTCCTCTTCTTCTTCCTGGAGTTGCTACGTGAAGGGCATCCTCCTCGTCCTGCTGTGTGGTCTTCTACTTTTTCTTCCTCTTTCTTCCTCTGCTTGAGGAAAGTGGCTATCGCAGGAGCATTGTTTTTTCTGCTACTGTGAACGTGAAAGAATGCTTGGCTTCTTCTATTCCGTTCATTCCCGTTCATTGTTATCAACGCCAAAAAGTGTAGGTCTTCTCTCCCATATAAAAACCGTTAACATCATGCGTAGTTAAATAGGTAGATTTTTCATATTTTAAGCTTCCTCGGTGTCTTGCATAGTTTATGTTAATTAATTTAATAAAGACCATATGCTAACCGGAATTTTTAACCATGTAATCATGCACCTAAAATTCTTAAATTTTATATTGTTAGAATCTCCATGAGTTTATCTAAATTATCATATATTTATATGTTAGATTAACTTGTTAAAAATTTAATTTACGAAATTAAATGAAACGTAAAATTGTAAAGATGAACTACATTGACACAGTTCACAGTATGTATGAATTTTACGTTTTTATAGTCTTTTCATGGGCATCGGAGCGTCATTTGGCCATGAAATTTTATGGGCGTAGTATTGGGATAGAGACCGAGGTAGTGAGGGTGGTGTCACCATTTTTTGTGCCCTCTATCTCAAGATCTCCCATCTCTCAACGAAAAATTATTTTGAACACCCGGTTAGGTAGAATTTTTCGAGTCCGTCATTTCGGTATATCATATGCGCGATTCCGACATAGTTACATCGAGAAATGGGTGGATTTAAGAAGTTGACAAGTTAACTTTTTAAATAACGATTCGCTGTCACCACCGCCATTTCAATGTAATATATATATATATATATATATATATATATATATATATAACTTGTAACTATATCTTTAAAAATCCGTATCTACTAAACTATGCAACAAAAATTATAAAAATTATATATTTAGAATTCTTGAATTTTTCTCCTAATTATCATATATTTTATTTTTAAAAAATTTTATTAAATAATATGTGTCTTTTTAAAGGGATGTTCTTTTCTAAACTTATTAAAATGAAATGACGTCTTTAAAAATAGACGTAAAATTTTGTTTAATTAAAAATATGAGAAATTAACGTCCACCTATATGGACGTTATATTCTGAAAAATAAATTTAACAATTCTGGATAAAACGAATTGAACTAATGAGTGTCTTCCATGATAGACGTCAATTTAAATAGCGTCTGCCAAGAAGGACGCCAATTGTTCCTGACCGCTTGATCTCCCCAAGTTTCCAACCCTTAACAGTGGGTTCTTGGCACTCCTATCTCACATCCGTAGATGGAGTCCCGGTTTTGATTTATATCATTTACCCTTAACTCTCCGTGATGATTGAACCCTCCGCTGGACATTCCGTTCCCTCGGACAGGTGATTTCATCATAGAGACCTCCGTAAGTCACGCTATCCTTGGATTCCCTCAAGGCAGCCGAGCAGGTTGTACCCTAAAAACCCTTCACACTAATTTACTATCATGTCCCTCTGAAGAAACATGATGATCTTGCCCTCAAAGAGTGCTGTTTCTGGCATTTTTGAGAAAATAGTCACTTTCTAGAATCTATGTCCAGTGAAGTAGACGCCATTTGTGAATTGCGCCCGTGGTGGCGGACGCCAATTCTTCGTGCCTATTTATCTATTTCCAGAATAAGCGCCCATTGATACGGACGCGAATTCTGAATTGCGGCGACCATAGTAGATGCCATTTACCCAGTTTACTATACTCCATGACTTAATTTTTTATTAATTTCCTTTGAACTGGGCCGCTAAATAACAGCTAGTAAATATTGGGCCTTCGACCGCATGAATGTTATTGCCTAGTAGGATGGAAGTCCTAAACTAATGATAAACCCATGAGGAAGACCACTGGCTCATGCGGTATACTAAAATAAGCTATAAACAAGCCCATGAGAGAAGACCACTGGCTCATGTGGTATACTAAATCAAGCTTGTTTAAAAATCAAGCTATAAACAAGCCCATGAGGGAAGACCACTGGCTCATGCGGTATACTAAATCAAGCTATAAACAAGCCCATGAGGGAAGACCACTGGCTCATGCGGCACACTGAATGAATAATAAATAAACCCATGAGGAAGACCACTGGCTCATGAGGTTAAAGATATCATGACAACCTATGAGTAAAGACCACTGGCTCGTTAGGTAATTCTAGACTGACTTGAGTGCTTGAAAATCATGAACCTCTACCCAAGAAAGGGTATTTACTTGATGATCAATTGTCTAATACCTCGTGATATGATATGGAAACTTCTTGCTCGATATATCCTGCAACTTAGTTCATTTTTTATGATAGATATTTCATGCCTATCTCATTGCTATATTTTCTATATTTTCTCGCATTCATTCATGCATGATCATAGTACATTGCATAAGATGTTAATTACTTCAAGCAAGTCTGGATCGTAGAGATGTAATTTCTACTGAGCGTTCACTCATCTAGTTTTATTCTAATATTTTTCAGGTAATCAGATGGCTAGCAAGACCGAGACTCACACGGGAGAGATAAGTGTGCAAGCGAGCTCTGGAAATTAGTGAACCCGTGTCTTTTACTTTTCTTGAGTCTAGCATGGTGTCTCTTATTGAGTTATCCTATCTAAGTCTGTTAATGCGTCATCTCCTTTTCTTTCAATGTGATGTAGTTGAGTCTTCAAGTTTTGGAATTTAAATTGTAAGAGACTTATATTTGAAATAAAATTTTATTATTGCTCCAAATTATTTGGTCTTATGCGACTGCTCTTGATCATTAACGACTATTTAACTGCCACGTTCCGAGCAAACGACACGTTCCGCTGCTATCGGTTCATGGCATGACAAGATGGGAGTGTAATTTACCCCTAGTTTGGGTGTTGGTAGGAGTGCAAGCATAAATCCCCTGGCGGGATGGAATGAAGAAAGGGGAGTAGCCTTTGGGGTTCACAATTGTGGAATAGTGATAAAGGAAAGGAGATGGTGTAGTGTGTATGTGAGATGCATGAAGGTGTTGGGGAGATGCCCCTCCATTTTTGGACTTCTTATGAATATTTAGATTTTTTTAGGTTTTCACATATTTCAATTTTTTGGATTTTAATTATCTTGATTTTTGTTGAAATTTTTGACATCAAATTTTTTTTGGCCAGCGTCTGGTAACTACCCATGAGACATCACAACAATGATGGAAGGATATGTTCTTTCTACAACCTCCCAGGTATCTTGAGCACACATCTAGGTTGATTTTGGCCTCTAGACTCCTCGAATGATGGTCTCACCGGTTAAGACTTATCCTGATGACAATGCCGTCATGCCAAGCTTAGGCTCCCACTTGCTTCCGACCGTGAAGATACACCCAAAAAGTATTCAAGGTAAATGATTTACCCGACCTAGGTCTATTTCCTCACAACCATAGACGATATATGATGGAACACCTTGGAACCCTAATGACCAACCGCGCGACACTGACCTGGAATCAGACGCCGTCGCACCGACAGGTGACGCGCTTGCATTGACCTAAGCCCGAGGTTGATGAAAGAAGACGCTAAAGGTGATGAGAACATTGACATACCAAAAACATGGAGATTTCTTGTAGCAAAGGCTTTTGTTCCTTTTGGGGTAGACAATCATATAATGTGTTTTGAAAAAAAATGGCTACAATCCTTTAAAAGAGTTATATCCGTTGAAGTTTCCCTCGGATTCCGTGTCCTCAAAAGAAAAAAGAAATGTAGGAGATAAACTTCACAAGAGGATCGGCAAAGCCGTTAAAACTATGAGCTGTGAGCGAGCTTAGTTCACTCCACCCTTTCGGTGATTTCGGACCACCTTCGAAACTTTGTGCTTGTTGTGTTGTCCCTTGGATTTGGACTTGACTTGTAGGATTTTCTTTATCTTGACCAGGCACGGTCACAACCAGGCTTTTTTCATTTGTTCCCTTTTAGGATTTTTCTTTCTTCCTTTCTTTTTCTTTGGGATTCGTGATTTTGAAATTTTGGATTTTTTGGTCCCCTTTTGACTTTTGATTTTTTTTTTGCCTATGGGGACACTGCCCTCTTCACGTGCTCTGGTCTCATTTTGTAAGGAAGGTGAGTCCTACTCTCACTTGAGGATATTACGTTTCAGCTGCTGAGCTCAAGGCCTTAAGAGCGCCGACTGTCTTGATCGGTCGAGTAGAGAGGAAAAGTTGGATTTTGGAGTCTTCCAGAAATCTTCGGGATAGTCACCCATTTTAGGCCGTTGCCGTATTTTGAAAGCATGTGAGTGTGTGCATATTGCCTGCCCCTTGGAGCATTAGCATAGCTAGATGGAATTCTCCTCGGTTCCGATAGATCAAAGTCTTAAACCATCAAGACTTTAATGCGACCTAACCTTAACCATGAAGGGATGGAGATTGAAACACATGGCAGCTGCCATACTGTTGGTTTTCTTTGATTTCTGATTTTTTTTATTTTTGGCTTTGAATTTTCTATTTTTTTTGGATTTTGGATTGTTAATTATGTACAAGGATTCCTGTAGAGCGGACGGTATCGTGTGGGCACTCTGTGGACTGCTGGATGGAAGAAGAGGAGCAGTCCACCTCCTTGGTTGGCCGGAAACAAGGTTCAAGTGAATGGGACGTAAGTACGCGGCCGTGGACACGACCCCTCTACTAGGATTAGTTGGTTCTTTGACCTGAATTTGTTTGACCATAGGAGGTGGGTTATACCATTCTTCATCTTGTAACAGGTTTATTGAATTCATTAAACTAAACATTAAAATTTGAGTTAACAAGTTGTAACCTTCAGCTAGACCTGACCAAAGTTGGTAGGGAATTTGGGTGCCCCTATCCTTCTTGTGTGGTGTAGCTAAAGGTTTGGACTCTTCTAAAGCTGACCTACTATGTACAAGGCAAATGCCCCTGGCAGGGCTGTTGATTGGAGTTGTGTGATTAAAGATGGAGGATGATTGTTCCTGAGCTAGGGAATCATGATTTGAGAGTTTTGCCCCTAGAGTGGGCTTCTCCATGATAGCTTCAGGCTGTGCTTCTTGAAATTGATCAGCTTTGAAGATGGAACCACTTTTGAAGGACGTGAACAAGAGGAATAGAAAAGAGAGGAGGACTAACAAAGTCGGTTCTCCTTTTGCTTCATGAACTTCTTCTTGGGTTATCGGGTGGGACAAGGATTCTTCAGAGAATAGATTAGATAAACCCAAATCCTCTATGTCTACATCATCTAGCTTTTCTTTTGGATTCACATACTCATATTCATGAAACACTTCTACATTTGCAATTCTCTCTGCCACAAGATAAGATTCCTTCACAAAATGATCATGCAAATTCCACTTGTTTGATTCATCTTTGCTAACCTTAGTTGGTTGACACCCTAATCCAAATCTCTCAAATGTTCCATTTTCCTCAATCGGCTCCTTAATTCTTTGTTCTTCCTTTCCTAACCCTGCACCCGATGTATAGCCCATCTTGGACATTATGTGCCATCCTACATCTTGGGGTTTCTCCCTACGTACGGATGACTCTAAAGATTCATAGGATGGAGTAGATTGGTGGACATCCAAGGTGCAGATGATGGGCTCCTCGTCCTTTGATGACATGAGCATGGCCGGGTCCAACACCGTGGAGATGTCGGCCAAAATTTCTAAAGGAGGAGCAATCGGGGGGTTAGGGACATGTAGAGAGCTTGATTGGAAAGTTGGAATGACATCTTGATTTGTGAGAGCAAATCCAGCACTTGATTCATCAAAAGGAATGAATCCATGTTGGGGAAGCTGAATCGGAGCTAGATCAATTGGGGTAGGGGTCGCAAATGACTCATCAACAACAAGGGTTGATTCAAACTGAGTTGGCAGCATGGTTGGGATTGGAGATGGTTTGGTCAAATCAAGAGATGTCAGCAGCTCTTCCTGCGAGGTGTCTTGGTGAAAAGTGGATAAATCTGAGTGATCCTCTGTCATGAGCGGAGGAGAGACACCTTGATGTTGCTGCTGAGTAGATGAGCCCTTAGGCAGAATGAGGACTAAGGGCCTTGTCCCTTCAGGTCGAATTGGTATGGAAGGAGGGATGTCCTGACTTTGTTGTGGTGGTTAACTCTTGGGTCGGATCAAGACCAAAGGTCTTGCCCCTTGTCGATGGCCAATCATGTGTCCTGTGTCCGAGCTCACTATGGGTTGATCATTCACCACTTCCTCCTCATCATATTGCCATTGTTGACCTCTTTCCATTAGCCTAGACTCTTGATTGCCCCTAACCATGGCTAACCTTTCATGGGTGTAGGATGGGACATGAGGTGATTGATGGCAAGGAAAGGAGTTGGGGATGTTCTCTATCCCACTCATGGGCACCCCGCCGCATGCAGTGGCAACCACACGATTGATGAGATTAAAAGACTGGTTGAAGAGATTGATGTGATCATGGAAGCTTGCCCCTTCAGAGGTCGGGACATCACAATCATCTAGATATGGGAATGGAAATGAGGAATGTTTGAGTTGAGTTTGAACAACATGAGCTCGTTTGTAGAGTTGAGCGAATTTGTGAAATTCGCTAAGCATCAAGATAGCACGGAGCTGAGGAGTTGCATTATTGACTAGAATAGTGATGTCTTGGGATTCCGAGATGGCAATCCCAGACCTAGAAGCCATAGCTCTCCACCGATTAGAAAATTGAGTGAAGTCCTCATCGGGCTTCATCTTTTCCATGATAAGGTCCGTGAGAGTGGGAGCTACACTAGCCATGTGGCCGAAATGAGCGATAAAACGCTCGGACATAATGTCGAAATTGATCAAATCAATGACCGGGAGTGAAGAGAACCACCTAAGGGCCTCCCCTTCTAGAGATTTTTGAAAAAGATGAACTAGGAGGACCCGATCGTAAAGCCATTGATGAGAATTCATTAGAAAGCAAGAAAGATGTATACGTGGATCGGTGGAACTATCATACTTCCGATATTTGGGGGCTTTGAAACCCGGGGGAAAATAAGCATTCGAAAGTTTGCAATAGCTAGTGAAGGAATGAGGTTGAGGTTTGGGGAGGCTTTCGGGAACCATTTGTCAGACGTACCCTTTCACCTCTTGTCAGGATATGGGATTGGATTGATTAAGGGGTGCGGTGACATTAGGCATAGCATGAGAAATTGGAGAGGATGCAACCCCTTGAGGGTGAAGAGGAGGGTTAGGTTGATTAGGAACATGTGAGGGAGTCCTATTAAATGAATTTGGCATTGGAATTGGAGATCTCCTACGGATGGGTTGAGGAGTGACATGTGATCTCTTTTGAGAAGCTAGAGCAACCAAATAGTTAGGGGAATATCGGGATAGCACCCTAACTAGTTCTTGATCTTCTTTTGGGGAGATTGATGGGATTTTTGCATTGAATGACCCTTGACTTTGTGAGGATGATTCATCACTAGTTGTGCTTTGACTTATATCAATTTGTGAATTTTGACACATCCTAATGAAAGCATTGGGTGCATCTTCCTCGGCATCAAGCCGAGTTTGTGTGTCATGAAATTCCAGATCATTATCATCAACAACATGCATGTTAGAAAAATATTGATCCATTGTAACTCAACCTAATTAATTTTTAGAAAATTGAAGTGGAGTTCTATTACCAATTAGGACTGAATTAGTGGTATGTAATAGCAAGCATGTATTCAAACAATGCGCCCCAAATTTTTAGCTTAGGTTAATCCGGAGATTAGTCCAATTTGAGTTTGTTCCCTCTTAGATGAGAATGAAATTTTCTAGGAGAATCAAAGGCCAAAACTCCAGGATAATCCTAGGATAACACTCACTCAAACCCTTTAGGAAATCTAATAGGACTTCAAAGATACAACCTGCCTGGCGACCGTGTGGGAATCCACAGTTCGCGGGGACTCACGGAGGTTCCCAATTGAAAAGGACTAGTTACACCCGAGTGGGAATCCCCAGGTGAAAATTCCAAATCAACGGGAGGGTGTTCCTAATAAGTGTGATGCCGGCTCTTCCTAAGCCCACCCCAGAATCAAACCTGCTATGATAGAACAAACAAAACAAAAAATAAGCAAAACACAAGCTAAACTACGCAAACAGGATTGAAATGGAAGCAGAAATACGAGCAGGATGCGGCCAAGACGATGGCCGCTAAAAGGACTTGGGCAGCCAGGTCTTTGGCCACCTAGAAACCTGGGCGGCCAAGTCTTTGGCCACCAAGGATGTGGTGGGCGGCCAGGTCTTTGGCCGCCTTGGGACCTTGGCGGCCAGACACTTGGCCGCCACATGTTTTGGCCCTGCAAGTCCGCCAAGCGCAGGATCGGCACAGGAGCAACTAAAAATGAAAAATAAGGTTGGAAAAAGGCTATTTACTGAGAAGTGAATGCATTAAACTTCAATCTAAAGACTCACAGTGAGCAATCAGGGTCCCACCGTGATCGCTAGTAGGTTGTAGGTTCCGAAAGGTGGCGATGCCACGTACGGCGTGCGTGAATGCGTGTGGTCCTCCCGAACTTGTGCTACTGCTACCTACAGTGCACAGGTTAAAAAGATAATAATAGGTGTGATCGCCAGAGGTGTTTACCTGAACCTCAAAGGGGTAAAGTGATCGCGAACGCCTTAGGAATGGGGAGATGGTGGGTTCTTCAATCCTCGCTCTCGGCCGGCCAAGAGCAAGGAGCTCTGCGAGTTGATGATGAAGTTCCTGTAAAATTAACCAGCAAACAAAGAGAACAAACCCATTATGCTATGATAGTGTAATATATGCTCAAATCAAAAGAAGAAACATGCAATTGGGGGTGATCATACCGGGAAGGGGGGCGGAAAGGGGGATGGCCGAGAATTTTGACCATCTGCCTTCCCTATGTTTTGGGTTGAAAAACCTCTTTAAAATAGGGAATTAACAGAATCTAGCATGTATGACTGCAGTGAAATGAAGTAAAAGATAGCAAGATAGAGAACAGGGAAGAGAGGACGGGGTTTGCCCGTCAACCAACAGAGGGCGGCCAGCATTGTGGTCGCTCAGAGGGGGTGGGCAGCTATGTCGATGGCCGCCCCCTACAACTGGGGCATGGCCGAGACTTTCGACCATCCGCCTTCCCTATGTTTTGGGTTGAAAAACCTCTTTAAAATAGGGAACTAGGAAGATCTAGCATGTATGAATGCAGTGAAATGAAGTAAAAGATAGCAAGATAGAGAACAGGGAAGAGAGGACGGGGTTTGCCCGTCAACCAACAGAGGGCGGCCAGCATTGTGGTCGCTCAGACACTGTGGAGCTCTCCGGCGGTGGGTTCTGCTACTAGGGGAAGGTCGGGAAGAGTAACTCTGGTGCTCACCGCTCTCTGTCCCTCGAACTAGCAACCTCTCCTCCTCCACAAATGTCCAACCTGTTCCGTGAGAAAAATGACCAACTCCCACCGAGAGAAAATGTCCCCCCCACGTGAGATAGATCGGAATAGAGTTTTTGTATGCGGGGGAATCTCCCTCCAAAAATCATTCGAAAATAGAGTGTGCGTGAGGCTACGTGGGTCTCGAACCCCCCCCACCCCCGAGTGGGAGCAAATTTGGAGGACATGCCCGGAGTGGGCGGAAACGTGGGTTTGACTGTAGTTATCAGGAGGCGGCCAAGGTTCTGGCCGTCCAAAGGAGCTGGGCGGCCAAAACGATGGCCTTCTTGAGGGTGAGGGCGGCCAGGAGGCTGGCCTTCCAAGAAGAGTTGGGTGGCCAGGTTGATGGCCGCCTTGGGATGTGTGCGGCCAACTGTTTGGCTGCCCTGGAATGGGCTAGGCGGCCAGGTGTTTGGCCGCCCAGGGTTTTCGATAGCCAGCACCTTGGCCGCCCAGGGATTAGGGCATGCAATGTGTATAGAGCCTCAAAAAAATTCGCCTCGGGGGCTCATGCCCCGGACCTTATGGACAGGGGGGCACTGCCCCCCTGCAACCCCCCATCAACTTACCGCGAAGCTGGATCTGCGAAGGGACAAGGTGGAGCCTACCTAAACAAGGATGAGACTCCGCAATATCAATCATCCAAGGAAAAAGTAGCACTTCAATGATGGCTAGGTAAGGGTCCGCGGGATGTCCAAAATTAGGCATCTATAGGGAAGGCACAGGTTCTCCTTCCTCTGCTAGCACGGGCCTTCCCTTGTCGCCGGCGATCCTCCTATCGGAATTTCTTCGCACCATGATGGCTCTTTACTCGTTTCCCATAGATGGCGCCAGATGAAGAGGCGTAATCTCATGCCGATCATAAGTCATGAGATCCTGGAAGAATCCTCGCTCACGGCCACCACGCGTATATAATCCGCAAGATGGGAAACATATCAGGGGTGCCCAGGGATGAAACCCTAGGGAAAACCCTCTGATACCTAAGTCAGCGAATATGATAGAGCACGGGTGCAAAGGGAATTGGTAAGGGAAAAAGAGGGAGCGAGATTGTTCTCCACCAAGAGATGTGGTGGTTCTCACTCAAGATCGTTGCTTACCTCATCGGAGGGTCTCCCTGGGATTTATATAGCGATCTATTTAATGTAGGAGCCCTGGGAGTCGAGGGGATTGGTGTAGCAATCCTTGTAAATTAAAAGGACTAGAAAGCCTAAAATAAATTAAAACAAACAATTAGTCAAAGCCCAGACTCTGTACACAACCATGATCCCCTAAAAGGGCCTTACAATAGGATCTCATAGACCCAACCCTTAAATTCTAATGGATTAAGAATAGAGTGTTATTTTTAAGAAGGCATTTAATTCATATTGTATTTTTATTTAATTTAATAATAAATAAAACCTTGAGAAGATGTCAATTTATATTTTTATAGATAATTTAGAATATTTAATATTTTATCTTACACTATATCTTTATAATAAGAATATATAGATAAGGTTTTAAGGAATTATGGTAAATGAGGAAGTGAGATTGGGCAAATAAACAATTTCGGTTATCATAGGGTGGTTGGAAAATCTCCAAATGATATAGCGCCCCTTGGTCGTTATTCATGCATTCAACGACATTAGTTAAGTCGTTATTTCTCTAAAAGTGAATAGTGCAATTTTTATTTAAAAGAAATTTTGTGAAACACAATATATAATAAATAAGAGAAAAATGTAAGGATCCTAACCATAAAATTTCATAATTTCTTTCCATCTATATTTAAAGATAAAAATATTTGAAGTTAAAAGCAGAGTTTTAACCGAATAATTGGGTTCAATTTTATTCTAGCATAATTTTAATAAAACAAAATTATGAAAATTATTAGAAAAATGTAGAGATCATAAAAACATAAAATTTACTAATTGTATTAATATGGTTCAATAGATATAAAATTTTAAACGTTGTAATGAATATTAACAAATAAAAATAAATATAAAATAGTGAATAACGCCCCTTGTTTGGGCGCTATTCAACAAAATGACGACCCCTTAGAGAGGCGTAATTTCTTGAAATCGCGTCCCTCTCTTAGGCGCTATTCACCTGTAGAATGGAAAATAGAAACCTCGTGGCAATGTCTTGTTCGGACTAGGAAGTTGGATGCTACCCGGGTAAGTATTGAATTGGGAAAGGTCTCATACGTGGGAAGTCTAATTCTAACAGGATTCCACGTAGGAAATTTATATTGCAATAGGATTCTTCCATGGGAAATACTAATCCCGATCAAACTCCAAACCACGTTCAAACCCTTCCTCTATAAGTACCAACCCCCTCCGTCGAGCCAACCTACTGGCTCTTTTTCTTCAACAACGACCTGCTACAGTCTCTATTTTTTTCTCACCAACGGTTATACGTGAAGAGAAGAATTATCTCTTCTTCTGCTTCTCCTTCGGATGCACGGGAAGGATAGACCCCTCTGCTTCCTCTCAATCCCTAAAGCTGCATCATCTTCTTCCCCAGCTGCTTCTTCCTCGACGATCTGCTCTGAAGGAAGAGTGTCATCTTCCTCTGTCCGTTGAAGCTGCTACATAGCAACTTCTTCCTTTACATCTATCGTTACAAAGTAGCGGGTGTTATATTTCTTTCACCGTTCTTCACGTCTGTTAACCAGAATCACCCAATCATGTAGGTGTTCTCAAGTACAAGCACAATCTAATAGTTATTAGATCATGATCATGCATATAGGTCTGTTAGATTGTTTTCAGTAGATTTAAATGTATTTCTGGAAGTTTCAGTAGAAGGCACCTCCCTCTTGGGCTCTATTTGATATAGCGACCGTGAAAACAGTCGTCAGATTAGTTGGTTAATTAATAAATACACATGTTCAAAATTTTATAACTGTAAACCATGACATCTAATCTAATGCATGAGTATACTGTTAGATTCATGCTATTTTTCTCTACATGTACATGTCTCTAGTTTCTTGATTAGACATACTCCAAAAATCACGTGTCTATGATTGTACCTGCTCGGTGCGTATCATATGACAAAGACATAACGACCGTCTACAGGTCATCAATTTAATGAACGCCCCCACACACGGGCGCTAATTAGTGAATAACCTGTGAACATTGAACTGTTCATGACTAAATTACAAGGATATTGAAATTAATGACATGCACCCTGCCATTAATTTGAAATATGACGCCCCTGACTAGGGCGCTACTTACTGAATTGAAGACTTAAGCCAAGGCGCCAATTCACTTAATTCTGAAAATTTGATACATGAACATATATTAAAATATATAGAAATTGATTATAGCGACTCAATGGAGAGTCTTCATTTGGTGAAATAGCGACCCTGACTAGGGCGCTACTTACTGAAATGAAGACTTGGGCTAAGGTGCCATTTTCTGTCTTCTGGTTTTCCGTGATTTTTTCTGTAATCCCTTTCAGTGGGATATATATAATAGCACTATATTCCAGTCCGTGAGTATAGTCCCACGTTTCTCGATGTTTTATCGTTTATCCCACTATTTCTCGGTGACATACGAGCCCTCTGTTGGACATTCCGTTCCTTCGGACAGGTAAGTTAGTCATTGGGACCTCCGTAAGACTCCTCATAGCCTTGGATTCCCTCGAGGCCGATTGAGCTTGTTGTACCCTTAAAACTTATGACACTACTTATTTGCCATGTCACCCTAAAGAAACATGGTATACTGGCCCTCATGACATGCTATTTGGATGCCATAAGAATATCCCTGAATTAATGGAATGGGAAACCATGCCATTAATATTTCTTAAGAATTAGGTGCCGTACTTGTGGACACTAATTCTATCTACCTTATCGTGTACAAGAACGAGCAACCATATCTATATGAGCGCTTATTCTTAATGTCATGGCACCCAATTAGGGAGCCGATTCCACCTAGTTTTCAACGTTAATCATGAGTGTATCGTTATTATCGTGGTATGTCCTTACACAACAAGTTCAACCCTTGTGATTCTATTCATAAGATCTACCTTAACATTCCTACAAAGCTTGTTCCTTTGGAATTCTATATTGACTATAACTGTAGTGGATGTCGAAAACATGACTCAATGTTTGTGCATATAGGGCCCGATCTGGTCCTGAGAGGAGCACCCGAAAGTACTTGTGTTCATGGGAGTTGTAATGATCACGGTGTGGCATTGCACCGAAGTACTCGTCGTTCTAATTAAATGACATTCCACAATCCAGTACTTGACTTGACATGACATGACTTGCGTGACCCAGAATGGGTATTTATTTACTTGCTTGAAATATGATAGCCAATTCTTGACATGACATGATAAATATACGTGCTTGATCATCTTGATATATATTGACATGAGTTCTTGAAAAACATGCTAGTTCATTCAACTATCTTTTGATATACACTCTCTGTTGTCGTGTTACGCGAACATGCATAGCTATGTTGCATTCATGTAACATGTAATTTACTTAAAGCAAGCTAGCACTTGAGATATAATTCATACTGAGTGTTCGCTCACCTACTGTTTTCCCCTATTTTTCTGGTAAGTTCGATGACGAGACAGGATGACAATGAGTGAAGAGTTTAGAGCCATTCCGACCATCCAAGCAATTATCTAATCTTGTCTTTTCTATCTTTATTGAGTCAACCATTGTACTTTTCTTTTATTGACTCCTAGTACTTTCATTAAGTGGTTGTAATAGAAGTACTTTACGATTGTGATTGAATAAAGGATTGGGTTATCTGTACTTTTGCACACTCTATCTATATATGTCAAATACACTTACACTCTGACTGACATGATCGATATATAAACTCGTCACGCACTCTGGGTTCCTTCCGCGCTAGGGGCGTGACAGTTTTTGTGGTATCAGAGCCTAGGATATTCAACTCCTAGGAAACCCAAGTCCAAGGATAGATTTTAAACCTTTACCTGGTGAGATTGGGTAGAACAAAGGGTTAAGTTAACTTAGAAACAAAAACCTTTGGACAAGAATCACATATTAATCTAGTTACCTTAATAATTGTAGGACCATGGCCGCAGAACGTGCGCAATGGCGTGATATGCAGAGGACCGTTCAAGGTCTCACACAAGCACTCCAACAAGTCACACAAGGAGGTGCACATCGTGGAGTCAGAAATCTCCATCAATGTTTCCGTAACATGAACCCTCCTAAGTTCATGGGATCTACCGACCCAGATGATGCCGAACATTGGATAAGAGAAACCGAACGTATCTTTCAGGTTATGCAATGCACGGACCAAGAGAAGATCTTGTTAGCGACATTTCAGCTAGAAAGGGACGCCCGATGCTGGTGGGAGTCGGTCGAAGCTACCTTAGACCAGGCTCAGGTAACATGGGCGGAATTTGTTGAACATTTCAACGATAAGTATTTCTCAGATCGAGTTCAGGAAAAGAAGGCCGCCGAATTCACCATGCTCAAGCAACGATCTTTATCGGTGGCCAAGTACGAGGCACAATTCTCAAGGTTATCACGGTACGCTAAGTACTTAGTTACTACCGAGAAGATGAAAGCTAGAAGATTTCTAAATGGGATCAGGCCTCAATTTATCACACAACTGGCGCTGATGGACATACAAGTCTACTCGGAGATAGTGCGCCGAGCCTAGTTACTAGAAGATGCCATGGAGCTATCCGATAGGATTCGTGGGAGAGATAAGAAGGAGCATGTCACTAGCTCCGGTACCTTCAAACCCACTTTCAACAAGAAAAGGCCGAGCAATGGAGGAGAGTCCTCTCAGGAAAAGAAAGTCAAGAAGAACAACAAGCTGTTCTCCATCACCACCACACCTTCCAAAGTGGTGTGTAAACATTGTGATAAGGCCGACGAATGTTGGAGAAAACTCGGAGCTTGTCTTCGTTGTGGGAGCCGTGATCATCGGATTCCCGACTGTCCCCTACTCAACGATCAAGCCGGTGACGAGAAGCACCCGGTGACGAAGAGTGCACGTCTCCAAGCTATTAAGGAGGCAGATCAAGACGAAGGCAGACTAGTGGAAGGTACATTGAAAGTTTGTTCCAAGTCTGCACATGTCTTATTTGATATTGGTGCATCGCATTCTTTTATTTCCAAGAAGTTTGCTAACCCATTACCTATGGAACCGGAATGGATAAAATTAGTTATTTCGACTCCTCTCGGAAATGAAGCCGATATTACTCATCATTACCAAAATTGCGAAGTCTTGGTAAAAGGAAGAAATGAGGGACTATGATATCATATTGGGAGCCGATTGGTTATGCAAATACCAGGCAACTGTTGATTCCCGTAACAGCAAGGTTACCTTCAAGGAATTCCCGGAACTGGTCTATACTAGTCCTAAGAGTCGAAGCAAGTCACCTCTTATTTCGGCTCTTCGAGCTAGCAAGCTAATAAGGAAAGGATGTGTATCTTTACTTACTTTTGTCACCATTAAGGAGACTAAGGAGTCTAAGATAGAAGACATTCCAGTTGTACAAGAATTCCCGGACGTGTTTTCGGAAGATTTGCCTGGACTACCCACATTCATAAAACTACATTCTGAATCAGGTATGGGCATTATGAATTTACTGTTATGCCTTTCAGACTAACAAATGCCCCTACAACCTTTATGCAGTTAATGAACAACACCTTTCGGCCACATCTGGATCGTGTGGTCTTTATTGATGATATTTTGATTTATTTAAAGTCCGAAGAAGACCATAAAGAACATCTGAAGAAGGCATTGCAAATATTGAGGAAAAATAAATTGTATGCCAAATTCAGCAAGTGCAAGTTCTGGCTCGAGAAAGTATCCTTCTTGGGCCATGTAGTCTCAAAGAATGGAATTTCTGTCGACCCATCAAAGGTCGAGGCCGTAAAGAACTGGGAACAACCAACAAGTGCAATAGCGATTCGAAGTTTCTTGGGGCTAGCTGGTTACTGTTGTGTGGGAATGGCTGATCTAGAGGAGAGGGGTGAATAGATCTACCTTCTTTTTCATGATATAAAAAGATTGCACGAAATAAAAGCACCTACCAAGAAATGCAAGAACCTAAAACACAAGATGTAGGGATGAAGATGAGCAACGAGCCTAGGCAAGCATCTAGCGAAGGCAAAGACACAACTAAACCACTTGGACCAGGATTTTAAGGTGGTTCGAACTCAAACCCGAGTCTTACGTCCACCCCTCACTCAAACCAAGTGAGGCTTCCCTAGTGCCACAGCACTAAACTACTGATACACAGCTTACGACATACATGGCCAACCACAGATCAGAGACACCCTCTGTCTGTCTTCCTATAGAACTAGGTAGGGACTGAACACCCAGGCGAGAGCACACCTTCGTCGGTCTTCCTACAATAATCGGTAGGGACGGTTCACAATTTGTCAAGAACAAATAGAAAAAGAACAATGGAAAAACTTCAGATAGAGTGAGTGAAACTCAGGCCAAGAGAGAATGTTTCTGTCTGAGAGATAGAGGGCTCGGTCTGCTGTTATCAGAACACTTGCTTCCTTCACAATGGCTTTTCTTTGCAGGGCAAGGAGCACGAGGAAGATGAGCTACGGTTCAGCTTCTCATCTTCAATAGATGGCCTTGGGCTTTTCCCCTTCTTCTCCTTCTTCTTCTTCTTCTTGTTTTGGACGCAGCTGGCTTCTTGCGCTCTTCTTCTTTTCTCCAAGGGATGCCAGCAGCCACAACAGTAGTAGCTTCTTCAGTACATCTTTATTCCGGTCACATACCTTCTTAAGGCACACCTCCGACTGTCTTTTTTTAACTCAAAGGTAATACTTGCAAGGTGGGACAGGGTTTCCAATACACTCATTCATTGCGGAAGGGAGTGGACGTTCCACCGTGGCCACCAAACAAGCGCTTTCATTAAGGAAAACAGTAAAGGATACATAAACTAAAAGGAGACGGAGGGCCCAAGAACAACACAGCCCATACAGCTGAAAAAGAAGAAAAACCCAAAGACCCGAGAGCCAAGGCCGGGAAGCCAAACAGACGGCTAAAGCAAGAGGCTAGGCAAAAGTGCCAGCCATAAGATAACCCGATCACACGTAGAGTTAGTGGAATTGGAGCGTTTGTGGGAGCTCCTAGTGACAACACCTTTAGACCTAGCAGTTGGCCTCGAGCATTCCTTGCCGTGATCACCTACGAAGTTTGTGTGGGCACGAAGGAGGTCAAAGGTCCCAGCTTGCTCCACGCCAGGGATGGATAATGGCGTGAGGAGGATAGACAATGGACAGAGCCATCAACGATGGGAATCCCGGCAGCGTCGACGGGGCCGTGCTAGCGGGGAGAGGCCCTAGTAGGAGCTTCATGCACGAACTGAGATGGTGAACCATGATCAGAAGATTTAATTGCCTTTTTAAGGGCCTGAGCAAAGGAGAGATGATGCTTGACGGGCTCCTCCGGAGGGGGGGTCACGGCCCTAGCCGGACCAGGAGAGGCTGAAGCCGGGGCAGCAGAGGGAGACCAGGAGGCAACTACAGCATTGAGGGCCGGACCTATCGAGGTTGACGGCCCTACAGAAAGGGCCTTCGCGACCGAGGCGGAAGGTGGTGGGGTGGCCTGCACCAAGGAACCCAGAGTCGATGTAAAGGCGGGCGCAGGGTGGTGCAACATCGAGGAAGCAGTGAAAGCATGCTGATAGTTGGCCGGCTCCAGCCCCGACATGGTGAGGACTTGAATGATAGGCTGGAAGGAGAGAGAGTAGTCGTTCGAGCCCAAGGGGTACTCATCCCCACCTGCTTCGGAGGCCTTAACACTAGCGGGGCCTACGATCAAAGGTAAACCTTCGGGAGCAGGAGAGAGACGCTTGGACTAAAGGAAGCCGTCAGCCTGGAGGGAGGGGACCGTCGGAGGGGGCTCCGAGGCAGAGAGCACGAGGGGCTGGTGGCGAGGCGGAGAAGAAAGATTGGCAGCGGGAGCGACTATGAGGAGGCCAGGGCCGCCGCACTCCACCGGCAGAGGAGGGAGCAACGTGGATGGAGGCGGGGGTGGCAACAGGGCGGAAGCAATAGGACTCTGGGCCTCCCCAGCAAAACCAGAGGACACCAAGACACCCAACAAGTTAGGGTGAACATCATCAGCAGAGGAGTCGGTCGGAAGGAGGCCAGCACAAGAAGTGTCTCCACCCAGGAGGTGGAGGTCGACCTCCACGCTGGCCGGAGCACCAATGGGCTGAGAGCAATGCATGGGCCTAGCGTTGCCAGGGGGAGCAAGCTGACCAGAGCACAACAAGCCTGCAAAGTCCATAGCACAGGTGGCTTGAGCAGCGTCCATGGGAGTGGGGGCAGCACCCCCAGCCAAGGGAGGCGGCTGAGAGAGTGCATGGCGATCAGCAGGCGGTAGGATAGGGCCTCCTCCAAGAGCAAAAGCAGCCTGGAGGTTGGGCAACAGTAAGAGCGAGGCGTCTAGAGGGACGTCGGATTCCTTCCCAAGGGAAGGAGGGGGACTTGCGGGGGCCTGAAGAGGGCACAAAGCAATCTTGGGCGGTAGGAACACAGGGGGGGGCGAGCTGGTGACTTGATGCACTTGAGGGAGTCATGGCCAAGACGCCTGCAGGAGGAGCAGAAGGAAGGCAGATTGGAGTACACGAGCGGTTGCCAGAAGCCACTGCCCCCATGCCCAACCCATGCCAGTGGGGGGAGCTTCTTGGATAGATCAGCGAGAACACATACTCTGGCAGCGTGAGAATGGGTGCGGCACAAGGTGTTGCGATCCACCATCAAAGGAGAGTCGAGACCCCAGCTATGGAGTAGAGCATCGCTTCGTTGTAGAAGTTAGCAGGGAGGCCAGGCAACACCTCCGACTGTCTTCCTCATTGGCTCTGGTCTCTTTTTTGTTCTGTGTACCATTCTAGGACCACATCTTATTGGTTGACAGCAGAAAGGTGGTCCTAACAAGAGTCATGTCCCAGGTATGGACACTGACATGGCTTCCTCCAAAAAGGTGTTTAGGTAGGGTAATGATGACAGACATGGGAACTTGTTCCTGACCTCAAAATCCATGTTGTTGGCGGTTTACGGTTCTATTTTAATCCTCTAGAAATCCTCAGAACCGTTGCAGGTAGAGTAAAGAAAGAAGATAGAGATCTTCAATGGAGTTGACGTAGCAATGTGCGAGCATTCGCCTTTTTCCAGCTCGGCACAGTCATAGTCTCTCTTCTCTTCTCTACAGTCCCTCTGCTCACCTTCTCTGCTCCCTTCTGCTTGCCCTCTCTATTACCTTCTGCTCGGTACTGCTATGGTGGCTCGGACTGCTATAGTGCTCGGACTTCTTCAGAAGCTTGGTCTTCTTTAGAAGCTAGGACAGCTACAGTAGCTCGGCCTGCTACAGTAGCTCGGCCTGCTATAGTGCTCGGGCTTCTTCCGAAGCTCGGACTGCTGCATTAGCTCGACCTTCTCCAACTTTAGCTCAGACTGCTACAGTAGTTTGGACTGCTATAGTAGGTCGGACTCCTTTAGAAGCTTGGATTGCTATAGTAGCTCGACCTTCTCCAACTTTAGCTCTGACTGTTACAGTACTCAAACTGCTACAGTGCTCAGACTTCTTCAGAAACTTGGACTGCTACAGTAGCTCAGCCTTCTCCAACTTTAGCTCAGACTACTACAGTAGCTCGGCCTACTACAATGCTCGGACTGCTATAGTAAGTCAGATTTCTTCAGAAGCTCGGATTGCTACAGTAGCTCGGCCTTCTCCAACTTTAGCTCAGACTGATACAATAGCTCGGACTACTACAGTGCTCGGATTGCTATAGTAGGTCGGCCTTCTGTGAGAGTTGCTTATCATGACTGCGTTGACCGGCTTTAGGGCTAGCTTGCTACATTGATGCAGTGAGGCTTTGAACGCCAGACAAAACCTTGGAAATAAAGTGTCGACTCTTGGTGTCGACTTTTTCCTGTGGGTTTGCACCAGACAGAACCTTGTTAAAAATGTGTCGACTCCTGGAGTCGACACTTTTTCTCTGGTTTTCAGAAATCTACAGAACTTGAGAAACTTGATGCTCTGCTTTCAAGGGGGGTTTTCCAACAATTTAAACTTCACACAAACCATCAGAATACTTGAAAAAGAGTTGAATTGAAGTAGCTTGGGATCATTTTTTGGGCTTCATCTCTTGTAGTTTTTGAACTATCTGTTATGGGAGTTTCAATATAGGAAATTTGCATTAACATTATCAACAATCAAGAGATGAGAATGCTAATGACTCATAGTGTTAGAGATGAGAGTGCTAGTGACTCATAGTGTTAGGGATCATCAAAATCACAGGGACATAATATTCTCCCCCTTTTTGATGATGGCAACACTATGAGTCATTAAATGACAATGTGACCCAATTCAAGCAATGTGACCGAATTCAAGCAATGTGACATATGCACAAAGAGATAGAACAATTCTCCCCTTACCATGTGACTCTCCCCCTTTCATGAAATCTTTCATGCATCTCTCCCCCCTTACATGACTCAACAGACAACTCTCCCCCTTTGTCATTAGCAAAAAGGAGGGACTAGAAATGGTGGAGAGAATTCAGAGCCAGGATGAATTTGACTGAAAAAAAATAAGAAGATTAGAGCCAGTATAAGTATGAGGGATTTTGGAGAAATACAACCCATCATAAAAGTTGAGGATTTGATAATGCAAGAAGTTTCACAATTTGATACTAATATCATAACATAGAAAGTGGGCATGTTCAGAGTCAACTATTATACAAAAACCTGTGATATGTCCTTTTTGAATCTGCATGGTTTAGATCTAATGATATATGAGTTTGTAAAAAGAGTTTGAAAAACATCTGCATGCACATTTTAATAGAAATGAACCAGAATCACATGTCAAAATATTGTTTAACCTTCCTTAGCCTTACACTCCCAGATTCAATGGCTCCTTTAGGAGTTACACAAATTAGTATTGAGGTTAAACAAGCATGAAGTTCGTATAGAATTCTAGAGTTTTAGCATTTTCTTTTATCCTTTGCTATCAAGCTCATGATTTTCTTTGAGCACAAGGATATTTTTACAAGTAATTAAGTCCAGTGCAAGCCTTGTATCTTGAGGATACACATTGTTTAGATGCTAGTATCCCTAGGTATTTGGTATGACTGACTGTCATGCCTCAGATTGAACAGAGATAGCATTGTCACCTCATGACATATCAGACCTCATTTCTTTGATGAGGAGACATATTTCTCAGCAACTTTGCCATTGCTCTGCCTAGATTTTTCTTTACAAAGTTAACAAAGGCACCTCATGACATAACCCATTTGTCTTCTAGGACAAGGGACATGGTTTCTCAGTGCACCGATGTCATTGCGCTGACACATTTAGCATTTATGAATCCCAACAGTTCATGATGTTTAAAAATAACACTTAATTTCAGTATCTCAACCAAAGTTGCCTTGAAATTAGAATTTGTAGATTTCAGAAAGAATCATTCAGGGCATAACATGTAAACGCTGGTTAAGGTCTATTAAAAAGTTGAGCACAGATAATTTCATAACATTTATCTCAAAACTCAATGAAGTCATTAAACCTAAACCAGTTTTATTGGATGGACAAGCATAAGGTCATTTAATAGAAGACTCTTACTTTAAAGTCCACTCTATTTTATGATCATTGTACCCAAATTGGAAGCTACTGAATTTCAGATTTTTCAAGAATGTGATCAAAATAGCCAGAGTTAGCCTCAACAAGAAATGACTTAGTGAATTTTTCAGATAAACATGGATGTCAAGAGAAGAGGATAGATAGCAAACACTCCCCCTGAGAATGTGCATGGATTTAGACAGAAGGCAGCTATCAAACAGAAATGACCTGCGAGGTTGACCTGAGTAGCAGCAAGGTACCAACATTTATTGCAATTAACTATCCTTTTCCAGTGTTCCAGAAATTGATGTGAAAATGCATGCCAGTGGTTGTATGATAAGTCCATATTTTTATATATTTATTCACATCACACTCATTATTTATGGGCTTTAATATAATTAATTATGCAAGTTTTTCATTTAAATCTCAACCCCACAAAAAAAATTGAGATTTTTTTATAATTAATTAAAATTTTACACATAACTTAATCAATGGGATTTGAGATATGTGGAAGAAGAATTGAAATTGCATGATTAATATTATTATACAAAAGAGGGCTTAGTATACTTTTTTTTTACATTATCACAAGCATCAACTAAGCTTATATTTTGTGAAGAGTGCATCTTCTCCGGCGACGAAGCAGGGCTGTCCCATCGCGGAGAGGGGTCGACGGCGACAGTGAAGAGCAGTCTATCTCCTCATCTCACCGGCCGCACCTCCCTCTGCTCTCATCCTCCACCGTCCATGGCGGCCCTGCCGCACCTCAGCCATCGCCTGCAAAATCGACACAGCTACGCGGCCACCTCCGACATCTCCCTCGCCAAGCCGCCATCTCCCACACTCCTCTCCTCTGCCCACGTTGCATGTTTCCCTCTCTAACTTTCAACGATCTCCTTCACTTCCCCTCTCACTCTCTCTCTAACGAAAACACCTCCCGTCGTTCTCTCCCACCGTCTCCCCATCTCACGTGCTCACCCTATGCACCACCCTCACCCCATCTCTCTTCTCTCTCTAACCCAAGCCCACACCGGCGATCGCCGTCTCTCCCTCTCTTTCACTTCTCACCCTCGCACACATATACTCTTCCCAGCACCGTAGTCCCCCCATTGCCATGCATGCCTCGCCACCACCCTTAGCCTTCTCTTCTCTTTCTAACCACCTGCACACGCCGGCATCATCATCTCCCTCTCTCCGTTGCGTCCACCACACCGTCTCCCTTTGCTTTTCACCACCGTCGCCAGCATCACAACACAACCACCGGTTTAACCCAGTCACGGCAGCACCATCTGCAAGCTCTCTCCCCCTTGGCCGTTCTTCAAGTGGTCAAGCCGCCTTCGCACCAGTAGCACTCCCACCTCCATTGGCATCGCTGTCATGCTCGCACCACCCTCCGTAGGCATCTCACCCTCTTTCTGTCGCTACCACACTCGCCCAGCCCTCGCCTCTGCTCTTGCCGCCCCCACATCTCCCTCTGCGGATTCCACACGTAGGCTCCTCCGCCAGCGACCTCTCTCTCCCGTCCGCAACCATCGATCCTCTCCCTCTCTTGCTCTCCCATGCACATCGCCTACGTGACCTACTTCTTATCTTACCACCGTGAAGCCGCTGCATCCCTTTCTCTTTCTCTAACACACTCACCACACTTATCTCTCCCACCTTCTCTTAGCCTCCCTCACCGTAGCCAAGCCAGCCACACAACCCTCTCGCCGGCATCTCCACTCTCTCTCACATTCTCTCTCTAAAACTCGCACTGCGACAACCTCTATCTCCCCGTTTCTCACCCCTCCACACTGCCAAGCCCCCTCCACCGGCATCCCACTGCCAGCCCAAGACCCTCTCTCTCTCTCCTTGTTTACGGTCGCGGCGTCTCTCGCTTGCGCACACCCACCTCCAACCCCCTTGCTGCTGTTGATCTCCCAACCTCCCTCATTCTCTCTCTAACTAACACACCTCTCTTCACCACCTCAAGCCCACCACCCTCCAAGGCCCATGCACGTGGACTCCCTCATGCGACTTCCCCTTCCCACACTGCGTCAACCCCCCCACAGTGCCACAGTACCAACCATAGCTCTCCTATTCACACACACCCATGGCCTCTTCACGTGGGCGGCCCTTCATACAGCAGAGGAATGAGAGAGGGAGACATGGCACATGGCAGGTGGTTAGCATGGCAAGGAGGATGGCAAAGTACAATGATCGGTATTGATAAGGCATGGGCTCCTCATGGCAGGTGACAAACACGGTGGTTGACATGGGCACATCAAGATGGTTGGTAGGCAACGAAAGTATGTTTTTAATGAGAGTGTGAGAATAAAATAATGTGTAATAGTGGTAATTTTGGCCCTATAAAAGGGCACGAGGAAGAGCTTTGTAAGGCATCTAATCTAACACCTACGTAGGATAGCCTTCATTCCCTCCTTTCCTCCTCACTCCTTTAGTTAAGGCCCTTCCTTCTCTCTCTATCTCTCTACCCCTCTCTCTACCTCTCTATTTCTCTTACATAGGAACTCTTCTTCTCCCTCTCATATTGTTCTCCTACCTTAGATTGGTTGTAATTTATTTTTGTTGTAATTTTTTCACTTGTATGTTTATTGCCATTAATAATTACTTCTAGTGTTATTGTTAGCATGATCTCTCTCCATCTCCCTCTAATATCGCTCTAAATTCTTTATCGATCACCCTCTAAATTTTGTCTAAATTCGGCTCAAGAGAAATGGATCTTCTAGTCGAGTGTACGTGGTTGTCCCCGACAACTCGTAATTCAAAGGCTTGAGGATACGATACTGTTACCCTCACACCACGGTCGCACAATTCTATCCCCCACTTCATCTATTTTATTTAGCATATTAAAATGTTTTCCCTCTAAATATCCACAATTCTCTCTCCTAACCCTCCATATTTCTTTAGATAGATTTATTTGATGTTATTTTAAATTCTAAAAATCAAAAGAAAACAATCGTCTATTATTTTTGTTTTAAAGAAACTCAATGTTTTCAATTTCAAAACTCACCCTCCCTGTGGATTCGTCCCGGACTCGTCGTTGTACTACGTCCATTTATTTAATTGCGAGTTCGGTAAATAAATTTTAGATTGACGGCTATTGTGTTTAACGATAGATAATTCGGTCCGATCAATTTTTGGCATCGTTGCCGGGGAGGTTTATAATTTTTGAATTGACTATATTGTGTTCTTGTATATTAATTAAGCACTAATAAATTTTCTTTTATTTGTTTACAGGAAAAAAATAAAATATATATATATTATCTACCAATAAGGTAAGCCTTCTCTTCCCTATTCCCTTTCTTTTTGTATCATTTTTCTTAAGAACGAGGGACCGTGCTCCAAGTAAGTATCCTAAATTCCCCTCGTTTCATTTGATTATATTTCATTAGCTTTATATTGGTTAGATATGTTCAAAAAAAATCAAAAATATTTGAACTCAAATAAAAGATGTCATTTCAAGATTAGAAATCACACATCATGTTGTAAGTCATGCATCATATAGGTTGCATTAATTTGACCCTTATTATTATTTTAGAAAATAATTGATCATGCATTTGCATTTTAAACCTTTTATTTGAATTTGTTTGCTCCTTTTATTATTTTAAAACACTCTAAGGGCGTTACCCCTAAATAACATAAGGTGGAGATTTCATCACCCTTTCTTAGCCCACAAACCACATTTCCCTTTCATCTGTGCATATCCTAAGTCTTAAATAAAATTTAGTAAACATTGGCCATAGGTTCACACTGTGATTCTTGTGCTATTTGGGTTTACGCTCTTATGAAAATTGGTGCCTAAGGCAAGACGGTCGAATGGCAAACGTCTTAAGCGGGCCAGTGGTTCCTTAATTAGGTCCCTACGAAAGTAGGGGGAGCCTCCCACTACCCCACCCCTTATCTGGCCGGTGGAAATATTGAGGGTGAACTTAAATTACACTTTAGTCATTTTGTGAAACCCCATTTGTAGGTCTAGGTCACATTTAGGTTATTAGGTAATTTATGTGTTAATTTGTTTGTGTTTGCATAAAACAAAACAAAACAAAAACAAAAACAAAAAATCCTCTTCTTCTCTCTCTTCGTCCTAGTTAGTGTCAAAACTTTAAAAAATAAAATAAAATAAAAAATCATAAATAAACATGATGGGTTTCTAATAAAAAAACAAAACAAAACTCAGTTTAAATTAAAGAAAAAGGAAGAGAGGGCAATAAATAAAAAAAAGAAAAAAATGATAAAAATAATCAAAAAAATCAAAACAAAAAAGGAAAATAAAATAAAGAAGGGAAATCTATAAAGGGAAAACAAAAAAAATTAAAAAAGAGGGAAATCATTTCCATGGATCGGGTTTGCTTGGCCCAAAATCAAATCTTTCCATTGGGCCCAAGCTTCTTTACACCACCTACTCTTCCAGACGATCACACATGGGCCCGACCAGCACATTATGTAGATGAGTACCCGACTCAATATCCATCTTTCACCCAATCCTACCCGACCGTCAATGAAAGCCCATATCTCCGGTCGGCCCAAAAAGAAAACTCCACACCCATGGAACCCCAATACCTTTATCCTCCCCAAAATCAGGACCAATTTTCTCAATCTTATTTAGGGGATCAAATGTCATTTGTTCCTCATGAACATGCTTCAACATGCCAAAACCCCCCTACACCTTCTTGTACCCCTAGCTTTGAGTGGGGAGATCAAAATAATTTCTCTTAGGAAAATCCTCAATTTCAAACTCTATATCCTCCCGAGCCAAATTTTTAATTCCAATTTGATCTAAATCAAGATGGAGGGCATGACACATACTTCCCTTATCCATACGATCCTCAACACATCCATTCTACCCCTCTATACAATGGTACCAATAATGAAGAAAAATTCAACCAATTGACTAAAATCATCTTGACTAATCAACAAGTCATTGACTCTCTCCAAACCAAATTGGACCAACTCACAAGAGCCACATATGAGTTGGCGATGGACCAATTGTCTAACCCCCTTGATGCAAACTTTGAAGATCAATTCCCTCAATTGACCCAACACACTTATTCGTGCCAACAACCCATAGTTCCTCTACCAAATGAAACTCTTGACCTCGGTAATGAGAGAATTATAGAAGAATTATATCAAAGAGAATTTGGGATGAACAGCTATTTGACTGAGTCCATACCCATTTATGAGGAGAGTCATAATGAGTCAGTTGAAATCAAGTTGGGGGGTGAATCCAGTGATGTGCAAGATGATGCCATTCGAAATTATGAAAATGAGAATATCAATGGCCCAATGGAATGTGACCCTCCTCACTTGGAAGAATATCATGAAAGGATCGCATTGGAAGATTTCTCATTTCATCTCACAATCCCACAATTGAAAAAATTGATTGACCTTCTCCCCAAGCTAGAACAATATGAACACTTTGATATGGAGAGTGTCACCATTAGCCCATGTGAGGAAAAGCATAAAGAAGAGGGTAGTGTTGAACTTGCAGATATATTGAAGGATAACTCTCATGAGGAAGAGAATGGTGAAGAGACTTTGAGTGAAACATTTATCTCTCATTTAGATGCCCCACTTGTGGAGAATATAATTGATAATCTGATTTTCATAGAAGAAGTTGATAACGGAGCATCACTTGAAGAAATTGAGAGCATCACTCCAAACACAAAAGGCCCATTTGAGGAAATACTTGAAAAAGAGGATTACTTTAAGGAGACACTAATGGAAAGTTTTTTGTTCGATCTGATTGATATCGCTCCTTTGATGAATGATGAAGTCTCATTAGACAAATTTACTTCCAATCTTGGTCAACAAGCGATCATCACTCCAAGCACCCCATTTGAGGGAAACCATGAAAAGGAGGAGTACATTAAAGAGGCACTAATGGAAATTTTTTTGTTCGGTCTGATTGATATCTCTCCTTTGATGAATGATGAAGTCTTATTAGAAAAGTTCACTTTCAATCTTGATCACGAGGTTCAAATGATAATTAAGGGGCATATGGAAGAATTAGAGGACTTATCGGCGTACGAGCATCACAATCTGACTCCAAATTGGCCAATATATGAAATTGCAGAATGGGGAATAGCCATGGAAGGAGTCATCCAATGGGAAAATAGAGGTGAAAAGACCAGGAGGGTGGTTCTGGACAATATAGAATTCAAACTAGCAACAATCATTAGCTTTGATCCATACTTGACCCCCATGAAGGAAACATGGTTTGCACACGTTCCAAATGAAAACATCAATAATGTGTAAAATCAACATCTTTTTAGCCCACGTACGTACATGTTAAAGCCTATCCTCGAGTGGCATAAGGGTTGGAATTTGAGTGAGGATGAGATCTTATGGTGGCTAATCATGAAATCAACCCGTTGGTTAGTGAGCCATATTACGTTTGGTTGAAGATGTTAAACTTAGCACTTCTTGGGAGGTAACCCAATGTTTTAATAATATCCGTGTGATAATAAATGGCTTCTTGGGAGACAACCCAAGTTTTTATGGTTTTGCTTTTATGCAGGTGTGAATAAATGATAAGTTGGGGGGAGAAAGAAATGATGGCTTGGACCTCTGCCCAACCTTTAAAAGTCAAGCACCGCCTTCTATTAACGCGAGGATGCCCGTCGAAATTCACCTCTATCAGGTCGTCCCGTTCTTTCCCAAAAATATCATGTTAACATTGTTCAGTTATTTAATTATTCCATGCTATTCATGCGGACAATGTCATTTAAGTTAGGGAGAAGAAAAATCATGCTACATTCTCATACGACCTATAAAAAACTGTTCAACTAAAATCCCAACTGAGTTTTTCATGATTCATGTTCTCATAAAAGAGAATCTAGATTGGAAAAGACTGTGGAGAAGGATGATGGAATATTTTGAATATATAGCCATGGAACTGACTTAGAATCTTCTAAAGTCCTTTAGCACTTAATATATATATATATATATATCACTTGCACATTAATGAAACAAGTTGGACAAGCCTTCTGTTATTTTGGAGTAGCGTTTGATACTCTGCATTTCTTAGAGATGAGATCTTTTTAATAAAGCTATCTGCCAAAGTTATCCATCAAATAAGTGCAAAAGCACATTTGTCAAAAAAAAAGAAAAAATAATAAAACACCATGAAAAATGCCTCTGATCTTAGTAACCGAGCCTACTTCTCCTAAGACAAGAGTTGAGATTCGCGTCAAATGGTGAAGGGTTGTGCAGCATCATGTGTATATATATAAAAAAAAGAGTTATGAAGACAGTAGACAAAAGCTGCCGTACTCAATGCTCTGATCTAGGAGGTGCAGAGTTGAAAGATATCTATCTAGAATGGCAAACGAAGGGTGCAATTGTCTAAGCTGTGGACTTAGTATTACACAAGCACCAGTGCTATTAAACTTTGGGCTGTATTCTTAGTCATGTACCTAAATTTTAAATCTAAGGCTATTGTGCATTAATGATTCTGGAATCTTAATCCTTAGTTGATTTCACGAAGGAGGATCTTGACGTGGGGTATGAAAATGTTGAACTCTTGTTGGTCCTTAATTTTTAATTGTTTACATTACTAAGGAACTAGCAATGAGTAAGTTGGGGGATGTGATAAGTCCATATTTTTATATATTTATTCACATCACACTCATTATTTAGGGGCTTTAATACAATTAATTATGCAAGTTTTTCATTTTAATCTCAGACCCATAAAAAAAATTAGATTTTTTTTATAATTAATTAAAATTTTACACATAACTTAATCAATGGGATTTGAGATATGTGGAAGAAAAATTTAAATTGCACGATTAATATTATTATACATAAGAGGGCTTAGTATACTTTTTTTTACATTATCACAAGCATCAACTAAGCTTATATTTTGTGAACAGTGCATCTTCTCCGGCGACGAAGCGGAGCTGTCCTATCACGGAGAGGGGTCGACGGCGACAGTGAAGAACAGTCTATCTCCTCCTCTCACCGGCCGCACCTCCCTCTGCTCTCATCCTCCACAGTCCACGGCGGCCATGCCGCACCTCATCCACCGCCTACAACATCACCACAGCTACGCGGCCACCTCCGGCGTCACCCTCGCAAAGCCGCTGTCGCCCACACTCCTCTCCTCTGCCCACGTTGCATGCTTCTCTCTCTAACTTTCATCGATCTCCTTCACTTCCCTTCTCACTCTCTCTCTAACGTAAACACCTCCCGTCATTCTCTCCCATCGTCTCCCCATCTCAAGTGCTCACCATGTGCACCACCCTCACCCCATCTCTCTTCTCTCTCTAACCCAAGCCCACACCGGCGACTGCCGTCTCTCCCTCTCTTTCACTTCTCACACTCGCACACACATACTCTTCCCAGCACCATAGTCCCCCCATCGCCATGCATGCCTCACCACTACCCTTAGCCTTCTCTTCTCTTTCTAATCACCTGCACGCGCCGGCAGCGTCATCTCCCTCTCTCCGTGGCGTCCACCGCACCGTCTCCCTTTGCTTTTCACCACCGTCGCCAGCATCACAACACAACCACCGATTTAACCCAATCACAGCAGCACCATCTGCAAGCTCTCTCCCCCTTGGCCGTTCTTCACATGGCCAAGCCGCCTTCGCACCATCAGCACTCCCACCTCCGCCGACGTCGCTGTCGCGCTCGTACCACCCTCTGCCGGCATCTCACCCTCTTTCTCTCGCTACCACACTCGCCCAGCCCTCGCCTCCGCTCTTGCTGCCCCCACGTCTCCCTCTGTGGATTCCACACGTAGGCTCTTCCGCCAGCGACCTCTCTCTCCCGTCCGCAACCACCGGTCCTCTCCCTCTCTTGCTTTCCCATGCACATCACCTACGTGACCTACTTCTCATCTCACCACCGTGAAGCCGCTGCGTCCCTTTCTCTTTCTCTAACACACTCACCACACCTATCTATCCCACCTTCTCTTAGCCTCCCTCACCGTAGCCAAGCCACCCCCACAACCCTCTCGCCGGCGTCTCCACTCTCTCTCATGTGCTCTCTTTAAAACTCACACCATGACAACCTCCCTCTCCCCGTTTCTCACCCCTCCACACTGCCAAGCCCCCTCCACCTGCATCCCACTGCCAGCCCAAGACCCTCTCTCTCTCTCCCTGTTAATGGTCGCAGCGTCCCTCTCTCTCGCGTCTCTCGCTTGTGCACACCCACCTCCAACCCCCTTGCTGCTATTGATCTCCCAACCTCTCTTATTATCTCTCTAACTAACACACCTCCCTTCACCACCTCAAGCCCACCACCCTCCAAGGCCCATGCACGTGGACTCCCTCATGCGACTGCCCCTTCCCACACTGCGTCGACCCCCCATAGTGTCATAGTACCCACCACAGCTCTCCTATTCACACACACCCATGGCCTCTTCACGTGGGCGGCCCTTCATACAGCAGAGAAATGAGAGAGGGAGACACGGCACATGGCAGGTGGTTAGCATGGCAAGGAGGATGGCAAAGTACAATGATCGGTATTGATAAGGCATGGGCTCCTCATGGCAGGTGGCAAACACGGTGGTTGACATGGGCACATCAAGATGGTTGGCAGGCACCGAAAGTATGTTTTTAATGAGAGTGTGAGAATTAAATAATGTGTAATAGTGGTAGTTTTGGCCCTAAGGGCACGAGGAAGAGCTTTGTAAGGCATCTAATCTAACACCTACGTAGGATAGCCTTAATTCCCTCCTTTCCTCCTCACTCCTTTTGTTTAGGCCCTTCCTTCTCTCTCTATCTCTCTACCCCTCTCTCTACCTCTCTATTTCTCCTACGTAGGAACTCTTCTTCTCCCTCTCATATTGTTCTCCTATCTTAGATTGGTTGTAATTTATTTTTGTTGTAATTTTTTCACTTGTATGTTTTTTGCAATTAATAATTACTTCTAATGTTATTGTTAGCATGATCTCTCTCCATCTCCCTCTAATATCCCTCTAAATTCTTTATTGATCACCCTCTAAATTTCGTCTAAATTCAGCTCAAGAGAAACGGATCTTCTAGTCGAGTGCACGTGGTTGTCCCCGACAACTCGTAATTCAAAGGCTCGAGGATACGATACTGTTACCCTCACACCACGGCCGCACAATTCTACCCCCCACTTCATCTATTTTATTTAGCATATTAAAATGTTCTCCCTCTAAATAACCACATTTCTCTCTCCTAACCCTCCATATTTCTTTAGATAGATTTATTTCATGTTATTTTAAATTCTAAAAATCAAAAGAAAACAATCGTCTATTGTTTTTATTTTGAAGAAACTCAAGGTTTTCAATTTCAAAACTCACCCTCCCTGTGGATTCGACCCGGACTCGTCGTTGTACTATGTCCATTTTTTTAATTGCGAGTTCGGTAACTAAATTTTAGATTGACGGCCATTGTGTTTAATGACACACATTTCGGTCCGATCATTATACACTTATTAAAGTTGACAAAATGTAGACAACTTATATGCAAGTACATCTCAAGGAAATTACTCCCCCTGACAATATGGCCTAAATGCAACATTGACTCATGGTACTCGGTGGAGGTGTGTCCTCATGCATAGTGAGTGCTTTCATACAAGCGTAGCCTGTCTTTCCACTAATCACCATTGTATATACCATGGTCAAGCATAAGATGCAGCAAGTAATACAGTAATGAGTAAAGATCTATCAAACAATGCATGGCGATGCAGAAAAACATGTTTTGATATGAAAAGTATATGCATTAGATTTTCTGTATAGCATTTTATTGAAGTTCAACATGATTAACAAATAGCCAGAGAAAGATATTGAACACTTCAATCCTTGTTGATTTGAGGGCTGCACATACCAAGCTCCCTTCTAAGTGTAGAAAACATGTCACTACACAGAGGCTTGGTTAAAATGTCAGCAACTTCGTTCAATGTATCAACAAAGTGCAGTTCGAACTTTTTCTTAAGAACCTCATCTCTAATAATGTGATGTCGAATTTCAATATGCTTTGTTCTAGAGTGATGGACGAGATTTTTAGTAAGATTAATTGCACTTGTGTTATCACAGAGAATCGGGACACAACCAAGATCTACTAAGTAATCTTGGAGTTGGTGTTTAATCCACAACACTTGGGTGCCACAACTCCCTGCAGCAATATATTTTGTCTCTACGGTTGAGAGGGCAACCGAGTGTTATTTCTTGGAGGCCCAAGAAACTAAACACCCGCTTAGAAACTGGCAATAGTCACTAGTGCTCTTGCGATCCAGTTTGCATCCTGCGTAGTCCGCATCTAAATAAGAAATAAGGGAAAGTTCACAAGATGACGGATACCACAACCCCAAGTCTTGAGTCCCGACAAGATATCTAAAGATACGCTTGACGGCAATCAAGTGGGATTCTCTTGGACTAGCTTGAAATCTAGCACATAGGCAAACACTAAACTGGATATCTGGTCTAGATGTAGTCAAATATAGCAATGAACCAATCATACCTCTTTAGATTTTTGCATCCACAAATTTACCTTTCTCATCCGCATCCAGTGATGTAGAGGTTGCCATAGGAGTTGCAATGGTCTTGCACTTTGTCATATCAAACTTTTTCAGCAGCTCCTTGATGTATTTGGCTTGGCTTATGAAGCATCCATCTACACTTTGACTAACCTACAAGCCGAGAAAAAATTGAAGTTCACCCATTAAACTCATCTCGAACTCACTAGTCATAAGGTTAGCAAATTCCTCACACATTTCAGATTTTGTAGATCCAAACATAATGTCATCGACATAAATTTGAACAATCAAGATATTCCTACCTTATTTTTTGGTGTAGAGTGTTTGATCTACTTTACCTCTTGTGTACCCTTTCTCGGTGAGGAATGAGCTTAGTCTATCATACCAAGCTCTTGGTGTCTGCTTCAAGCCATAGAGTGCCCTGTCTAGTTTATACACATAATCTTTATGGTTAGAATTTTCAAAACCAGGGGGCTGCTCTACATAAACTTCTTCTTTTATTAATCTATTTAGGAAAGCACTCTTTACATCCATTTGTTGTAGTTTTAATCTGTGTGAACATGCAAATGTAAGTAAAATCCTAATGGCTTCAAGTCTAGCTACCGGGGTAAAAGATTCTTCAAAGTCTACCCCAAACTCTTGATTGTAACCTTGAGCCACTAGTCTAGCCTTATTTCGTATTATCTTACCATCTTCACTGAGTTTGTTCCTAAAGACCCATTTGGTGCCTATGACAGATTTTGATAATGGTCTAGGAACTAGATGCCAAACGTTATTTCTTTCAAACTGGTTTAATTCATCTTGCATGAAGTTTATCTAGTTTTCATCATTCAAGGCTTCTTCAACATTTTTAGGTTCTATTTGAGAGACAAGAGCAATTTGGTCTAATTCTTCAACTATTCTAAAATGTGACTTGGTTCTAGGTGGATCATTTAAGCTCCCAATGATATTTTCAAGGGGGTGATCTTTAAGAACTCTAACATCGGTAGTATCATTACCTTCACCGGTAGCTTGATCTCTTGAATTGCTTGATTCTCCCAAGTCATCATTTCCTCTTGTCTCTTCTTGTGGAAGATCATGCTTTTCCTTTGTGGTCAAGAATTCCCCATCGTCATCATCTTTCCTACAAAGCTTGTCACTTTTAGTATCATCATTGATTTCATCAAAAGTGACATGGGGTGATTCTTCCACAACTTGAGTTTTAACATTGTAAATTCTATAAGCTCTAGATCGATCAGAATAACTAAGAAATATACCTTCATCACTCTTGGGCTCTAACTTATTCAATTCTCTTTAGTCATTTTTGTGGATAAAACATTTAGATCCAAACACTTTTATGTGAGAGAGAGAAGGCTTTTACCTTTGAGCAACTCATAAGGAGTCTTTTTGGTGAGTGGCCTTACCATGGAGCGGTTTATGATGTAACATGCTGTATTTATCGCTTCGGCCCAAAACTTCCTTGGAAGTTGCCGTTCAGTAAGCATCGTTTTAGCCATCTCTATGAGTGTTCAATTTCTTCTCTCGACCACCCCATTTTGTTCAGGGGTTCTTGGTGATGAAAATCTATATGATATTCCTTCAGCCCTGCAAAATTCATAGAATTCAGTATTATCGAATTCACCACCATGGTCAGATTGAATGTTGGAAGTCTTAAACTCACCGTCTTGCTTTATCTTCATGTAGAGTGCCTGAAACTCATTGAAAGTATCATTCTTATGTGTGAGAAAGAATAACCATGTGAACCTAGAGAAATCATCCACTAGCACATATCCATATCTTCTACCACTTAGACTAGCAGTTCTTGTTGGCCCAAACAAGTCCATATGAATTAGTTCAAGTGGTTTAGATGATAGGCTTTCAGATCTAGTTTTGAAGGATTTTCTTGTTTGCTTCCCTAGGACACATGCATCACAGATTTTATTATCATGCTTAAATGAGAGTTCAGGCAGCCCTTTCACCATTGAATGCTTTATTAGTTTATGCACGACATTGTAGCTAGCATGTCCTAGTCTACGATGACATAACCATGCAAGTTCTGATTTTGGTGCAGCAATACAAAGATTCAGATGTACAGGATCATCTAGGTCAATCATGTATACATTATTGACTCTCTTACCAGAAAATTTTACTTTATCAGATTTTGGTTCTAGAATTTTGCATTCATGAGAATCAAATATTACTTTATGACCTTTATCACATAAATGACATGCTCAGCAAGTTGTATTCCAGACCTTCAACTAACAAAATATTTTTAATAGAGTTGGAGAGACTCTTACCTACATTAACTATGCCAATAATTTTTCCTTTGTTGTTCACTCCAAATGTGACATATCTAGCTTCTTTTTCAACCAAAAGATAGAACTTAGTTCTGTCCCCAGTCATGTGTTGTAGCAACCCTAATAAATGAATAATTGAAATGAATTAAAACATATATATTACAGAAGTAATATATATATAAAAGGAATAGGGTTAATTGGACGAAATAAAACAAATTAAAAATAACGCCTCTTATTAAGGCGTTAATTTATAAAGAAACGCCTCTACCCATGGCGTGAATAAGGAAAGGACGCCCACACCTACGGTCGTCAGTTCTCACGCGACCAAATGGGTAAGTAAAAGAAACGCCTCTATCTTGGGCGTGTTTTAAAACAAGAAACGCCCTTTTTCAAGGCGCTTTTTAAGAAACGCCCTTATGCAAGGCGTTAATTCAAGAATACACGCCCTGACCTAAGGCGTTAATTCAGTTCGTGAACCGTTCGAACCCAGAGCTTATCCAAGGAAAGATTAACCTAATCTAGTAAGTGTCTATTAAAGTAAGGACTCTATTAAGGATATATTACCCTCAATCAAACACTACTCTTGTTAGGACTTCCAAAATCCTATAAATAACATGTTCGATCGAACCCTAAAACCCATTTGATCGAACGTCGGCTGCTAGGTACGTGAAGAAAAAAACGGTTCCTCTATTCTTTTATTTTTTCTGCTTCTATTACATGAAGAACTAATGTTCTTCATCTGATTCTGTTATAGGTCTGTAAGGTGGCGTACGTGAAAGAACAAGGTATGTTCTTCACCATATACCTGTGAAGATTGATTTCATATCTTCATATTCCTTCCTCTCTTTTCCTACAGGTTGATTGAAGGCTATCATCTCCGTCATATTCATCAACTAAAATCTTCCTTCTTCCTGTCCAAGGTGTTCTTCTCAAGTTATTCACCGGTCATCTCCAAATCTATTTTTAAGGTAGGATTTTCTCAAGATACTGTAGCCCAAATAAAATTAGTGAAAGATATTATATAAGCATGGCATGCATACGGTCTATATATATATGGTTTCGGTGTGTTTTCTGAATTGTTTGAAAGAAACGCCCTGGAATAGGGCGCTATTTTAAAATAAACGACCATAACAGCGGTCGTCAATTTATTAAGAAACGTCCTGTACACAGGCGTTAATTTTACGAGATCATGACTTAAGCATGTTAAGAACGGATTATATATGAAACCTTGATTATTAATGCATGATCCTGTCTCCAAATCTAATGTCCTGCAATTTCTTGAATTCACGGCCTGTACAAGGTCGTTTTCCACGTATTAACGCCTCATCAGAGGGCGTGACTTTAAAGTAACGCCCCTTGCTTAGGCGCGTATTATCCAGAGTCCTGGTATGTTCTGAAACATAGAGTTAAGCCAGTAACGCCCCTTCCCAGGGCGTGTCTTATATAAGTCCTGCAACTTATTTATATTCTGTCAAATCCGTAATTCATGAGACGCCTGCAGCAGCAGTCGTCAAATATGAAGAAACGACCCTGTCCAGGGCGCTTTTTAGATAGAGTATCGAAATAATGAAATTCTGCGAAACGGAACATATATAAACGCCCTGATACTAGGCGTTAGTTACTTGAAAAACGCCCCAGACAAGGGCGTGTTTTTCATAAATTAATGAGATTATTGAAAATTCTGTAAAATAGAAATATGTAAACGCCCCTATGTTAGGCGTTAATTACTTGAGAAACGACTTGACCTAAGTCGTTATTTTACTATAAACTGATTTTCATCTGATTTGCTAACCGATGGTTTTATATATATCATAATATATATATATCGGCACTATTCTCCACTCCGTGAGTATAGTCCCATGTTTTCATGTTGATTTACCGATCACACTCAACTCTCATTGACATACAAGCTCTCCATTGGACATTCCGTTCCTTTGGACTAGCGAGTTAGTCATAGAGACCTCCGTAAGACTCCTCGTAGCCTTGGATTCCCTCAAGGCCGACTGAGCTGGTTGTACCCTAAAAACCCATTACACGATCCTTGCCATGTCAATCTAAAGAAACATGGTATACCGGCCCTTATGATTATACAAAGAGTATATCATAAGCAATTCTTGATGGGATGATGATATCATGCCATATCGTGTCATTCTTGTAAACCCCAATTCTATGATAAGAATGAGGGTATCTTGCTTGATCTAATGTTCATGTGGACCTCAATTCTATATAAAGAATGTCCATATTGATTTGTCATGGTACCTAAGTTAAGGGAACCATATTCTACCTGGTTTTATCGAACTCGTGATTATATCATTATTATCGCCAATCTATGTCCTTTGTCATATTTTGGACTCTATTCTATCAAAGTTGTCATACGTATCTACAAGCTTGATTATTGAAATTCTATATTGGCTATATAAACAAGAGTGGATGTCAAAACACATGATAAATGCCTGCGCATATAGGGCCCGATCTGGTCCTGGGAGGAGCACCCGAAAGTACTTGTGCCCATGGGAGTTAAAATGATAAGGTATCTGGCATTATACCGAGTACTTGACTTGCTTGATTGGACATTCCACACACATCTTGTACTTGACTCGTACTTGACATGAAATGAAATGCGTGGCCCGAAAAAGGGTAATTTACTTGCTTGATACATGATAGCCAAAGTTCTTGACATGACTTGTTAAATGTACTTGCTTGAATATCTCGAATAAACTTGTTATCTTGTTGGAAGTTCATGACTAAGTTCATCTTATTTTCTTGATATTACATTCTCTCTATCTTGTCGTTTCATGCGAGCATGCATAGCTTTATTGCATCCATGAAAATGTAATTACTTAAACCACTTGCTAGTACTTGAGATATAATTTCCTACTGAGCGTTCGCTCATTCCGTTTGTCCCTTTTTACTTTTCAGGTAAGTCCGACGACGATGGAAGTCAATCGGATGGGAATGGTCAAGAGTGAAAGTGATAGAGCTTCTACAAGTGTCGTCTAGTCTTTTCCATAGTTTCTTGAGTCAACTATGTATTCTTTTCCTTTTTATTTAACAGAGTATTGGATTTGTAATAGTCTATCCCTTATAAAATAAAGGATTGGGTTATCTTGCTATTTTGCGCATCTCTGTCTTTGTGTCGAATACACGACCACTCTGATTGACATGATTGATATAGACACGTCGCGCATCTCCGGGTATCTTCCGCGCTCGGGGCGTGACAGTCTTTGTGGTATCAGAGCCTAAGGTATTCAATTCCTAGGAAACCCAAGTCCAAGGATAGGTTTCAAAACCTTTAACCAAGTGAGAGGGGGTAGAACCAAGGGTTAAATGATCAATGAGTCCTTTATAAGATCATAGTGATATAATACTAACATAGCTATTGTAATTGTAGGATAATGGCTGCCGAACGTGCTCAATGGCGCAACATGCAGCGTACCCTTCAAGGGATGACCCAAGTGCTACAACAGGTAGCACAAGGTGGTGCTCCACGAGCTGGAAGCTTACACCAAGCATTCAAGAATATGAATCCCCCGAAGTTCATGGGATCGACCGATCCAGACGATGCCGAGCATTGGGTTCGGGAGATTGAACGTATATTCCGTGTCATGCAATGCACGGATCAGGACAAAGTCTTATTAGCTACTTTCCAGTTAGAAAAGGATGCTAGATGCTGGTGGGAGTCGATTGAAGCTACTATTGACCCAACTCAAGTTACATGGGGTGAATTCGTTGAATATTTCAACGCCAAATATTTCTCTGATAGGGTCCAGGAAAAGAAGGCCGCCGAATTTGCCGCATTAAAGCAAAGATCTTTATCGGTGGCTGATTATGAAGCACAGTTCTCTAGACTGTCTAGATATGCTAAGCATTTAATTAGCACGGAAAAGATGAAAGCCCGTAGATTTCTTAATGGGCTTAGGCCCCACTACATTACTCAACTGGCGCCTATGGATATTCAAGTTTATACTGAAATAGTGCGTCGAGCTCAGTTGCTTGAAGATGCCACGGAACTATCTGATAGGATCCGTGGGAAAGACAAAAAGGAGCAAGTCACAAGTTCGGGTTCTTTTAAACCCAACTTTAAGAAGAGGCCCAATAATGGAGGTTCTTCCTCTCAAGATCAGAAGTACAAGAAATCCAAGCCTTTCTCTATCACCACTACCCCTTCAAACGTAGTATGCAAGCATTGTGACAAGGCTGGTCACAAAACAGAAGAATGCTGGAGGAAATTAGGAGCATGTCTCCGTTGTGGGAGTCGTGAACATCGGATTCCCGATTGTCCATTAATGAATGACCAAGACGGTGAGGGTAAACGCCCAGTGACAAGGAACGCGCGTCTTCATGCAATCCAAGAGACCGAACCAGAAGAAGAAGGCGGATTGGTGGAAGGTACATTAAAAATTTGTTCCAAATATGCACATGTCTTATTTGATACGGGTGCATCGCATTCCATTATTTCCAAGAAGTTTGCTGACCCATTACCTCTAGAACCAGAATGGATGAAAATAGTGTTGTCTACTCCTCTCGGAAACGAGACGGATATCACGCATCATTACCAAAACTGTGAGGTGTTGGTTCGAGGAAAGAATTTTCCTATTGATCTTATCTGCTTAGATCTAAAAGAATATGATGTTATACTAGGAGCAGATTGGTTATCTAAGTACCAGGCAACGGTTGATTGCCGTAATAGCAAGATTGTTTTCAAAGAATTTCCGGAACTGACTTATACTAGTCCTAAGAGTCGAAGCAAATCCCCTCTTATTTCGGCTCTTCGAGCAAGCAAGCTCGTTAGGAAAGGATGTGTATCCTTCCTTGCTTTTGTCACTAATAAAGAAGCTAAGGAAACCAAGATAGAAGACGTTCAAGTAGTACGAGAATTCCCAGACGTATTTCCGGAAGAATTGCCGGGATTACCCCCGCAAAGAGATATGGCCTTTACCATCGACTTAGTCCCTGGTGCTGGTCCGGTTTCAAAGGCACCATATAGAATGTCCCCTGCTGAACTCAAGGAGTTGAAGGAGCAGTTGATGGAACTAATCCGAAAAGGGTTTATTAGACCAAGTACTTCCCCGTGGGGAGCACCAGTCTTATTTGTAAAGAAGAAGGATGGATCCATGAGATTGTGTATCGACTATCGACAGTTGAATTATCTCACTATCAAGAACAAGTATCCACTGCCGAGAATCGATGAATTGTTTGATCAGATTTCAGGATCCAAATATTTCTCCAAGATTGATCTCCGGTCGGGATATCATCAATTAAGGATCAAGGATGATGACATTCACAAGACCGCATTCAGAAGCAGGTATGGCCATTACGAATTTGTTGTTATGCCTTTTGGACTAACAAATGCCCCTGCTGCCTTTATGCAGTTAATGAATAGCATATTCAGGCCTTACTTGGATCAATTCATAGTAGTCTTCATCGATGATATATTGATATATTCTAAGACTAAGGAAGAACATGAAGAGCATTTGAGGATTGCATTGCAAGTCTTGAGGACAAATCAATTATATGCTAAACTCAGCAAATGCGAGTTCTGGCTTGAAGAAGTGGCTTTTCTCGGACATGTCATATCCAAGGACGGTTTATCTGTGGATCCGTCAAAAGTTGAAGCTGTGAGAAACTGGGAGAGACCCACTAATGCAAGCGAGATCAGAAGTTTCTTAGGTCTTGCAGGCTATTATCGGCGATTTATCAAAGATTTCTCTAAGATCGCCGTACTACTTACAAGATTAACTCGTAAGGAGATCCGATATGAATGGAGTGAGGAATGTGAAAGCAGTTTCCAAACTCTCAAGGATCATCTCACCACAGCTCCAGTCTTAGCCCTACCAATTGAAGGAGAGAAATTCGAGGTCTACACTGATGCTTCTGGCATTGGCCTCGGATGCGTTCTAATGCAACATGGGAAGGTCATAGCATATTCTTCTCGTCAACTGAAGAAGCATGAGGAGAATTACCCCGTCCATGACTTGGAATTGGCCGCGGTAGTATTTGCCCTAAAGATATGGAGACACTATCTCTATGGGGTACAGTTTACTGTATACTCCGATCACAAAAGTCTCAAATATCTATTTTCACAAAAGGAGCTGAACATGAGACAAAGACGTTGGCTAGAATATCTCAAGGACTTCGACTTCAGTATACAATACCATCCCGGAAAGGGTAATTATGTGGCTGATGCCCTTAGTCGAAAGCCGAGAGCAAAGATAGCAAATTGTATGATACAAGAATGGAGGTTACTTGAACAATTCTCCGAGCTCAATATAAGCTTGGACACGGAATCCAAATTTGTCACACTATCTCATGTAAGCATACAGTCAGATTTGTTATCTGAGATACAAACACTTCAGGATGATGATCCTATGTTAGTAGAAATCAAAGGCAGATTAGAAGGACAATCTGATTTTCAACTAACTTCTGATGGAAGATTATCGTTCAAAGATAGAACTTGTATACCCGATTGTCCGGAATTAAAGAAGAAGATCTTAGATGAAGCTCACCGATCAAGATACACTATTCATCCTGGATCAACTAAAATGTACCAAGATGTAAAGAGGAACTTTTGGTGGCCCAATATGAAAAGAGAAATAGCGGACTATGTATCACGCTGTCTCACATGCCAACAGGTCAAGGCGGAACATCAAAAGCCTGCGGGAAAACTACATCCTCTAGATATTCCTAAGTGGAAATGGGAGGATATTGGTATGGACTTCATCATGGGTTTGTCTAAATCTAAAGGAGGACATGATGGAATCTGGGTTATCATTGACCGATTGACTAAATCGGCACATTTCTTGCCAATCAAAAGCCGATGGTCAATTGATGTGCTAGCTGCACTATACATCAAAGAAATAGTCAGGATACATGGAATTCCTGTCTCAATCGTGTCGGATAGAGATCCCCGTTTTACTTCTCATTTTTGGAAGGGATTACAACATTCGTTGGGGACGAGACTCAACGTTAGTACTGCTTTTCACCCGCAAACGGATGGTCAGACCGAGCGAACTAATCAAGTTGTTGAAGATATGCTGAGAGCATGCATTATTGACTTTGGAGGAAGCTGGCATGACCACTTACCTTTAGTTGAATTTGCATATAATAATAGCTACCAAGCTAGTATCCAAATGGCACCTTTCGAAGCCTTATACGGAAGGAGTTGCCGATCTCCCATATGTTGGAACGAAGTTGGAGAGAAACAACTATTAGGTCCAGACATGGTAAGGGATACAACCGAGAAGATACAAGTAATCAGAGAAAGATTACAAGTTGCTCAGACAAGGCAAAAGGCTTATGCTGATACCAGGAGAAGAGATCTTGAATTCCAGGTTGGAGATCATGTATTTCTCAAGATATCCCCTGGACGTGGCATACGGAGATTTGGTGTTAAGGGCAAGCTTACGCCAAGATTCATCGGACCATTTGAGGTACTCGAAAGAGTTGGCGAGGTTGCTTATCGCATCGCGTTGCCTCCTCAGTTGTCCGAGGTACACAATGTATTTCACATATCTATGTTGAAGAAGTATGTGCACGATCCGTCACATATTATTGAGCATGGAGATCTGGTGATCCAGAAAGATCTCACATATGAACAGAAGCCCTTGAAGATATTAGATCGAGAAATACGAGCTCTAAGGAATAAGGTTATTCCCATGATCAAGGTGCAATGGAATAAGAATCCTGAACGCGAAGCGACATGGGAGACCGAGGAATCTATGAAGAAACGATTTCCCGAGTTATTCTAAGAGGTATATGTCCTACACTCTCCGCATGTATAATTATATATATATTGAATTTGGGGACCAAATTCTTTTTAAGTGGGGGAGGGTGTAGCAACCCTAATAAATGAATAATTGAAATGAATTAAAACATATATATTACAGAAGTAATATATATATAAAAGGAATAGGGTTAATTGGACGAAATAAAACAAATTAAAAATAACGCCTCTTATTAAGGCGTTAATTTATAAAGAAACGCCTCTACCCATGGCGTGAATAAGGAAAGGACGCCCACACCTACGGTCGTCAGTTCTCACGCGACCAAATGGGTAAGTAAAAGAAACGCCTCTATCTTGGGCGTGTTTTAAAACAAGAAACGCCCTTTTTCAAGGCGCTTTTTAAGAAACGCCCTTATGCAAGGCGTTAATTCAAGAATACACGCCCTGACCTAAGGCGTTAATTCAGTTCGTGAACCGTTCGAACCCAGAGCTTATCCAAGGAAAGATTAACCTAATCTAGTAAGTGTCTATTAAAGTAAGGACTCTATTAAGGATATATTACCCTCAATCAAACACTACTCTTGTTAGGACTTCCAAAATCCTATAAATAACATGTTCGATCGAACCCTAAAACCCATTTGATCGAACGTCTGCTGCTAGGTACGTGAAGAAAAAACGGTTCCTCTATTCTTTTATTTTTCTGCTTCTATTACATGAAGAACTAATGTTCTTCATCTGATTCTGTTATAGGTCTGTAAGGTGGCGTACGTGAAAGAACAAGGTATGTTCTTCACCATATACCTGTGAAGATTGATTTCATATCTTCATATTCCTTCCTCTCTTTTCCTACTGGTTGATTGAAGGCTATCATCTCCGTCATATTCATCAACTAAAATCTTCCTTCTTCCTGTCCAAGGTGTTCTTCTCAAGTTATTCACCGGTCATCTCCAAATCTATTTTTAAGGTAGGATTTTCTCAAGATACTGTAGCCCAAATAAAATTAGTGAAAGATATTATATAAGCATGGCATGCATACGGTCTATATATATATGGTTTCGGTGTGTTTTCTGAATTGTTTGAAAGAAACGCCTTGGAATAGGGCGCTATTTTAAAATAAACGACCATAACAGCGGTCGTCAATTTATTAAGAAACGTCCTGTACACAGGCGTTAATTTTACGAGATCATGACTTAAGCATGTTAAGAACGGATTATATATGAAACCTTGATTATTAATGCATGATCCTGTCTCCAAATCTAATGTCCTGCAATTTCTTGAATTCACGGCCTGTACAAGGTCGTTTTCCACGTATTAACGCCTCATCAGAGGGCGTGACTTTAAAGTAACGCCCCTTGCTTAGGCGCGTATTATCCAGAGTCCTGGTATGTTCTGAAACATAGAGTTAAGCCAGTAACGCCCCTTCCCAGGGCGTGTCTTATATAAGTCCTGCAACTTATTTATATTCTGTCAAATCCGTAATTCATGAGACGCCTGCAGCAGCAGTCGTCAAATATGAAGAAACGACCCTGTCCAGGGCGCTTTTTAGATAGAGTATCGAAATAATGAAATTCTGCGAAACGGAACATATATAAACGCCCTGATACTAGGCGTTAGTTACTTGAAAAACGCCCCAGACAAGGGCGTGTTTTTCATAAATTAATGAGATTATTGAAAATTCTGTAAAATAGAAATATGTAAACGCCCCTATGTTAGGCGTTAATTACTTAAGAAACGACTTGACCTAAGTCGTTATTTTACTATAAACTGATTTTCATCTGATTTGCTAACCGATGGTTTTATATATATCATAATATATATATATCGGCACTATTCTCCACTCCGTGAGTATAGTCCCATGTTTTCATGTTGATTTACCGATCACACTCAACTCTCATTGACATACAAGCTCTCCATTGGACATTCCGTTCCTTTGGACTAGCGAGTTAGTCATAGAGACCTCCGTAAGACTCCTCGTAGCCTTGGATTCCCTCAAGGCCGACTGAGCTGGTTGTACCCTAAAAACCCATTACACGATCCTTGCCATGTCAATCTAAAGAAACATGGTATACCGGCCCTTATGATTATACAAAGAGTATATCATAAGCAATTCTTGATGGGATGATGATATCATGCCATATCGTGTCATTCTTGTAAACCCCAATTCTATGATAAGAATGAGGGTATCTTGCTTGATCTAATGTTCATGTGGACCTCAATTCTATATAAAGAATGTCCATATTGATTTGTCATGGTACCTAAGTTAAGGGAACCATATTCTACCTGGTTTTATCGAACTCGTGATTATATCATTATTATCGCCAATCTATGTCCTTTGTCATATTTTGGACTCTATTCTATCAAAGTTGTCATACGTATCTACAAGCTTGATTATTGAAATTCTATATTGGCTATATAAACAAGAGTGGATGTCAAAACACATGATAAATGCCTGCGCATATAGGGCCCGATCTGGTCCTGGGAGGAGCACCCGAAAGTACTTGTGCCCATGGGAGTTAAAATGATAAGGTATCTGGCATTATACCGAGTACTTGACTTGCTTGATTGGACATTCCACACACATCTTGTACTTGACTCGTACTTGACATGAAATGAAATGCGTGGCCCGAAAAAGGGTAATTTACTTGCTTGATACATGATAGCCAAAGTTCTTGACATGACTTGTTAAATGTACTTGCTTGAATATCTCGAATAAACTTGTTATCTTGTTGGAAGTTCATGACTAAGTTCATCTTATTTTCTTGATATTACATTCTCTCTATCTTGTCGTTTCATGCGAGCATGCATAGCTTTATTGCATCCATGAAAATGTAATTACTTAAACCACTTGCTAGTACTTGAGATATAATTTCCTACTGAGCGTTCGCTCATTCCGTTTGTCCCTTTTTACTTTTCAGGTAAGTCCGACGACGATGGAAGTCAATCGGATGGGAATGGTCAAGAGTGAAAGTGATAGAGCTTCTACAAGTGTCGTCTAGTCTTTTCCATAGTTTCTTGAGTCAACTATGTATTCTTTTCCTTTTTATTTAACAGAGTATTGGATTTGTAATAGTCTATCCCTTATAAAATAAAGGATTGGGTTATCTTGCTATTTTGCGCATCTCTGTCTTTGTGTCGAATACACGACCACTCTGATTGACATGATTGATATAGACACGTCGCGCATCTCCGGGTATCTTCCGCGCTCGGGGCGTGACATGTGTCTTGAGCACCCACTATCTAGGTACCATCGATTGTGTACAGTTGCAAGACACTCCTGCACAAGGAATTAAGTAACAATATTTGGAACCCAAGGACAATTAGGTCCCAGAAAACCTTTGATTTCAGCAAAGCGAGATAAATCAGATTTAGGAAGCCAATTTTTTTTCACATTTTTTATCTTCTTGCTTGATGGAGAGTTTCTATTTTTGTTTTCTGTTTTCATCTCATTTTTCTGTTCAGGAACCTTGTTACCCTTTGGTTTTTGATGGAAGTTTGAGAAGGGTTGTCCATGATTCCCATAGTTTGTTCTTGGTTGTCTGAAATTGTGGTAGGTCATAGGGTAATAGGTTGGGCTAGGTCTGTAAGTATAGGAGCTGAAGTGCGGCTGACCTATTGGCTGCCTTGGCCTATAAGGGAACCTATACTGGCCTACCCTTTGTTGCCCCCAGTATTGATACCTATAATGAGGTACACTCAATGGCTCTCCATAGAAAGTGGGATGATCAATGTAGGGCTTTCTCTCGTAAGGATTGGGTACTGACCAGGAATTCACAGACCTGACCCCAAAGGAGTGTCGACCAGCACTATTCTTTGGACCTCTTCTAGCCTTGGTGTGGGTTGGCTTGGATTTAGATTTCTGGTGTTTTGGCTAGAATTTTTGAGGAGATTTCTTGGGGATTTCAGGGTTTTTGTTCACAGGTTCTCCCACCTTTTCTTTTCCTTTGTTTTGAGCTAGTTTAGAGTTCGAACTTGAAGCACCTGCATAGGACACAAAAGTAACAATTTTTAAACCTACTTGCTTCTTATTAGTGGGATTAAAACTTAAACCCCCCCTTGTTAAAATTCATTTTTGTACCTAGCAATGCATCTAGGTTTTCCTTGCCATCTACAAACTTTTCCAAAGATTGTTTGTCATTCAGCTCTTTTTGGAGATTTTCAATCTTTCCAAGAAGTTGACAGTTGATTTGTTTGATAGCTTCACATTTTTCATTACTCAGTTTGCTGTCATTTTCATAGCTTTGCATTTTCATTTTCATGTCATTAATTTCATTTCTCAAGTCTTCATTTTCAACTTCCAAGTCTGCCATTTCTTTTCTTCCACTTTCCAAGTCTTCAATCATTTTCTTTAGGTCTTCAATTTCAGATTCAAGGATGACAGTTTTATCATTCATGCTTTGGTCATGCACAATTGAGTTGATTTTCTTTTTCAATGCTTTGTTTTCCTTTTTGTACATGTCATACCTATCCATAAGCTCCATGTATGTTTCTTCCCAATCATCAATAGTAAAGTTCTCGAAAGGAGAATGTACCTCAGATTCTTCATTTCCTTTGGCCATGAGGCAGAGGTCTTCCTTTTCCTTCTCTGTGGAGCTTTTTTCATCATCATCTTCTTCCTCGTCACTCCACGTGCATACCAATGCTTTGTTCTTCTTTTTGCCTTTCCATTTGGCAACTTTCTTCACTCGTTTAGGACACTCAGTCCTAACATGTCCTGTTTTGTTGCAAGAATAATAAATAATCTTGTCAGCTTTCTTTACTTTTTTAGAATTTGGTCTGTAACCTTTCTTTTCTTGCGACTTCCTTTTCATGAAGCCCTTACCTTCTTTTCTCAGAAAGCTTCTGAACTTACGTGTGAGCATGGCCACTTGATCCTCATCTTGCTCACTTGTACAGGTCTCACCTTCCTAAGAGGTAGTTTGGCGGCTAGGTCCAACCTTTAGAGCCAAAGGCTTCTTCTTAGTCAACTCTATCTCCTTGTTCTTCAAGTTAATCTCATAGGTCATGAGTGAACCTATGAGCTCTTCTACCTTGGTGGTTGACAGATCTCTGGACTCTTCAATCACGGTAGCGTTGGTATGCCACGCTGGGGTTAATGATTGGAAAATTTTTCTCACTCTGTCCTGCTCTGTATAATTCTTTCTCAGATCAGTTAGGCTATTTGTGAGCGTAGTTAAACGAGCATACATATCTTGAATGGACTCATCAGGCTTCATTCTGAACATTTCATACTCAGAAATCAAGATGTTAGCTTTGGTTTCACGCACCTGAGATGTGCCTTCATATATTACCTCTAAGCGATCCCACATCTCTTTGGCTGTTGCACATGTTGATACTCTTGAAAATTCCACCGGATGAAGAGAGCACTGCATAATGTGCTTAGCACTCCAGTTGACTGTTGATCTCCTTATTTGCTCTTTAGTCCAAATGTCCTCATCTTCCAGAAGCTCATATGGACCTTTGCTAACAACTTGCCAGAGCTCATAGTCCTTGGCACGGATGAATACCTCCATGCGATTTTTCCAATAAAGATAGTTAGATCTAGTGAAAGAAGGGCGGTCTGTTAACAGAATGTCCTTCGGGCATGAGACCCTTGGACGCCATTCCACCATTTCTCTCAAGGTCGTTGGACCCCATCATGAGAGATTGGCTCTGACACCACGTGTTGTGTGGGAATGGTTGATCTAAAGGGGGAGGGGTGAATAGAGCTGCCCTCTTTTTCACGATATAAAAAGATTGTAGCGGAATAAAAGCACCTACCAAGGAATGCAAGAACCTAAAATATAAAATGCAGGGATGAAGATGAGCAATGAGCCTAGGCAAGCATCTAGCGAAGGCAAAGACACAACCAAACCACTTGGACCAGAATTTTAAGGTGGTTCGGACTTAAACCCACCCCTCACTCAAACCAAGTGAGGCTTCCCTAGTGCCACATCACTAAACCACTAATACACAGCTTACGGCACACAAGGCCAACCACAGATCAGAGACACCCTCTGTCTATCTTCTTATAGAACTAGGTAGGGACAGAACACCCAGACGAGAGCACACCTTCGTATGTCTTCCTACAACAACCGGTAGGGACGGTTCACAATTTGTCAAGAACAAATAGAAAAAAAACAATGCAAAAACTTCAGACAGAGTGAGTGAAACTCAATCCAAGAGAGAATGTTTCTGTCTGAGAGATAGAGGGCTCGGTCTGCTGCTATCAGAATACTTGCTTCCTTCACAATGACTTTTCTTTGCAGGACAAGGAGCACGAGGAAGAGGAGCTACGATTCAACTTCTAATCCTCAATAGATGGCCTTGGGCTTTTATCCTTCTTCTCCTTCTTGATAGGGAAACCAGAGGCCTAGACCGACATGAGGCCTCACAGACGAGCCACCGACGACGGACTCGCAGAGCCACACAGGCTTCGTTATGGCTCGGAGACAGCTAGATTTTAATTTCTCTTTTATTTCAAGTTGTGTCTATTTTGTAGGCCATTTATGGGCCATCTAGACATTATTATTCTGCTAGAGTTATGGGTTTCTCTTTGTGATAGTGGGCTGGGTGCACCAAAGGACCATCTAGGACTTGGGGGTGCCATGGCCCATAGCCCACCCAAAATTTCAAATGGGTTCGAATTCAAAATTCCAAAGAGGGAATTGGAGCCCATAGATTTGAAATTTCAAATGGTTTCAAATTAAAACTCAAAAGAGGGGAAATGGAGCCCATAGATTTCAAATTTCAAATGGGTTCAAATTCAAACACCAAGGAGGGAAAATGGAGCCCATATATTTTAAATTTCAAATGGGTTCAAATTCAAACTCCAAGGAGGAAAGATGGAGCCCATACTTTATATATTGTCATGTATTCCCCCCCTTGAGAGATGCTAATGAATGAATGAAGAAGAATTATTTTGGCAAGAAGAGAAGGCCTCTCCCCCTTCCTCTCTCCCTTCCCTTGGGCGCGACACCCACCTTCTCTCCCTCTTCCTCTACCCCTTGGGTGCGACTCCCAAGGTTTATTGCAAGTTATTGGCTGCTCCAACTGCCAGGAGGCAACCTCCCCATCTTCTTCTCAAGCTAGGAGTTCATGGTTCAAGGGTCTGCTACTAGCATGGAGGAGATGAACCTTGCTGTCCTGCGCCCATCTCGGGTTGTCTGTCTGCAGGATTGAGCCCGGAAGATAAGGTTGGCACACCCAGTTCCCGTCCTTAGACCACTTTCACCCCTTCAGAGATTTTATTCTCCCACATGTCCCATACGCCTCCTGAAAATCCCATGCCCTAACTCGTCTTGTAGCAAAAGTTGTCTTCAGAAGCCTTTTCTCTATGCAGGCTACCTCTGTGCAGATCTATAGAAACCAGAACCCTGAAGACCAGGTTGGTACACCTTCTTCCCGCCCTCAAATCCCCTCAAGCCCTTCATAACGCTTCCTCCTCTTCCTGTCCTCTACCTCTCCTCAAAATCCCGCATCAAAACTCGCCCTATGCGCGAATTTCCCTTCAAATCTCTTTTAGTCGCACAGACTGTCCCTGTGCAGTCCTACCGAGATAGTGCTCAAACACCTCCAAAGAGATGACCCCCAAATCATCTTTTAATGCTCTGAAATTTTGAGCACTTCCTAACCACGTCTAAAACCTTCCTCCAAAAATTTTCTACAATTTTTAGAGCCCCTTTTCCCTGCTTACCCTGTCCACCATTTAACACCTCAGTTCTGACTGCACTGGACTGTAGAACTGAGCCCTGAATATTTCCACCTCCCACGCCCAGAACCTCCACTGTACGCCACCCTGCCACTGCTACCCAATCATCCCACGACCATCACCTATCTACCAGAGAAAACCCCGCCCCATTTGCCTCAAGAAAGCCTCGGTTCCAGCCCTATCTTCCGCCCCGAGTCCAGCTGCCAGCAGACAGACCAGATCGCGCAGGGTCTGTTAAGAAATTCGCCACGACTTCCTCGGTGCTCAGTTGCAGCCGCCACTCCATCGGCGTCCCTGGGACATTCCCAACGTCGCCCACGCCAAGTTTCGTGACCGGAGAATGAGCAGAAGGTGGCATACCGGGCTCGTCTTCATGCTGCTTCCCAGCACCGTGCATATTGGCCAGCAGTCTGCCCGCCCGGTCAAGGTCGCGCAGGCGCTTCCCTCCCGTGCCAACGGCGTCCATCGTCTTCCCGACCGGTCGACGTCCCTTGCTGCCCGCCTCCAGGGACCGTTGATCCATCCTTGGCACCGGGGACTCGCCTTCCTTACTGCTGGACTCAGGCCGATTCGTGGGCGCAGCGCAGTCCACAGCCGTACGTGGACGATGAGCTTCACCGGCCCGATACCTATCACCCCACTTTGCACAATCCTCGGACTTCACTGTGTAGCCTTTTACCTCCCTGCGAGGAGTGGGCATTGTTGGGTTGTATCTTTTGACCTTTGTACCGGGGATCGTGTGACTTGACCGGGCTTCTTCCCACGCCTCGAGTGTGAAGGTACGCGACCGTTTTCCTTGCTTGGTCAGCTTGCTCTTTTAGTATTTTCTCTTGAGGCCGCTGCTTGTGTGCGTAGTAGGTTCCTAGCCAGTCCTTATTTTTTATTCACTACCGCGGTGACTGAGTGTGGCCGTCCCATGACTCGTCCAAGTCACGAGTGTGGAGTCGACCACCCTAGACTCGTCGGTTTCTCAACCGTGCAGATCGGCACGCTTCTTTCTCTTGGGACGCTTGTGAGCTATAGTTTCTTGTTGATTGGCGCAATTTTTCCTTCTTGGGAGCATTAGGTGTCGAGTGTACGCCCTTCGAACTGTTGCGTTGTTGCTAGTCGTACTGTCCCCTTAGTCTCATACTCACATAGAGTCTTAGCTTGCATAGCATCCCGCATCAATTTTGGTATCAGAGCCAAGTTGGTTTGTCTAAGGTACATTGAGTCTACATTCTACCCCTTTTTGTCTGTTAGAGTCTTGCATTAGTTTGCATAAAAAAATAAAAAAATAAAAAAAATTTCCTTGCATTTAGCTCCATTGCTTGCCTTTAGTTCCATTGCATGCCCACTCGGCGTGGTACCGATTACCAACGCCTGGTCCCGATGGCTGACCCTAGGAGTGCTGCCCCTAGTGAATTTTCCCTTCAGGATATGATGCAGGCTGTCATGAATCGGAGAGATCAATCCGATAAGAGCTTTAGAGATCATGCTGCATTCATGGAGGGTCGGATGAAGGCCATGGAGGACCGGATGGAGGCTTCCGACCGGACCATTCAAGGTCTGGTTGGGCGGCCCAACCAGGGTAGAGCTACGCGTGAGGATGTCCTCGGGGAGGCCCAAGGCCCACTTGACCCTCCTCCTCGGTCCGCCCACCCTAGGGCCAATGATCGGAGACCGCGTGTCCAGGATTTAGATGATTTTGGGTCCGATAATGAGGTTGAGGGTTATGGCCGTGCCCGGCGTGGCTATCGGCCCAATAGGGACGACGCGGATGATCGTCTCCTTAGGTCTGTACGTGCGGATCCTCCCACCTTTGATGGGTCCTTGGACCCTAAGGTCTATATTGATTGGGAGGCGGGTATGGACCGTTACTTCGAGTGGTATGAGATGACGGACCACCGGAGAGTCCGATTTGCTAAGATGAAGTTGCTAGGATAGGTACAGACTTATTGGAGGAATGTGGAGAGCCTGTTGATGTAACGACATCAACCCCAGGTCGAGACATGGGATGCCATGAAGGTAAAGCTCAGGCAAAAGTACCTCCCTGACTCCTATCGTCAGAGGCTTATTGACAGGTGGCAGAGTCTCAGCCAAGGGGATCGGACTATGACGGATTACATCGCTGATTTTGATAAATACTACTTGCGATGTGGGGTCACAGAGGAGAGTGCCATGACCATCTCTCATTTTCGTCAGGGTCTGCGGCCGCATTACCAGTATGAGTTATTTCTCCGCCACGCGACGACCCTGGAGGAGGCTTATCAGGTCGCTCTCGAGCTAGAGTAGTTTGAGTCCGAGTTTACCCCAGTCCAATGCCCAGGGCCCACATATCAACTTGGGCGGGATCCTAGTATTCCGTCTGGACCTTATCCTCAGGGACCCGTGGCTCGCCCCTAGGAACCCACCCGCCAGGACTTCACTTCCCCTAGGCCCCGCTATCCCTCTCAGAGGGATTATCCCCCACGACCCCAGGCTCCAGCCCCTGCCCCTCGGCCCCAGCAGCCCACCATTCCTGCCCGACCCCAGCTTCTACCTCCCTCGGCCCATCGTGATGACAAGGGAAAGGGGCCGATGACTAGTGGAGCACCTCAGGGCATTGGGTCCCGTCATGAGTGTTATAGGTGCGGATGAGTTGGTCATTATGCTATTAGTTGTCTTACCCGATCTTCTTTGGTCATCGGGGATTCTTTGACCGGTGAGCTCGCACATGGGATCATATCCGTTAGTTATGAGGCTGACCTGGAGCTCGCGGAGGAGTTCTTTGATGAGCTGATTGAGGGCGAGCAGCTAGATGTCCAGGGCACGTAGTGCTAGGATGATGTTCAGCTGGGTGTTGTCAGGTGTATCTTGACCCAGTTGTTGGTGAGTGATGACTGGCGTCGCACCACCATTTTTCATACCTTTTGCAGGCTGGGCGGGAAAGCCTACAAGGTGATCATAGATAGCGGGAGTTGTATTAACGCTATCTCCGTGGGTACTATGACATGCTTAGGGTTGACCCCCGTGGACCACCCCTCCCTTATCGCGTGTCATGGGCAGATTCCACCTCTATTCCGGTCAGGCTGCGATGTCTTGTGCCATTGCAATTCCATGCCTACCCTGTGCCTGAAGATTCCCCACTGGCCACGGAGCTGCCTGAAGATGAAACACTAGAGGTGGACCAAGCCCAACAGATCGCCTGGCAGCTGCACTTTGATGGAGCTTCGAGAACATAAACAACCCCGTCTGGGCACACAAAAGTACGGGCCGGGACCGGCATCGTCCTTAAATCCCCTGAGGGAGAAGCATTGCACACATCCTGCTCCATTAACAAGCCCTGCACAAATAATGAGGCAGAGTATGAAGCTCTGATCATTGGTCTCCAAGTCCCTTTGCAAACGGAGATTAAAATATTACATGTGTTTGGCGATTCATTGCTGGTCGTTAAGTAGGTCCAGGGACAGTTTGACGTCCGAAAACCCGAGTTACTCCCTTACCATGCTAAGGCGAGACGGCTCATGCAGCGGTTCTACCTCATTGAGATAGGACACGTTTCGAGAGGAGAGAATGCACAAGCCGAGGCACTGGCAAAATTGGCGAGTTCATTGGCAATCCCGCCAGATGGATCCCTCAGCATCCGGGTGGTGAATCAGCGCCAAGTGCCTAGCATGATAGAAGGGCCAGAAGAAGAAGAAATTGAGGTCGCCACAGCAGAAGCCATCAGCCTACCCGATTGGAGGGACCCCCTTTTGCAGTGGTTTAAATATCAGCAGCTCCCCAGGCAAAAAGAAGAGAAGATCAAGTTAATCAGAACAAAGGACTCTTACGAGGTTCGGAACGGGATCCTATTCCGAATTATGGCAAATGCCAAACGGAAGGTGCTCCTCCGATGTTTATCCACTGAAGAAGCTTGGAAAGTCATGAAAGAGGTTCACGCCGGAACAGCTGGTGCACATCAGGCAGGATCGAAAATGAAGATTGAAATAAAGAAGCTCGGCTACTATTGGCCGATAATGTGCGACGACTGCTGCATGTATGCCAAGTCTTGTCAGAAATGCCAGGAGCACGCCACGGTGCTTGGAAGGCCGTCCGTGCTGCTACATCTAACACTATCAAGTTGGCCTTTTGCCCAATGGGGAACATATGCCGTGGGTCCACTGCCCGCATCATCCGCTAGGTGCAAGTACATCTTGGCCGCAACTGATTACTTCTCCCGCTGGGTGGAAGCTATTGCCTTGAAAGAAGTGACCGGGGAAATCGTCGCCAGGTTTGTCCGCCGCAACATCATATTCCAGTTTGGCACTCCAAACCGAATTATCTCATATAATGGAAGCCACTTCCGCAACCAAAAAGTCTACCAGCTAGCAGAGAAATACAAGATCGATTAGAGGACGTCAACCCCCTACAACCCACAGGCCAATGGCTTGGCTGAAGCTTTTAATAAAACTCTTTGTACTCTCCTCTCCAAAATTGTTAATTCTAACAAGAGAGATTGGGAGGAGAAAATGTACGAGGCCTTGTGGGCGTACCAGACTGTATACAAAACTCCAACGGGTGGATTTGATGCGATATGGGTGATTGTTGACCGATTGACAAAGTCAGCTCATTTCTTACCAATTAAATCCAAGTGGACAGTTGATGTATTGGCTGCTTTGTATTTGAAGGAAGTGGTGAGACTCCATGGTATTCCAGTCAGCATTGTGTCTGATCGAGATCCCAGATTTACTTCACATTTCTTGAAGGGACTGCAATAGTCTCTTGGTACTCGTCTGAATTTCAGTACTGCTTTTCATCCGCAGACCAATGGACAGACTGAAAGAACCAACCAGATAGTTGAAGATATGCTTAGAGCATGCATGATTGATTTTGGAGGCAGTTGGAGTGATCACTTGGCATTGATTGAATTCACCTACAACAACAGTTACCAGTCCAGCATACAGATGGCTCCTTTTGAAGCATTGTATGGTAGGAGTTGTCGTTCTTCGTTATGTTGGGATGAGGTAGGTGAGAAACAGTGGCTTGGACCGGACCTGGTCTCAGAATCATCACAGAACATACGTATTATCCGAGACCGGTTACAAGTAGCTCAGTCAAGATAGAAGAGTTATGCCGACAACAGGAGAAGAGCATTGGAATTTCATGTTGGCGAGCATGTGTTCTTGAAGGTCTCTCCTTCGAGAGGGATCCGAAGATTTGGCATTGATGGCAAGCTGAGTCCGAGATACATTGGTCCATTCGAGATTCTAGATAGAGTGGGAGAGGTGGCATACAGACTGGCTTTATCGCCGCAACTGTCGTGCATACACAATGTCTTCCATGTGTCTATGCTACGGAAATATGTGTACGACCCCACTCATATCATTCAGCAAGCGGATTTTGAACTGAAGGAAGATTTGACCTATGAGGAAAGACCTGTCAAGATTCTGGACCGGAAGCAACAGCAACTCCGGAATCGTTCGATACCGATGGTCAAGATTCAGTGGAGTCGGCGTGGGACCGAAGAAGTTACATGGGAGTCTGAAGAGACTATGCGGAAGCGGTATCCCGATTTATTCTAGGTGAGCAATCTTTTTCCCGACTCTCAGTTTTAGTGCAGTGAATTTGGGGGACCAAATTCCTTTAAGTAGGGGAGGGTGTAAGACCCCGAATTATTTAATTGAGCCCAATATATTTATTAAGCTTTTATTAATTAAGAATTGAATTCTTATTTAATTAATAATTGAATTTCAGATTTAGTAATATTTAATTCGTTAGAAATAGAATAAGTGAAAATCTGACTACCTTATAAAAATCCAAAAAAATAGTAAACAAGTTAAGGTCGATGTAGATAACAACTTTGTCTTATGTCATTAAGCCATTATAAATCCGTGGTTAGATCTAATTGGAGATTAAGCCCTTAAGTGCACACTTTTTGACCCTTACCTAACCTTGGATTAAAACACGAAATTGAGGCTTAAAACTCGACCAAATTAGCTCAAATCAGAGGCAAATGAATGGCCATGAGCTAAGGATTAATAGCCCTCAATCAATCCGACACAAACCTAACCCTAGGAGGCGCAGCCGGCCGAGTTTGGTTGAGTCAACCATTTCGGCGCCGTTTTTAACATTTCTCTTGTTCCGTCGATTTCTCACAGCTCAGAACTCTCCAGAAGCTGTGTGAGCTATAGATAGAAAGCTCTTGAGCCTAGTTTCTTTTGGTGGCTGTGGGGTTCGCTGAAGTTTCAGATCTAGGAAGATCTTGCTCGATTTATGGAGGTGTGTCGGCAGGTCGTCGGCTTCCTTCTTTCTTCTTTGTTTCTTCAATTGAGGTAGGAATTCTCAACCAAAATTCGATCATGAATATATGATTTTGTTCCTCTCGACGAGATCTATCCAGTGGGACTGAAAGCCCCAATTTTTATCAGGTATCTAGAGAGCTATCGTGAGTTTTGTGAAGGGTGATCCAGTTCGTTCTTCATTCTAGGGTTCTAAGTTCAACCTTCGATTCAGGTAGGTTTAACAGGCCAAACTCTAATTAATTTATATGATGTAATCAACATGTTGTTAACTTTCATTTAACGTAGAAAGCCCCAATTTTCATTGAGCATGTGTCACGCCCCGAGCGCGGAAGATACCCGGAGATGCGCGACGTGTCTATATCAATCATGTCAATCAGAGTGGTCGTGTATTCGACACAAAGACAGAGATGCGCAAAATAGCAAGATAACCCAATCCTTTATTTCATAATGGATAGACTATTACAAATCCAATACTTTGTTTAATAAAAAGGAAAAGAATACATATTTGACTCAAGAAACTATAGAAAAGACTAGACGACACTTGTAGAAGCTCTATCACTTTCACTCTTGACCATTCCCATCCGATTGACTTCCATCATCGTCGGACTTACCTGAAAAGTACAAAGGGACAAACGGAATGAGCGAACGCTCAGTAGGAAATTATATCTCAAGTACTAGCGAGGGGTTTAAGTAATTACATTTTTATGAATGCAATAAAGCTATGCATGCTCGCATAACACGACAAGATAGATAGAATGTAGTATCAAGGAAATAAGATGAACTTATCATGAACTTTCAACAAGATAACAAGTTTATTCGAGATATTCAAGCAAGTACTTTTAACAAATCATGTCAAGAACTTTGGCTATCATGTATCAAGCAAGCAAGTAAATTACCCTTTTTCGGGCCACGCATTTCATTTCATGTCAAGTACGAGTCAAGTACAAGATGTGTGTGGAATGTCCAATCAAGCAAGTCAAGTACTCGGTATAATGCCAGATACCTTATCATTTTAACTCCCATGGGCACAAGTACTTTCGGGTGCTCCTCCCAGGACCAGATCGGGCCCTATATGCGCAGGCATTTATCATGTGTTTTGACATCCACTCTTGTTTATATAGCCAATATAGAATTTCAATAATCAAGCTTGTAGATACGTAGGACAACATTGATAGAATAGAGTCCAAAAATATGACAAAGGCCGTAGAATGGCGATAATAACGGTATAATCACGAGTTCGATAAAACTAGGTAGAATATGGTTCCCTTAACTTAGGTACCATGATAAATCGATATGGACATTCTTTATATAGAACTGAGGTCCACATGAACATAAGATCAAGCAAGATACCCTCATTCTTATCATAGAATTGGGGTTTACAAGAACTACATGATATGGCATGATATCATCATCCCATTAAGAATTTCTTATGATATACTCTTTGTATAATCATAAGGGCCGGTATACCATGTTTCTTTAGATTGACATGGCAAGGATCGTGTAATGGGTTTTTAGGGTACAACCAGCTCAGTCGGCCTTGAGGGAATCCAAGGCTACGAGGAGTCTTACGGAGGTCTCTATGACTAACTCGCTAGTCCAAAGGAACGGAATGTCCAATGGAGAGCTTGTATGTCAATGAGAGTTGAGTGTGATCGATAAATCAACGTAAAAAGTGGGACTATACTCACGGAATGGAGAATAGTGCCGATATATATATATATGTATAATATGAAACCATCGGTAATAGAATCAAGACGAAATCAGGTTACAGTAAAATAACGACTTGAGTAAAGTCGTGTATTGAATAATTAACGCCTAACATGAGGGCGTTTACATATATTGCCAATTTGCAGAATTTTCATTATTTCATTAATTTATCAAAAACACGCCTTGCCTGGGGGCGTTTATTCAAAGTTGAGATCAAAAACGCGCCCTTGGAAGGGGCGTTACTTTCTAATTCCATTTTACAGAATATGTAAATTTCAGGATTTTAACAGATACACGCCCTAGGAAGGGGCGTTACTTTTCAGATTCACGCCTTGTTCTGGGGCGTTAAAATATGGAAAATGACTTTGTCCAAGTCGTGAATTTCAAGAATTTTACAATATTACAGGAAATAAAATTTCAAGGGACATGAGACATGTCGTTGCAGTATAACAGGAATTCACAGGTAGGGGTATGCAAGATATTAGAATCTATATTTCATAATTTATTGAATTTTAAACAGGATCAATTATCAATTTTCAGGTGAGTCTTATGAAATTAACGCCTGCGTACATGGCGTCAAATATTAAATTGACGACCACTGCATGGTCGTGTATTTTAAATTAGCGCCCTGATCAAGGGCGTTTCTTTCAAAATATTGCAGAGAACGTAATAAAAACCTTATAAACAGTATGCATGCCATGCTTATGTATAGATATCTTGCATTAATTCTTATTTGGGCTACAATAACTTGAGAAAATCCTACCTTAATAATGGATTTGAAGATGAAAGACACGTGAAGATCTTGATAAGAACACCCTGAAGCTTCTAACAGCAGCAACCAGCAGCAGGCAAAGAACCTTTGTTCTTTGATAGATCACTAGAGTTTTCCTACAGAGGGATATGAAGAGATATTAGTAATTTCTTCATAATGCTTGGCTGAAGATGGAAGATAGAAGAACTTACCCTTGTTCTTCACGAAGTCTAGGCTTCTTCAACCTGTAAGAAGAAAGAGGGTGAAGAATCATTAGTTCTTCACGTAGGCAAAGCAGAGAACAAAAGGAATTAGAAGAACAGTTTGTTCTTCACGTACCTCTGCAGTCGAATGAATCAAATAGGTTTAGGGTTGTTCGATCAAGACTATTTATAGGATTTTTTTGGGAATCCTATTAGGGCTAGAGTTTGATTAGAAGTAATGTTTCTAAGATAGAGTTATTGCCACGTTATAACTCTTTCTAATACTTATCACTTACTCTGGATGAGCTCTGGGACGAACGGTTCCCGAATGGAATTAACGACTTTGGTCAGGGCGTGTATTCTTTAATTAACGCCTTGCATAAGGGCGTTTCTTAAAAAGCGCCTTGAAAAAGGGCGTTTCGTGTTTTTAAAACACGCCCAAGATAGGGGCGTTTCTTTTACTTACCCATTTGGTCGCGTGAGAACTGACGACCGTAGGTGTGGGCGTCCTTTCTTTATTCACGCCATGGATAGAGGCGTTTCTTTATAAATTAACGCCTTAATAAGAGGCGTTATTTTTAATTTATTTTATTTCGTCCAATTAACCCTATTCCTTTTATATATATTACTTCTGTAATATATATGTTTTAATTCATTTCAATTATTCATTTATTAGGGTTGCTACACCCTCCCCCACTTAAAAAGAATTTGGTCCCCAAATTCAATATATATATAATTATACACGTGGAGAGTGTATGACATATACCTCTTAGAATAACTCGGGAAATCGTTTCTTCATAGATTCCTCGGTCTCCCATGTCGCTTCGTGTTCAGGATTCTTATTCCATTGCACCTTAAGCATGGGAATAACCTTATTCCTTAGAGCTCGTATTTCTCGATCTAATATCTTTAAAGGCCTCTGTTCATATGTGAGATCTTTCTGGATCACCAGATCTCCATGCTCAATAATATGTGACGGATCGTGCACATACTTCTTCAACATAGATATGTGAAATACATTGTGTACCTCGGACAACTGAGGAGGCAACGCGATGCGATAAGCAACCTCGCCAACTCTTTCGAGTACCTCAAATGGTCCGATGAATCTTGGCGTAAGCTTGCCCTTAACACCAAATCTTCGTATGCCACGTCCAGGGGATATTTTAAGAAATACATGATCTCCAACCTAGAATTCAAGATCTCTTCTCCTGGTATCAGCATAAGCCTTTTGCCTTGTCTGAGCAACTTGTAATCTTTCTCTGATTACATGTATCTTCTCAGTTGTATCCCTTACCATGTCTGGACCTAATAGTTGTTTCTCTCCAACTTCGTTCCAACATATGGGAGATCGGCAACTCCTTCCGTATAAGGCTTCGAAAGGTGCCATTTGGATACTAGCTTGGTAGCTATTATTATATGCAAATTCAACTAAAGGTAAGTGGTCATGCCAGCTTCCTCCAAAGTCAATAATGCATGCTCTCAGCATATCTTCAACAACTTGATTAGTTCGCTCGGTCTGACCATCCGTTTGTGGGTGAAAAGCAGTACTAAAGTTGAGCCTTGTTCCCAACGAATGTTGTAATCCCTTCCAAAAATGAGAAGTAAAACGGGGATCTCTATCAGACACGATTGAGACAGGAATTCCATGTATCCTGACTATTTCTTTGATGTATAGTGCAGCTAGCACATCAATTGACCATCGGCTTTTGATTGGCAAGAAATGTGCCGATTTAGTCAATCGGTCAATGATAACCCAGATTCCATCATGTCCTCCTTTAGATTTAGACAAACCCATGATGAAGTCCATACCAATATCCTCCCATTTCCACTTAGGAATATCTAGAGGATGTAGTTTTCCCGCAGGCTTTTGGTGTTCCGCCTTGACCTGTTAGCATGTGAGACAGCGTGATACATAGTCCGCTATTTCTCCTTTCATATTAGGCCACCAAAAGTTCCTCTTTACATCTTGGTACATTTTGGTTGATCCTGGATGAATAGTGTACCTTGATCGGTGAGCTTCATCTAAGATCTTCTTCTTTAATTCCGGACAATCGGGTATACAAGTTCTATCTTTGAACGATAATCTTCCATCAGAAGTTAGTTGAAAATCAGATTGTCCTTCTAATCTGCCTTTGATTCCTACTAATATAGGATCATCATCCTGAAGTGTTTGTATCTCAGATAACAAATCTGACTGTATGCTTACATGAGATAGTGTGACAAATTTGGATTCCGTGTCCAAGCTTATATTGAGCTCGGAGAATTGTTCAAGTAACCTCCATTCTTGCATCATACAATTTGCTATCATTGCTCTCGGCTTTCGACTAAGGGCGTCAGCAACATAATTACCCTTTCCGGGATGGTATTGTATATTGAAGTCGAAGTCCTTGAGATATTCTAGCCAGCGTCTTTGTCTCATGTTTAGCTCCTTTTGTGAAAATAGATATTTGAGACTTTTGTGATCGGAGTATACAGTAAACTGTGCTCCATATAAGTAGTGTCTCCATATCTTTAGGGCAAATACTACCGCGGCCAATTCTAAGTCATGGACGGGGTAATTCTCCTCATGCTTCTTCAGCTGACGTGAAGAGTATGCTATGACCTTTCCTTGTTGCATTAGGACACATCCGAGGCCAATGCCAGAAGCATCAGTGTAGACCTCGAATTTCTCTCCTTCTATCGGTAGAGCTAAGACCGGAGCTGTGGTGAGATGATCCTTGAGAGTTTGAAAACTTCTTTCACATTCCTCACTCCATTCGTATCGGATCTCCTTGCGAGTTAACCTTGTAAGGGGCACGGCGATCTTAGAGAAATCTTTGATGAATCGCCGATAATAGCCTGCAAGACCTAAGAAACTTCTGATCTCGCTTGCATTAGTGGGTCTTTCCCAGTTTCTTACAGCTTCAACCTTTGACGGATCTACAGATAAACCATCCTTGGATATGACATGTCCGAGAAAAGCCACTTCTTCAAGCCAGAACTCGCATTTGCTGAGTTTAGCATATAATTGATTTGTCCTCAAGACTTGCAATGCAATCCTCAAATGCTCTTCATGTTCTTCCTTAGTCTTAGAATATATCAATATATCATCAATGAAGACTACTATGAATTGATCCAAGTAAGGCCTGAATATGCTATTCATTAACTGCATAAAGGCAGCAGGGGCATTTGTTAGTCCAAAAGGCATAACAACAAATTCGTAATGGCCATACCTGCTTCTGAATGCGGTCTTGTGAATGTCATCATCCTTGATTCTTAATTGATGATATCCCGACCTGAGATCAATCTTGGAAAAATATTTGGATCTTGAAATCTGATCAAATAACTCATCGATTCTCGGCAGTGGATACTTGTTCTTGATAGTAAGATGATTCAACTGTCGATAGTCGATACACAATCTCATGGATCCATCCTTCTTCTTTACAAATAAGACTGGTGCTCCCCACGGGGAAGTACTTGGTCTAATAAACCCTTTTCGGATTAGTTCCATCAACTGCTCCTTCAACTCCTTGAGTTCAGCAGGGGACATTCTATATGGTGCCTTTGAAACAGGACCAGCACCAGGGACTAAGTCAATGGTGAAGGCCACTTCTCTTTGAGGGGGTAATCCCGGCAAATCTTCTGGAAATACGTCTGGGAATTCTCGTACTACTTGAACGTCTTCTATCTTGGTTTCCTTAGCTTCTTTAACAGTGACAAAAGCAAGGAAGGATACACATCCTTTCTTGACGAGCTTGCTTGCTCGAAGAGCCGAAATAAGAGGGAATTTGCTTCGACTCTTAGGACTAGTATAAGTCAGTTCCGGAAATTCCTTGAAAACAATCTTGCTATCACGGCAATCAACCGTTGCCTGGTATTTGGATAACCAATCTGCTCCTAGTATAACATCATACTCTTTTAGATCTAAGCAGATAAGATCAATAGGAAAATTCTTTCCTCGAACCAACACCTCACAGTTTTGGTAATGATGCGTGATATCCGTCTCGTTTCCGAGAGGAGTAGACAACACTATTTTCATCCATTCCGGTTCTAGAGGTAACGGGTCAGCAAACTTCTTAGAAACAATAGAATGCGATGCACCCGTATCAAATAAGACATGTGCATATTTGGAACAAATTTTCAATGTACCTTCCACTAATCCGCCTTCTTCTTCCGGTTCGGTCTCCTGTATTGCATGAAGATGAGCATTCTTTGTCACCGGGCGTTTACTATTGCCGGCTTGGTCGTTCATTAATGGACACTCGGGAATCCGATGCTCACGGCTTCCACAACGGAGACAAGCTCCTAATTTCCTCCAGCATTCTTCTGTCTTGTGACCAGCCTTGTCACAATGCTTGCAGACTGTATTCGAAGGGGTAGTGGTGATAGAGAAAGGCTTGGTCTTCTTGAATTTCTGATCTTGAGAGGAAGAACCTCCATTATTGGGCCTCTTCTTAAAGTTGGGTTTGAAAGAACCCGAACCCGTGACTTGTTCCTTCTTGTCTTTTCCACGGATCCTATCAGATAGTTCCGTGGCATCTTCAAGTAATTGAGCTCGGCGCACTATTTCAGTATAAACTTGAATATCCATAGGCGCCAGTTGAGTAATGTAGTGGGGCCTAAGCCCATTAAGAAATCTACGGGCTTTCATCTTTTCCGTGCTAATTAAATGCTTAGCATATCTAGACAGTCTAGAAAACTGTGCTTCATAATCAGCCACCGATAAAGATCTTTGCTTTAATGCGGCAAATTCGGCGGCCTTTTTTTCCTGGACCCTATCAGAGAAATATTTGGCGTTGAAATATTCAACGAATTCACCCCATGTAACTTGAGTTGGGTCAATAGTAGCTTCAATCGACTCCCACCAGCATCTAGCATCCTTTTCTAACTGGAAAGTAGCTAATAAGATTTTGTCCTGATCCGTGCATTGCATAACACGGAATATACGTTCAATCTCCCGAACCCAATGCTCGGCATCGTCTGGATCGGTCGATCCCATGAACTTCGGGGGATTCATATTCTTGAATGCTTGGTGTAAGCTTCCAGCTCGTGGAGCACCACCTTGTGCTACCTGTTGTAGCACTTGGGTCATCCCTTGAAGGGTACGCTGCATGTTGCGCCATTGAGCACGTTCTGCAGCCATTATCCTACAATTACAATAGCTATGTTAGTATTATATCACTATGATCTTATAAAGGACTCATTGATCATTTAACCCTTGGTTCTACCCACTCTCACTTGGTTAAAAGTTTTGAAACCTATCCTTGGACTTGGGTTTCCTAGGAATTGAATAACTTACGCTCTGATACCACAAAGACTGTCACGCCCCGAGCGCGGAAGATACCCGGAGATGCGCGACGTGTCTATATCAATCATGTCAATCAGAGTGGTCGTGTATTCGACACAAAGACAGAGATGCGCAAAATAGCAAGATAACCCAATCCTTTATTTCATAATGGATAGACTATTACAAATCCAATACTTTGTTTAATAAAAAGGAAAAGAATACATATTTGACTCAAGAAACTATAGAAAAGACTAGACGACACTTGTAGAAGCTCTATCACTTTCACTCTTGACCATTCCCATCCGATTGACTTCCATCGTCGTCGGACTTACCTGAAAAGTACAAAGGGACAAACGGAATGAGCGAACGCTCAGTAGAAAATTATATCTCAAGTACTAGCGAGGGGTTTAAGTAATTACATTTTTATGAATGCAATAAAGCTATGCATGCTCGCATAACACGACAGGATAGATAGAATGTAGTATCAAGGAAATAAGATGAACTTATCATGAACTTTCAACAAGATAACAAGTTTATTCGAGATATTCAAGCAAGTACTTTTAACAAATCATGTCAAGAACTTTGGCTATCATGTATCAAGCAAGCAAGTAAATTACCCTTTTTCGGGCCACGCATTTCATTTCATGTCAAGTACGAGTCAAGTACAAGATGTGTGTGGAATGTCCAATCAAGCAAGTCAAGTACTCGGTATAATGCCAGATACCTTATCATTTTAACTCCCATGGGCACAAGTACTTTCGGGTGCTCCTCCCAGGACCAGATCGGGCCCTATATGCGCAGGCATTTATCATGTGTTTTGACATCCACTCTTGTTTATATAGCCAATATAGAATTTCAATAATCAAGCTTGTAGATACGTAGGACAACATTGATAGAATAGAGTCCAAAAATATGACAAAGGCCGTAGAATGGCGATAATAACGGTATAATCACGAGTTCGATAAAACTAGGTAGAATATGGTTCCCTTAACTTAGGTACCATGATAAATCGATATGGACATTCTTTATATAGAACTGAGGTCCACATGAACATAAGATCAAGCAAGATACCCTCATTCTTATCATAGAATTGGGGTTTACAAGAACTACATGATATGGCATGATATCATCATCCCATTAAGAATTTCTTATGATATACTCTTTGTATAATCATAAGGGCCGGTATACCATGTTTCTTTAGATTGACATGGCAAGGATCGTGTAATGGGTTTTTAGGGTACAACCAGCTCAGTCGGCCTTGAGGGAATCCAAGGCTACGAGGAGTCTTACGGAGGTCTCTATGACTAACTCGCTAGTCCAAAGGAACGGAATGTCCAATGGAGAGCTTGTATGTCAATGAGAGTTGAGTGTGATCGATAAATCAACGTAAAAAGTGGGACTATACTCACGGAATGGAGAATAGTGCCGATATATATATATATGTATAATATGAAACCATCGGTAATAGAATCAAGACGAAATCAGGTTACAGTAAAATAACGACTTGAGTAAAGTCGTGTATTGAATAATTAACGCCTAACATGAGGGCGTTTACATATATTGCCAATTTGCAGAATTTTCATTATTTCATTAATTTATCAAAAACACGCCTTGCCTGGGGGCGTTTATTCAAAGTTGAGATCAAAAACGCGCCCTTGGAAGGGGCGTTACTTTCTAATTCCATTTTACAGAATATGTAAATTTCAGGATTTTAACAGATACACGCCCTAGGAAGGGGCGTTACTTTTCAGATTCACGCCTTGTTCTGGGGCGTTAAAATATGGAAAACGACTTTGTCCAAGTCGTGAATTTCAAGAATTTTACAATATTACAGGAAATAAAATTTCAAGGGACATGAGACATGTCGTTGCAGTATAACAGGAATTCACAGGTAGGGGTATGCAAGATATTAGAATCTATATTTCATAATTTATTGAATTTTAAACAGGATCAATTATCAATTTTCAGGTGAGTCTTATGAAATTAACGCCTGCGTACATGGCGTCAAATATTAAATTGACGACCACTGCATGGTCGTGTATTTTAAATTAGCGCCCTGATCAAGGGCGTTTCTTTCAAAATATTGCAGAGAACGTAATAAAAACCTTATAAACAGTATGCATGCCATGCTTATGTATAGATATCTTGCATTAATTCTTATTTGGGCTACAATAACTTGAGAAAATCCTACCTTAATAATGGATTTGAAGATGAAAGACACGTGAAGATCTTGATAAGAACACCCTGAAGCTTCTAATAGCAGCAACCAGCAGCAGGCAAAGAACCTTTGTTCTTTGATAGATCACTAGAGTTTTCCTACAGAGGGATATGAAGAGATATTAGTAATTTCTTCATAATGCTTGGCTGAAGATGGAAGATAGAAGAACTTACCCTTGTTCTTCACGAAGTCTAGGCTTCTTCAACCTGTAAGAAGAAAGAGGGTGAAGAATCATTAGTTCTTCACGTAGGCAAAGCAGAGAACAAAAGGAATTAGAAGAACAGTTTGTTCTTCACGTACCTCTGCAGTCGAATGAATCAAATAGGTTTAGGGTTGTTCGATCAAGACTATTTATAGGATTTTTTTGGGAATCCTATTAGGGCTAGAGTTTGATTAGAAGTAATGTTTCTAAGATAGAGTTATTGCCACGTTATAACTCTTTCTAATACTTATCACTTACTCTGGATGAGCTCTGGGACGAACGGTTCCCGAATGGAATTAACGACTTTGGTCAGGGCGTGTATTCTTTAATTAACGCCTTGCATAAGGGCGTTTCTTAAAAAGCGCCTTGAAAAAGGGCGTTTCGTGTTTTTAAAACACGCCCAAGATAGGGGCGTTTCTTTTACTTACCCATTTGGTCGCGTGAGAACTGACGACCGTAGGTGTGAGCGTCCTTTCTTTATTCACGCCATGGATAGAGGCGTTTCTTTATAAATTAACGCCTTAATAAGAGGCGTTATTTTTAATTTGTTTTATTTCGTCCAATTAACCCTATTCCTTTTATATATATTACTTCTGTAATATATATGTTTTAATTCATTTCAATTATTCATTTATTAGGGTTGCTACAGCATGCTTGGAGAGTTTCAATTTTTAGTGAGAGCATGTCTAGAACTTGATTTATATTGTGACCCTTTGAGTTAGAGCTTGATTGCGTGCTGATTTTGAGTTATAAAACTTGATCCACATATAGCTTATCATATATGGTTGGATTCAGCATCAAGTTAGCTTTCTTTTGACATGAGAAGCTCCAAATTTTGTTATGTATATTGAGAGAATTTCACGATTTAGTAGAAGCATGTCAATATCTAGGTTTTCATGATTCATAGAATAGGTTAAGATTTAATTGATTTCTGTTGAAATTAGTGTGTCAAATCGGTTGTTTTATGACCCTGGTATGTATATTAATAACCCTAGATCATGAGGTTAGGATCCCAACTCAATTGGACCTCAATTGGGTGAGTTCATGCGTTTTCCGGAGGCAATGGCCGTTTGTGTTCTTGCAGGGGTCGACCCCTGGGGTCGACCCATTTTCTGGGCGCTCTGGCAGGCCCGAGGGTCGACCCCAGGGGTCGACCCATCCAGCCCCTGCAAGGGGTCGACCCATAGGGTCGACCCATACGGCAGGAATCTGGGGGTCGACCCCTGGGGTCGACCCATAGAGCAAAATTGTGGGGGTCGACCCATCTCACTGGCAGACCCCATTTTTACAGGGGTCGACCCCAAGGGTCGACCCATGTACCAGAAACCCAGTTTTTATCATTCTTCGACCCGAGGATCGATCCGGATCATTAGGGGATCGACCCATTTAACTTAGACCAATTGAAAATTATATTCTGGAAGAACCAGTGACCTATTCATGAAACCTTATGATTTCAATTTGCATTGGTTCCTACGTTCTATCATGGTGTAAAAACATGCCGTTTATCATTTTCATTTCAACACATACATTGGTTAAATAGAAACCCACATGAGTATTGGTTAATGGTATAACAAAATTACTGTTAATATATGCTATTTCACTCCTGTGTGAGCTTGTTCTTTTACCTTATCATCTTGAATCATCCTTTGGCAAATTGGTTTAATACAAATGATAATGGATAATCCTTGATATATTAACTTGGTAATTAGGATTAAATTAATTGTTAAGTTGCTGTTTTAGTCCCTATTACTCCAGTAGAATGGATTACTTACACACTTGAACGGTATACTGTCAGCCGTTCTTTCTTGACCCCGTGGACCAAGTTTTGGTCCAGTTCTTGTAAAGCGGCACCGAGGTGACCGTATCAACCGAGTTTTTATCTGGAATCCAAGGACATGTTAGTCCTTAAAAAACTCATACTCTTGACAAAAATTCCTCTGATTAATTGGCCATTAAAATTGACTGAATATCTGGACGTGTGGGACTTTGGGCCCATAAAAAAATAAATGCCATCGCATCATAAGGGCCCGGTCTGGTCCTGGGGGGAGCGCCCGAAAAATTACTGAGCCCATGGGATGCTAATGACATGGTGGGGCATTACACCGAAATACTTGCTTGCTTGTTGCGTCTATGACAAAAATCTCTTGCTACTTGTTACTTGATCGTGGTTGAATGGATGTTAAATTACTTGCTTGATTGGCCAATTCTTTACTACTATCTCTTGTTATATCTCCTGTTGTAAATTCTTGTACTTGTTATCTTGTTAATTCTTGACATCACATATTTCTTGACCTTGCAAGATCTTGTTATTACGTTGTTTCATTATATCGTTATCGTCATTTCTTTTTTTCTTAGTATTGCATATGAAAATGTAATTAACTTGTTAATCACGTAAATTGCCTGTTATTTCCTACTGAGCGTCAGCTCATAGTTGTGTTTTCCCCCCTTTCCAGGCTTTTCAGGTGACGTGCTTACCGACGGGGAAGGGCAGGAGTGATGTCATGAGTGTGTCAGTTCTAGTGTGTTAGCAGTGTGTTATCTTACTTTTAGTTGTGTTTTGGAGAGCATTTAGTTTCAGTTATGTTATTGAGTTTTAAGTGGTTGTAGTTCCAGTTGTATTAACTCTAGAAATGGTATAAAGACATTGATGGGTTTAAAATTTGGTATACGGGTAATAATAACTCTAGAAATGGTGTTGCTATAATAATAGATAAAAACTTAAAAGACAGAGTTGTGGAAGTAAATAGATTGGGGGATAGACTAATGGTAATTAAACTTATCTTAGGTGATGATATTTTGAATATAATTAGTGCATATGCACCTCAAGTAGGATTAGAAGAGAGCATTAAAAAGTAATTTTGGGAGGCTATTGATAGTTTGATCCAAAATATCCCTAGTGAAGAGAGAATCTTTATTGGAGGGGATCTTAATGGTCATGTGGGTATAGATAATAGAGGCTATGAGAGGATTCATGGAGGGCTTGGTTTTGGTAATAGAAATGATATGGGTAACACTATTCTTGATTTTGCTATGACCTATGATCTAGCAATTATTAATACCTTCTTTAAGAAGCGGGACGAACACTTAATAACATACAAGAGTGGAACACATATAAGTCAAATTGACTATTTTCTCATTAGGAAGGTCGATAGAGTTTTATGTAAAGATTGCAAAGTTATTCCTGGTGAGAGTCTAGCCCCTCAACATAGATTGTTAGTAATGGATGTCACTATCCCTAAATTCAAAAGAAAGATCATTATAAATAATTATTCCAAGATTAAATGGTGGAATTTAAAAGGTAAAAGTTTAGAAACTTTTAAAAATCATCTATTAAAGGAAAATATTTGGAATTTAGAACAAGAAACTAATGTAATGTGGAATAATGTTACAAATTGTATAACGAGGGTTGTAAAACAACTCTTAGGCGAATCTAAAGGTAAAAAGAACTTAGAAAAAGAGACTTGGTGGTGGAGTGAGGAAATTCAAAATACCATTAAAGTAAAAAAGGAATGCTTTAAAGTTTGGCAAGCTAACAAAAATGCTCAAACCCTAGAAGCGTATAAAATCGCTAAAAAGGGAGCTAAGAAAATAGTCAGCGAAGCCAAATCAAAGGCATTTGAAGATTTATATAATAAATTAGGAACCCGAGAGGGTGAAAAGGACATATTTAAACTAGCTAAATTAAGAGAAAGGAAAACTAGAGATTTAGATCATGTTCGGTGCATTAAAGGTGAAGATCAAAGGGTTTTAACTAAGGATCTTGAGATTAAAGGGAGGTGGCATAGCTATTTTCAGAAGTTACTTAATGGAGATTCCGTCAAGGATTTATCTTTAGAAGGTACCCAAGAGTCCACAATATTTGATAAATATCAATATTTCAGGCGTATTAAGATGTCAGAAGTGGATGATGCTTTAAGGAAAATGAAAGTGGGCAAGGCCTTAGGACTAGATGGCTTACCTATTGAAGTATGGAAAGGCCTAGGAGATATTGGTATTCAGTGGCTAACTAAATTTTTTAATAAAATTTTAAAGGAACGGAGAATGTCAGAAGTTTGGAGAAAAAGTGTTGTAGTTCCTTTCTATAAAAATAAAGGAGATATTCAAAGTTGTAATAATTATCGTGGAATTAAGCCTATGAGTCATACTATGAAACTTTGGGAAAGAGTAATTGATAAACGCCTCCGTGGTATGACTACTGTGTCGGAAAATCAGTTTGGTTTTATACCAAATAGATCTACTACAGAAGCTATTTTCTTGCTACGGCAGCTAATGGAGAAGTATAGAGAGATGAGAAAAGATTTGTATATAGTTTTTCTTGATTTAGAGAAGGCGTACGATCGAGTACCGAGAGAATTGATTTGGTGGATATTAAGAAAGAAAGGAATCTCTCAAGGATATGTTGATTTGATTAAGGATATGTACGACGGTGCTATTACTAGCGTTCGAACTATTGCTGGGGAGACTGGTAAATTTCCCGTTTCTATAGGTTTGCATCAAGGTTCTGCACTAAGTCCGTATCTCTTTGCCTTAGTTATGGATGAAGTAACTAAACAATCACATGAGGATATCCCTTGGTGTATGCTATTTGCAGACGATATTGTTTTAATTGATGAGAGTATTGATGCTCTAAATGCTAAGTTAGAGCGTTGGAGACTTGCCTTGGAGTCTAAAGGTTTTAAAATTAGTAGGAGCAAGTCAGAATTTATGCACTGTAATTTTAGTAATGGGAGAGTGGTTCAGGAAGACATGGTTCTAATTGATGGACATAACATTCCGAAGAGTAGTAGCTTTCGATACTTAGGGTCTATCATACAAGAGAATGAGGTGATTTATGATGACGTTACACATAGGATTAAGGCAGGCTGGTTAAGATGGAGAAGTGCATCAGGTGTCCTTTGTGATCGTCGTATGCCTGTGAAACTCAAAGGGAGATTTTATAGAACGGCTGTGAGACCCGCTCTGTTATATGGTACCGAGTGTTGGGCAGTACAAAAGGAACACATCCACAAAATGTGTGTAGCAGAGATGAGGATGTTGAGATGGATGTGTGGCAAGACTAAGAAAGACAAGATTAGGAATGAGCGCATCCGTAAGGACTTAGGGATAGCTCCAATTGATAGTAAAATGAGAGAAAATAGACTCAGGTGGTTTGGACATGTGTTTCGTCGCCCTAACTCAGCGCCGGTTAAAAGATGTGACCAAATCTTAGTGGATGCTAGCAAAAGAGCTCGAGGAAGGCCTAAAATGAGATGGTGCGATGTTATTAGGAAGGACATTAGTTCCTTGAGTTTAAATATGAATATTGCACTTGATAGAAATCTTTGGCGGAACAGGATTCATGTAGTCGACCCCAATTAATTGGGATAAGGCTCTGATGATGATGATGATGATGGAGTTCCAGTTGTATTAAGTTGAATTTGAGGTTATTGTATCAGTTGTGGTTGGTTGATGAGCTTTTAGTATTTCCATCTTGTAGCATTGTGTATTATTTTAGATAGATCTCTCTCTTGCCAGCTCGTTCCCGACTGTACGTCCCGATATTCCGCGTCGGGGCGTGACAGTTTAGTTGGTATCAGAGCCCTAGGTTTCACATTCCTAGGTTCCCTAAGTTTAGGTTTTCTTGCATTGTATCCCAATGACCGGTATATCAAAAGGTGTTGTCCGAACGTTAGGCTACGCCTATCGGGATGGTCGCACACTTGCGCGAGTGGTCTTCGGACCGATTACCTCCGCCAGGTACCGAGTTTTTGGTCGTGTCTAGGTGCTTTAGACCCCTAACCTTGTTAAAGTCTAGAACCTGACCTGGTGAGATTGGGTAGAAACTTGGGTTAAGTTCGTTCCTTAATCGTGTTTTTATCTATCTTATTGAACCTAAGTAATCTATTTCTCATGTAGATGGCAGCTGATCACGCTGAATGGAGGAACCTGCAGCGCACTATTCAAGGCCTTACTCAGGCACTTCAACAGGTAGCTCAGGCTAGAGCAGCATAGCATGGCATCGGTGATTTATACCAGAATTTCCGCGGGATGAATCCGCCTAGATTCGCTGGTTCGACCGACCCCGACCAAGTCGAGCACTGGATAGATGAGATGGGGAGAATCTTTGAAGTTATGCAATGCACCAACCAGGAGCGTGTCCTGTTGTCCACATTTCAACTGGAACATGATGCACGTACTTGGTGGGATTCTATCAAGGCGACTCTCGGTGACCGGCAGGTTACGTGGGAAGAGTTCGAGGAATTCTTTAACAGCAAGTATTTTTCTGACCGAGTGCAAGAGAAGAAAGCGACGGAGTTCGCGGCCCTGAAACAGCGAGGGTTGTCCATGGCAGAGTATGAGGCTCAATTTGCACGGGTTTCTCGTTATGCTACACATCTTATTTCCACCGAGAAAATGAAGGTGAAGCGCTTTCTTAATGGATTGAAGCTTCATTATATTAATCAACTGGCACCGTTGGAGATTTCCACTTATTCTGAGATGGTGAGAAAAGCTCAAGTTCTGGAGGATACTTTAGAAATAACGGAGAGAATCCGTGGAAATGGCACCAGGAAGGAACAACCTACGGGTTCCGGGAGTGTCAAACCCGGGTATACCAAGAAGAAGCCTGTTAGTGGACCTGGTTCGTGGAGCGGGTCCGGATCGTGGAAAGGCAAGATGCCGAAGCACGAAGACAAGAAGCCTGGCCCTATCGTTCCATACATAGGCGTTTGCAAGTTTTGTAATAATCTTGGCCACATGGTGGAGGATTGCTGGCGCAAGCTAGGCGCATGCCTACGATGTGGAAGCAAGGAGCACCGTATCTCTGATTGCCCTCATATGTCTGAGCAAGCTACCCTGGCAAAACCGCAAGTCTTCAAGAAACCACAAGGCAAGCTCCAAGCTCTGCATGCTGAGGAAGCGGGAATAACTGAGGATGGTGGACTCGTCGAAGGTACTCTTATTATACTCAACAAGTCAGCATTTGTTCTTTTCGATACTGGTGCAACACATTCTTTTATTTCTCGGAGATTTGCTAAGTCTTTAGCTGTGGAACCTGTTTTGATGAATTCTCCGTTAGAAATATCAACCCCTATTGGTACTAGATCAGCAATCCAGTATTTCTATCCCTCTAGTACGGTTATGATTGGTGAACAGAACTTACCAGCAGATTTAGTCTGCATGGACATGAAGGATTATGATGTAATCCTAGGAGCAGATTGGTTGGCTCGATATGAGGCTAGTGTTCACTACAGTTCTAGCTTAGTGTCTTTTACTAGGCACCCGAGACTTTCTTTTGTGGGAGTTAAGCACCATAACTCTGTACCGCTTATTTCGGCTCTTCTAGCTGATAAGCTGATGAGACGTGGATGTGAGGCTTTTCTAGCCTTTGTCTGTGCAACCCCTGAGCAGCAGATTGAGATCAAGGACATTCCTGTTGTCCGAGATTTTCCTGATGTCTTTCCAGAGGAACTACCAGGACTTCCGCCTAAGCGGGAAGTTATCTTTTCTATTGATCTTATTCCTGGCACATCTCCTATTTCCAAGGCTCCTTATCGTATGTCTCCTGCGAGCTGAGGGAATTGAAGCAGCAGCTGATGGAATTGCTTGAGAAGGGCTTTATTCATCCTAGCACTTCTCCGTGGGGAGCCCCTGTGTTATTTGTCAGGAAGAAAGATGGTTCGATGAGGTTGTGCATTGATTATCGGCAAATAAACCAGCAGACTGTCAAGAACAAATATCCATTGCCGAGGATTGATGAGTTATTTGACCAGATAGCGGGAGCTCAATATTTTTCTAAGATCGATCTTCGATCTGGATATCACCAGTTGCGGATTAAGGAAGAGAATATCTATAAAATGACTTTCCGTAGCAGGTATGGTCATTTCGAATTTGTCGTTATGCCTTTTGGTCTGACGAATGCTCCAGCAGCTTTCATGCAGTTGATGAACAATGCATTTCGACCCTATCTTGATCAATGGGTCGTGGTCTTTATTGATGACATCTTGATCTATTCCAAGAGTGAAGTGGAGCATGCTGAACATCTGAGGTTGGCTTTGCAATTATTGAGAGATCATCAACTTTATGCCATGTTCAGTAAGTGTGAATTCTGGCTGCAAGAGGTGTCCTTTCTCGGACATATCATTACGAAGGACGGTATTTCTGTTGATCCTTCGAAGGTCGAGGCAGTGAAGAATTGGGAGCAGCCTACCAGTGTGACAAAAGTTAGAAGTTTTCTAGGCCTGGCAGGCTATTACCGAAGATTTATCCAGGATTTCTCTAAGATTGCGGTACCTATGACAAGATTAACCCGCAAGGAGAACAAGTTTGATTGGTCCGAAGATTGTCAGCGAAGCTTTCAGACTTTGAAGGAGTGTTTGACTACTGCACCTGTATTGGCTTTACCTTCTGGTGAAGGAGGATTTGTCGTATATACTGATGCATCAGGTATTGGCTTAGGTTGTGTGCTCATGCAGCATGGGAAGGTGATTGCCTATTCTTCTAGGCAGTTAAGGAAGCACGAAGAGAATTATCCTATTCATGATTTAGAACTGGCAGCAGTCGTGTTTGCATTGAAGATTTGGAGGCACTACTTGTATGGAGAAACCTTCACAGTGTTTTCAGATCATAAGAGTCTGAAATATTTATTTTCTCAGAAGGAACTCAATATGCGGCAGCGCAGATGGTTGGAGTATTTGAAAGACTTCGACTTCTCGATTGAGTATCATCCTGGCAAGGGTAATGTTGTGGCAGATGCATTAAGCCGGAAGCCTGTGGCAAGGTTATCAAGTCTCATGTTACAAGAATGGAGGTTATTGGAACAATTGTCTAGTCTGGATCTTAATATTGACAATGATCGGGTTATGATTGCTCAGATTTAACTTAAGCCCGAACTGTTGATGGAAATCAAGTCCTTGCAAGATAATGATCCCGAGCTGGTAGAGATCAAGGGAAGCTTGAGCAGTAGACCTGACTTCATGTTGGCTGACGATGGAAGATTATTATTCAAGGGCAGAACTTGTGTACCTGACGAAGCCGCAATAAAGAACAAGATTCTTGAGGAAGCTCATAGATCCAGATATACTATTCATCCTAGAGGCACTAAAATGTACAGAGATTTGAAAAGATCCTTTTGGTGGCCGAATATGAAAAGAGAAGTTGTAGATTTTGTGAGTAGATGCTTAGTATGTCAACAAGTTAAGGCCGAACATTTTAGACCGGCAGGGAAACTGAAACCACTCGACATACCCCAATGGAAGTGGGAAAGCATTGGCATGGACTTCATTATGGGTCTACCTAGGACTCGTGGTGGATTTGATGCGATATGGGTGATTGTTGACCGATTGACAAAGTCAGCTCATTTCTTACCAATTAAATCCGAGTGGACAGTTGATGTATTGGCTGCTTTGTATTTGAAGGAAGTGGTGAGACTCCATGGTATTCCAGTCAGCATTGTGTCTGATCGAGACCCCAGATTTACTTCACATTTCTGGAAGGGACTGCAATAGTCTCTTGGTACTCGTCTGAATTTCAGTACTGCTTTTCATCCGCAGACCGATGGACAAACTGAAAGAACCAACCAGATAGTGGAAGATATGCTTAGAGCATGCATGATTGATTTTGGAGGCAGTTGGAGTGATCACTTGGCATTGATTAAATTCACCTACAACAACAGTTACCAGTCCAGCATACAGATGGCTCCTTTTGAAGCATTGTTGTTGTGCATCCCTTTAGTTTTGATGATGACAAAGGATATGTTTAATTGCTCCTTCAATATAAAGTAATGGACTCATGATAATTTGATGATGACAAAAGATGTGGTTAACTAATTCAATGCAAATCTGATAGTTCAAGTAATTTCAGGTATACTGAAGTACTAATGAAGTCAACAGATCAGAGGAAGTTGTCAAGGTTTCTTGTCGACCAGAGTAGTAGTCATTGTCGACCAACGAATCCAACCAAACACAGTTCAAGCTATGTTTTATCTGTACGTGCTCTGGTTGTCGACCAGAGCCCTGCCCGTTGTCGACCACGAAGCAATACAAGCGAATCCAACTCTGTACAGACTTTTCCTCTGTACAGACTTTCCTCTGTACAGACTTCGGTGGTCAACCAGTTACTTTTCCTTTGTACAGACTTCGGTGGTCGACCAGTTAATTCTCCTCTGTACAGACTTCGGTGGTCAACCAAAGGCCTGCCCGTTGTCGACCACGGAACAGACAGAGCATCAGACAGAACTGCCATACATCTGGACATTGCCCCTTGTCGACCAGCGACAGGGCTATTGTCAACAATGAGCGATACGAGCGTCAGCCTGAAGAACCAGCCGTCTGGACAATGCTCATTGTCGACCAGAGACAGGGTCGTTGTCGACCACAAGCGGAACCGCGTCCAGAACCGAAATCCAACCGAATTCAGTTTCTGTTGAGAAAAACCTGCAGGTTGTTGCTGCAGGTTGTTGGGCGGTTCAGATGATAAGATTTCGCACGGGATTCAAGGAGAGAATCTTGCTAAGAACCGGTCAAATCTTTTCTAAGATTCTATTTAATCTTCTCCCTATTTTTAGCGAGTAATCCAACAGGTTTTGCACTTGTGCGGGAAACAGCTTCGTGCTTAATAAGAACTGGTGCAAAAAGGAGAAGAGACAGAGAGCGGGGTGTGGAACATAGAGCAGAAGAAAAGGACACCCACGAAGATACTCTGAAAGAGAAAAGGAAGAGTGGCTCTCCGGCAATCAAGAAGCAGCAGAAGACAGAAGTGTTCTTCGGTGCTGCAGAAAGAAGACCTGGCTCAAGGCGTTGCAAGTTCCAGCAGCAAGGCAACTGAAGGCATCCTGCTGGAAGTCCTACAGGGAGTCTTGCCTTGTTACCTATGTGATTGAGTCCCAAGCTGAACTCTTTAATTACTCTGCTTCAAAAGTCTATGTTCAGCTTTGTTACACCTTTTTCTATTTATCTTTTCATTACATCAAGAGTCAAGCTGTGAGGCAGCGGAGTCAAGCTGTGAGGCAGCGGAGTCAAGCTGTGTGTCAGCAGGAACAAGCTGTGTGACAGCGGTGTTTGTGTGAGATCAGAAGTTCTCATTTAGTGAAGCCTTGCTCAAGTTGAGCAAGGGGTGGACGTAAGTCTCGGGAAGAGACTGAACCACCTAAAAATCCTGTCTTGCGATTTTTCGTGTGGTGTGTGCTCTTATTATTGCTTGCTGTCGCTATAGCTATCAGTTTTATCGTTACAACCCATAGCTTGCTTAAGGTCTAATCGATTGTTGATTTATAAATTGAAAAAGGGGCTAGATCTATTCACCCCCCCTCTAGATCTATTCAGTCCGTACTTAACACGTGGTATCAGAGCCAGACTCTCCAAAAATGTGGTCTAACAACGAGGAGAGGCCTGCCGGACTGAACTCTAGAAGTCTAATGGCTGAGGGACACTCAGTAACTAGACCACCATATTTCGATGGAAATGATTACTCATACTGGAAAAATCGTATGCAGGTGTTCTTGAGAGCACAAGATCATGAGATGTGGAGAGTAGTGAGCCACGGACCCTATGATCTGCCCGAAGACGAGGATACCTGGACCAGAGAACAGGTCAGAAAATCAACCATCAACTGGGGAGCTATGAATGTAATGCAATGCGCACTTCATCCCACGGAGTTCTCAAGAGTCTCACAATGTGCAACAGCCAAGGAGATGTGGGATCGACTCAAGGTCATCTATGAAGGTACGTCAGAGGTAAGGGAGACAAAAGCAAATATGTTAGTCTCAGAATATGAAATGTTTAGAATGAAAATTGATGAAAACATTTCTGATATGTATGCTAGACTAGTGCAACTAACAAATAGCTTAAAGAGTCTAGGGAAAACCTACAAGGAGCAAGAGCTAGTGAGAAAAATTTTAAGGTCCCTCACTCCTATGTGGCATACCAAGGCCACAGTCATTGAGGACTCAAAGAACCTCACTACTATGACTGTGGATGAACTAGTAGGTTCCCTAATGGCCTATGAGGTCAATCTAAAAGGAAAGGAAGAAGAGGGCAAGAAAAAGAAACAGCTAGCTCTGAAAACTAAAATAGGCACCTCTGAATCATCTGACACTGATGACTCATCTAGCACAGGTGAGGAAACTGGTGAGCTTGCCACGCTAACAAGAAAGTTCAGAAAGTTTCTGCGGAAGGAAGGTAAGGGATTTAAAAATCCGAAGGGCATGGTAAGAAGGTCACCCCAGTTTCAGTCTGACAAAACTAAAGCCTCATCTAACAAACTTGCCTGCTACAACTGCAGAAAATCAGGACACATGAAGGCTGAATGTCCAGAGGCTCCTAAGAAATCAAGCTTCAAGTGGAAAGGCAAGAGACCAAAGGCAATGATAAGCACATGGAGCGAGGAGGAGGAAAACAGCGAAGAGGAAACAACCTCCGAAGAAGAAGAAGGAAACACATGTCTAATGGCCAAAGGAGACAGCAACGATCTTGAGGTAACCTCCCCTTTTCAAGATTTTTCTAGTTCAGATTGGGAAGAAGCCTATTCAGACTTACTTGATACATATGAAATAACAAGAAAGGAAAATAAAAGGTTGAAGAAGAAAGTTAATCAGCTCAATGATGACAGCAACCTAATTGCTAACAGAACTAAACTAGAATTGGAAATCACCACCTTGCAAAATAAGCTGAATCAACACAAGACAGATGAAGAAAATGTCAAAGAACTATTGGAAGAAAATGAGATACTAAAAAACACAATTGATGAGTTAAAACTAAAGACTCAAGAATATGAACAGCAAACTAAGTTAACTCAAGAAAGAAACAACTCACTCAAGGAAGAAAACAGTCAACTTCTGAAAGAAATAGAAAGAATCCAAAGTGAACTAAAAAACAAACAGGAAACATTGGAAAAAATGACTAAGGGTGAAGAAAACTTGAACGCGGTGTTAGGAATAAAAGTAAATTTTCAGAAAGAGGGGTTAGGATACAACCCAACAGCTAAAAAGGAATTTCAACTAAAAACGTTAAATGAAAAAGCTGACACAAAAGGAAAAGGCCCCCTGATAAACCTATATCAAAACAAACAAAAGGACATAGCTGAAAGTTCCTCTAAACAGACTAATGTCACCTGGGAAGAGAGGAATTCTAAAGGGAAAATGGTCAATCTACATCAGCTTAAAAACAACAGCCATATCAGACGAGAAGTTCAAATTCACAGAAGTAACCAGACAAACAGAGCATTAAATCATGTTAATAAACCCAGACCTGTAAAACAAGGTGTCTGGAAACAGGCTGGTCGACAACAGACTCCTCCTATGTCGACCAGAGGGTCTGCCAGAACAGGTACTGGCTTCGGGAGAAACCCTGGTCGACCACAGACATACCAGATGTCGACCAGACATACAAACAGAACCCACAACTTCTCTCAGCTGAAACAGAATGGAAATTGGAATTTAAGAAAATGGACTCAACATAGAGGAACATTAAATCAAAAGGAACACAACCTGAACAAGTTAAGAATCGAAAAGACAAACTGTTCTAACAAAGTTTGGGTTCCCAAGATGTTGTTACAGCAGTTTCATGATTTCACAAGCTATCTTGGACCCGGGTACCATTGGGGTCCAAAAGTTTCTGTGTAATTTGTGATGCAGGAATGTCAGGCAGTCATGCACAACAAGTGGTAAGACCGTTTAGTGCAAAAACTCCATGTAAAATATTCAAAGGTAAGAAACCATCCCTAGCTCATTTTAGAATCTTTGGTGCAAGGTGTTACATTCATAACAATGATAAGAAAGTCTTGGACAAATCTGAACCTAAGAGCAACTCAGGAATATTCTTGGGCTATTCTGATCGATCAAGAGCCTATAGGGTATTTAACACCAGAGATCAAGTGGTTGAAGAACCCCCTCATATTTCATTTGATGAAATTAATGATTTTGGCAAAAATGAACAGGTCAGCAAGGAAGAAGAAGATGGGGAATTTCAGGATGGCAAAGAAAAACCGATGGAGAATGAAGAAGAACTGAATCAAGAAAGAAATCAAGGTAATTCTAATGACCAAACCGAAGGAGAGGTCAACTCAGGTAACAATCTTGAAAACTCAAGACTTCTTAGAGATCATCCCTTGGATAACATTATTGGTAGTAGTCATGATCCTAGGAAGACTAGATCTCAGCTCAAGACCATTAATGAACTGGATCAACTTGCTCTTGTGTCCCAAATAGAGCCCAAATCTGTAGTGAAAACCTTAAAGGTTGAATCATGGATAAGTGCCATGCATGAAAAACTAAATCTGTTTGAAAGAAAAGAAAATCAGTCGTTGTTTATGACTCTCTATCATTTCTGCAAATAGTTATGTCAGCTAAGTATCTGCTACTGGTAAGGTTGGGAGTTCAACTGATTACTGAAGCAAGCCTGCAAGCTCCTGGTACTGCTACTATTTAGCTCTGGTGGTCGACCAACGACCGGGCAGTGGTCGACAACGCCATCAGGACAGGATACTGGATGGGTTCTGTGGCTGCGCAGATGTCGACAACAGACAGTCCCATGGTCGACAATGGATCTGTACGGAAGCAAATGTCCACTTTAGACAGGTTCCTGGTTGACACTAGTTCTGGTAGGGAATCTTCTGGACTGGTTAAACTGTTTGGACTCAGATTCATATTCACTCATTCATCACCATTCATACTTTCCATTCCCTGTGTCTGTCTATCTCATCCTGGCCAACATTTTTTTGATTCAGCATGGATTCACAAATTGAGGGGGAGTAAAAGTGTAAACTCATTCCTTGATGAAACATTGAATAACCTAACCATATCTTCCAATAAAATCACCAAGGTGATCAATAAGAGTAGAGGTTGAGTGTAGTAATGAGGATTTGGACTGTACTACTTCAATAAATTCAAACCATATCTATGATTCTGTCACATGTTTTTGAAGACTTATGATTTTTAGTAGTAAGTCGGTTTCTCTAACTGAGCCCGTGCTGAACAGTTAAATTAAATCCAAAAATATAGCATGAATGCACGTGGGATATGCCATAACTCTGTCTCCATGGTAGAGCAATGGATTGGATTCTGAGAAACTACTACCTCCCATCTTAAAAAAAATGGATAAAAAATAAGTGAGAGGCATGTGTGTCATGAAGAATCAATCTATCTCTGCTACTATCAAAAATAATTGAGGTTGGGCATACTGAGTAACTGGGGATATTGGCGTCTGATAAACGTATATCTTCACGGATAAAAGGTGTGTCCCAGTTAAAAGTGGAATGGTTAGGCATGCTAAGTAGCCGAGGTTTCTGGCGTGTAAAAAGCGTGTCTCCTCGTGTAGAAAAGCATGTGATAAACCTGACCACAGCCTTCAAAATGATTCCAAAAAGAAAATTTCAAAATTACTCAAACGACAGAAGAAAATGGTTGACCGAAGGCATGGCATGCAAAGAAAAGCTAAAAACACTGTTCAGCTCGCACTGTTAGTCAAACAGCCTCATGAAATCTATTATAAGTTTGAGAAGTCATATGGAGGAAAATTAGATATGGGGCGCAAGTTTATTGGTGCAATACCTTCAAATTCAATGAACCACAAGGCCCACTCTACTTGTTTACAAGGTGATCTCTGCTAAGAATGGATAGGTTAAATAAATGCTTCATTAAGGAAAGGGCGTACACTTCAATCAATTTCCCCAAAATTCAATTCGGCTGATTAAATCCTGACCCTTCGTTTTCTTCATCAAGCTGTTTCTCTACCCTAGGATAAACACCCAGGAGTCTTCGTATTTCATTCTGCTCCACCACCTCCTTTCACATCCTGTTCGGAGTGATTATTTTTTTGATTTCCCCTCTTTTTGCTGTTGACAAAGGGGGAGAAAGAGTTTGTTGTCCTTGTGCCAAATAATGCCAAGTCTACTTATGGTTATGTTATTGTCATCTTACCTTCTCTATGGATGTCTTTGAATAACATATCTTTGAATAACATATCAAATGAATTGTCTGGCTTAAATAATTGCATGGTTTGTCACAATGACTCATGGTTGTCATCATCAAAAAGGGGGAGAATGTTGTGCATCCCTTTAGTTTTGATGATGACAAAGGATATGTTTAATTGCTCCTTCAATATAAAGTAATGGACTCATGATAATTTGATGATGACAAAAGATGTGGTTAACTAATTCAATGCAAATCTGATAGTTCAAGTAATTTCAGGTATACTGAAGTACTAATGAAGTCAACAGATCAGAGGAAGTTGTCAAGGTTTCTTGTCGACCAGAGTAGTAGTCATTGTCGACCAACGAATCCAACCAAACATAGTTCAAGCTATGTTTTCTCTGTACGTGCTCTGGTTGTCGACCAGAGCCCTGCCCGTTGTCGACCACGAAGCAATACAAGCGAATCCAACTCTGTACAGACTTTTCCTCTGTACAGACTTTCCTCTGTACAGACTTCGGTGGTCAACCAGTTACTTTTCCTTTGTACAGACTTCGGTGGTCGACCAGTTAATTCTCCTCTGTACAGACTTCGGTGGTCAACCAAAGGCCTGCCCGTTGTCGACCACGGAACAGACAGAGCATCAGACAGAACTGCCATACATCTGGACATTGCCTCTTGTCGACCAGCGACAGGGCTATTGTCAACAATGAGCGATACGAGCGTCAGCCTGAAGAACCAGCCGTCTGGACAATGCTCATTGTCGACCAGAGACAGGGTCGTTGTCGACCACAAGCGGAACCGCGTCCAGAACCGAAATCCAACCGAATTCAGTTTCTGTTGAGAAAAACCTGCAGGTTGTTGCTGCAGGTTGTTGGGCGGTTCAGATGATAAGATTCCGCACGGGATTCAAGGAGAGAATCTTGCTAAGAACCGGTCAAATCTTTTCTAAGATTCTATTTAATCTTCTCCCTGTTTTTAGCGAGTAATCCAACAGGTTTTGCACTTGCGCGGGAAACAGCTTCGTGCTTAATAAGAACTGGTGCAAAAAGGAGAAGAGACAGAGAGCGGGGTGTGGAACATAGAGCAGAAGAAAAGGACACCCACGAAGATACTCTGAAAGAGAAAAGGAAGAGTGGCTCTCCGGCAATCAAGAAGCAGCAGAAGACAGAAGTGTTCTTCGGTGCTGCAGAAAGAAGACCTGGCTCAAGGCGTTGCAAGTTCCAGCAGCAAGGCAGCTGAAGGCATCCTGCTGGAAGTCCTACAGGGAGTCTTGCCTTGTTACCTATGTGATTGAGTCCCAAGCTGAACTCTTTAATTACTCTGCTTCAAAAGTCTATGTTCAGCTTTGTTACACCTTTTTCTATTTATCTTTTCATTACATCAAGAGTCAAGCTGTGAGGCAGCGGAGTCAAGCTGTGAGGCAGCGGAGTCAAGCTGTGTGTCAGCAGGAACAAGCTGTGTGACAGCGGTGTTTGTGTGAGATCAGAAGTTCTCATTTAGTGAAGCCTTGCTCAAGTTGAGCAAGGGGTGGACGTAAGTCTCGGGAAGAGACTGAACCACCTAAAAATCCTGTCTTGCGATTTTTCGTGTGGTGTGTGCTCTTATTATTGCTTGCTGTCGCTATAGCTATCAGTTTTATCGTTGCAACCCATAGCTTGCTTAAGGTCTAATCGATTGTTGATTTATAAATTGAAAAAGGGGCTAGATCTATTCACCCCCCCTCTAGATCTATTCAGTCCGTACTTAACAATTGTATGGTAGGAGTTGTCGTTCTCCGTTATGTTGGGATGAGGTAGGTGAGAAACAGTGGCTTGGACCGGATCTTGTCTCAGAATCATCACAGAACATACGTATTATCCGAGACCGGTTACAAGTAGCCCAGTCAAGACAGAAGAGTTATGCAGACAACAGGAGAAGAGCATTGGTGTCACGCCCCGAGCGCGGAAGATACCCAGAGATGCGTGACGAGTTTATATCATTCATGTCAATCAGAGGATTAGTGTATTCGACACCAAAATCAGAGATGCGCAATAGTAAAGATAACCCAATCCTTTATTTCCTTTATAAAAATATGTCTATTACAAACCCTTGCAAATACTAGGCTTAATAAAATAAAAGTACAACATTGACTCGAGAAAATATAGAAAAGACAGGACTAATTGACGCTTGAGTAGCTCTAACTCTTTCACTCTTGACCTTCCCCTTCAGACTGAGTTCCCTCATCGTCGGACTTACCTGAAAAGTATGGAAACACTGAGTGAGCGAACGCTCAGTAGGAAATTATATCTCAAGAACTAGCAATGGGTTTAAGTAATTACATTTGTCACATGTAAATGCACTATGGCTATGCATGCTTGCGTAAAACGACAAGATAGAGAGTATAACAAGAGATAATGAAGTGAACTATTCATGAACTTTCAAGAACTTGTATCAAATATGTGTCAAGATATTTATCATGTCATGTGGGAATTGGCTACTTCACGCAAGTACTTTGCCCGTGTCGGGCCACGCTAGTAAAGTCACGCAAGTCAAGTCACGCACGCGAGAAAGAGAGAGTGTGGAATGCCAAAGATCAAGAGAAAGAGTACTTCGGTGTAATGCTAGACACCGATATCATTACAACTCCCATAGGCACTAGTACTTTTGGGTGCTCCTCCCAGGACCAGATCGGGCCCTTATATGCACAGCATTAAAGATAGATCTAGACATCCACGATAGTTTATAGCCAATAAGGAGTTTCAAGAACAAACTTTAATAAGATGATAAGATAAGATTTCTATGGAATTCAAGGGCAAGGCCCTTGAGTAAGGACATACTGGCGATAAAATTTACGCAAAGCATATAAACCATGACATGTCGATAAACTGGGTGGAATTGGTTCCCTAACTTGGGTACCATGACAAGTAAGTGCCCACAAGTAGATGGTCACTCTTTTAATATAAAATTGAGGTCCACAAGAACATCATAATAATGTTTGATATAGAATTGGGATCCACAAGAACATCACAATAATGGCATGCTTTCCCTGTTCATTAAGATAATTCTCATATCATACACATAGCATAACATGAGGGCCGGTATACCATGTTTCTATAGAGTGACATGGTAAAGTAGTGTGATAGGTTTTCATGGTACAACCCGCTCAATCGGCCTTGAGGGAATCCAAGGCTCGAGGAGTCTTATGGAGGTCTCTATGACTAACTTGCTAGTCCAAAGGAACGGAATGTCCAATGGAGAGCTTGTATGTCACTGAGAATTGAGGGTAATGCGATAAACCATCGTGAAACATGGGACTATATTCACGGAATGGAAATATAGTGCGAGATAATATAATTATATATATATATATCAAAACCCTCGGTTAACAGAAAATAATTCAAAATAGTAACACAGGAAAATAGCGACTTAATCTAAGTCATTACTTATCAAATTAACGTCTTCTATAGGGGCGTTTATTTATGATTTGATGACTTTTGCAGCGGTCGTCCATTATACATTTCTATTTTTGCAAAATCTCTAAATTCTGGAATTTTAGTAGAAAGCGCCTTTAACAGGGGCGTTACTTTCAAATTCGCGCCCTGGTTCAGGGCGTCACTTATATAAGAGACGACTTACAGGAGGTCGTTATTTCAGGATTTATCAAGTTTTCACATGAACAGTAAAATTTCCAGATAAATAGAATTTCAGGAAAACAAATTACATGGTCAGGACAAGAAAAATAGTAGGATTCAACAGGTTTGATCATGCATCCTATTAGATTCGTAGTTTTATAGATATTAAATTTTTAAACACGATTAATTAACAATTGGGTGAAATTGACAACTCCTGGGCAGGGCGTCAAAACTACAATTAGCGCCCTGGTGTGGGTCGCTTCTTTTAAATTAGCGCCCTTGTCAAGGGCGGTTCTTTTGAAATTTTATACAAAACATTTGAAACCACAGTAAAACTATATGCATGGATGACCGATGATATTATTAAAGATCTTAAACTAGTTTGGGCTACGTTCTTGAGAAAACCTACCTGATGAATGTTCTGGTGAAGGAACGTGAAGAAGAATGATACTCTGTTCTAAACAGAGTTCTTCCGAAGCTTATGGAAACAGCTTCCTTCTTGGAGGAAGAGATCGTCTTGATGAAGAACCTCCCGTCCTTCAATTAGGCAGAAGAGTTTCTACTTACGGCAGACTTCCTGTAGCAAAGACGATGAAGAACATCAATATTCTTCATGATTATGACCGAAGGCAAGGGAAGAAGAACAATACCTGTTCTTCACGCACGACAGTAGCAGAGCTTTCCTTCGACCAAATAGCTTATTAGGGTTCGACAGGAAGGGTTATTTATAGGGTTTTTACGATCCTAACGGAGTTAGTATCGCATTGGAAGTAATATTTTCTTTAATAGAGTTCTTACCCTATTCAATCTTCCACGTATTTATCCAGAAACTTGCTCTGGATTGTCTCCTGGGTCGAACGGAATTAACGCCTTGCCGTAGGGCGTTAGTTTAAATTGACGCCTTTGTTAAAGTCATTTCTTATGTAAAACGCGTCCATGTGGAGGGCGTCACGTTTACTTGCCCTTTTTTATTATTTTGGCCGTTTAAGAATTGACGACATCTGCTGTTGTCGTCCTTTCTGAAATTCGTGCCTTGTATAAGGGTGTTTCTTTTTGAATTAGCGCCTTGAGTCAAGGCGTTATTTACATTTTGGTTTATTATTTACTTCTTTAGGCTCTTATCATTTATTCATTAAATCTTTTAATCTTATTTTGATTAATTGGGATTTTTATTTCCTTTTATTTTTACCAGGGTTGCTACACTCTCCCCCACTTAAAAGAATTTGGTCCCCAAATTCAATAGTATATATATATATGTGGAGAGTGTAGAGTATATACCTTTTTAGAATAAGTCCGGGAATCGTTTCCTCATAGACTCCTCGGTCTCCCATGTGGCTTCGTGTGCTGAACATTTACTCCATTGCACCTTAACCATGGGAATAATTTTGTTCCTTAATGTTTGTACCTCACGATCGAGGATCTTCATGGGCTTTTGTTCATAAGTAAGGTCCTTTTGAATCACCAGGTCTCCATGATCAATGATATGTGACGGATCGTGCACATACTTCTTTAACATGGATATATGGAATACATTATGAACATCGGACAATTGAGAAGGTAAAGCGACGCGGTAAGTAACTTCGCTAACTCTTTCTAGTATTTCAAAAGGTCGATAAACTTTGGTGTAAGTTTGCCCTTGATTTCCACTAATACCGTGTCACTACCTTGAAGTCCTTGTATTTCGGATAGTAAGTCTGGTTGTATGCTCATATGGGATAAGGTGACACACCTACTATCCTTGTCCATGCTTATATTAAGTCTAGTGAATTGTTCTAGCAACTTCCACTCCTGAATCATACAATTGGCTAATAATGCTCTCAGCTTTCGACTAAGGGCATCAGCTACAGGATTACCTTTTCCAGGATGATATTGTATAGTAAAGTCGAAGTCCTTAAGATATTCTAGCCAACGTCTTTGCCTCATATTCAATTCCTTCGGAGAGAAGAGATACTTAAGACTTTTATGGTCAGAGTATACAATAAACTGCATTCCATACAGATAATGTCTCCATATCTTCAGTGCAAATACTACCACAGCCAATTCCAAATCATGAACTGGGTAGTTCTCCTCGTGCTTCTTCAATTAGCGAGAAGAGTAGGCTATAAACTTCCCTTGTTGCATTAAAACACATCCGAGGCCAATGCCAGATGCATCGGTGTATACCTCGAACTTTTCTCCTTCAATTGGTAGAGCTAAGACTGGGGCAGTAGTCAAGTGATCCTTGAGAGCTTGGAAGCTTCGTTCACAATCCTCGCTCCATTCATAGCGTATCTCCTTGCGAGTTAGCCTAGTGAGTGGTACGGCTATCTTGGAGAAATCCTTGATGAATCGCCGATAGTAGCCCGCAAGACCCAAGAAACTACGGACCTCGCTAGCATTGGTCGGTCTTTCCCAATTCCTTACATCTTCAACCTTTAATGGATCTACGAATAAACCGTCTTTTGATATAACATGCCCCAAGAAAGCTACTTTGTTGGGTTAGATGGACGCAGTCTATCTCCACTAAGTGTGGATCTAGAGGGGGGTGAATAGATCAACTTGCCTAATTTAAAACTATTGTAAGTTCTAGAGCGGAATTTAGGCAAGCATCAATAAAGCTAAATGAAAAGTGCTAAGCAAAAGGTAGAAAGCTAGACATGAGCATAAGCGATGCAATCCAACAGGCTAAGCAAGAAATTCCCACCGCACACAGATCACACAAAAACACAAACACACTGCACACACAATTTTTAGGTGGTTCGGTCAGCGACCTACGTCCACCCCAAACTCAACCGAGTATGGCTTCCTCCTGCTCAGCACAGCCTACGTTCGCTGGGCTTTACAGCTTGGCCAAACAACCCGCTGATACACAGCTTCGCTGGGCACTACAGCTTGCCGACCAGAGGATCTGATCCTCTGCAACCGCTGGGGAAATACAGCTTAACCCGTCCAGTGAGACCACCACTGCAAGACCGCTGACACACAGCTTGAAGAAACAGCATTCAGAAATGAAAGACAGAATCAAAACAAAAAATAAAAACCCAAAAGCAATGTAGCTCTTAAAGAGCAAAGCTCAGCTCTGGTTTTGAACCACGAGACTGAGATACAAACACTCTCACTCTCACTCTCGATCAGCTCTCTCTCACCTCACTCTCTCTCTTTTCTCCTTCTTCTCTATTTCTTCTTCTTCTTCTCTGTATCTTCTTCTTCTCTCTTTTCTCTCTGTGGATCGAAGGCTCACTGCTGCTGAGTGTATAGACTTTTTCTTCTTCTCCTTCGATCAGCTTTCTTCTGTGGAAGAAGGCTGTATATATAGCAGCAACAGCAACAGGTGTGTGCTCTCCACGTTTCCCGCCCAGCAATTTGGACCACGTGGCAGCATGCAATGGAGTGTCAGTACACGTGTCCTCATCTGGATACCTTGTCCTTTTCGGATCACGAGCCAGGTACCTGGGATCACGTGCCCCTCATTAGCTTCTTCAGTCCGATGTATAGAGTTCTCCATTCACGTGCTCAAAGTCATCAATCTGACCTGCTGCGTCGATGCTTTCACTCAATGGCGTTAACGCAGTGAGGCATTCCAGTAGCCATTAGCCTCGTTTCTTTAGCTGCTGCGTCGACGTTGCTTGCTTGTGGCGTTGACGCAGTGGAATGGCCTGTGAAGACGAATGCTTCTTCAACTGCTGCGTCGACGCTGCTTTCATGTGGCGTTGACGCAATAGAAGACATCGTGAAAGCTTCGTCTACTGATGCGTGGACGCTTTAAGCTCCAGGCGTCGACCCTGTCCCTTCAGCAACAAGAATAAAGACATAAGATTTAAGTATGTACATTGCATTATATATACATCGTTGTATAGACTTGTAAAGGCAGAATGCAACGTACAGACTTGCCCAATGTGTTGACTTCAACAAAGGAGGCAACGGCTGTATAGACTTCAAATCCTAGAGGCATTGTATAGACATAATGCACTTAAAGGCTTCATGCGAAGGAAAGCATTGTATATACTTGAGGAGTTGACGCTGCATGAAGGATGAGTTGACACAGTATACACATAATCAATTTAATTGAGATGCAGTGTGTGGACTTATGCGTTGACGCTGTAACATGATGCGTTGACGCTGTGCACACTTAATCAATTTAATTGAGATGCAATGTGTGGACTTATGCGTTGAGGCTGTAACATGATGCGTTGACGCTGTGCACACTTAATCAATTTAATTGAGATGTAGTGTGTGGACTTATGACAGTAATAATTACAGACAGCAGTGTATTAAAAGCAAAGAACACATAGTCAATCTGATGGAGCAGTTTCATCAAATCAAACTCAGTTGCCAATCAATCAAAACAATGGTGTTGCCAAAGAATAGAGTAAGTGTCAACATCATCAACATAGAGGGGTCACAACAATCTCCCCCTTTTTGATGATGGCAACCCCATAAACCCCATATGAAGTAGAGTAGCAACAACCTGTCATAAATATATATGTTTGATGAAAGACATGATGTGTTATGCAGATTGACATGCAGATGCTATGAATGCATGCAACTCACTGCCTCAAACTCTCCCTTGGAATTAATTCAGAAATGACTTCAGAATTCAGACAGATATGTATTCTCCCACTAGACATCCCCTAGACAATATTCTCCCCCTTTGCCATCAACAAAGAGGAGGGAAAAAATTAAATACAATGAAGGAATCAAGAGAAGAACTGACTGGCATTCTGAACAGGTAGTTCATAAATAAGCATTCTAAAGTATAGAGTCTTCAGTTATATGAAGTTAGAAACTGTTGTCAGAAAGAGGTCTGGTTTAAAGATGATAAAATTTGGAGTTCATGCACTACAAGCAATAGATAAGTTCACTGGGCATGATAAGACAATAAACCAGAATCACATTTGCATGAAAGATTCAGTTTCATGATATCTTACTTTCATAGTCTCAAAAAAATTGAGAGAACCCAAGTCATGTATTGAAACTAAACAAATTGACACTCATGAACTTTTCTTTTGAGGGAGCAGCATTATCAATATTAGATCATTTTGAGCATTCAGGTACTACAAGTCTTTCTGCTTAAGGGTATACGTTTATAAGACGCCAATACCCCTAGATACTCAACAAGATGGACCATTATGCCTATGATCAAATTCAACAGAGCTGAATTACACCTTTTTGTGTGAGGGTACACGTTTATCAGACGCCAGTTACCCCCAGGTACTCAGTGAAACCAGCCTGCTGTTTTGAACATTTTAAACAGAGATAGCTGATACACTTCATGACATGAGTGTTGTCCACTTCTTTGATGGATCACTCAGTTTCTCAGTGATTACCAGTCATTGCTCTGTCAACATATATGTTTTCAATGATTCTCAATATTTTTCAGTATCTTTCTTAGCTGTCCTTTTTATGTTTCAGAATGACTTGATTAAGAACAATACACATACTTAATCTCTCCGACATGATTTCAGATGAGTTTTCAGATTTCAGATATGATTAGCTTTGTCAGACATGAAATAAGAAAGAGGTTGAGAGTTTTATCAATTTTTAACTTACTTATATACTGATTGCAATCTTTAAACTCCAGCCATTATAAGATTTAAACCATTACATCAGTCTTTGAACAATTCAAATTCTTATAAATGAAGAAGTCCATTTTCTATTGCTTAGAAATCAGAACTGACCAACAGATTGCCATAATGTCAGAGACAAGTATTCAGAGTTAAAGGTTGAATGACTTCAAGAAAGTTGAAACCACTCTGATTTTCTTAGCAATACTCCCCCTGTCTATATGCATGCCGCATGGTAAGAATTAATTGAGAGAGAGCTTATGCATAGGTCATGAATGAATGATATGCAAAGACATGCAAAGACACAACAAGCTCCCCCTGAATATATGCAGTGCATGACAGTTCTACATCCACATTCACATCCACATGATTTATCCAAGCAATCAAAAAACAAGTCCACATCAGAGATTTTATTCACAGCAATTAAACAATCATTCATCATGCTGAAATTTACATAAGCCAAGTTCTCTTCTAAGAAACTTAAATTTTTCATTCCCAAGAGGCTTAGTAAAAATATCAGCAATTTGTTTTTCAGTTTCTATGAAGTTCATTTCAATCTCTATTTTATTTACAGCATCTCTAAGAAAATGATGTTTTATATCTATATGCTTAGTCCTAGAATGGTGAACATGATTTTTAGCAAGGCATATAGCACTAGTATTATCACATAAAAGTGGAATGCATCCCAGATTTATCTGATAATCAGCCAGCTGGTGCTTAATCCAAAGTACTTGGGCTACACAATTACATGCTGCAACATACTCAGCTTCAGCTGTGGATAATGCTACAGTGTGTTGCTTCTTAGATGCCCAAGACACTAGACAGCCACCAAGGAATTGACAGTAGCCACTAGTGCTTTTTCTATCTACTCGACACCCAGCATAGTCTGCATCAGTGTAGGCTAGAAGCTCTAACTCACACTTAGCAGGATACCAGAGACCTAGTTCTTGGGTGCCTAGTAAATACCTAAAAATTCTTTTCACAGCCTTAAAGTGATTTTCTTTAGAACTGGCCTGAAATCTAGAGCATAAACACACAGCAAATTGTATATCAGGCCTAGATGCAGTAAGATAGAGAAGAGATCCGATCATACCTCTGTATAGCCTTTGGTCCACATGTTTACCTTTAGAGTCTTCATCCAAACTGGTTGATGTACCCATTGGAGTGGCTATTTCCTTGAGGTTGTCCATTTTGTACTTCTTCAATAAGTTCTTTACATACTTGGACTGAGAGATGAAGATGCCATCTTCTGTTTGTGTAACCTGCAGTCCAAGAAATAGTTTGAGCTCACCCATTGAGCTCATTTCAAATTCATCAGTCATTATTTGAGAGAATTCCTCACACAATTTGGGGTTAGTTGACCCAAACACAATGTCATCCACATAAATCTGAATGATAAGAATATCTGGATGGCTTACCTTGGTAAACAATGTTTGATCCACTATACCTCTTGTGAAGTTCTTGTCGGTGAGAAATTTGCTCAACCTGTCATACCAAGCTCTAGGAGCTTGCTTTAACCCATAGAGAGCTTTATTGAGCTTGTAAACATGATTAGGGAAATCTAAACATTCAAACCCAGGAGGCTGTCTCACATAGACATCCTCATTAATTTCCCTATTTAGAAAAGTAGATTTCACATCCATCTGCTGAAGGTTTATTCCTAGGGAACATGCATAAGCCAATAAAATTCTTATTGCTTCTAACCTAGCTACAGGGGTAAAAGACTCTTCAAAGTCTATTCCAAATTCCTGATTGTACCCCTGAGCTACAAGTCTGGCTTTATTTTTAATAACTTTCCCCGCTTCATCAGTTTTGTTTCTAAATACCCATTTAGTCCCTATGACTGTTTCATGATCAGGAGGTGGAACCAAATGCCACACCTTATTCTTGTCAAACTGATTGAGCTCCTCATGCATGGCATTAATCCAATGCATATCTTGGAGAGCACAGTCAATGGACTTGGGTTCTATGTTTTATACAAAAGCATACGCATTCAGTTCATGTTGAATTCTTAAGTGGCCTCTAGTCCTAGGGGGGTCATGCAGATTTCTAATAACATTATCTACAGGATGATCCTTGAGATATATAATATTTGCAATTGGAGTATCATGAACTTGATTTATCTCCCCCTGAATTGTAGGCTCCTCTTCATTAAGCTCTTTATGTTCTTCTTCATCCTCAGATTTGTCTGCAGGATCTCCTTCCTTCAGGATTTCACCATTGGTTTCATTCCTGCATTTACCAGCATTAGAATTTGCCAAAGATTCATCAAAAATTATGTGTGGAGATTCTTCAACAGTTTTAGAGTTCAGATTGTACACTCTGTATGCTCGGGTGTTTTCAGAATAACCAACAAAAATTCCTGGTTCTCCTTTAGGTTCAAATTTATCAAGGTCCTTTTTATCATTTATGTGAATGAAACATTTACAACCAAAAACCTTGAAGTGAGCAATAGAAGGTTTCTTACCTTTTAATATCTCATATGGTGTTTGCTGGGTAGAAGGTCTTACCATGGCTCTGTTAATTACATAACAGGCAGTGTTCACTGCTTCAGCCCAAAACTTCCTTGGTAGACCACCTTCGACAAGAAGTGTACGACCCATTTCCACTAGGGTTCTGTTCCTTCTCTCCACAACTCCATTCTGCTCAGGTGTCCTTGGAGAGGAGTACCTGTGGTTAATTTCATTTGACCTGCAGAATTCATCAAATTGTGAGTTTTCAAACTCACCTCCATGATCAGACAAAATGTTTTCAATTTTTTGATTTATTTTAACATAGAACTCCTGAAATTCTGAGAAAGCATCACTCTTATTAGATAAGAAATAAACCCAATTATACCTAGAAAAGTCATCTACCATGACAAACCCATACCTCCTCCCTGATAGGCTGACAGATCTAGTTGGCCCAAAAAGGTCCATATGTATCAGCTCATAGGGTTTGGAAGATAGATTTTCAGTTCTAGACTTAAATGACTTTCTAGTTATCTTTGATTGAGTGCATGCATCACAGATTTTGTTTTCCTTCTTGAATGAGACTTCAGGAAGTCCTCTAACCATGCCATGCTTATTTAATTTGTGCAAAATAGTGTAACTAGCATGACCTAACCTACGATGCTGTAAAAATGCTATGTCTTCTCTACTGGCAGTAAGGCAAAGGTTAGTGTGTTGAATTTCATCTAAATTTATCATGTAAGTATTATTTATTCTTTTTCCAGAAAATTTGACAATATCAGAATCAGGTTCAAAAACCTTGCAGTATTGAGAATTGAATAGAACATTATAACCTTTATCACATAACTGGCTAATGCTAAGTAGATTATAGGCTAACCCTTCAACCAGCATAACATCATCAATGCAGCAAGTAGAACACTTACCTACCTTACCTGATCTGATAATCCTACCCTTTGTGTTACTTCCAAAGGTGACAAGGCCTTCTACTTTCTCAGTCAGTATGCAAAATTTGGCCTTATCTCCTGTCATATGCCTGGAGCAGCCGCTATCCATGTACCACAAGTTGTTCTTGGCTGCCAGGCATACCTGCATACACAATTAGGTAGAGAAGTTTGGAACCCAAGACTGATTGGGCTCCAATGTAAATGAACTAGAAGCAAAACAGGAAAGCAAATGTTTCGGAATCCACATTTGTTTAAATGTGTTTTGTTCAGTGGATCCTACAGATTTTCTTCTGTTGTTCTTTTTCTTATTGGCAGTAGCATGATTATTAACAGTATTATTATTTCTATGCCAGTGCCTTGGCCAGGATGTGTTCACAAAATTTTGGCCATAGTAGTTCCTGGGCTGGCTATGAAAATATTGATTTCTAGATGTCCAGTAACCATACCCATTGACCCAATTTCTACTGTGAGGTCTTTGATATTTAGCACCCTGGTGTGCAAGACCTGTAAACCTATCCTGAGTTCTAGACCAATTCGACCTATTGAAGTAGGTTGGCTGTGCATTGTAGTGGGTCTGAGCTATGGGTTGATAAAAATAATTGGGTTGACTCCTAGCAGCACTTTGTCTCCCCTGTACTTTGGACCCTGCTGACCTATACACAGGTTTGTATTGGGTCTTCTTCAGAGGTGGAGGTGTTGGTGGAGACTTGGTTACCTTGACCTGGGGTTTACCAGACTGTGTAGGTTGACCCCTAACTTGAGTCTGAGCCCTAGGATTCTGCTTAGATGTGCTATCTCTACTAGGCTCATTAACCTTTTGTTTGCCCTTCTCCTCAGCACTGGGCTTTTTCAGATTAGCAGTTTTGTTCATCAAATTTGTTGAGTTCATGCTAATTAGAGGTCCCTTTTCCTTTTGAGCAACAAATGAAATTGTTTTCATTCTGAATGTTTTTGTTGCACTGGAATTAAAACCTAGGCCCTCTTTTCTGAAATTAACCTTTGACCCTAACAAAGCATTTAAGTTATCTGTTCCTTGGGTCATTTTCTCAATGGTTTTCATTTTATCTTCATTGTCTTTCTGAAGTTCATCAATAGCCTTTTTTAGCTCATTGCTAACAATGAGGACAGCTTCATATTTTTCAGAGATAATTTTGACTTCACTTTCACATTTCTGAATCTTCAGCTTCCATTCATCAATTTCATTTTCAAGCCTTAGATTCTCTTCCTTAGAAGCTTTTAACTCATTTTTGATTTCATCTTCTTCAGAGCATGTGAGTTTCAATTCATCAATCTCAGATTCTAAACATGCAATTTTATCAGTTAGTGTTTTATCATTTTGCATGGAATTGATTTTTCTTCTAAGATGCCTATTCTCTTTTCTAATATCATCAGCTCTATCAGCTATGTCATGATAAGCATCTACCCAATCAGCAATTGTGAAGTTTTCAAATCTAGTGATTACCTCATCTGTATCCTCCTCTCTATCTTCGGAGCTTGTTGCCATAAGGCAAATGGGTTGTTCAGATTCGGCTTCACTATCTGAGCTGCTGCTGAAAGAGCCTTCATCTTCATCACTCCATGTGGTGATCATAGCTCTTCCCTTCTTGGTTTTCTTCTTTGACCTGTCCTTATGTTTCTGATTGTCTGGATAGTCAATTTTCAGATGCCCTGGTTTCCTGCATTGATAACAAACATTAGCTTCATTTTTCTTTACAGGTTTAGATTTATACCTTTTATCCTTTCGGTCACCACTGTATTTCTTCTGACCGAACCGTCCTGCTCCCTTTCTGAGAAATCGCCTGAACTCTCTAGTCATCATGGCTATCTCAGATCGAGTCACATCTTCCTCTTCATTTAGGTTCTCTTCTGATGATGAAGAGCTGCGGGAGCTAGATCTTGCTGATTTACTGGAAATAGCCTTCAGTGCTATCGGCTTCTTCTTCCTCTCGGCTTCATCTGTCCTTGGCATGTTTATCTCATGTGCCATTAGTGAGCCAATCAGCTCATCAGCTTTAGTATTACGCAAGTCCCTTGACTCCTCCATCACTGTTGCTTTGGTGTGCCAATTGGGAGTTAGGGAGCGCAGAATTTTCCTCACTACATCATACTCTGCCTGAGGTTTCCCAAAACCTCTGAGGCCATTGGTTATGACAGTCAGCCGAGCGTACATTTCGCTAATGGACTCGTTCTGCTTCATCTTGAAGGCTTCATACTCAGATACAAGAAGATTGACCTTCTGCTCTCTTACTTGAGATGTACCTTCATGAATTACTTTCAGCGCATCCCACATCTCCTTAGCTGATTTGCAAGCAGACACACGGGAGAATTCTGTAGGATGCAGAGCGCACTGGATAGCATTAATAGCGCTCCAATTCAGTGTGGACCTTCTGATCTCCTCCTTGGTCCATACATCTTCATTCGGGGACAGCTCATAAGGTCCCTTGCTGACAATCTTCCAAATCTCGTAATCCTTAGCCCTGAGGAACACTTGCATACGGTTCTTCCAGTATGCGTAGTTTGATCCATCAAAGAATGGGGACTTCGTTGTTGAGTGACCTTCGGCAGTCATCCCTCGAGCATCCATCTCTGCCTATTCTCTTCGGGCGATGAGTCCCTGCAGAAGAGTTAGGCTCTGATACCAAGTGTTGGGTTAGATGGACACAGTCTATCTCCACTAAGTGTGGATCTAGAGGGGGGTGAATAGATCAACTTGCCTAATTTAAAACTATTGTAAGTTCTAGAGCGGAATTTAGGCAAGCATCAATAAAGCTAAATGAAAAGTGCTAAGCAAAAGCTAGAAAGCTAGACATGAGCATAAGCGATGCAATCCAACAAGCTAAGCAAGAAATTCCCACCGCACACAGATCACACAAAAACACAAACACACTGCACACATAATTTTTAGGTGGTTCGGTCAGCGACCTACGTCCACCCCACACTCAACCGAGTATGGCTTCCTGCTGCGCAGCACAGCTTCCGTCCGCTGGGCTTTACAGCTTGGCCAAACAACCCGCTGATACACAGCTTCGCTGGGCACTACAGCTTGCCGACCAGAGGATCTGATCCTCTGCAACCGCTGGGGAAATACAGCTTAACCTGTCCAGTGGAGACCACCACTGCAAGACCGCTGACACACAGCTTGAAGAAACAGCATTCGGAAATGAAAGATAGAATCAAAATGAAAAATAAAAACCCAAAAGTAATGTAGCTCTTAAAGAGCAAAGCTCAGCTCTGGTTTTGAACCACGAGACTGAGATACAAACACTCTCACTCTCACTCTCGATCAACTCTCTCTCACCTCACTCTCTCTCTTTTCTCCTTCTTCTCTATTTCTTCTTCTTCTTCTCTGTATCTTCTTCTTCTCTCTTTTCTCTCTGTGGATCGAAGGCTCACTGCTGCTGAGTGTATAGACTTTTGCTTCTTCTCCTTCGATCAGCTTTCTTCTGTGGAAGAAGGCTTGTATATATAGCAGCAACAGCAGCAGACGTGTGCTCTCCACGTTTCCCGCCCAGCAATTTGGACCACGTGGCAGCATGCAATGGAGTGTCAGTACACGTGTCCTCATCTGGATACCTTGTCATTTTCGGATCACGAGCCAGGTACCTGGGATCACGTGCCCCTCATTAGCTTCTTCAGTCCGATGTATAGAGTTCTCCGTTCACGTGCTCAAAGTCATCAATCTGACTTGCTGCGTCGACGCTTTCACTCAATGGCGTTAACGCAGTGAGGCATTCCAGTAGCCATTAGCCTCGTTTCTTTAGCTGCTGCGTCGACGCTGCTTGCTTGTGGCGTTGACGTTGTGGAATGGCCTGTGAAGACGAATGCTTCTTCAACTGCTGCGTCGACGCTGCTTTCATGTGGCGTTGACGCAATAGAAGACATCGTGAAAGCTTCGTCTACTGATGCGTGGACGCTTTAAGCTCCAGGCGTCGACCCTGTCCCTTCAGCAACAAGAATAAAGACATAAGATTTAAGTATGTACATTGCATTATATATACATCGTTGTATAGACTTGTAAAGGCAGAATGCAACGTACAGACTTGCCCAATGTGTTGACTTCAACAAAGGAGGCAACGGCTGTATAGACTTCAAATCCTAGAGGCATTGTATAGACATAATGCACTTAAAGGCTTCATGCGAAGGAAAGCATTATATATACTTGAGGAGTTGACGCTGCATGAAGGATGAGTTGACACAGTATACACATAATCAATTTAATTGAGATGCAGTGTGTGGACTTATGCGTTGACGCTGTAACATGATGCGTTGACGCTGTGCACACTTAATCAATTTAATTGAGATGCAGTGTGTGGACTTATGCGTTGACGCTGTAACATGGTGCGTTGACGCTGTGCACACTTAATCAATTTAATTGAGATGCAGTGTGTGGACTTATGCGTTGACGCTGTAACATGATGCGTTGACATTGTGCACACTTAATCAATTTAATTGAGATGCAGTGTGTGGACTTATGACAGTAATAATTGTAGATAGCAGTGTATTAAAAGCAAAGAACACATAGTCAATCTGATGGAGCAGTTTCATCAAATCAAACTCAGTTGCCAATCAATCAAAACAATGGTGTTGCCAAAGAATAGAGTAAGTGTCAACATCATCAACATAGAGGGGTCACAACATACTTCTCCTAACCAAAATTCACATTTGCTGAGCTTTGCATATAGCTGATTTGTCCTCAATATCTGTAATGCAATCCTTAAATGTTCCTCATGCTCTCCCTTGGTCTTGGAGTAAATCAATATATCATCAATGAAAACCACCACGAATTGATCTAGATAAGGTCTGAATATACTATTCATCAACTGGATAAAAGCAGCAGGGGCATTTGTTAGTCCAAAAGGCATAACAACAAACTCATAATGGCCATACCTGCTTCTGAATGCGGTCTTATGAATGTCATCATCCTTGATCCTTAGTTGGTGATAACTTGACCTGAGATCAATCTTTGAAAAATACTTGGATCCAGATATTTGATCAAATAACTTATCGATTCTCGGCAGTGGATACTTTTTCTTGATAGTGAGATGATTCAACTGTCGATAGTCGATGCATAACCTCATGGATCCATCTTTCTTCTTTACAAATAGCACAGGTGCTCCCCACGGGGAAATGCTTGGTCTAATAAATCCCTTCTTGAGAAGTTCCATCAATTGCTCCTTCAGCTCCTTGAGTTCGGCAGGGGACATCCTATATGGTGCCTTAGAAACTGGTCCAGCACCAGGGACCAAATCGATGGTGAAGGCCACTTCTCTTTGTGGGGGTAATCCAGGCAAGTCCTCCGGAAACACGTCCGGAAATTCTTGCACAACTGGGATGTCTTCTAGCTTAGTCTCCTTAGTCTCCTTAATGGTGACAAATGCAAGGAAAGATACACATCCTTTCCTTATTAGCTTGCTAGCTCGGAGAGCCGAAATAAGAGGTGACTTGCTCCGACTCTTAGGGCTAGAATAGACTAGTTCTGGAAAGTCCTTGAAAGTAACTTTGCTGTTACGGCAATCCACAGTTGCCTGATACCTAGATAACCAATCTGCTCCCAATATGACATCATATTCCTTTAGGTCTAAACATATGAGGTTGATAGGAAGATTTCTTCCTTTTACTAAGACTTCACAGTTTTGATAATGGTGCGTAATATTGGTTTCGTTTCCGAGAGGAGTAGATAAAAATATTTTCATCCGTTCCGGTTCCATAGGCAGTGGGTCAGCAAACTTCTTGGAAATAAAAGAATGTGATGCACCCGTATCAAATAAGACATGTGCAGACTTGGAACAAACTTTCAGTGTACCTTCTACTAGTCCGCCTTCGTCTTCTTCGGTCTCCTTAATTGCGTGGAGACGAGCATTCTTTGTTACCGGGCACTTTCCGTCACCGGCTTGATCATTAAGTTGGGGACAGTCGGGAATCCGATGATCACGGCTCCCACAACGGAGACACGCTCCAAGTTTCCTCCAACATTCTTCGACCTTGTGCCCGGCCTTATCACAGTGCTTACATACCACCTTAGCAGGTGTAGTGGTGATGGAGAAAGGTTTGGTCTTCTTGAACTTTTGCTCCTGGGAGGGAATGCCTCCATTACTTGGCCTCTTCTTGAAATTAGGTTTGAAGGTGCCAGAGCTAGTAACATTCTCCTTCTTGTCTTTCCCACGGATCCTAGCAGATAGTTCCGTGGCATCTTCTAGTAATTGGGCTCGTCGAACCATCTCCGAATAGACTTGTATGTCCATCGGTGCCAGTTGTGTGATATATTGGGGCCTGAGCCCATTAAGGAATCTTCGAGCTTTCATCTTGTCAGTACTAACTAAGTGTTTAGTGTACCGAGACAGCATAGAGAACTGCGCTTCATATTCAGCCACCGACAAAGATCGTTGCTTAAGTGCGGCGAATTCAGCGACTTTCTTCTCTTGAACTCGATCTGAGAAATATTTATTGTTGAAATGTTCAACAAACTCCTCCCAGGTAACTTGTCCTTGATCTAATGTGGATTCTACCGACTCCCACCAGCATCGGGCGTCTCTTTCCAATTGAAATGTGGCTAACATGACCTTCTCTTGGTCCGAACATTGCATGACTCTAAAAACACGTTCCGTCTCTCGGATCCAGTGTTCGGCATCATCTGGATCAGTGGATCCCATGAACTTAGGAGGGTTCATGTTCTTGAAGCTTTGGTGGAGATTTCCTGCTCCACGATGTGCACCTTCTTGTGCCACTTGTTGAAGCGCCTGGGTCATGCCTTGAAGAGTGTGTTGCATGTTGCACCATTGAGCACGTTCGGCAGCCATTGTCCTACAATTACAATAGCTATTTTAGTATGTGATTGTGTTAAAAATGCTTTTAATTCTATGTTGACTTTAACCCTTGGTTCTACCCAATCTCACTGGTTAGAGGTTCAGACTTATCCTTGGACTTGGGTTTCCTATGAATTGAATAACCCTAGGCTCTGATACCACAAAAACTGTCACGCCCCGAGCACGGAAGATACCCAGAGATGCGTGACGAGTTTATATCATTCATGTCAATCAGAGGATTAGTTTATTCGACACCAAAATCAGAGATGCGCAATAGTAAAGATAACCCAATCCTTTATTTCCTTTATAAAAATATGTCTATTACAAACCCTTGTAAATACTAGGCTTAATAAAATAAAAGTACAACATTGACTCGAGAAAATATAGAAAAGACAGGACTAATTGACGCTTGAGTAGCTCTAACTCTTTCACTCTTGACCTTCCCCTTCAGACTGAGTTCCCTCATCGTCGGACTTACCTGAAAAGTATGGAAACACTGAGTGAGCGAACGCTCAGTAGGAAATTATATCTCAAGAACTAGCAATGGGTTTAAGTAATTACATTTGTCACATGTAAATGCACTATGGCTATGCATGCTTGCGTAAAACGACAAGATAGAGAGTATAACAAGAGATAATGAAGTGAACTATTCATGAACTTTCAAGAACTTGTATCAAATATGTGTCAAGATGTTTATCATGTCATGTGGGAATTGGCTAGTTCACGCAAGTACTTTACCCGTGTCGGGCCACGCTAGTAAAGTCACGCAAGTCAAGTCACGCACGTGAGAAAGAGAGAGTGTGGAATGCCAAAGATCAAGAGAAAGAGTACTTCGGTGTAATGCTAGACACCGGTATCATTACAACTCCCATGGGCACTAGTACTTTTGGGTGCTCCTCCCAGGACCAGATCGGGCCCTTATATGCACAGCATTAAAGATAGATCTAGACATCCACGATAGTTTATAGCCAATAAGGAGTTTCAAGAACAAACTTTAATAAGATGATAAGATAAGATTTCTATGGAATTCAAGGGCAAGGCCCTTGAGTAAGGACATACTGGCGATAAAATTTACGCAAAGCATATAAACTATGACATGTCGATAAACTGGGTGGAATTGGTTCCCTAACTTGGGTACCATGACAAGTAAGTGCCCACAAGTAGATGGTCACTCTTTTAATATAGAATTAAGGTCCACAAGAACACCATAATAATGTTTGATATAGAATTGGGGTCCACAAGAACATCACAATAATGGCATGCTTTCCCCGTTCATTAAGATAATTCTCATATCATACACATAGCATAACATGAGGGCCGGTATACCATGTTTCTATAGAGTGACATGGCAAAGTAGTGTGATAGGTTTTCATGGTACAACCCGCTCAATCGGCCTTGAGGGAATCCAAGGCTCGAGGAGTCTTATGGAGGTCTCTATGACTAACTTGCTAGTCCAAAGGAACGGAATGTCCAATGGAGAGCTTGTATGTCACTGAGAATTGAGGGTAATGCGATAAACCATCGTGAAACATGGGACTATATTCACGGAATGGAAATATAGTGCGAGATAATATAATTATATATATATATATATATATATCAAAACCCTCGGTTAACAGAAAACAATTCAAAATAGTAACACATGAAAATAGCGACTTAATCTAAGTCATTACTTATCAAATTAACGTCTTCTATAGGGGCGTTTATTTATGATTTGACGACTTTTGCAGCGGTCGTCCATTATACATTTCTATTTTTGCAAAATCTCTAAATTCTGGAATTTTAGTAGAAAGCGCCTTTAATAGGGGCGTTACTTTCAAATTCGCGCCCTGGTTCAGGGCGTCACTTATATAAGAGACGACTTACAGGAGGTCGTTATTTCAGGATTTATCAAGTTTTCACATGAACAGTAAAATTTCTAGATAAATAGAATTTCAGGAAAACAAATTACATGGTCAGGACAAGAAAAATAGCAGGATTCAACAGGTATGATCATGCAACCTATTAGATTCGTAGTTTTATAGATATTAAATTTTTAAACATGATTAATTAACAATTGGGTGAAATTGACAACTCCTGGGCAGGGCGTCAAAACTACAATTAGCGCCCTGGTGTGGGTCGCTTCTTTTAAATTAGCGCCCTTGTCAAGGGCGTTTCTTTTGAAATTTTATACAAAACATTTGAAACCACAGTAAAACTATATGCATGGATGACCGATGATATTATTAAAGATCTTAAACTAGTTTAGGCTACGTTCTTGAGAAAACCTACCTGATGAATGTTCTGGTGAAGGAACGTGAAGAAGAATGATACTCTGTTCTAAACAGAGTTCTTCCGAAGCTTATGGAAACAACTTCCTTCTTGGAGGAAGAGATCGTCTTGATGAAGAACCTCCCGTCCTTCAATTAGGCAGAAGAGTTTCTACTTACGGCAGACTTCCTGCAGCAAAGATGATGAAGAACATCAATATTCTTCATGATTATGACCGAAGGCAAGGGAAGAAGAACAATACCTGTTCTTCACGCACGGCAGTAACAGAGCTTTCCTTCGACCAAATAGCTTGTTAGGGTTCGACAGGAAGGGTTATTTATAGGGTTTTTACGATCCTAACGGAGTTAGTATCGTATTGGAAGTAATATTTCCCTAATAGAGTTCTTACGCTATTCAATCTTCCACGTAGTTATCCAGAAACTTGCTCTGGATAGTCTCTTGGGTCGAACGAAACTCGAACGGAATTAACGCCTTGCCGTAGGGCATTAGTTTAAATTGACGCCTTTGTTAAAGTCATTTCTTATGTAAAACGCGTCCATGTGGAGGGCGTCACGTTTACTTGCCCTTTTTTATTATTTTGGCCGTTTAAGAATTGACGACATCTGCTGTTGTCGTCCTTTCTGGAATTCGCACCTTGTATAAGGGTGTTTCTTTTTGAATTAGCGCCTTGAGTCAAGGCGTTATTTACATTTTGGTTTATTATTTACTTCTTTAGGCTCTTATCATTTATTCATTAAATCTTTTAATCTTATTTTGATCAATTGGGGTTTTTATTTCCTTTTATTTTTACCAGGGTTGCTACAATTGAAATTTCAGGTTGGCAAGCATGTGTTCTTGAAGGTCTCTCCTTCGAGAGGGATCCGAAGATTTGGCATTCATGGCAAGCTGAGTCCGAGATACATTGGTCCATTCGAGATTCTAGATAGAGTGGGAGAGGTGGCATACAGACTGGCTTTACCGCCGCAACTGTCGGGCATACACAATGTCTTCCATGTGTCTATGCTACGGAAATATGTGTACGACCCCACTCATATCATTCAGCAAGTGGATTTTGAACTGAAGGAAGATTTGACCTATGAGGAAAGACCTGTCAAGATTCTGGACCGGAAGCAACAGCAACTCCGGAATCGTTCGATACCGATGGTCAAGATTCAGTGGAGTCGGCGTGGGACCGAAGAAGCTACATGGGAGTCTGAAGAGACTATGCGGAAGCGGTATCCCGATATATTCTAGGTGAGCGATCTTTTTCCCGACTCTCAGTTTTAGTGCAGTGAATTTGGGGGACCAAATTCCTTTAAGTAGGGGAGGGTGTATGACCCTGAATTATTTAATTGAGCCCAATATATTTATTAAGCTTTTATTAATTAAGAATTGAATTCTTATTGAATTAATAATTGAATTTCAGATTTATTAATATTTAATTCGTTAGAAATAGAATAAGTGAAAATCCGACTACCTTATAAAAATTCACAAAAATAGTAAACATGTTAAGGTTGATGTAGATAACAACTTTTCTTCTGTCATTAAGCCATTATAAATCCGTGGTTAGATCTAATTGGAGATTAAGCCCTTAAGTGCACACTTTTTGACCCTTACCTAACCTTGGATTAAAACATGAAATTGAGGCTTAATACTCGACGAAATTAGCTCAAATCAGAGGCAAATGAACGGCCATGAGCTAAGGATTAATAGCCCTCAATCAATCCGACACAAACCTAACCCTAGGAAGCGCAGCCGGCCGAGTTTGGTTGAGTCAACCATTTCGGCGCCGTTTTTAACACGTCTCTTGTTCCGTCGATTTCTCACAGCTCGGAACTCTCCAGAAGCTGTGTGAGCTATAGATAGAAAGCTTTTTGAGCCTAGTTTCTTTTGGTGGCTGTGGGGTTCGCTGAAGTTTCAGATCTAGGAAGATCTTGCTCGATTTGTGGAGGTGTGTCGGCAGGTCGTCGGCTTCCTTCTTCCTTCTTTAGTTCTTCAATTGAGGTAGGAATTCTCAACCAAAATTCGATCATGAATATATGATTTTGTTCCTCTCGACGAGATCTATCCAGTGGGATAGAAAGCCCCAATTTTTATCAGGTATCTAGAGAGCTATCGTGGGTTTTGTGAAGGGTGATCCAGTTTGTTCTTCATTCTAGGGTTCTAAGTTCAACCTTCGATTCAGTAGGTTTAACAGGCCAAACTCTAATTAATTTATATGATGTAATCATCATGTTGTTAGCTTTCATTTAACGTAGAAAGCCACAATTTTCATTGAGCATGCTTGGAGAATTTTGATTTTTAGTGAGAGCATGTCTAGAACCTGATTTATATTGTGACCCTTTGAGTTAGAGCTTGATTGCGGGCTGATTTTGAGTTATAAAACTTGATCCACATATAGCTTATCATATATGGTTGGATTCAGCATCAAGTTAGCTTTCTTTTGACATGAGAAGCCCCAAATTTCATTATGTATATTGAGAGAATTTCACGATTTAGTAGAAGCATGTCAATATCTAGGTTTTCATGAGTGCTTCATAGAATATGTTAAGATTTAATTGATTTCTGTTGAAATTAGTGTTTCAAATCGGTTGTTTTATAAACCCTAGTATGTATATTAATAACCCTAGATCATGAGGTTAGGATCCCAACTCAATTGGACCTCAATTGGGTGAGTTCATGCATTTTCCGGAGGCAAAGGCCATTTGTGTTCTTGCAGGGGTCGACCCTTGGGGTCGACCCGTTTTCTGGGCGCTCTGGCAGGCTCGAGGGTCGACCCCAGGGGTCGACCCATCCAGCCCCGGCAAGGGGTCGACCCATAGGGTCGACCCATACGGCAGGAATGTGGGGGTCGACCCCTGGGGTCGACCCATACAGCAAAATTGTGGGGGTCGACCCATCTCACTGGCAGACCCCATTTTTACAGGGGTCGACCCCAGGGGTCGACCCATGTACCAGAAACCCAATTTTTGTCGTTCTTCGACCTGAGGATCGATCCGGATCATTAGGGGATCGACCCATTTAACTTAGACCAATTGAAAAGTATATTCTGGAAGAACCAGTGACCTATTCATGAAACCTTATGATTTCAATTTGCATTGGTTCCTACATTCTATCATGGTGTAAAAACATGCCATTTATCATTTTCATTTCAACACATACATTGGTTAAATAGAAACTGACATGAGTATTGGTTAATAGTATAACTAAATTGCTATTAATATATGCTATTTCACTCCTGTGTGAGCTTGTTCCGTTACCTTATCATCTTGAATCATCCTTTGGCAAATTGGTTTAATACAAATGATAATGGATAATCCTTGATATATTAACTTGGTAATTAGGATTAAATTGATTGTTAAGTTGCTGCTTTAGTCCCTATTACTCCAGTAGAATGGATTACTTACACACTTGAACGGTATACTGTCAGCTGTTCTTTCTTGACCCCGTGGACCGAGTTTTGGTCCAGTTCTTGTAAAGTGGCACCGAGGTGACCGTATCAACCGAGTTTTTGTCTGGAATCCAAGGACATGTTAGTCCTTAAAAAACTCATACTCTTGACTGAAATTCCTCTGATTAATTGGCTATTAAAATTGACTGAATGTCTGGACATGTGGGACTTTGGGCCCATAAAAAAATAAATGCCATCGCATCATAAGGGCCCGGTCTGGTCCTGGGGGGAGCGTCCGAAAAATTACTGAGCCCATGGGATGCTAATGACATGGTGAGGCATTACACCGAAATATTTGCTTGCTTGTTGCGTCTATGACAAAAATCTCTTGCTACTTGTTACTTGATCGTGGTTGAATGGATGTTAAATTACTTGCTTGATTGGCCAATTCTTTACTACTGTCTCTTGTTATATCTCCTGTTGTAAATTCTTGTACTTGTTATCTTGTTAATTCTTGACATCACATATTTCTTGACCTTGCAAGATCTTGTTATTACGTTGTTTCATTATATCGTTATCGTCATTTATTTCTTTCTTAGTATTGCATATGAAAATGTAATTAACTTGTTAATCACGTAAATTGCCTGTTATTTCCTACTGAGCATCAGCTCATAGTTGTGTTTTCCCCCCTTTCCAGGCTTTTCAGGTGACGCGCTTACCGACGGGGAAGGGCATGAGTGATGTCATGAGTGTGTTAGTTCTAGTGTGTTAGCAGTGTGTTATCTTACTTTTAGTTGTGTTTTGGAGAGCATTTAGTTTCAGTTATGTTATTGAGTTTTAAGTGGTTGTAGTTCCAGTTGTATTAAGTTGAATTTGAGGTTATTGTACCAGTTGTGGTTGGTTGATGAGCTTTTAGTATTTCCATCTTGTAGCATTGTGTATTATTTTAGATAGATCTCTCTCTTGCCAGCTCGTTCCCGACTGTACGTCCCGATATTCCGCGTCGGGGCGTGACAAACCTCATGTCAATGAACAAACCACGTCGGTCTCTGACTCCCTGTCGGCATCGATGAACAAACCTGTGGCCCGGACCTTTCGCCTGGTTCCATGAACAAAAGACCCTTGCTTTGGCACCAACCCCGTGTCAATGAACAAACCACGTCGGTCTCCGACTCCCTGTCGACATCGATGAACAAACCTGTGGCCCAGACCTTTCGCCTTTTCCCATGAACAAAAAGACCATTGCTTTGGCACCAACCCTGTGTCAATGAACAAACCACGTCGGTCTCTGACTCCCTGTCGGCATCGATGAACAAACCTGTGGCCCGGACCTTTCGTCTGGTTCCATGAACAAAAGACCCTTGCTTTGGCACTAACCCCATGTCAATGAATAAACCACATCCGTCTCCAATTCCCTGTCCTACCGATGAATAAACCCTTGGCTTGGACCTTCTGTTCAAGTCGATGAACAGAAAGAACACCTTTGCTTGGCTCGGACCTTCCGTCCAAGTCGATGAACAAAAAGAACCTCCTTGCTTGGCTCGGACCTTCCATCCAAGTCGATGAACAAAAAGAGCCTCCTTGCTCGGATGGACCTTCCGTCCAGGTCGATGAACAAAAAGGACCCCCTTTGCTTGGCTCGGACCTTCCGTCCAACTCCATGAACAAAAGAAGCCTCTTTGCTTGGCTCGGACCATCCGTCCAAGTCCACGAACACAAAGAAACCCCTCCTTGATTGGCTCGGACCTTCCGCCCGAGTCGATGAATGAACAACTTTCCTAAACCCATCACGAGACACCAACTCCCTCGTGGGGTTGGCCTCATCTAAGTCATTTTGGGCCTTTCTCCTGGGGCGACGCATAGGCCCCTCCTTTTTGCTTCGGCATTCACCTCATTCCAATGACTAAACCTCCACTCAGACATGTCGGTCCGCATGCATACGCGGTGAAGCGATCCCCTCAACCCTTCGCTGAAGGGGTGAGCGCTTTCCCGTGAATTCGCACCGGACCAGCATCCCACTGGCTCGGGAAGAATAGGTATCTTGTCAAAGAGCTCTACACTCGCGGGCTCCGCGCACTCATCCCTCGCTTGCGCCGCCCACGAGTGGGGGGCATTTGTGGACGTCGAAAAATGTCGATGAGGATCATGCGGTGTGCACGTCTCGACAGTCGATAGTGAGCTGAAGACGGAAATGCTGAATAAACCTCATGCCTCGCCCGATCAGGATGAGAACTCGCTTGATGGTCTGCTACCCATTAAGGAAGCCCCCCAGGCGGGAGATACGGCTACAACTCTCCGACCGGCCACGTCGAGAGCTGAATCAGAGAAAAGTCGGGAACTCCGACACAGTCTCGGCATGCACCAAAAGTCACGCAAAGTCTGGGACCGAGCCCCAGAAGCTGCAAACAGAATATTATGGAGGCCGTACATCGCGACCGGAACATTTCAGGAATGCCAACATTCATATAAACGGCCGTGACTTCGAAAAGAATCCCTTCGGTGCTTAAAATGGCACGGAAGGGCCTTAAAGTGGCGCACCTTAAAACGGCGCTCCCCTTTGCTTAAATGGCGCGCCCCACCCTATGCTCTAATACGAGCCCCCCCTGCTTTTTTTAAAACGGTGCCACTCCCCTTGTATGCTAAAATGGCGCGCTCCCGTTGGAGGGCCGCCCCTTTGAATGCACTAAAACGGCGCCGGTTTAACCCCCTCTCTCAAAAGCCCCCCATATGCTACCAAAACTGGTGCGCCCTTGTTTGTGCTTGAATCCGGCGCGCCCCTTACTGATGTTTGTAACCGGCGCGCACAGCCCCGTGCCGCTTTAGCTGTGGTTGATGTCCCATCTTCAGTCCGATCCCCTATTTTCGGGCGCAAACGAAGAGAACTTGCCTGAAATGGCCAGACCTCCTGTGTCTGACCAACGTGCAACCGCCTGAGCTCCTCAAGCTCCTTGGAATGGCAATCTTCGAGCTCCACACCGAACGTCGCTTCCCCGCCGGTCACCGTCGGCCAATCTCGTGGAGGCACCATGCCTACTCTATCAACCTACCCACCTGCAGGCCACTCGAGAGCTTCAGACACGGAGAGGACGAGAAGAATGGAACAAAAGGGAAGGGGGATCCGGAGAGTTCTTCCCCCACCTCCATATATATGTAACGAACCCGTCAAGAGGAGAAAAGAAGAAAGAAGGAGAGAGAGAGTCAGAAGAGAAAAAGCTGAGAGAAGAAAAGAAGAGAGCAGAGGAGAAACTCCGGCTCAGCTGGGAGTTCCCTCAGAAGAAAAAAGAAGAAGCTCTGTTCCCCTGCGCCCGTGAGGTGAAGAAGAAAAGAGTGAGTGTGAGGGAAGAGAGGCGAGCTTGGGAAAGGGGTTTAGGCTTCGCCCTCTTTCTACCATTGTATTCTTCGTCTCTTTCGTTCCTACTTTCTTTGGTTATGGGGATGATCTCCCCCTTCTGTATTGCGTTTCTCCCCTTCTCTCGTGGATGAATAAAAGAGTGACTTTGGCAAATTTACATAGCGTTCTACAGCTTTGGCTTGCCCATCTCGCTGAGTCTTTCTTTTTCTCTCCGGTTCTTCTAATCATCCAGGCGCCTCGGAGGCTTGCATCTCTGTGGCATTTCCTCTGAGGAAGCCCATCCGGAGGATGAAGAGTTACAGCCGTTCATGGCGAGCATCCGCCCCGTTGGGATATACGCGAAGCTATCACCCGTGAGCCGTGGTCGCTCTTGTAGGCTAGCCCTCGAGCGTTCCATACATGCATTTGGGTTGTCGGACCGCCGTGAGGCCACTCTGAATTTTGAGGGTCACCCCGGAGCGATCCATTTGGTGGCCTTCTATTATCTCTGGCAAGTCCCGGTCCGGGGGAGATGCTGCCCAATTTTCGCCAGGAATTAAAGAACACTCAAGAACAAATGAAGAGGCCACCTGCCGCTGCCAAGAACGACACATGTTTGAAGCCTCTGTAAAGCAAGACAAACACACAGTAACTCTATGAATCAAACTCCTCTGAATGAAACACCTAATATCCACGCCAATCTATCTTAATAAACCACTTGAAACTCTTAAGCCTCCTCGTCACCAGCTTAATCTATTAACTGAGTGAGCAAACCAACACCAAACTGGGCTTCGGGTAAAAGAAAGGAAAGAAGACATAGTCAACAGCAATGAAAACTACCCTCTGAAAAGTTTGTGCCGCTACGTCATTTTAAACCCACACTCATAAATTCCATTTTTCTCCTATCCCCACGCGGTTACTATTCCCCCGCGCCGTTTTAATCCACACTCGAAACCCCTTTCGATTCCAATCCGGCGCCATCAAATGCGGCACGCATCACTGTTCAAACACCATCTTCCCGGTGCCATCAAACTGGCGCCCCCCCCCCCCCCCTTTGTGACCACCTAATCCGACGACGTAAGCGGCGCGCCACATGGCCCCCCATCTTCTCGTCATCTTGCATGCTATTCCGGCGCGGGTTAAACCGGTGCGCCCTCCCCTCATTTTGCCTCCTGAGGCATGCCATTCCGGCACCGTTAAAACGGTGCGCTCCTCTGCTCTCACATCTTCTTGCAACTTGCTAGTACGACGTGGCAAAAGAAAACCAAAAGAATGAAACGAAGAAATAAAACCATTGAGATTAAAGAATAGACAATAGAATAAGGCCTAAATCAATAAACAAGATAGAAAGAATGGAATGGGAATAAACCACTTAATTCAATGACCGGAACAATGACAATAGCATGTCCCTGCTATAATTAAAATTTACGTTGCAAGGACACACATTGGTAAGCTCGGGCTACACACTTAACAACTCGCTTCCTCGGACTGTGCGTGAAGAGAAAACCAACGACGCCCCATGGTGCCGGACATGGATCTCGGGAACCCCGTTATGGCCATAGTCCGGGACCATCTCGGGCCAATAGTTCGTCAAACTCGACCCGTCCCAATCGGAATCTAATCCCACATTCTCATTAAACTTGCCTTGTTCGCGGCAGACATCTACATAGTTTTTGTTACCGCCTTTTATGCTACAAACACGGACCTTCGTCCGAACACGAAGTGGCCCATGAGTGGCCGACATAGTCTGAACGTTCACGTCCCGATACGGGTTTCTAGCATAGTTCATCTTTCATTATCCTCCTGCATTATTAGTATTCTCTTTAGGCCGTAGGGCCCTTATTCCTGGCAATCAATCCAGGGTGTTCCCCCATATGGGGGATGTAAATAACGCCGTGGCCTTTATGGCACGGCGGGTTTTGGTCCCGACCCAAACTACACAATTGTCTGATTAGTCAGATCGAGCGCACCATGGGCTTCCATGAAGCTCGAATAAATCGTCACTTTGTGACTGGCACGCCCTCGCACTAAATAAACGAATTAACTTGATCAACAAACGAACCGATTCTTTCCGAATTTTAGTGCGTCCACAAGTCTGGCACGCCTGGTGGGACCTAAATCACCCTTCATCTCTTTGCCGGGACTAAGGGCCTTACGGCCCCTTTCTTGTGATACTAATTATTTGATTTGCAAATGCAGGTTGCATTTCGGACACCAGGATGGCCCCCACATTCGGTCAACAGGCCATCGAGAGCCATGTTCGAAACGGCTACTTGGCCGTCCCCCTCAGCTTCGGGAGCTTCCCTCCCGTGGTAGGCTTCCCCAACTTCCTCGGGGTAGCCTTCACGAACCTGCTGGACGTGGAAGCGTCTGACAGGACTGAAAGCAATGCTCCCATCCAGGGGGCCGCCAAAGCTGTTGTCGGCCGATCAATGGCCGAGACTTCCAAGACCGTCCCGACTGGGACGCTGAGCTGCAACGTGCACCACGTGCACCAAACTACCGGCCCTTCTCACCCAGGGTCGGCCTCTCACCAAAGGAGGCTCCGAAGGAGCCACACCACGACATCACCCCGAGGTCGGTTCTCCAGCACCGGAAAGTCTGCTGTCGTCGGGACTTTCCGGGTGCATCTTACCGGACAGCGTTCCGAGGTGATCCCGGATCGCATTGTACCTACCGTACCAGTGCGGAACTCTTTTCAGGCACTGGAGAAGATGAAGGGCAAGATGAAGCTCGCCACTCCGGCCCCAGCGCCGCGGCATCAGTCGGCCTCCAGGCCCACCAAAGCTAAGCAAGTTTGGGTTCCCAAGGGGGACCGGTTCACCTCACCGACCCGGGCAGGGCCCAACACCTTCCACCCGTCAAGGGCACAACAAGGAGATCGGGTCAAGACATCGGCCCCTGTCTGCCAGCCGGCACTGGCCATACCTACACCACCGGAGAACATCAACTGTCGACACTACCAACGTCACTATCAGGCTGCCCGTGCGGAGCCTGCAACCCGCATGCCCATTATTGTTAACAGGGCAACGTCACCAGCCTCTCCTTCTGACCAGGACTGGGAAGAGTGGAGCAAGCCATGAAGGACTACTTGCGGGGCCCGGGGAGCACTCCCCTGGGTCGCCAGAGATTACTGGGGGCAGTAGCCTCTACATTTGAAGACGCAGAGACTCGGCCTGTGCCCAGCGCCGAGTCAAGAAACTGCTCTTAGGAGCACTATCAGTCCCCACCGAGGGAAGAAGTGAAGCCGCGGAGGTCGGTCTTTGACAGATTGGTCTTTCCGGGTAGGCCGTCGAGAAGAACAACAAGAAGAGGCAGAGACCTGAGGGTCTATACCTGCAACATGGCAGGGGTATCTGGTCGGTACGGGGCTCTACCAACCGAGCCCGAAGAAGTGGCCAGGCTTGCCACAAGGCCATGACCTCTTACCAGAACAGGGAAAGCGGCAGCTGAGAAGACACAAGTCCACACTGGAGAAGCTGACTATGAGGGACCCTCAATGGCCTTGGCTACCAATGTCATTACTGATGGCACTGCGGGAGGACCATCCACTTCATCCGAAGAGGCGCCGATCGAAGAAGGAGGAGGCACCCCTAGCCTTTCCATGAACGACCCCGCGGTATTGCATATGATGCAGCAGTATCAACGGGAGATCGAATTGTTAAGGAAGCAATTGACTGAAAGATCTGCTCAGCCCTCGACATCCGGGCAGACTGAAGCATTGCCAGAGACCCCTGGGGGTAACGGTCAGGCCTCAGAAGCTTCTCCACAGGCGATGGTGTCTCTCCCAATACCTACCTACACGGGCGGCGTACCCCTGCATCAGCCACAACATATCACACCGGTCCCGCCACCGAACCTGCCATTCCAGGGGTCCACTATTGCACCTCATGAGACAGTGTTAACAACGCTGCTGGCGCAATCGGTCCATTTCTATCCAAACCCGATTGACTCGGCAACAGTGAGCAGACTAATGCTCGAACAAATGATAGATATGAAGTTGGCAGAGAGGAGCGATGGTGATCACACGCCATTCGACGTATACCGGGTACCTTACCCGGCACACTATGCTGCCAAGAGGCTACCGGTCGGCATCACCAAGCCGCCGAAGTTTGAGAAATTTAATGGGCAAGGGTCTCCCAGGGAGCACATTGCCTACTATGTGAATGTTATGGGGGATCTAGCCGCGGATGAAGCTTATCCTCTCAAGTTCTTCAGCTCGACACTTACCGGGCTTGCTTTCGAGTGGTACTCGAGCTTGCCCGCCAGGTTCATTACAGACTGGCCCGATATGCAGAAGAAATTCAAGGAAAGGTTCTACATAGCTGAGCGGGAGGTAACCATGGCAGAGCTTTATGCCACAAGACAGAGAAATGATGAGTCGGCACTCGACTACATAAAGAGGTGGAGGAACCTCAACATGAGATGTAAACGTCCCACGCATCAGGAGGACGCAGTGCAGATCTGTAAATAGAATCTGAAGAAGGAAATCCTTGAGAGGATGATCGGTGCTGAGGTAAGGTCATTCGACCATCTAAATAACATAGTGGCAGAGATCGTGGCATTCCTTGCTCGATACTCTTCCGCCCCAACTGTAGCAAGCCAGAGGGCCAGGGTGGTCGAGAAAAGACCAATACCGCCAGAAGTTCACACACTGGACTTCAAAGCTTTCGAGAAGCAAAGAGAGAAAGCCAAAGAGACAACCAACCCTCCTCCGCCCAGGTCCACTGAACGGCGGGAAGGTCCCTCCCTACGGGAGAAGATGAGGAATAAATTGTATTCTTTTCTTAGAGACAAAGCCCGGGTCTCGTTTGAATGGGCCACCAGGTAAAACAAGATCACATTACCAGATCCGAAGAGGCCTGGTGACTTGAAGAAGAAGGATGATCCTCGCTTTTGCCCATACCATCAGATGCTTGGGCATGCCATTGAGGATTGTTACATCTTCAAGGACATCATTGAGTCCTTGATCAAGAAGAGAGAGCTGGACATGGGGGAGCTTAGAGTGGATCCTCCGCAGCCGCACGAGATGCCAAACATCGGCACCACTATCAACATGGTATCTTTATACCAACAGTTGCCTGAAGAATGGGCGGAGGCCAGTACACAGGCTACATATCGAGCCTTCATCATGGCGCCAGCTCAAGACCAAGGAAGTTGGCAAGCCGCGCCGATGAAGAACAGAAGAAGAAGACAAGCTCCCCGGCCCACTCCAAAAGTTCACATAAGGGGCGTTACACCCCGGCCGGCACCGCCACCAGTGACACCTATCTTGCATGACACAGCCCCTCGGCTCGTTATGAGACGACCCACTCACAATAAGAAGAAACACATCTCGATGCGGGTGGACAAGGAAACCAGCCCTGTGGTTGAAAGACTCCAGGCTATTATTGATGGGCTTGAAGATTATGAGCAGCCCGAGATCCAGCCTGTGGAGTTGAAGGAGTATGTTCCTTGGGGGGAGTTTGAGTCACTCGAACTAGCTCCAGAAGCGGAAGCCGAGACGAGAGAAGGGCCTCTCTTGTGGGGTGAGCTTCCCCAAGAGCAGTTGCCAGCCACTGAAGAGAAGAAGAAAAGACAGAAGAGAAGACCTAGAAACAAGAAGAAGAGTGGGGTTGTCCTTTCTTGCAACACCCACTCAACATTATTTGACACAGCCCTCTCCCTGAGAGAGGAGAGCAAGAAGTGCCCGTCGAGCCGTCAGAGGTGAATCAAGCTGAAGCATCCACCTCCCAACATGCCACCAGGTTGGGAAGGAAGTGGGGACGTCCTCCTCAGGCCAACCACAACATCCTATTCAGCGGAGAACAACCGTATCACATCCCCGAGCCTAGGGTCCAAGGCATGGAGATTCCCCCTCCCTTAGGTCTCTACCTCGGAGAACCGGTCGGCCAGGCCGCCCCTTCATTTATTGAATTTCTTACGACTCAGAGGGGAAAACAGTCATGTCCTCGCGAGTCCCAGCAGGCCAAAGAGGTAGGTAGCCCCTCGGCCCCGTTGGTACTGACTCCTCCTCGGCCAAGGGAAGAACCTGACAACACCCCGAACCTTGCCGAGTTCATGAAAGAAAAGGAAGTGACCCAGCAGCCTCTGCAAGCTCAAGCGGCACCCGACCCAGCGGAAGAGGCACCCGCCGAGCCAGCTCCCTAGGTTCAAGGTGGAGGCAGGCGCAGTAGAGCTGAAGAGATGAAGTTGCTCGAGGTCCGAGCCAGCAAGAGAATAGTCAAGCACCTGAAGAAGATCCAGCCAGGTTCACCGTCTGGGAAATCCTATCTCTAGATGAAGAGACACGGCAAGCCGTCATTGCTACGCTCCAGACGCCAGCATATGTTGAAGCCTGCCTCGTAGAAATGTCACCTGAAGTAGCTGTAGCCTTCACAGAAAAGGATATGCTTTTACCTACCTGCAGTCACAACATGCCACTCTACATGAAGGGGCAGCTGAATGGGCATCCCATAAACTGAGTATTGGTCGACCCTGGGGCAGCGGTGAACATACTCCCCTATTGGGTGTATCAGAAACATTACTTTGACGTACACTTGGTCAAGGTCAGGAACGTCAAGATTGCCGACTTCAACCAGAAGTGTGAGGTCCCTATGGGGGTCGCAGAGTTCAACCTCTCCCTTGGCGACTTCACCACCAAGGTCCAGTTCCATGTGATCAACTCTGGCACCTCTTACAAGGCATTGCTCGGTAGACCTTGGCTGCACCAAAACCGCGTGGTACCATCCACTTTGCACCAGTGCATCAAGTACCTCGGCAACGGGAAAGAGGAGAGAAGCTTTGCCGACCTCCATCCTTTCGAAGTGTTCGAATGTCACTTATCGGACGCTAATCTCTATTTGGAAAAGCCGAAGCAAGCACCCCAAGTCACTCAGGACAGAGGAAAGAAGAAGGCAGAGCCTGACAGCTAGTTCCCTCCACCACCGCCTGGCTATGTGGCTCCCCCTCAGGTGTCATTCATTTCTGAAGCAGAAGGGGTATTCTGGGCCACCTCTCTTCTCATCAACCCTTCACCGGGAACACCATACCTTGAAGACTTGCTGCAAGACGTCAGGGTCCCGCCCGGGATCATCAAGCCTCTCGTAGAAGCTGACTGCCAGGTGGTTGAACCATTAAGGACCTTCGAGGTGCCCAACCCCGGGGGTCTGCCTACCATCTTTTATGTGGCCAAGGAGCACCCGGTCAAGGGGGATGACGATTGTAGACTCCCCGATGAGCTGCACGACCCACTCGTCCCAATCATGGGACTCCCTGACATAGCCGGTCATGTGGTCAAGATGACCAGAAAGCAAGGGATCCCCTTTTGCCAGCTCTCCAGTCGGAAAGAAATGTTCAAGAAAATGTGGAACCCACCAAACCTGGACCGGAGGTTGTTGCAAATCACCCGGCATCCAGGGTTGGGCTTTTCACTAGAAGATTCCTATGAAGCCGATGTGATATCAGTCTCGGCTCCAGGCGGCAATAGCCACGCAGGCACTGCAGGCCCATGGCAGGTTGAAGGCCGCCAGCACCTTATGCCTTTGGCCAACGAAGAATAAGATGAAGAAATATTCCTATGGAATCCACCTCCCTGTAGGAGCAAGGGGAAGGTCCCGTCCTCCTCTGAGGGACCAACCTCGAGTAACTGCAACAGCAGGGTGCCATTACCCTGGTCTGACATTGATGCAAAGGACGGGGAAGCAAGTCGGACTCCGAGCTTCCCTCGGTGCGACTCTGCCCTTTTTGCCCTGTGTTATCAACAACAGTAGGAAATTGAAATGTTGAGGGCTCGATTGGCCGAAGCGACTGCACTCGTGTCTGACTTAATCAGGAGCATCTTCTGCCAACAGAACATCGACACGCGCCAGTCCCCGAACAGCGTCTCGAATGCCCTTATGCACCTGAGAAAGGAGGCAAGGGATGTAGCTGTCCCCCCAGTTAGAAAATCGGCCGAACGAAATCCTACACTGCAGGAGAAGATGGAAAGGCCTTACTCTTTCTCGAGGAGTAAGACCCGAGGAATCTTTGATTGGGCCTGCTACTACGGCAAGGTCTCCCTCCTGAGGTCCAAGAGGCCGCAAGATGCTCGCAGAAGTGGTGACCCCCTATTTTGCCCTTATCACCAACTACTATGCCACTCTATCGAAGACTGTTACGTCTTCAAGGACATTGCTCAAGACCTGATTGAGAGAGATGAGCCCAGAATGGGAGATTATGTGGTGGCTCCGCCACGCCCCCATGTGACTGGCGGCCACGAAAGAAGCATCTACATGGTGTCAGTTCAGCACCAGATTTTTGAAGATGCAGCTGAGAATGTGCAACCCCAGCCACCAGCAAAGCAGCAGCCCCCAGTATGGCAATCAATCACCTCAGCCCCTGCAAGAGCTGTCTATGACAATTACAAAGAAGATCCCGAAGAAGTCCTTTACTTCTCCACACAAGAGAGCCCCCCAGAGCCGCACACAGAAAGCCGAATAGAGGGGGAAACAAGCAAAGCCTCGTTACCCAACGAGGCAGAGAAAGAAGACGCCTATGGTGTCCTTGAAGCAGAAGATGGTGAAGACAAGGATTTCATCGACCTGCTACCAGCGCCTCCGGAAATTGAAGATGGCGGCCAGGCCACAATGGATGAGCTCGTTGAAATTAACCTAGGCATAGAAAGCAACCCCAGGCTGACCTTTCTGAGTGCCCTTCTTCCTCCACAGGAGAGGGGACAATATGTCAAGCTGCTACAAGAATTCCAGGACTGTTTAGCCTGGAACTACAAAGAGAAGCCCGGCCTGAGCCCTGACATGACTCAACATATTCTGGCTATTGATCCCAAGGTGGAGTCGATGAAGCAGCCCCCCCGGCGTATGAGGCCGGAGCTGATAAAACAGATTTGCAAAGAAGTCGACAAGCTCATAGATGTTGATTTTGTAGCTAAAAATTAATACACTACTTGGTTGGCCAACATTGTGCCGGTGAAGAAGAAGAATGGACAGATCAGGATCTACGTGGACTTCCGCGACCTGAATAAAGCTTGCCCAAAAGATGACTTTCCGGTGCCCGTCACCGAAGTGATGATTGATGCAACTAGCGACCATGAGGCCTTGTCCTTCATGGATGGATCGTCCGACTATAATCAAATATGGATAGCTGAACATGACCGAATTCATACGGCCTTCCGGTCACCTAAAGGGATATTCCACTACAAAAGAATGCCCTTCGGCCTCAAGAACGCTGGCGCCACTTACCAGCGGGCGATGACCAAGATATTCGATGAACTGCTATATAGCAAAGTCGAATGCTACATTGATGATCTGGTCTTCAAGACAAAGAAAAGGGGGGATCACCTGAATGACCTTAGAGTCATCTTCGAGAGACTTCGGCAGTACGAGCTGAAAATGAACCCAATGAAGTGTGCCTTCGGCGTCTCCAGTGGAAAGTTTCTCAGCTTCATTGTCCAATATAGGGGGATCGAGATCGACCCCTTTAAGATAAAAGCCATTCAGGAGCTACCTCCTCCGAAGAATTTGGGAGAGTTAAGGTCTCTGCAAGGCCGGCTAGCCTACATCCAAAGATTTATCTCCAATTTGTCGGGGCGCTGTCAACCATTCCATAAATTAATGATGAAGAATGCACCTTTCAACTGAAACCAGGAATGTCAGAAGACCTTCGATTGGCTGAATGATTACTTAAAGACCTTGTGGACACTAAAAATTCCTCACCCCATGTTCACGTACAAGGGAATAAAGAAGGGTGTTGTGCCCCTTGTGCTTTGATGATAATGTGGTGTTTTAATGATAGCAACATGAATGAGTCACCATATTGTTTTGCCCACATGATTGCATATGTATGATCTGTTCTGTGGATAATGCATGAGTATGCTAGGTCATGCAATGTTCTATACTCAATGCATAAGTCTATACATTGCATATGTTTGTGCACAGTCAAGTCTATACAATGCATTCTCGTTCATTTAAAGTCTGCACATCACATTCGTTGCTGCATAGTCTGCATCACTCCTTTGTTAAGTCCATACACTTGTTGCTGGCTAGTCTATACATCACTGCATCATTCATTTGAAGTCTGTACATTCTTCAGGTGCATCATCTCAGCAAGTCTATACATTGGACTTTAGCATATAGAAAGTCTGTACATCGTCTTCTTGTTCATGGATTGCATCAAGTCTATACATTGTGCATCTCGCTGACAAGTCTGCACGTTCATGAAGTCTGTACATCGTTCTGCATGTGAGCAAGTCTATACATTCTTCCATCTCACTTAGAGTCTGTACAGTGATGCATATTCATCAAGTCTACACATTGTAGCATGCATTCATCTCAAGTCTATACATTGCAGCCTGTTCGTGTTCTAGCTTTCAAAGTCTAGACATTATCTACCCTACAGTACACTAAGTCCATACATTAGCACTGTAGCATGCACGAACTCTAAGTCTGTACATTCATTGCGTCTTGTGCATGCATCACTCAAAGTCTGTACAGCCTGTGTTCACAACAAAGTCTGTACATCGTTCTACTTGCACAAACGCCAAGTCTATACATTGGCTTTACTTGCACGAGCTAAAGTCTATACACTGTCCACTTGCAGCATTAGCACAAGTCTGTACAGCCCGTGTGCTTCATTCACAAAGTCTGTACATTGCTTCATGCATTGCACGCAGAGTCTACACACTCGTTTGGCATGCCTGAGCATTCATCGTCAATGTTCATACTTCACCATATGCATACTGCAGCATAGTCTATACACTCATAACTCTATCCAGTGCATTCTGTGCTTCAAGCATTTACAAGTCTGTACATGCTTTAGCTATGCATTCACAATGTGAAGTCTGTACATGCTTTGTCTTCGCATTACAAAGTCTACACACTGCATTGCCTTCACAAAGTCTGTACAAGCTGTTAGACTTAAACTGATATTCCTTTCGTCTGTCTGACAGGTACTGTTCGTGAAGCTTAAGAATGGCACGTGATCCGAGGCTGGAAGGGCTGACAGGATGATGACACGTGGTCAAAACAATTGGGTGGGAACTGTGGAAGACACGCGCCCAGTGCTGCTCCTGTTGGAACTGCTATATAAGGAAGACTCCTTTGTCTGAAGAAGACTGATCGAATATGCAGAAGTCCTGAAGAAGAAGCAGAGACAGAGTCTGCACGATCCAGAGAGAAGAGAAGAAGAAGAAGAAGAGAAAGAAAAAAGAGAAGAGAAGATGAGATAAAGGAAAGATGAAGAGGAAAACACACCTTCAACTGCCTTCCAACAGCACAACCCCAAACAGGCCAAGCGGCAAACTTTCAAAGTGTCCCAGCGGCACACTATGCATGCCTCCAGCGGCACGGGCCTGAAGCCCTTCAGTTGCACGGCCTCAAGCCCCAGCGGCACGGGCCTCAAGCCCTTCAGCGGCACAGCCTCAAGCCCTCCAGCGGCACAACCCTTCTGCTCCCAGCGGCAAGGTCTCAAGCTCCCAGCGGTACGGGCGTTCTGCCCTCAACGCCCAGCGCCCTCTCCCCAGCGGCACATTGTTGAATTCCCCTGAACGGCACGCACCAACAGAAGATACAATGGTCAATAGGCAGACCTATTGGCCCGCAGTTTGGCCACTTCAAAGCCAGCTAGCACCTGCCTCCGTGTCACCTTCTGGCTGGAGGAGGGAGATCTTCATCTGATGATGAAGATACCGAAGTCAACCTCGGATGGCAGTGCCATCATGAGTTCGACCTCGTCAACGGCCCCCATATAAAAAGCCTCACAAAAAGAAAGAGGGGGGGGGTGTTGACACCCGTTTTATGCCGATAAGCTGAGTTGTTTCTCTTACTCCCATTAGTTGATGCCCTAAGTTGTCCATCATTCATTGGGCCATTTTTTGTGGCACGTCCTGGGCCCATTTTATGGGTAGCCTCCCTCCTTGGTGAAGACCGTATCGGTTCATGGCTTATTGGGCTTTGGCCTTGATTAATTGAACGTGTTTTATGAAAATCAAGTGTCCAAGAGCATGCACGGTCCAACATCAGCGGCTCATGACTAGGGCGGTTGAAGATAGACCGTTCATACATTTTGGTTAATTTCTGAGGATTTTCTGAATATTCACCGACAAGCTTTTGTGCGGCCATATTAGGCCCGTTCAAACTAAATGGACGGGCTTATTCCAACAGCCTATATCTTAGAGTCCTACGCATGCCAATTTTCTCGGATAATTATCCAATTACTGGAATTATCACCGACAGGGTTAAAACGGTTAGTTGTTGGTCGCCCTACATTTGAACGGTCTTATTAGAACCGTTCATCTTGGAGGGTCCGACGGCGGACGTTTCGGTCAGTTCGAGTGATAATTGGGTTAATTTCCTGATTTTCTGAATTTCCACCGACAGTGTTGGATGGTCTTAACGGGACCGCGCATCATGTTGAGCGGTCTATCGTAAGACCGTTCATCCTTTCGATTGGTGATTTTTAACAGATTTTTATCCCTTTTATGCATGGTTTTCTCCCTGACTTCTCTTGTTGATTTCTCCGTGGATAATCAAGCATTTTTGATGCCGTTTTGACTAGATAAGAGATTATGATAATATCTATGATTTATCTTTTATAATTTCACCCTAAAAATAGCTCTAAACCATAGTTTCGGGGCTGGCTTTCTAGGCTCTATAAATAGACCCTAAATGCCGGACTTCAAAAAGGGGGAGATTTTGGTCGACGGCGAAGCCCTGCCGCATTCTTGAGCGACCTAGCACCAAGGAGGGAGGCTTTCTACGTCCATACAAGCCTCCGGTTCAGGGAGTAGTTTGGTTTTGAGTCTTTTCGTTTATAGTTTTCATCACTTTCCCTTCATTGCATGCATCACTTCTTCTTTGCGTTCCCTTCTTCCTCATTACCATGCACACATCCACCCACGTTTTTGTCACCCTAGGGGTTTAAAACCCCCCAGGTACCCTCCTTTCCATTCGTTAATATTCATCTCTTATCATTTTGGCATTTACTACATTGTTTAGTTCTAATCTAGGTCTTTTCTGTGTGTTTCTTACGTTGTTTCGCAGGTCAGCAATCATCAGCACGAGGCCCATCCCCTCTGGCCGGCCGGAGAGGGTGGAGGTTGGACCCCTTGAAACTTACTGCGTGGTAGATATATGCGGTTTCATTATCGCCGTTCAACAGTACGTGCGGCTCATCTAGGGCCATTCTTCATGTTCGTGCGGTCAGCATAAAGCCGTTCATCTCTCAGTAGTAGTTCCTCCCGCACCTTCTGCAGCGCACTTAGGCGGTCTATCGTAAGACCGTACATCATAAGGCTGTTCTTCAGGAGCCGTTCATCTCTCCAGCGCTGCATCTTAGGCGAGTACTCCCCCTCTTTCCAAGGTACGTCGTGTCCATCACGTACGGCACCTTGGTGGCGATCACGGTCTTTTGTTTTCTGTTCTCCTCTGCACATTGTTATTTGCTCATCGCATATTGTTCCATTCATGACGCATATTGATCTTTAGTAGGAGGAGAAAAATATATCTACATCCCCTTTTGTGGCGATCACGGTGGGACCCCTAATGCCCATCGTGCTTTTGAGTTGCTGACCCCCCTTCATTGTGCAAGCTTTCTTCTTGGAGTAACTTGCAGGTTGGATGCGTTTTCTGCCTCCTGGAATGTGAGCAGTTATCCCAGAGCCGTCCATCTTCAGGAGCGGCTGATACTCAACCGTCCATCCCCTGCGACCAGAGCCAGTCCCACTTCGGTTCCCTGTTTCGCACGGTGCCTGGTATACCATTCATCAGTTTAAGCGGCTGGAATATAGCCGTCCATCGCTTCGGCACAGGTACGCGTCACGGTGTTTCGATTGCAGGCACACGGTTGCTGGATGATCGTTCAGGAGATTACGCGGTTGGTCACAGACCGCGCTTCTAGTATTTTCCTGTCACCGCGGCCTTGTATTTCCAGCATTTTGTGATCATTTTATTTTCTCCCTGGATTATACGGCCCAATACGGACCGTTTTACTTTTTGAGCGGTTGTATCAGGATCATTCATCTGCTGTCACAGTGTGCTTATGGTGTATTTTGATTGTCATATTCTATGCGATTTACTGCTCCTTGTGCTATTTGTTGATTTCCCCCCTGCTCTCTTATCATTGTTGCGTTATCATCCTCTTTGTTGTTCATGTGTATACTTGCTCATTGATTGATAGTTTCTAGGCTAGATTATGCATGCACTCCGGTGCGCATAGGAGCATCCATTTCTTCTCATAGTAGTTGCATTCCTACCGAGGTAGGGTTTCCTCTCGTCTCCATATTCCTTAGAGCTGACTAGGGACCTTGCCAAGGACCTCCGTAAGCCCCCGTGAGCCGTGGATTCCCACACGGACGTCGGGCAGGTTGTACCGCATCCACCCCCAGTCTAGGGTTTGCATCCGCGAGTCAGAGATCCTTGTAGAGTCACAGAGTTCCTCATTACCTACCCCAGTTAGGCACCTAGTGGTTGAGAGAACTTATACTTTCATTAACTCACTAAGGTTCGAAGAGGGAATCATAAGAAGTTGACAAGCATCATTTAATAACTTGATTGCATAATTGGGTGATTCTGCTCTCATCTCTTCCTTCCATTGCATGCTTGTTATTTGCTTTGTAGGTTTGGTCGGTTAGTTTTGATGGTCCTAGTCCTAGGTGTCTTGGTGTATGTGGGATTGTCTCTTTCCCTCACGACCACCTCCTAGGGTTGGTTCTTATTTCCATTCATACTCCAACCCCTTATTTGATTCATCATCTTCCATGTCGTCGTACGACTTCTCTCAGTCCCACGAGGACTCCCTTCCTCGTGGCCTTCTTGAGGACCCACCCAGGGTCGCCCACCTGCAGGGAGGAGAGGAGACTGCTCCTCCACTCCTAACGATTCTTGGCGAGGGTTCCCAACCCTCTCTTTCAAATCCGTCCAATCAGAATTTAGCCAATCTAATCCTCAATATGATGGCCCAGCTGGACCCCACCCAGCTCCATCTCATCAGGCAAGCTTTGCAAGGGGGCGATGCCCCGACCTCAATTCCTCCTCATGGCACGACTACTGTTGTCACCACATCTCCTGTTATTGGGACCACCTCTATGGCTCCCATCGACCTTACTCTTGTCCGCCCTCAGACCCTTCGCTATTCCAATATGGAAATGGGCCAGGCTTCCACCTCGGCCCATCAGCAGCTCGATAAGGGAAAGTCTCCAATCCCCTCAGTTCCTTACCTTGATCCATACGCCACGATTTGTAATACCCCAAATTATTTTTGAAATTTAATTAGAATTATTTGTTATTTGAAATTATTTGGAATTATTTGAATTAATGAGAATTTATTCATAATTAATTAGATTAATTCTTTAATAAATAGTATAAGTCACTTTTTAACTATTTTATAAAAATCCATAAAAATCATATTATTGTGTAATTCATTTCGTTTAACAATTTTGTCTTCTTCGACTAAGCCTAATAAAATCATTAACTAGGCCTAATCAGTGGATTAAGTCCGATTTTCACACTTACCTACCCAATAGTGAACGCAATAGTAAACCTCATCTTAAAACACCAAATTAGAGCTTAATACTCAACCAAATGAGCTCATTTCGGTGGCAAATGAAAGGCCACAATCTAAGAATCAATAACCCTCTATCAATTGAACCTAAACCTAACCCTAACACATGATGGCGGCCGAGTTTTGGAGTGGTCAACCTTGGCGGCGCCGTTTTCTAACACCTAACTTGCGTGGTCGATTCCTCCCAGCCCCGAAGTCTCTAGAAGCTCTATGAGCTATCAAAATGAAGCTCTACGAGTCTACTTTCATTTGGTGACTGTGGTGTGCGAATTGGATTCAGATCTAGGAAGTTCTGGGTCGTTTAGTGGAGGTGGTTGGCTACCATCGTCCTCCTTCCTCTCCTCTTTGATCCTTCGATTGAGGTAGGTTTCCTTAACCAAAATCAGCTTATGAATATATCAAATTGTTCCTCTCGACGAGATCTTTCCAATGCTGGTAAAGGCCCCAATTTTCATTAAGTATCCAAGGAGATATCGCGAGTTTTCTAAGGTGCTGTCCAATTCGTTCTTCAGTCTAGGGCTTTAAGTTCTCTCTTCGATTGCTCTTCGATTAAGGTAGGATGTAACATCCAAACTCTAATTAATATACATGAATGTAATCAGCATCTTGTTAGCTTTCATTTGGCGTAGAAAGCCCTAAATTTCATTGAGCATGTTTAGAGAATTTTGGATCGAAGTAAGAGCATGTTTAGGCTTGATTTATGGTATGTTCTTTAAGTAGAAGCATGATTTTCGGGCTATTTTTGAGTTGGATATCTAGATCCACATATGGCATATCATACATGGTTAGAATCAGCATTAAGTTATCTTTCTTTTGATATAAGAAGCCCCAAATTTCGTTGTATATATTGAGAGAACCATACGATTTAGTAGAAGCATGTCAAGAACTAGGTCTTCATGTGTTCATCATAGAATAGGTTGTGATTCATTTGATTTCTGTTGAAATTCATGTTTCAAAACTCTTATTTTATGACCCTAGTATGTATATTAAGAACCCTAGACCATGTGGTTAAGATCCCAACCCATTTAGACCCCAAATCGTGGAGTTTTTCATGTTTTCCGGAAGCTCGTTCGGGTCTGGAAACCCAGGGGTCGACCCCATGGGTCGACCCATACCACCCTGCAAGCAGAAAGAATTCTGCCTTGCATGGGTCGACCAATGGGGTCGACCCACAGCTGCAGGGGTCAACCCAATGGGTCGACCCATCACCAGGCAGACTCCTGGAACCTCCAGGGGTCGACCTATGCCTGGAAATTTCCAGGGGTCGACCCACGTGCTGTTTGACCCAAAAATGTTGGTTTTTGAACCGAGGATCGATCCGGATCATTAGGGGATCGACTCATTCAACTTAGTACAATTGAAAACTATATTTTTGAGGATCTAATGACCTATTCATGTACCCCTTTGATTTCAATTAACATTGGTCCCTACATGCAAACATAGTGTAAAAACATGCCGTTTATCATCTTCATTTCAACGTATACAATGGTTAAATAGAAACCGACATAATTAGTGGTTAATTGTGTAACTAGATTTCTGTTAATGCATGCTATTTCATTCCTGTACGAGCTTGTTCCTTATCTCATCATCTTGAATCCGCCTTTTGGCAATTGGCTAAATGGAAATGATAATAGATAATCTTTGATATATTAACTTGGTAATTAGGATTAAATTGATTGTTAAGTTACTGTTTTAGTCATTATTACTCCAGTAGAATGGATTGCTTACACACTTGAACGGTACACTGTCAGCCGTTCTTTCTTGACCCCGTGGACCAAGTTTTGGTCCAATTCTTGTAATGCGGCCCAAAGTGACCGTATAACCGAGTTTTTGTTTTAGTAAATCCAAGGACAAGTTAGTCCTTAAATCTCATACTTGTGGCAGTAATTCCTCTGATTAAATTGGCCATATAACTTGACTGAATGTCTAGACAATCGTGGGATCTTGTATCCAATAAATCGATGCCAACGCACCGTAAGGGCCCGATCTGGTCTTGGGGAGAGCGTCCGAAAGTTAGTGAGCCCATGGGATGTTAATGACATGGTGAGGCATTGCACCGAGTACTTGACTAGCTTGTTACGTCTATGACATGAAAAATCTCTTGTTACTCTTGTTACTTGATCGTGCTTGAAATGATGTTTAAAATACTTGCTTGTTGGCCAATTCTCAATTCTTTATTACTATCTCTTGTTGTAAATTCTTGTACTTGTAATCTTGTTATCTCTTGTCATCATTATATTTCTTGACCTTGCAAGATCTTTGTATTTCGTTGTTTATTTGTATCGTCATTTATTTCATTTCTTAGTATTGCATATGAAAATGTAATTAACTTGTTAATCACGTAAACTTGCATGTTATTTCCTACTGAGCGTCAGCTCATAGTTGTTGTTTTCCCCCTTTCCAGGCTATTCAGGTGACGATGCGCATACCGATGGGGAAGGGCAGGAGTGATATCTCTTGAGTGTACTTATAGTAGATGCCGAGTTGGCATGGTTGGTTACCTCTAGTTATTTCCTTAGAGTTGTGTTAGCACTTGTTACTCTTGGAGTCAGTTATTGTATTAGAATTCAGATTGGAAGTCATGTTTGATCGTGTATTAGAAGTGTTGGTTACTGTAATGATTTGGAATCATCTTGATCAATAGAGTTGTATCTTTCCTTAGTATTATGTAATTGTTTAGTTTAGAATATTTATTTACTTTCTAGCTAGTTTCTAACTGTACGTCCCGATATTCCGCGTCGGGACGTGACAGTTTAGTTGGTATCAGAGCCCTAGGTTTCACATTCCTAGATTTTCCTAAGTTCTAGGTTTTCTAAGTTTTAGGGTCCTATGATAACTCCTAACCTTGTTAAAGTCTAAGAACCCGACCTGGTGAGATTGGGTAGAAACTTGGGTTAAGTTCGTATCTTAATCGTGTTATTATCTATCTTATTGAACCTTAGTAATATATTCCTCGTGTAGGCTTTTGAAATGGCAGCTGAACGTGCAGAATGGAGGAACTTGCAGCGTACAGTTTAAGGACTTACGCAGGCTTTACAGCAAGTGGCTCAAGCAGGAGCGGCACATCATGGCACCGGTGATCTATACCGGAACTTTCGAGGGATGAATCCGCCTAGATTTGGTGGCTCGACTGATCCCGATGAAGCCGAGCACTGGCTAGATGAAATGGGAAGAATCTTCGAAGTTATGCAATGCACCAGCCAAGAGCGTGTCCTTTTGTCTACATTCCAACTGGAACGCGATGCATGTACTTGGTGGGATTCTATCAAGGCGACTCTCGGTGATCAGCATGTTACGTGGGAAGAGTTCGAGGAATTCTTTAACAGCAAGTATTTTTCTGACCGAGTACAAGAGAAGAAAGCGGCGGAGTTCGCAGCTCTGAAACTGTAAGGTCTGTTCGTGGCAGAGTATGAGGCTCAATTTTCACGGCTTTCTCGTTATGCTACACACCTTATTTCCACCGAGAAGATGATGGTGAAGTGTTTTCTCAACGGTCTGAAGCTGCATTATATTAATCAATTGGCACCGATGGAAATCTCCACGTATTCTGAAATGGTGAGGAAAGCTCAAGTTCAAGAAGATACTCTTAAGATGACGGAGAGAATCCGTGGAAAAGGTGCAAAGAATGAACTACCTACGGGTTCCGGGAATGTCAAACCCGGGTATAGCAAGAAGAGGCCTATTAGTGGGCCTGGTTCATGGACTGGATCTGGATCGTGGAAGGGCAAGATGCCGAGGCAAGAAGACAAGAAGCCTGGCCCTGTTGTTCCATTCAAGGGCGTGTGCAACTATTGTGACCGTCCGGGTCACAAGATGGAGGAGTGCTGGCGCAAGCTAGGCGCCTGTTTACGTTGTGGAAGCAAAGAGCACCGTATCCCAAACTGTCCTCTTATATCGGAGCAAGCTACACTGGCGAAACCTCAAGTCTTCAAGAAACCACAAGCAAGCTTCAAGCTTTGCATGTAGATGAAGCAGGAACCGCCGAGGACGGTGGGCTCGTCGAAGGTACACTTATTATACTGGACAAGCCAGCATTTGTTCTTTTTGATACTGGTGCCACACATTCCTTTATTTCTCGGAGATTTGCTAAGTCTTTAGCTATGGAACCTGTTTTGATGAATTCTCCGTTAGAAATATCAACCCCTATTGGATCTAGATCGGTAATACAATACTTCTATCCTTCTAGTACGGTTATGATTGGTGAACAGAACTTTCCAGCTGATTTGATTTGCATGGACATGAAGGATTATGATGTAATCCTAGGAGCGGATTGGTTGGCTAGATATGAGGCTAATGTTCACTGCAGTTCTAGCTCCGTGTCTTTTACTAGACACCCTAGACTTTCTTTTGTGGGAGTTAAGCACCATAACTCTGTATCCCTTATCTCGGCTCTTCGAGCTGATAAGCTGATGAGACGAGGATGCGAGGCTTTTCTGGCCTTTGTCTGTGCAACCCCTGAACAACAGATTGAGATTAAGAACATTTCTGTTGTCCGGGATTTTCCTGATGTTTTTCCCGAAGAACTACCAAGACTTCCGCCTGAGCGGGAAGTTATCTTTTCTATTGATCTCTTTCCTGGCACATCTCCTATTTCCAAGGCTCCTTACCGCATGTCTCCTGCGGAACTGAGGAAATTAAAGCAACAGTTGATGGAATTGCTCGAGAAGGGTTTCATTCACCCTAGTACTTCTCCTTGGGGAGCCCCTGTATTATTCGTCAGGAAGAAAGATGGTTCGATGAGGTTGTGCATCGATTATCGACAATTGAACCAGCAGACTGTCAAGAACAAATATCCATTGCCGAGGATTGACGAATTATTTGACCAGATAGCGGGAGCTCAGTATTTCTCTAAGATTGATCTTCGATCTGGATATCATCAGTTGCGGATTAAGGAAGAAGATATCTATAAAACAGCTTTTCGCAGCAGGTATGGTCATTTTGAGTTTGTCGTTATGCCTTTTGGTTTAACGAATGCTCCAGCAGCTTTCATGCAGTTGATGAACGATGTATTTCGGCCCTATCTTGATCGATGGGTCGTGGTATTCATTGACGATATCTTGATTTATTCCAAGAATGAGGAAGAGCATGCTGAGCATCTGAGGATGGCATTGCAACTGTTGAGAGATCATCAGCTTTATGCCAAGTTCAGTAAGTGTGAATTCTGGCTGCAAGAGGTGTCCTTTCTAGGACATATCATCACGAAGGACGGTATTTCTGTTGATCCTTCGAATGTAGAGGCAGTGAAGAATTGGGATCAGCCTACCAGTGTGACCGAAGTTAGAAGTTTCCTAGGCCTGGCAGGCTACTACAGAAGATTTATCCAAGATTTCTCCAAGATTGCGGTACCTATGACAAGATTAACCCGCAAGGAGAACAAGTTTGATTGGTCAGATGATTGTCAACAAAGCTTTCAGACTTTGAAAGATTATTTAACTACTGCACCTGTATTGGCTTTACCTTCTGGTGAAGGAGGTTTTGTGGTATACACTGATGCTTCAGGTATTGGTTTAGGCTGTGTACTCATGCAGCATGGGAAGGTGATTGCCTATTCTTCTAGGCAGTTGAGGAAGCATGAAGAGAATTATCCTGTTCACGATTTGGAACTGGCAGCAGTCGTGTTTGCCTTGAAGATATGGAGGCACTACTTGTATGGAGAAACATTCACATTATTTTCATATCATAAGAGTCTGAAATATTTGTTCTCTCAGAAGGAACTCAACATGAGGCAGCGAAGGTGGTTGGATTACTTGAAAGACTTCGACTTCTCGATTGAGTATCATCCTGGCAAAGGCAATGTTGTGGCAGATGCATTAAGCAGGAAGCCTGTGGCTAGATTATCAAGTCTCATGTTACATGAGTGGAAGCTATTGGGACAATTAGCTAGTCTGGATCTGAATGTTGATAATGATCGGGTTATGATTGCACATATTCAACTTAAGCCCGAATTATTGATGGAAATCAAGTCCTTGCAAGATAATGATCCCGAGTTGGTAGAGATCAAGGGAAGCTTGAGCAGCAGACATGACTTCATGATGGCTGACGATGGAAGATTATTATTCCAGGGTAGAACTTGTGTACCTGATGAAGCTGGAATAAAGAACAAGATTCTGGAAGAAGCACATAGATCCAGATATACCATTCATCCTGGAAGCACTAAAATGTTCAAGGATTTAAAGAGATCTTTTTGGTGACCGAACATGAAAAGAGAAGTTGCAGACTTCGTGAGTAGATGCTTGGTTTGTCAGCAAGTTAAGGCTGAACATTTCAGACCGGCATGAAAGTTGAAACCACTTGACATACCCCAATGGAAGTGGGAAAGCATTGGCATGGATTTCATTATGGGTCTACCTAGGACTCGTGGTGGATTTGATGCAATATGGGTGATTGTTGACCGATTGACAAAGTCAGCTCATCTCTTACCCATTAAGTCCAAGTGGACAGTTGATGTATTGGCTGCTTTGTATTTGAAGGAAGTGGTAAGGCTCCATGGCATACCAATCAGTATTGTGTCTGATCGAGACCCCATATTTACTTCACATTTCTGAAAGGGACTGCAAGAGTCTCTTGGTACTCGCCTGAATTTCAGTACTGCTTTTCATCCACAGACCGATGGACAGACTGAAAGAACCAACCAGATAGTGGAAGATATGCTCAGAGCATGCATGATTGATTTCGGAGGCAGTTGGAGTGATCATTTGGCTTTGATTGAATTCGCCTACAACAATAGTTATCAATCTAGCATCCAGATGGCTCCTTTTGAAGCATTGTACGGGCGAAGCTGTCGTTCCCCATTTTGTTGGGATGAGATAGGTGAGAAGCAATGGCTTGGACCGGATCTTATTTCAGAATCGTCGCAGAACATCAGTGTTATCTGAGACCGGTTACAGGTAGCCCAATCAAGATAGAAGAGTTATGCCGACACAAGGAGAAGAGCATTAGAATTTCAAGTTAGCGAGCATGTATTCTTAAAGGTTTCTCCTTCGAGAGGGATTCGAAGATTTGGCATTCATGGCAAGCTAAGTCCGAGGTATATTGGTCCATTCGAGATCCAAGATAGAGTGGGAGAAGTTGCTTATAGACTGGCATTACCACCGCAGTTGTCTGGCGTACACAATGTTTTCCATGTGTCTATGTTACAGAAATATGTGTACGATCCCACTCATATCATTCAGCATGTGGATTTTGAGTTAAAGGAAGATTTGACCTATGAAGAAAGACCTATCAAGATTCTAGACCGGAAACAGCAGCAACTCCGGAATCGGTCTATACCGATGGTCAAGATTCAGTGGAGTCGGCGTGGAACCGAAGAAGCTACTTGGGAATCTGAAGATACTATGCGGAAGCGGTATCCCGACTTGTTCTAGGTGAGCAATCTCTTTCCCTATCCTCCGTATTTAGTGCAGTGAATTTGGAGGACCAAATTCTTTAAGTGGGGGAGGGTGTAATATCCCAAATTATTTTTGGAAATTTAATTAGAATTATTTGAATTTATTTGAAATTATTTGGAATTATTTGAATTAATAAGAATTTATTCGTAATTAATTAGATTAATTCTTTAATAAAATAGTATAAGTCACATTTCAACTATTTTTTAAAAATCCATAAAAATCATATTATTGTGTAATTCATTTCGTTTAACAATTTTGTCTTCTTCGACTAAGCCTAATAAAATCATTAACTAGGCCTAATCAGTGGATTAAATCCGATTTTCACACTTACCTACCTAATAGTGAACGCAATAGTAAACCTCATCTTAAAACACCAAATTAGAGCTTAATACTCAACCAAATGAGCTCATTTCGGTGGCAAATGAATGGCCACGATCTAAGGATCAATAGCCCTCTATCAATCGAACCTAAACCTAACCCTAACACATGATGGCGGCCGAGTTTTGGAGTGGTCAACCTTGGCGGCGCCGTTTTCCAACACCTAACTTGCGTGGTCGATTCCTCCCAGCCCCGAAGTCTCCAGAGGCTCTATGAGCTATCAAAATGAAGCTCTACGAGTCTACTTTCATTTGGAGGTTGTGGTGTTCGCATTGGATTCAGATCTAGGAAGTTCTTGGTCATTTAGAGGAGGTTGGTTGGCTGCCGTCATCCTCCTTCCTCTCCTCTTTGATCCTTCAATTGAGGTAGGTTTCCTTAACCAAAATCAGCTTATGAATATATCAAATTATTCATCTCGACGAGATCTTTCCAATGGTGGTAAAAGCCCCAATTTTCATTAGGTATCCAAGGAGATATCGCGGGTTTTCTAAGGTGCTGTCCAATTCGTTCTTCGGTCTAGGGCTTTAAGTTCTCTCTTCGATTGCCCTTCGATTGAGGTAGGATCTAACATCCAAACTCTAATTAATATACATGAATGTAATCAGCATCTTGTTAGCTTTCATTTGGCGTAGAAAGCCCTAAATTTCATTGAGCATGTTTAGAGAATTTTGGATCGAAGTAAGAGCATGTTTAGGCTTGATTTATGGTATGTTCTTCAAGTAGAAGCATGATTTTCGGGCTGTTTTTGAGTTGGATATCTAGATCCACATATGGCATATCATACATGGTTAGAATCTGCATTAAGTTAGCTTTCTTTTGATATAAGAAGCCTCAAATTTTGTTATATATATTGAGAGAACCATACGATTTAGTAGAAGCATGTCAAGAACTAGGTCTTCATGTGTTCATTATAGAATAGGTTGTGATGCATTTGATTTCTATTGAAATTCGTGTTTTAAAACTCTTGTTTTATGACCCTAGTATGTATATTAAGAACCCTAGACCATGTGGTTAAGATCCCAACCCATTTAGACCCCAAATCGTGGAGTTTTTCATGTTTTCCGGAAGCTCGTTCGGGTCTGGAAACCCAGGGGTCGACCCCATGGGTCGACCCATACCACCCTGCAAGTAGAAAGAATTTTGCCTTGCATGGGTCGACCCATGGGGTCGACCCACAGCTGCAGGGGTCGACCCAATGGGTCGACCCATCACCAGGCAGACTCTTGGAACCTCCAGGGGTCGACCCAATGGGTCGACCCATGCCTGGAAATTTCCAGGGGTCGACCCACGTGCTGTTTGACCCAAAAATGTTGGTTTTTGAACCGAGGATCAATCCGGATCATTAGGGGATCGACTCATTCAACTTAGTACAATTGAAAACTATATTTTTGAGGATCTAATGACCTATTCATGTACCCCTTTGATTTCAATTAACATTGGTCCCTACATGCAAACATAGTGTAAAAACATGCCGTTTATCATCTTCATTTCAACGTATACAATGGTTAAATAGAAACCGACATAATTAGTGGTTAATTGTGTAACTAGATTTCTGTTAATGCATGCTATTTCATTCCTGTACGAGCTTGTTCCTTATCTCATCATCTTGAATCCGCCTTTTGGCAATTGGCTAAATGGAAATGATAATAGATAATCTTTGATATATTAACTTGGTAATTAGGATTAAATTGATTGTTAAGTTACTGTTTTAGTCATTATTACTCCAGTAGAATGGATTGCTTACACACTTGAACGGTACACTGTCAGCCGTTCTTTCTTGACCCCGTGGACCAAGTTTTGGTCCAATTCTTGTAATGCGGCCCAAAGTGACCGTATAACCGAGTTTTTGTTTTAGTAAATCCAAGGACAAGTTAGTCCTTAAATCTCATACTTGTGGCAGTAATTCCTCTGATTAAATTGGCCATATAACTTGACTGAATGTCTAGACAATCGTGGGATCTTGTATCCAATAAATCGATGCCAACGCACCGTAAGGGCCCAGTCTGGTCTTGGGGAGAGCGCCCGAAAGTTAGTGAGCCCATGGGATGTTAATGACATGGTGAGGCATTGCACCGAGTACTTGACTAGCTTGTTACGTCTATGACATGAAAAATCTCTTGTTACTCTTGTTACTTGATCGTGCTTGAAATGATGTTTAAAATACTTGCTTGTTGGCCAATTCTCAATTCTTTATTACTATCTCTTGTTGTAAATTCTTGTACTTGTAATCTTGTTATCTCTTGTCATCATTATATTTCTTGACCTTGCAAGATCTTTGTATTTCGTTGTTTATTTGTATCGTCATTTATTTCATTTCTTAGTATTGCATATGAAAATGTAATTAACTTGTTAATCACGTAAACTTGCATGTTATTTCCTACTGAGCGTCAGCTCATAGTTGTTGTTTTCTCCCTTTCCAGGCTATTCAGGTGACGATGCGCATACCGATGGGGAAGGGTAGGAGTGATATCTCTTGAGTGTACTTGTAGTAGATGCCGAGTTGGCATGGTTGGTTACCTCTAGTTATTTCCTTAGAGTTGTGTTAGCACTTGTTACTCTTGGAGTCAGTTATTGTATTAGAATTCAGATTGGAAGTCATGTTTGATCGTGTATTAGAAGTGTTGGTTATTGTAATGATTTGGAATCATCTTGATCAATAGAGTTGTATCTTTCCTTAGCATTGTGTAATTGTTTAGTTTAGAATATTTATTTGCTTTCTAGCTAGTTTCTAACTGTACGTCCCGATATTCCGCGTCGGGGCGTGACACGATTTCTCCGTCGTTGCAGGCCCTCGTAGCCCCGGCGGATTTCGTTAGGTTGCAATCAGGGGCCGCCCAGCTGGCTCATGCGGATATGGGCCCTTCCTCGGCCCACTATCCATCTTACGGGCCGCCCCCTCAATCAGCTTATCCTTTGTCCACCTACCCCGGTATTACTCCTCCTGCTCCTTCTCCTCCTTCCCGGGAACGGGAGATTCTTGATAAATGGGCTGCTATGCAGCAACAAATTGACCTTCTCCACAAACGGGTTGGCCAGCAATCTCTTGCTGATGTCCCTATCCCTAACTTCAGGGACATTCGTTTTCCTTCTCAGTCTGAGCCTCCCGTGTACCGCAAATATGACGGGAGTGGCAACCCGTTCATTCATGTCCGGGAGTTCTTATATGAGTCAGCACAGTTCCAGCAAGATGATCGCCTGATGGCGTATTTATTTCGCCGATCGCTGGAAGGGGTCGCCCTGGAGTGATTCTATACTTTGCCCATGGAGGAGGCTGAGAGTTTCAAGACTGTTAAAGAAAGGTTTATTCAAAGATTTCAAGATCGGGTCGGACCCGAGTATTCTTTTACTGACTTAGTAGCTGAGAAGATGAAGCCGGAGGAAGACTTTGCAACCTATGCAGACCGATGGAGGCAGATGGCCTAGCGTGTGCCCGGGCAGATCCCGGAAGAAGAGAAAGTGAAGTTGCTGATCTCCAATGCCACCCCAACATTCAGGAATATCTTGGCAATGAATGACATTTCCAATATGCACCAGTTATACAGTAGGGCTCGGTTTATCCAAACCCAGTTCAAGGACTCCCCCATCCATTCTTTATTTGAGGCCCAGAAACCCAAAGCCACCAGAAAATCCCCGGGGCCCGTCACCGAGGGAGTACAGATTAATGAGCAGGTCCAGGCTATTCAGTTCCCCCACCAGGCCGCTCCACCCCGCTTCCCCCAGTCTTCACGCAACCCCCAGTTTGCCACTCCACAAGTTCCCCAGCCCGCCTTCCAAGTCCCGCAATATCCGCAACAAGCACCTCCGCCACCCCAACAGCCTCAGCGGCCGCCACAATACAACAATGTTCCGCCACCCGCCGCCTGTGGATCTGCTCGACCGAGTCCAAAGAGGGCCCATTACCCTCCTCTTCCTGAAACTTTGCCTGATATTTTCTCTGCCTTAATGTATACTTGTGATCTTCAGTTGCCTCCTGAGCGTCCAAATTGGAATCCGGCAACCGATCAGTGTCGATACTGCATATTCCATCGGTAACCCGGGCACACGATAGAACGGTGCTATCAATTTAGAGACCTGAAGTATGACTTGCATGAGGGCCAGAGGATTGATTGGGCCCAGATCCACCAGTTGATTGAGGATATCAAGCAGAGACAGAGACAGGCCAGGCCGCAGCAGGCGGCGCCCCAGCAACAGTAGCAGCAGCAACAACCCCAGCAGCAACAGCAACCCCAGCAGCCGCAACAAGACCTCGGGATCCATCAGAATCCCATGCCAGTACATCAACTCGCTCCTCAGCAACAACAACAGCCGCCGGCACCGGCTCCAGCACAAGTGAATATCATCCAACACCCAGCCCCCAGCGCTGGGTGGACTTTTGATGATGAAACCCCCGCATACCTTTTGGCCTTCCACCACAATCATTCCCCCGCGCCTGCTATTCCCGCAATCCTTAGGCCCGCCATTCTGACCACTACACCACTCATTATTCCCTCCACATCACCCATTAGACCCGTCACATTCCCCTCCGCTCCACCAGTCCTTTCGCCACCATCCACTGTACCCTCCGTCATTACCTCCCCGCTTAACCCTTCACCCATTTCCCCTCCACCAGGGCCCATTAAACCCACTTCCGCCATCCTCACCCCCATTTCTACTCCTTTCACCTACCCCACAGGGCCAAGCGGGGGTCCATCTCAGGCCGTGCTGGCATCACAGTGCGCCCTTCGGAGCGGGCGTCCCTTTCAGAGAATGTTTCCTCCTTCCGGTGCGTCGGCACCCAACCTCCAAATTCCTTCCGCCACAGTTGAGACAGAAGAGGTAGACCCCGTGCCGGGCACAAGATATGATTTATTGCAGCATTTGGACCGGATGCCGGCCAAAATCTCAGTCTTGGAATTGATCAAGAGGTCGCCACTACACCAGGACGCCTTAAAGACTTTCCTGCAGAAGGTCATGGTGAGTGAGGACGTGGCAGTGGATAGTTTGCCGTCGGTGTTGGCAACAATCACCAAGGGGCCTTCCATTTCATGTTCTGAATCAGAACTAGCACCCTCGGAGACACGGCAGATGCCATTATGCATTACCATTTCTCTGAACAAAATGACCGTAGAATCTGCACTTGTGGACACAGGAGCGTCAATAAATGTGTGCCCATTAAGTACCCTCCGCGCCTGCAACATCTCAAAAGACATGCTTAAGCCAACACCGACCACAATAGCGGCCTATGATGTTGGGTTCGGTGCAGTATTCAGAGGGGGGGGTGAATGAATCTAACCCTTTAAAAAACTTTCGCCCAGTTAAAATATGATGCTCACTAGAATTACTAGTTCGCAAACTAGATAAGCTTAAAAGCTAATAATCAGTTGTAGAACCAAACAAGCATACAGTGAGATCACTAGGATGCTAACTAGGCGGAATTTGACAAGGAGTCGCTCAACTAGAATTTCGCTCTCTTGACAAATTAAAACATTCTAAGAAGACTAATTAACTCTTCTTCTCAACCCGAAGCCAAACGCATGGAGCGCCCCTATGCATTCATCTAGCGGAAGTAAATCATAAGCAATCAAACCACAATGCAAGAGGGGTTTTTAGGTGGTTCGGTCCTCCAGACCTACATCCACCCCACACTCAAACCGAGTGTGGCTTCCACTAGCTCACGCTAGACACAGCAGACTCAGTCTGCAACAGGTGCTGCCACACAGCTTGACCAGGGGAACAGCCTCCCCTCTTCCTCCCAACCGGAGGGAACCACTAGTGACACCAGTCACTAGCAAACCAGAGACACACGGTCTCTCTTCCTCCAGACCCGGAGGGAACCCCTGGACTTGAATCCACAAGCCCAGAACCGGAGATCAGATCTCCCTTCCTCCAAACCGGAGGGACACCACAAGTAGCACCCAGCTACTTGCAACCGGAGATAGCAATCTCCCTTCTCCTGAACTAACAGGAGGAACCCCGACCTCACTACTGAGGATCGGAAGAACACAGATAACCAAATGAAACAGGAAAAATAAGAAAAGAAAAATACACAGTGATCAGAAATCTGTAAAGACAAATAACACAAATGTGACTCGCATGGAGCTGACTGGCCTGGATTTGATCCACGGTCCAGTAGACAGATCTTCAGGTAACTTCTTCCTTGTTCTCCACGAGCTCTCTCGCTCACTTTCTATCTCTCTTTTCTTTCTCTTCTACTCTCCTAGGAGCTTCTTCTGCTACTTCTCTTCTTCTTCTTCTCAGCTCTCTTCTCTCTCTTTTTCTTCTTCTGCTCTTACTCTCACTCTCTTCTCTGCTCTCTTCTTTTCTTTCTTCTCTTCCTTTTTCTGGATCGGGGCTCTCTGTATGAGCTTTTCTTCTTGCCAACTCGATCACCTTCATCTGAGGACGAAGGGTTCTATTTATAACAGCAACAGCAGGTGGATAGGGCACAAAACGCATGTGCCTCTCACGCTCGATCCAGAATCTTCCTGACACGTGTCCTTATCAGATTGGTTCCTCTTGTCTCGGATCACATGCAACCCAGGAGTGTGGAATGTTCTTCCTCGGACCTGTAATGAGATTAAAATCATTAACACTGAGAGCCACAAGAACTAAAGCTGCATGAGATATGTAATAGTAATACGATGGCACTGTACTTGGAATGACACGAGATAGACAAGGTGACTGTAGCACGAAGTAAGGAAAAAATGACACGAGATACATTGTGACAGAACAGACACAACGAAGAGAACGGCACGAAATGAGGTTATAAAACAACACGAGGTAAAAAGAAGAACGACACGAAGTGGTTGCAATAACAAGCAAGACATAAAAGATGACACGAGATGCAACTAGAGGACAGAGAGAAGCGACACGAGGTTCACACAGAAACGACACGAGGTGGCACAGAAAGTAACATGAGGTGCTGCAATGTTCTGCACGCAGTGGAACAAAAACGACACAAAGACACAAAGACAAAAACAACACGGAGACACGAAGACAAAAATAGCACGGAGACACGAACATAAAAACAACACGACATAACACACAGCAAAGAGAACGACACGAGCTGACCACAACACGAAGATGAAAAAATAAAGAACCGACTCGAACTAAGGACGACACGTGCTGACAATAGAAACCGACACGAAGTGGTTGCAAACAAGCAAGACACGAGGTCTACGTAAAGCAACACGAAGTGTGGTCAAGGCGAGACAGACACAAAGACGAAAAACAAGATTCGACACGAAGTGAGAACAACACGAAGTGAAAACAACACTAAGACGAAAACAGAAGTTGACACCAAGTGAAAACAACACGAAGTGAAAACAAGACTAAGACGATGAGAACAGCACGAGGTGAAGCGACACGGGGTTCACTGGGAAACGACTCGAAGTTCATCAGAACAAATCGAGCTGCTACAGTAAAGAACACGAAGACAATCAAACAAAAACAACACGAAGACAATGGATGCTACAGTGCAATGTCTAGACTGGAAGTTCAGTTGAGTGTACAGACTTCACCAATGAATCACTCACTGTACAGACTTACTATAGCAGTCTGATGTACAGACTTTGATGAACAGTCCAATGTATGGACTTGTACTGCAAACAACAATGTATAGACTTCATGTAAAAGCCCAATGTATTGGACATTGAAATCGAAGACCAATGTGCAGACTTGACAGTAAAGACTAGTGTGCAGACTTCAAGTTTAACTGTGGATGTACAGACTTGAAGAATAAGCCAGTGTATAGACTTGAAGATTGAAGGCGATGTACAGACTTTGATGACCAACACCAATGTATAGACTTAGGAGCATAAGACACGGTTGTACAGACTTCGCCTAAGATGCTGTACACACTTAGCCTAAGACAATGCATAGGCTTGAACGAGAGTCCAATGTATAGACTTGCATGATGCACAATTACACAGTCCAGTGTATAGACTTTGCTACCCAGACAAGATATATGCAGAGACATGATATCTGACAGAATGCAATGCACATATATAAAGAGCAAATGCCATCAATGCTAGACATCATCATTCATGTTGCTATCAATATGCAGAATGCTCAAGAATAATAATGCATAGAAATGCACTTTGTTTATTGCAATCATCAAAATACAATATCAAATGCACTCAAATGCACTCACTGTCTTGCTATCATCAAAACCAAATAGCATTGCTATCATCAAGGCGACATAGCACATGCTTGTGCCTAAGAGGCACAACATTCTCCCCCTTTTTGATGATGGCAACACAATGTGACAGTGAGTCACACACAAGATTTTCTCCCCCTTTGACATGATCAAAAAGAGAAAAACAGTAAAAATATGAGTGCAAGTGCAATATGCATGTAAATTCCTCTAGAACATTTTTCCCTTGAAAGTAAGACTCCCCTGAATTATTTCTCCCCCTAAATAGAAGCTCCCCCTTTGAGAAGGAATATGAACAGATAAACAAGGTAGAGAAAGTAGGAGGGTCACTTGACAACAGTTGAATCATAGGTTCAGAAAGGAAGCATGATTATAAGCAACTGTTAAAGTTTAAAAATCAGCAACATATAATTTTGACAAAGATTCAGGTTTAACAGTTATAATTCTAGAGTAAAACACCTGACCCCTGAAAAAGAGTTTTAGATTCCATTTATAGCAATGAATCTAGGGCACATGGTATTAATAGATAAGTCAGACATAATACCCTTTTGTGATTAAACAAGGAAATTCAAGAGAGGCAACTTGAATATGTATTAATAAAAACAATTCCCACTCATAGACTTTTGATTTTCAAAGGGTTACAGCAGTTTGATTTTCATTTTTCAATTTCTGAACCTGAACTGAGTAAATAGATCAGTGGCATTTATGCTGTTGACATTAGGTGTACACCTTGATCAGAGGCAAGTACCCCCAGTTACTAGGCATAAACTACTAGACCTATTTCAGATCAAAACCCTCAAAGAATAGTCTTCACTTTTGACATTAAGGGTACACCTTGATTAGAGGCCAGTACCCTCAGTTACTTAGTGAGAACTCCCTCTATAGATTTGACCTTTTGAACAGAGATATTCTGAAGCACTTCATGACTATGAATTCTCCTACTTCATTGGAGGAGATCACAATTTCTCAGTGCAATTCAGCCATTGCTCTGTCACTATGTTCAGTTCATAGCATTATGATCTTATTTACTGCTGCCCTTACTTCTTTTAGAGTGATTGTTTAAAAAATCAGTACACACTCTTATTAGCCTTTTCTAGAAATTTCCAGATCAACACATTTGGCATTACAAAAACTTTTTCTAATCTTACCATGAGATAAAGATTAAGAGCTATAAAGGTTTTCTTTTATCTCAAGTTCTAAAGTGCAGACACTTAACTCTCTAATTTATAAAGGTTAAACCTTTAGTTCCTTTCAATTTGTGAGTGTGATTCTTATAGAAAAACAGTTGCAATAATCACCATTCAATGTACTAAACCAGATGCAAAGCTGTTGTTTAGTGAAAATGATGGGGAAAGGATAGCAATTGGCAAAATGGTCCAATGGCATTTGATGTCAAAAGATATGAATCAAATGAATGGGGACAATGAGGAGTAAATAGGGTTCAATGAATTGAATAGAATCTCTCAGCTCCCCCTGACACCATGATGCAAAAATATGCTATGCAGTAGACTGTTCTACATGCAGACTATGCAACATTAGTCAAACTCCCCCTGACAAAGTGCATGAAATAGAATTAATGAACTGCTCATAATTTTAGAATATGCTCAAGAAGAATTCATGCTTTGTTCAATCAGAGAGAGAATTTATCAAATGCATCATCTTCCTTTTAAATTTTCAGATTTTTTTTTTCAACATATGATGCAGTACACTGTTCTTCATGAAAACTAGACCCATGGTACTAGGCGGAGGACCTGGTCTCAAAGACCATCTCACATATGGTAGGAACCTCCGGGCAGATTTCCCTGCCTTTTAGTAACATACCATTTGATATACTAGGGTTAACAAGGACAATGCAACATAAGGCAGTCCTTCATGCATTGAACAGCATCATTGACACATGCAATGACAATCAGTCTATACACAATCAGTCCAAGTATGCATTCAATAACAAGCATGCAATGCATTAACACAAAACACATGCATGGACACAGAGTCTATATAGTGCATCAACTGTATACACTAAAGAAGCATTCAAATTTAGTTCAACATATAGCAAGAGAAGAGCATCAGATATGCAGAATTGAATTCAATAGCTGAGTCTGGAATGCAGACTGATCAGCTAGACATGAAGAGTTCATTAAAAAATCAACCAAGCAAATCAACATGAAACTCACAATTTTCATGCTCACAATTTTAGATAATGGAATTTAAAACAGATTTCAGAACTGACCTGAATTGAATCATGGGGTTTTCTTTTTGAGTGCCTTGGTTGACCCCTTTTATTTCTCCTTCCAAGGCACACCTGCAGCAAGTCAATCAAGTTGATCCTGCAGAGACCCAAGCAGTCTTGGGTCCTGCACTACCCCTATCAGGTGTTCTAAACAGTTTCTTAGCAACATGGTCATCAAATTTCATCAGAAAATAATTGTCCATAGAGTGACCAAGTTTACCACAATATCTACATGAAACAGCAGATTTTCTGGTCCTATGATGCATATCAACAGCAGCATGAGACCTATGATAATGAGCATGAATTGTTCTGTTGTAAGCATGAATTTTTGATTTATCATTACCTGCCCACCAGCATTCAGAAGCTCGGTGGCCAGGTTTTCCACATTCATAACAACCAAGAGTCTTTTCTTTAAGACCAGCTTTATTTCTGCCCAAGAAATTTTTGTTTGGAGGGAATCTTACAAATTTAGAATTAAAATGATTTCCCTGAACAAACCAGCAGTCCTTGACTGCATGCCCATACTTACCACATTCAAAGCATCTAAGATGTTTGTTGTTTGATTCATTTTTGCCCCTGTGATTTCCTAACCAGCATTCATTTGCCTTGTGTCCAGGCTTGTTGCAATTGAAACAGATGATACGCTGACCTGAAGTAGATTCATATCTATGTGGGCCATGAGCATGTGTGAAAAATCTAGAGTTCAAATTATTATCTTCTTTCATTTTAAAGCATGCATTCATTAGATGACCACGCCTACCACAGTAGTGACAGTAAGCAACAGATTTCTTAATGGCATGGTTTCTGTCGGATGAATTCCTAGAATGCATTGCTTCACTAGCATGCTCATCTTCAATCAACAATCTACAGTCATCCATTACATGTCCTATCTTGCCACAATAGTAACATGACACTTGTGATTTCCTGATGACATGATTACTAACAGATTGACTAGATGCATGTGAATGAGTACATGAAGCATGAGCATTTTGCATTGACCCATTACATTCAGCAGAGCTAACAAATTTCAGAGTACAACCAGAAATATTCTTAGCCTTCTTTGTTAGACTCTTTCTTTTCAATTTCTGATTATTCTCAACAAGCTTTGTTTGTTTTTCAATTTTCTGAGCTTTAAACTGAAAGACAATTTTTGAAGGTGACTTCTGATTTTCACTTTGTTTTGGGGATTGCCTTGAAGTACCAGCTATATCAGAACAGCAGTTTGTTCCCCTTTCAGAGTTATCATCCTTCCTCTTCCCAATAGTTTTTATTTTTCCTTTAATCTTGGCAGACTCAATAGCTGAATTTTCCAGATTGTGAATTTTATCTTCCAAGCTAGCAATGTGAAGTTCATAACTGGCTATTTCCTGTTCACTGCAATTAACACATTCGCTTAGAACTTGGTTTGCAGTTTTATACTTCTCAATTTCTTGTTTTAGGCTGTTCAAAATTTCTGAATTTTCATCATAGACAGCCTTTCCTTTTTCTGTAGTGAGAAGTCTTTCAGACAAGCCAGTATTCAACAACTTCAGTCTTTCAACTTCAGCTTTTAATTCAGTGTTATCTTCCTCAAGATTTTTATCCTGAATTTCATTGTTAGCACATCTCTCTCTTCCAGACATGTGCTTCAATTTTTTAATCAGTTCATCTTCTCTTTCTTCTGCTTTAATTTTCTCAGCGAGCAGATTTTTGTGATCATCTTTAAGTGAGGTAATTTGTTTATTTAGCCGTTCATTCTCACTAAAGAGATCTTCATTTCGTTCTCTTAAAGCAGAGCATATTTTACAATCTGATTTAGCAGAAGAGGACTGTGAAACCTCATTGATTTCATTCATTCTGATAATAAGAGTTTTATTCTTCTTTTGAAGATCCTCATTCTCCAATTTCATTTTGTCCAATTCAAAATTAACTTCAGTTAGTTCTTGCATGCCTTTTAGATGCTCATTTTTCTTATCATTCAGTTGATTCTCAAGTTCAGACATTTTATCTAAGCATGTTTGTTTTTTAAGATTCTGAACATCTAGCATGCATGCATCATAAGACTTTTTCATATTTGGACAGTTTTCACAGGAATCTTTCAGATTTATTCTATCACATTTCTTTTTCAACTTTTTGTTCTCAGATTTCAATTTCTTGGATACTTCTAACAAATTTTCATACATCTCTATTAATTCATCGAAAGAGTATCCTTCTGATTCAGAACTTACCTGAGATGAGATCTCATCTTCATCATCCCGGTTGGCCATCAAGCAGCTATCACCTTGCTGATTATGCGCAGAAACGACTCTGTCATATATTTCCTTTCCAGATGTGCACCTGAGAACAAAAGGATACATATCAGTATTAACTACAGCTCTCAAGATATTAAGAACTATGGTATTATCGCAATTCTTAGAGCTGTCCTCACTAGACCAATTGGTCTGATCTTTAGGTAAGCGGTGTGGGCCTTTAGATATAAGACTCCACAAATGTGGACCAATTGAGTCTATGTACACAGCTAGGCCTCCTAGCCAACTTTCAAAGTTAGAACCATCATAAATCGGAGGTCGAGCCATTAGAACAGATGGCAGACAAGTTCAGCGAAGTAAAACAAATGACACGAACTCCACTGAAACCAGATAATCAAAATAAGACACAAGTCAATGAAGCAAGACACGATTTCAAGAGACCCACTCTGAAATGCACCAAACAAATCGGCAGGATCCTCTGCAGATTGTTAGATCTGATAGATCAGAGACCTGCTCTGATACCAATTGTTGGGTTCGGTGCAATATTCAGAGGGGGGGTGAATGAATATAACCCTTTAAAAAACTTTCGCCCAGTTAAAATATGATGCTCACTAGAATTACTAGTTCGCAAACTAGATAAGCTTAAAAGCTAATAATCAGTTGCAGAACCAAACAAGCATACTGTGAGATCACTAGGATGCTAACTAGGCGGAATTTGACAAGGAGTCGCTCAACTAGAATTTCGCTCTCTTGACAAATTAAAACATTCTAAGAAGACTAATTAACTCTTTTTCTCAACCCGAAGCCAAACGCATGGAGCGCCCCTATGCATTCATCTAGCGGAAGCAAATCATAAGCAATCAAACCACAATGCAAGAGGGGTTTTTAGGTGGTTCGGTCCTCCAGACCTACATCCACCCCACACTCAAACCGAGTGTGGCTTCCACTAGCTCACGCTAGACACAGCAGACTCAGTCTGCAACAGGGGCTGCCACACAGCTTGACCAGGGGAACAGCCTCCCCTCTTCCTCCCAACCGGAGGGAACCACTAGTGACACCAGTCACTAGCAAACCAAAGACACCCGGTCTCTCTTCCTCCAGACCCGGAGGGAACCCCTGGACTTGAATCCACAAGCCCAGAACCGGAGATCAGATCTCCCTTCCTCCAAACCGGAGGGACACCACAAGTAGCACCCAGCTACTTGCAACCGGAGATAGCAATCTCCCTTCTCCTGAACTAACAGGAGGAACCCCGACCTCACTACTGAGGATCGGAAGAACACAGATAACCAAATGAAACAGGAAAAATAAGAAAAGAAAAATACACAGCGATCAGAAAGCTGTAAAGACAAATAACACAAATGTGGCTCGCATGGAGCTAACTGGCCTGGATTTGATCCACGGTCCAGTAGACAGATCTTCAGGTAACTTCTTCCTTGTTCTCCACGAGCTCTCTCGCTCACTTTCTATCTCTCTTTTCTTTCTCTTCTACTCTCCTAGGAGCTTCTTCTGCTACTTCTCTTCTTCTTCTTCTCAGCTCTCTTCTCTCTCTTTTTCTTCTTCTGCTATTACTCTCACTCTCTTCTCTGCTCTCTTCTTTTCTTTCTTCTCTTCCTTTTTCTGGATCGGGGCTCTCTGTATGAGCTTTTCTTCTTGCCAACTCGATCACCTTCATCTGAGGATGAAGGGTTCTATTTATAGCAGCAACAGCAGGTGGATAGGGCACAAACGCGTGTGCCTCTCACGCTCGATCCAGAATCTTCCTGACACGTGTCCTTATCAGATTGGTTCCTCTTGTCTCGGATCACGTGCAGCCCAGGAGTGTGGAATGTTCTTCCTCGGACCTGTAATGAGATTAAAATCATTAACACTGAGGGCCACAGGAACTAAAGCTGCATGAGATATGTAATAGTAATACGATGGCACTGTACTTGGAATGACACGAGATAGACAAGGTGACTGCAGCACGAAGTAAGGAAAAAATGACACGAGATACATTGTGACAGAACAGACACAACGAAGAGAACGACACGAAATGAGGTTATAAAACAACACGAGGTAAAAAGAAGAACGACACGAAGTGGTTGCAACAACAAGCAAGACATAAAAGATGACACGAGATGCAACTAGAGGATAGAGAGAAGCGACACGAGGTTCACACAGAAACGACACGAGGTGGCACAGAAAGCAACACGAGGTGCTGCAATGTTCTGCACGCAGTGGGACAAAAACGACACGAAGACACAAAGACAAAAACAACACGGAGACACGAAGACAAAAACAACATGGAGACACGAACATAAAAACAACACGACATAACACACAGCAAAGAGAACGACACGAGCTGACCACAACACGAAGATGAAAAAATAAAGAACCGACTCGAACTAAGGACGACACGTGCTGACAACAGAAACCGACACGAAGTGGTTGCAAACAAGCAAGACACGAGGTCTACGTAAAGCAACATGAAGTGTGGTCAAGGCGAGACAGACACAAAGACGAAAAACAAGATTCGACACGAAGTGAGAACAACACGAAGTGAAAACAACACTAAGACGAAAACAGAAGTTGACACCAAGTGAAAACAACACGAAGTGAAAACAAGACTAAGACGATGAGAACAACACGAGGTGAAGCGACACGGGGTTCACTGGGAAACGACTCGAAGTTCATCAGAACAAATCGAGCTGCTACAGTAAACAACACGAAGACAATCAAACAAAAACAACACAAAGACAATGGATGCTACAGTGCAATGTCTAGACTTGAAGTTCAGTTGAGTGTACAGACTTCACCAATGAATCACTCACTGTACAGACTTACTATAGCAGTCTGATGTACAGACTTTGATGAACAGTCCAATGTATGGACTTGTACTGCAAACAACAATGTATAGACTTCATGTAAAAGCCCAATGTATTGGACATTGAAATCGAAGACCAATGTGCAGACTTGACAGTGAAGACTAGTATGCAGACTTCAAGTTTAACTGTGGATGTACAGACTTGAAGAATAAGCTAGTGTATAGACTTGAAGATTGAAGGCGATGTACAGACTTTGATGACCAACACCAATGTATAGACTTAGGAGCATAAGACACGGCTGTACAGACTTCGCCTAAGACGCTGTACACACTTAGCCTAAGACAATGCATAGGCTTGAACGAGAGTCCAATGTATAGACTTGCATGATGCACAATTACACAGTCCAGTGTATAGACTTTGCTACCCAGACATGATATATGCAGAGACATGATATCTGACAGAATGCAATGCACATATATAAAGAGCAAATGCCATCAATGCTAGACATCATCATTCATGTTGCTATCAATATGCAGAATGCTCAAGAATAATAATGCATAGAAATGCACTTTGTTTATTACAATCATCAAAACATAATAACATTGCTATCATCAAAATACAATATCAAATGCACTCAAATGCACTCTCTGTCTTGCTATCATCAAAACCAAATAGCATTGCTATCATCAAGGCGACATAGCACATGCTTGTGCCTAAGAGGCACAACATATGATAATTCCAGACGTGCTTGTCACGGGGTCGTGACTGTACAGGCCGAGCTAGGGCCCTTATTTATGGATGTGGAATTTTATGTGCTAGACATAGACCCGATGTTCAAAGCTATTATGGGTCGTCCATGGCTGAACAATTTAAATGCCGTCCCCTCAACCACCCACCAATGTTTGAAGTTCCCCTTCCAAGGGCGGGTGGTCAAGGTAAAGAGCATCTCTATAGTCTAGAATGTTGATGCGATAGCAGCCAAGATTTTGCCTACATTGTGGCCAAGTAATAGGCCAGTTCTGTCAGTAATGGACCTGAATTACCCATGGGCATATGTGTCACGCAAGCCCACCACGGCACCAGTCAATGTGAAAGTCAAGTCCAAAATGAGAGATTCCAGAGGGTGGCACATGATTCTAAAATTAGGCTACCGACTGGGTCTGGGTCTCGGTGCACAGTTACAGGGTCGACCAACCCCATTCCCAAAGGAAGGAAGATGGACCGCTGAGGCCTCGGCTACCGTCAATCCTCAATGTCAGTACTTGGAGACTCTGGGCCATTAACATGGGACTACAGGCAACATTTTGTAAAAGGGCCATTACAGCTGGGTACCTTGAAGGAATCGCCGTCCAGTCTCAAAGAAAAGGCATATGAGGCCTGTGTTGTTGCTGATCCACCACTGTCGCTGCAAGGGCTGGTTGGTGACCTAGAAGATTTATCTAGTTGTTTTGAGAAGTTGTTTCATGAAAGAGAAGGCCAGTAGAAGAAGAAGGAGACGCAGATAGCGAAGCAGCCTCTGATGCCATTGGTCCGCCAGGGGCCACGGGAAGTGGGGAGCCTCTGTCATTACTTATTCCATGTCCCCATCTCATCTCGCCTCTTGGTTTCAACAGTTGGCGTTTGTTCCACGTTCTCCCCCGATCCTGGTCGAACCGTGCTTCACGGAGAGACCTGAAATTTTATTCGTTCCCTGTGCTTGCGGGCACTGCCCGCCTATTGATCTGTCAACACTATTTACTCCTCCTCCCCCCGGAGCTCAGCTCCATGAAATGTGATTTTCTTCTTCTGATCCTTTCTTTGATTGCATATTTCCAGAATTGTTCCCTAAGCAGTTACCTCCTCCTCCGTCTTCTTCCTCCTCCTGCTGCATGATCACCTCCGGCCTCCAAAAAAAACGTCAATTTCAAAACAGAGGTCTCAATGGAAGATTACGCTATGTTCTACTCAGGTTCCCAGGGGCACGAGACCCCTGTTTCTCTTCTAGTAGATTTCCTCTCTCCTAGGGTAGATGTACAGTGTGCAGAGTCTTCTAGGTTAGTTGAGTCAGTGGGAGTGGAGTCTAGCTCGAGTCTAGTTGGCCCATCCGCGTTTACGGCGCGCCCCGTGACGCGTCATCCCAAAGCCATTCCCGATAGGTTTCTGCAAGATCTGGCTGAAAGATGCCACGCCCTTCTGAAGTGCCCTGAATTTGTAGAAACTGTGATCGTCTTGGAAGATGATGAAGAATTGGAGGGGGTATGGAGCAATGATGAACTAGGGGTATATGAAATCGTGAATGAGAAGGACCCAGCTGATGATGAGGAAAGTGAGGTGGGCTACACTGCTGATTTGTACACACAAGGCTTAAAGAAGTTTGACGAACCTTCCTCGGCGGTGGATGAACCCACTAAGGAGATTAATCTCGGAACAGAAGAGGATCCCAGGCCCATACTTATTTCTACTAACCTCCCTCCTCAGGTCGAAGAGGAGCTTATCAAGATTTTGAGGGAGTACAACGACTCTTTTTCCTGGTCCTATGAGGACATGCCAGGTCTTGACCCCGCACTGGTTGAACATCGATTGATCCTAAAACCAGGGGCAACACCCGTTAAGCAAAAAGCGAGAAGGTTTCACCCGCAGATGGCCTTGAGGATTAAGGAAGAGGTTGATAAATTGCACAAGGCCAGGTTCATTAGAGTTGTGCTATATCCACAATGGGTGGCAAACATAGTCCCAGTAATGAAGAAGGATGGTAAAATTCGGATTTGCATTGATTTCAGGGACTTGAATAAGGCATGCCCGAAAGATGATTTTCCACTTCCTCACATCGATGTCTTAGTTGACAATACAGCTGGATACGAAGCTCTCTCTTTCATGGATGGTTATTCTGGATATAACCAAATCCTTCTAGCTCCAAAAGACCAAGAAAAGACCTCGTTCACTACGCCTTGGGGCACTTATTACTATGTTGTCATGCCCTTTGGAATGAAAAATACAGGTGCCACTTATCAAAGGACGATGATGGCTATCTTCCACGATATGATGCACGTCTATTTAGAAGCTTACATAGATGATATTTTGGTCAAATTGAGGTCTCAAGAAGAACACCCCGCCATTCTAGCCAAAGTGTTGCAAAGGGCTAGGGAGTATAAGTTAAAGATAAATCCGAAGAAATGTGTATTTGGAGTTGCATCGGGGAAATTGCTCGGGTTCATAGTTAGTAAACGGGGGATTCAGATCGACCCAAACAAAGCAAAGGCCGTCAGGGAAATGCCGCCGCCAAAGAACATTACTGAACTTTGAGGTTTGATTGGGCGTTTGCAATTTATTAGGAGATTCATATCTCAACACTCGCAAAGATGCCGCCCATTTTATGAACTGTTAAAGGCAGGCGTGAAATTTGAATGGAATGAACAATGCCAAAGGGCCTATGAGGAGCTTAAGGTTTACCTTTCTAATCCCCCGGTTCTACAACCACCCGTCTCTGGGAAACCCCTGATACTGTACATTTCTGTGATTGAGAACTCCCTAGGAGCTGTCTTGGCACAGGTAGATGACGAAGGAAGGGAAAGGGCAGCATACTACCTCTCAAGGTTATTTAATCCTGCTGAATCTAAGTATACTACCATGGAGAAGACCTATGCGGCGCTAGTATGGGTAGCTCAGAAGCTTAAACACTATTTCCTCGCCCATGAGGTTAGGCTGATCTCTAGAATGGACCCCATTCGTTATCTCTTGGAAAAGCCTGTCCTTTCTAGCCGACTAGCTCGCTGGCAGAGCTTTCTTTCCCAGTTTGACATCACCTACATCGTTCAGAAAGTAATCAAGGGATATGCTATTGCTGAGCACCTCGCTCATTCTCCTATCCCTCGTACTGATTCAATCCAGGATGAGTTCCCTGATGAACACTTGGTAGTAATTACTCATCTTCCTTTTTGGTCTCTTCATTTCGATGGTGCTCTCAATTCCCAAGGTAACGGAGTTGGCGCCGTTCTTCTCACTCCGGAGGGAGTAACCATCCCTATTGCTTATCAACTCTCATTCCCTGCCACTAATAATATAGCCGAGTATGAGGCTCTCCTTGTCGGCCTGAAACACGCCTACCTCATGGGCGCGCGGTACCTTAACATCATAGGAGACTCTCAATTGGTGTTGTGTCAATTTCTGTCAACTTACCGCACCCGTGACCCTAAGCTTAAGCCCTATCAAGATCTGGTCATGCTCTTGGCTAGGCAGTTTCGGAAACTTATCTATATTCATACTCCTCGTTCTCAGAACATCTTGGCTGACGCACTTGCGTCACTCGCTTCTTCCCTCGCGTTCCCCCTCAGTCATGCCACTGAGACCATTGTGGTCCAGGGGTTAGATGTTCCTTCCCCGCAGGATCCCTGGTTCGACAACCTTAGGAAGTCTGTAGAGAAGAAGATAGAAAGGGAGGAGGTGAGAGAAGTATCATTGACTGAGCTTGAGGAAATCATCGAAGAAGAAGAATTGCCATGGTTCTATGAAATTGAGCAATATTGCAGGGATGGCATATTTCTGGAGGCTGCGAATGCTGAACAGAGAAAGGCCATTAGAAGAGTCGCTGCAAGATATACGATTGTTGCTGGTGAGTTATATAGGCGGGCTCTGAATGGAGTTCTAATGAGGTGTCTAGATGATGAAGAGGCTTGGAAAGTAGTAGAAGCAGCTCACTCCAGCGAATGTGGAGGGCATGTGAATGGACAGGCTTTGGCAAAGAAGATTCTTAGGCAGGGCTATTACCGACCGACCTCAGAAGAAGATTGCTCCACCTATGTCCGTAGGTGTCTCCAGTGCCAGCTCCATGCTGACAAAATCATGCTCCTGCTTCTTCTCTTCATCCTCTTTCTGCTCCTTGGCCGTTCTCCATGTGGGCCTTTGATATCATCGGACCCCTCGGTGACCCGAATTCCGCAGTCAAGCAGAAATCCTTCATTTTGACAGCTACGGAGTACTTCACCAAATGGGCGGAAGCTGAAGCTTATGCAGAGATCAAAGCCACCACAGTATGCCGCTTTATTATGAAGAACATCATCTCGCGATTTGGAGTACCAGGCGACATCGTCACCAACAACGGCCCTCAATTCGTATCACAAGAACTCTGGGACCTTTGTAAGAAATTCAATATAGCTTTGCATCATTCATCACCATACTACCCTCAAGGTAATGGCCAAGCTGAGGCCACAAATAAAACCCTTCTCAAAATTATCAAGAAAATATGTGAATCGCATAAATTTGCTGATTGGGCCGACAAACTGATAGAAGCTCTATGGGCCTATCGCACCTCCGTCCGCACCCCCACAGGGCAGACTCCTTTTGCTCTCACTTATGGGATGGAGGCGGTACTCCCGTATGAGATTTTGATCCCTTCCCTAAGAGTGTAGCTGGACAAAGAACTTAATCTCGACGAATGTCGAGAGGCGTTGCTAGTCCAACTGGAACTCTTGGACGAGAAAATGCTTAATGCGGCCAATCCATGTTTCGGTTTATCAAAAGTGTGTCTCGCGGTATTTTCAAAAGAAGGTCATTGAAAGAAAATTTCAAGTGGGTAATATGGTTTTGAAACGCAAATTCATCAGATCAGTAGGTCCCAGGTCTAAACTATAACCCAACTGGGAAGGGCCATTCGTAATCAAGGAAGCTTATCCGGGTAACGCGTATCATCTAATCAACGCGGAGGGTGAAGAATTGCCAAACCCGTGGAATGGGCTGTATTTAAAACGTTCTATCCATAGAGTCGAAACCAGCAACGGCTCGATGGCGGGGTGCACCCCACCTGACCGCGAAAGGAGGACCCTCGTCCAGCATCTCACACACTACACGGCCGCCCGCGGTTCGGTTTCCCGCTTTCCCGCCCGACACTGTTTCTCCTTTGGCCATGCCTGGGGAAAGTGAAGGTCCTTGTATTTCCTCTCTCTCGGCTAAAAATAGGGGCAAGTGGTGAATAAGGGGGCGAGAACTGACCTGGACCCCCCCTCTAAAGGAGCTCTCAAATAGGGGCAGCCCGTTAAGACCTTATTCCGCAAAAAAAAGAAAAAAGAAAAAAGAAGAAAAAGGAAAAAGAAAAGTAAAAAAAAGGGGGGGAAGAAGAGGGGCAAAATCAAAAAGTCAAGGCTGAGAGCACAAAGCTCTCAAAATCCCCAAATAATACAACTAGGCATGGCAAGAGTGGCAGTACAGTTTCCCCGCGGGACATCATGAGCCCGGTTTTATGCGTGCCTAGAGTGGATGTAGGTTCGATAACGGACACAAAGCCCCGGCGCAACAGACCGGATTCTTTAAAAAGAGGAGTGTCTTGGGAAGAACTTGAGCCCTAAAACCTCTACACCTACCACCAGCTTGACTACTCAATCTTTTTCAATTTTCCAAGGAACGAATCCCACCCCGGGTATGGCCTCGGCAGAAACCCCGTTGAGCAAAGTTGACCCCGGCCACGGGCGGCCCCCCCTTTTCGCACATTCTGGGTCCGGAAAGTCCATCGCGAGATGAGAGGGTCCATGTTATTTAAGCCTGAGCTGATTCCAAAACTCCAAAAAAATCAAATATTTCAAAACTCCAAAAAAATCAAATATTTCAAAACTCCAAAAAATCAAATATTTCAAAACTCAAAAAAAAATCAAATATTTTAAAACTCCAAAAAATCAAATATTTTAAAACTCCAAAAAAAATCAAATATTTCAAAACCCCAAAGTTAAATATTTTAAAACCCCAAAAAAAATCAGATATTTTCAAAACTCAAAGAAATCAAATATTTCAAAACCTCCAAAAAAAGATTTTGGTTTCTCATATGCATCGCATGCATTGCACTTTGTCATTGTGTCTTTTTACCTATGTTGATAAGGCTTGCCCCCTTGGCCAAAATCAAGGATTGGTCACTTTCTAAACTTGCTGCGGGCAAGGGGTTAAGCCTAAAACATATTTAACATGTTTTTCTCTATTCATTTCATGTAAGCACAGGGGCAGACAAAAGATCGAAGATACAACCAAGCCATGGACGCACGCAATCACAATATCCAAACTCAAAAAAAAAACATCTCGATCATCAATCTTATTCATTCTCATATCAAACTCTAAACATCCATATCCATATCATGATAAAAAGGGTAAAAGAATCACTCTGTCCGCCGCTTGGCATCCTCGCGGGGACGTATCTCTCTCAGCTCCCTAAGGTAAGCCTGTCGTGTCTCTGGAACCTCCTCAACCTCTGCTGGTAGGGTGCGCACCCTGCTCACCTCCCACATAATCAGCGCGCTCCTGACCGCCTGCTCGTCCTCCTCTGTCCCGATCCTCCTCGCCTGTAGCACGGGAAGGTGGGGTAGCATCGGTAGCACGGTTCGGGGTAGTCCAACATGTAGGTAGCACCTGTGTGGGCTGTACATCGCCAATGCAGTATCGCTCACGAGCCTCAAGTCCAAGCCCACTCTCCGAAGTAGCCTGATGGTGGTGTCGTGGAGGAAGTCCGGGCGCATGATAAATCTATCCAGGGGCAGTCTGTGGAGGTACGGGCGCCATTCATCCCTGGTCTTCATCTCGGCCGTCTTGCACTCAACCTATGGGGAGAACCTGAAGGCGCCTCCTATGAAGTAAAGGGGGTGGCTCCCGAAGATCATACTGACAGAAGTAATATCCTCTCTCGGGATGAATTTCATCCTGACTCCCATCCAACACTCCAATAGAATCATAGAGCCAAAGAGAGGACCTCCTAGGGCCGCAGAGCTGAGACCCTCATACAAATAGGCTAAGATGGCCTGGGAGATGGAAAGCCCCTGCCACAGGCCGCTGATGGTGCTAAGAAAGGGGATCTCTAAGACATGGTCAGCCGAAGGGAAGAGGATGGCCCCGCACAGGCAGATAGATGCAGCTTTGGCTATGGCCTCGGTCCACCCACATTTATTCTTGCAATGCTCTACTACCCACTGACTAAGAGGAAGGAGGTAAATATGACGAGGACCTACAAAGGTACGAATGTCTTTGCTATCTGGTATGAACCCTCCCAGGATGAGTTTTGGGTCTATAGGGGCAACAGTATGGCATATCAAGTCTTCCTCCTTCACCTTGAACCTAGGGAACCCGAAGTAGGTCTCTACCTCCTCTAATAGGATCGTGGCCTCAAAGGATGGAAAGAAGAAGGTATGGGTCTGAGGATGCCATGTTTCTATCAAAGCTGAAATGCTGTGCCAATCTAATGAGAGCTTAGGGTAGTTCTGGCCTAAGACTAAAAGGGAGTGTAGATGCCAGGATTTGAGAAGATAAGTCACCCCTAGGGGCAAAGCACGGATCATGGGAGCCACCCATTTCAAACCAGAATAGCGCCTCGGGCCCGGAAGGAGCTGAAAGAAGAAGAGAGAGAGCATAAGGGGAAGAGGAGATATAAGTGAAGTTGAGGGAAAAGAAATTGAATGAACTCATGATGAACTTACTTCTCTCGTAGGAGCAGCACTAAGATGCTGAGGGATTGAGCTTAGCCGTTGGAGCATTCCCCGCTCCTTTCTGGCCGGCTTTGGCCCTTCAAAGGATGCTCCCTCCATAGAACTTCCCTCTAGAACCCTTTTCATGATGAATTGGTGATGAGAATCAAAGGTTTCAAGGTTTGGAAGGAAGGGGATGTGTGACCTACGAATTTAGGCTCCTCCCCCACTTATAGGGCTTGTTAGGAAGCCTAGGCCTCTTAGGATTAGGGTTGTATAGGTTCAGGACGGATTAGGATGAGGTGTGGATAGGTTTAAATCGCCTTATCTCCGGGTTGAGGACTCTCCAGAGAGTCCCCTTTAAGGCTTGCAGGGTATTCACTTGGACGGTCTTACGACAGACCGCCCATCATATTGTGCGGTCCCTAACTGACTGTTCATGTCCTACTAGAGAACCCGGATCCAACAGCTTGTGCGGCCTATTTCAGACCGTTCTTCATCAGCACGGTTAGTATTCAACCGTTCAAATCCTATTGGAGCGGTTTATTGTGAACCATTTGTCACTTTGAGCGGCCCTATGAGAACCGCCCATCGGGTCCACCCTTTCTATCCACCTGCCCAACTAATAGGCACACTCATCTCACTCAAGTCGGCGTGTGCGTCACTCATCTCACTCAAGTCGGCATGTGCGTCACTCATCTCACTCAAGTCGGCGTGTGCGTCACTCATCTCACTCAAGTCGACATGTACGTCACTCATCTCACTCAAGTCGGCGTGTACGTCACTCATCTCACTTAAGTCGGCGTGTGCGTCACTCATCTCCCTCAAGTCGGCGTGTGCGTCACACATCTCACTCAAGTCGGCGTGAGCATCCCCCTCTCAGGAACGCGCGCATCTCTCGATCTCACCTGTCTGTATCACCCTCTCGAGTAGCTAAGTCACATTCATTCATTCACGCATACAGTCACCCACAAAAATCAAAACAAAAACATGCATACCACTATCATATCATATCACGTCATGTACAAAAGACGGGCCCAGTACACAGTCAAGCCTGTCCCTCTCCCTGGCCCCCGTCACTATCTCCACCGCCCTCATGCCTCTTTGGGGGAGGCATCGTTGAGGTCACCTCATCACACCGTCGCCGGCGCCGCTCCTCCTCCTCGTTCCTCCGATGGCCGGAGGAACTAGTGAAGTAACTCCTCACGGAGCCGTGGCTGCCGTGGCTGCCGCTCGCAGTCGCCCTGCTGCGCTCCCGACTCGCCTTCTTCAGACCCTCCACCTTGCCCTCCAACCTGGCAACCTGTAGCCGGGCCTGCTCTGCCTCAGTCCGGTAACGCTCTGCCTCTGCCCGGTAACGGTCCGCCTCGGTAGCACCGGCTCGTAGTCGCTCTAGCTCGGCCCGTAGGAGTGCCGTCTCCACTGCGTCTGCCGGTCGGCTCCGCGCAGCCTCCTCGCGCACCCGGGCCACCTCTTCCTTAGCCACTACCCGGCTCTGCTCCAGCTCTGTCTGGAGGCGGGTCAGCTCGGCCATCTGCATATCATTGTCAGGCAGTTGCATAAGCATTTCATTCGTAAGCACAATAAGCAAGGGGAAGTTTAGAATTGCGTACCCTCTCAGTGTGCGCCACCTCGGCCGCCTTGGCCCGCGCTACCATCCGAGTAAACTTCGCATCTCTCGCAGCCCAGTCGGCCGGAGTCCGGGTCGTAGAGGAGGAAGGGGCGTCTGGTCTCGCCCTCTGAGCACCCTCGGCACGCTGCATCCAAATACTCCAGGTCAGTCACATGCATAATCATAATCATATAGAATTGCAAAATTTAAAGAGTGTAAGGTGTAGAAGACTCACCAGTAAGGCCAGGGCCTGCCGGGCCTCATCCCGCTCCCTGATGGTAGAGTGCAGAAGTCCCTGCAACTCCGCCACTCGTCCCGCAGGGTCCAGCTGCATTTAGAAGCCCATGTGTCAGTGCATCATCATATAGGAATCGTAAGCATAATAGAAAGAATTCAAGTTTAGAAGTCGTACCAGTCGGTGAGCACCCCGGAACACCTGGTCCTGGCAGTGCTATGCGTACGCGGTGTAGTACGCACTGTCGCTCTCAGCTCGGGCGGTCACCACTCGCCCTCGTACGGTCGAGTCGGCGATCTGGGTGGCGTTCCTCGCTGTCCAGTCGTACGCGTCACCGAGCCCCCGTGTCGTCCTGGTCACCCGCTCCCCCGCCTTCTCAGGCGTAGGGAACTCCACGGCTGGCTGATGGACCCCGGTGGTCCTCATCACCAACCTGAAGTGTAGTGGCTCCACCACATTCATGCAGTGAAGCCACACGTCTCGTCCGGAGAAGGCAAGGGCCTCCACCACCCACGGCTGGCCCTCCTGGCTCTCCCCCGTATAGGGTGTCCACCGTACCTACATAGAATAAAAAGTCTCATCAGCATCATAACCATATAAGAATTGCATTTAACTAGAGTGTCTGAGTCTAGAAGCATACCGAGGTATACGGTAGAGCGTCCAGGTCATCCTGCAACTCCCGAACCTGTCGTCTCAGGGCTGCCATCTCCCGAGGTGCTGTCCACCTCCATGCGATCGGCAGGAGCCCAGGACGGGTCTCCTCGCCTCTGCCCAGCCCACGTAGGTACACATAGGCCCACACCTGCATCATAGCACTGTGTCAGCATGTAGGAAACACACAGAGTCGCATAATTAAGCCTAGGGTAAGAGTCGTACCTGGAGTAAGGGGGAGAATCCCCCAAGCATCGTCCGACGCACCGTCAAACTCAGAGTGTCGAAGAGGAAGGCAAGGGTTGCCGCTCCCCGAGCGTAGTCACCCACGTGCTCTAGCTCCTGGAGGAAGGGAAGGAACCGGCAGCTCATCACATCCGCTCGCGTGGAGAAGAGGAGTCGCCCGAACATCAGCATCAGAAACTGCCTCAGCACTCGGTCAGCCTCCGCTCCTGGTCCTGCAGCAACTCTCGGCCGTGCCAGCCCCATCAGCCGCTCCAGGTGCTCCTCCGGCTGCTCGCCAACCGCAACGCCCGCTCGTCGTAAACCCAGGCTGTCCTGGAGAGCAGCCCGGGGTAGGAGGGTCGACTGCCTCTCGGGGCGCCGCAGCTGTAAGCCCTGCAACTCCCGAGCCAACCCCCGTTAGTTGGGAAAGGTAGTCCCGCTAACCGGTGACCCGTGCACGCGTAGGCCCGTGAGCCTGGCCATGTCCTCTAGCGTGGGGACCATGTGCCCCCATGGGAAAAGGAACGTCCGACTTACTGGGTCCCAGCGGTCATGCAAGGCATAGAGCAGAGCTGCGTCGAAGCGACACACCTCAATACTCAGAAAGGGGGCGAACCCCATGGCAGTCAACCACTCCCTCTGGAAGTCCGGCAGTGCCAAGTACACTGCGCGGACCTGTAGCCACGAGGTGCGGGTCCTACGCTTCCCCTGCATTCATTTCATTCGTTTTAGATGCATTTTATTAATTTAGTTTTGCATTTTGTGTCATTCAAATAAAATCCTCAAGAATTTAACTCTCAGCTTGAAGAACGGTCTTCTTTCCACCGTTCTTGTCATGGACAGGCCATCATGCGTCGTCCGTATTTTCATCTTCCTAGGGTAGAACGGCTACATCTGGGCCGTATGACTGGTGGACGGTCCTATGGGGACCGTTTAGTTTGGCATTGGATGGGTGTTTGGACGGACCTATATGGCCCGTTTGTTCATTGAACGGTGATCCCCTCACTGTCCTGGTTTGGTTTGGTTCGTTTGCTGAATGATGTTGAACGGCCGTTTCTAGGCCGTATGCATTTGGGTGGTCCTATGTGGACCGTTTGTTTTGGTCTGTGCAGTTTCTGTTGAACCGTTCACCATCGTGTTCCCCGACGACGGTGGACATTCCCCATGGCCTCCCTAACCGGCCCCTAGGTATCTAAAACCCCCCTAAACCTCCCTAAACTAGCATGCATGGCTCGAAATAAAGGAAAAATGGAAATGGGGAGGGTTTTTAGTTTTTTGACCTACCTCGGGGTCCCGTGGTTTTTTGGCCGGTGTCTTCGGCCGAGGTGCTTCTTCTCCGGCATCCTCGTCCACGGCGGGGACCTCCTCCATGGCCACGATCGCGTTGGCTTCTCCCTCGGCCACAGGCGGCAGTGTGACCCTCTCCGGCGGCCGTTCTTCGGTGTGTGCCGCGGCAGCGGTCGTCGACGGCGGCGGCGTGGTTGTCTCTTCCCCGACCATCCCGAAGCGTCTCGCTTGGTGCTTCTGGCGCATGGAGAGGGTGAAAGGGAATGAAGGGGAGATTGAGAGGTAGGGAGAGGGGTTGAGAAGGGTAGAATGGCCCTGGGTTGGCCTTCGTTCCCTCCACCGTCGGTTACGGTGGAGGGAGACGAAGGGTTTGTTTTTTTTGAAGTTATAGGAGTTGCGCGGTCTAGTGATAGACCGTCCATGGATTTGTGCGGTTCTCCACCGACCGTTTATACTCAACGGTAAGCTTCTTAAGTCGGTTCAAATTCCCTGATATATGCGGCTAACCAGTAACCGTTCTACCTGGAGCGGTTTGTTCTTAACCGTGCATTCTTTAATGTTGGTTGCACTTCAATTGATGGATTTTGATATTTTTTTTGTAAAGCTTGCTAACAATTTCACGTACAGCAATCCAAGCTTTCACGTGCCGTTCCGCTTGCACAGGTAAGTCAGGTATGGCTTTCTATCCCTATATCTCTTATTGCATTACTATATGGTATTATATTGTATTATCTCGAGAACCAGTCGGTTATCTACGTGTTCCAGGATCTGATGTTCCCCTTCAACAAAAATGATGATGATCCAGGATATGTACGTAATCTTCGGATAGGCCGTTAAGTTGGGATGTCACGGGGAGGATGGTTCTATCATGCACGCTGTGGTTGCGGATGGTATCTTGACTCTGATATTTCCAGCTTAGCAATATTATTCTCGAATATTCTATATTTTAATCTTTCTTTGCATTTGTTTTAACGATTTCTTTTATTTTAGCCATCATGCATCATACGTATCCCTTTTGAGCTCTCATGGTTTGCCCGAAGAATGTCTCGTCAGTGATGGTCAGCTGTACGTTCAATCGCTTGAGTAAGAAGAACTAATTCCACTCTGAATTGGAAGGTCTTCTTGAATCGGTTTGCTTTGGTTTGATTGATTGAAAGGACCCCGTCTGGAGTTTTAGCCTTTTTCTTCTTCTTTTGTGGCCCCCTCATTGGACCGCGGGATTGTGTCCCCCATGAGGTTGGTCTTGTCGATTTGTTTCATTTAGTTTAGTTCCACCAGATGGGTGTTGTTTTTGGTTTAATCGTTCCGTATGATTGATTCAAAGTTTTCCCGAAGATTCATGACCCTTGTTGGTAGAAACGGGTTTTGTTTTACCTTAACGCCCACCTTTCCGGTCCACTCCGCTGCATTTCCGCTCCACCTCCATGTTCCATGTTACTTCCGCTTCACCTCCGCTCGCTCCCCTGCAAAGAGGACGTTAAGGAGGGGCATCTGTTGACACCCATTTTATGCCGATAAGCTGAGTCGTTTCTCTTACTCCCATTAGTTGATGCCCTAAGTTATCCATCATTCATTGGGCCATTTTTTGTGGCACGTCCTGGGCCCATTTTATGGGTAGCCTCCCTCCTTGGTGAAGACCGTATCGGTTCAGGGCTTATTGGGCTTTGGCCTTGATTAATTGAACGTGTTTTATGAAAATCAAGTGTCCAGGAGCACGCACGGTCCAACATCAGCCGCTCATGACTAGGGCGGTTGAAGATAGACCGTTCATACATTTTGGTTAATTTCTAAGGATTTTCTGAATATTCACCGACAAGCTTTTGTGCGGCCCTATTAGGCCCGTTCAAACTAAATGGACGGGCTTATTCCAACCGCCTATATCTCAGAGTCCTACGCGTGCCAATTTTCTCAGATAATTATCCAATTACTGGAATTATCACCGACAGGGTTAAAACGGTTAGTTGTTGGCCGCCCTACATTTGAACGGTCTTATTAGAACCGTTCATCTTGGAGGGTCCGACGGCGGACGTTTCGGTCAGTTCGAGCGATAATTGGGTTAATTTCCTAATTTTCTGAATTTCCACCGACAGTGTTGGACAGTCTTAACGGGACCACGCATCATGTTGAGCGGTCTATCGTAAGACCGTTCATCCTTTCGATTGGTGATGTTTAACAGATTTTTATCCCTTTTATGCATGGTTTTATCCCTGACTTCTCTTGTCGATTTCTCCGTGGATAATCAACCATTTTTGATGCCGTTTCGACTGGATAAGAGATTATGATAATATCTATGATTTATCTTTTATAATTTTGACCTAAAAATAGCTCTAAACCCTAGTTTCGGGGCTGGCTTTCTAGGCTCTATAAATAGACCCTAAAGGTCGGACTTAAAAAAGGGGGAGATTTTGGTCGACGGCGAAGCCCTGCCACATTCTTGAGCGACCTAGCACCAAGGAGGGAGGCTTTCTACGTCCATACAAGCCTCCGGTTCAGGGAGTAGTTTGGTTTTGAGTCTTTTCGTTTATAGTTTTCATCACTTTCCCTTCATTGCATGCATCACTTCTTCTTTGCGTTCCCTTCTTCCTCATTACCATGCACACATCCACCCACGTTTTTGTCACCCTAGGGGTTTAAAACCCCCCAGGTACCCTCCTTTCCATTCGTTAATATTCATCTCTTATCATTTTGGCATTTACTACACTGTTTAGTTTTAATCTAGGTCTTTTCTGTGTGTTTCTTACGTTGTTTCGTAGGTCAGCAATCATCAGCACGAGACCCATCCTCTCTGGCCGGCCGGAGAGGGTGGAGGTTGGACCCCTTGAAACTTACTGCGTGGTAGATAAATGATGTTTCATTATCGTCGTTCAACAGTACGTGCGGCTCATCTAGGGCCGTTCTTCATGTTCGTGCGGTCAGCATAAAGCCGTTCATCTCTAAGTAGTAGTTCCTCCCGCACCTTCTGCAGCGCACTTAGGCGGTCTATCGTAAGACCGTACATCATAAGGCAGTTCTTCAGGAGCCGTTCATCTCTCCAGCGCTGCATCTTAGGCGAGTACTCCCCCACTTTCCAAGGTACGTCGTGTCCATCACGTACGGCACCTTGGTGGCGATCACGGTCTTTTGTTTTCTGTTCTCCTCTGAACGTTGTTATTTGCTCATCGCATATTGTTCCATTCATGACGCATATTGATCTTTAGTAGGAGGAGAAAAATATATCTACAGGGGGGAGACAGAAAAAGAAGAGGAGACGCCCGTTCGAAGAGAGCTCCAGAGAAGAAGAGAAGAAGAAGGTAGAAGAGAAGAAGAAGGTAGAAGAGAAGAAGGAGAGAATAAAAGGGAGTGTGTGCTGTAGGGCGGAGGGGGGGGTTGTTAGTGAAGGGAACGATCACCCTTCCTCATCCTGCCTCCCCCCTCTCCCCAAGTTTTGTTTTTTTTCCCTTTGTGCCTTTTCCTTTGCTGCTTGCTTGGATGTATTGGGTTATATTTGGTCTTCTGGCCATGGCCATTTGTGATTTTGAGTTTGTCATGAATAAAACACAGTTTGATCCTGCCTTCGTATGGTGTATTCGTAGTTTCTTTCTTCCTGCTGGTTTGTGAGTTTGGCGTCCGTCTCCGGTTCCTAGCTCCTTGCTTGATCTCCCCTCCCATGACAGGGGTCTACGTGATTGAGAGGTTTAGCCCTTGGCTTGACGAGGCAAGGCTAAGCTCTCCCTCTTCTTGGTGACACTCTGCAACGCAGTCCCTTTCTCTCTACCCTCGTTTGCAGCCCGTCGAAGTTTTGTGGACCTCTACTTGGTGTATTGCCCACCCACTGGCTAGAAGACTCCTCAGCCTTTCTTTCAAGGTCCATAGCCCCTGCACCCATTCCCGTCTCCCAGTTGTCCCACCACTCAGGCCCCCAGCGGTACGCCTCTCCCATCCAGCCGTTTGGCGGTACAGCCTTCCTTGAGTTTACCTGGCAGCACACTCTCCTTAGGGCCATTCAGTGGTGCACCCTCTCTCTTCTTGTCAGCGGTACACCTCCCTTCCTTGGCCGCCCAGCGGCACACCCTTGGACTGTCAGCTTGGCACTCCTTGGCCATCACCTCCCCGGTGTACTCATAGTTTGCATCAGTCTACTGGTTCCTCGTTCGATGTTTTCTCCGAGTTTTCCGAAGTTTCCCTAAAGGCGGCTGCTCAGGCACCCCCCTCAGCTGTTGGTTCATGCCACCCCCGTGGGCATGTTCCCTGTTATTCCTTTACCTCCCGGGTCAAGGGGAGGTGCTGCCGAATTTTCGTCAGGAATAACAATAAATTTAAAAGATGGAAAGAAGCAGCAAACAGATGGACTGAGCAACAGTAAAAACAATCTAATCAGCTAAAAGAACTATGCAAGGCTTCAAGAGTTGAACTGAACAAGACTCCAAGGACTGCACTATTGAATACAACTTGAGACTCAATCTCATGACAGGAAACTGAACGCTTGACCATATAAGATGCTTCATCATGAACTGAACAGGGTCCCTCTCTCCCCCTTGAACTCTGTCTCACCTAGCTAAGCTACGCCCTGACCACTTTGACCCTTCACACTCTTCACCCCTAGCGGTACACTCCTTAGCCCCTCCAGCAGCACACTCTTCACCCTCAGCGGTACACTCCTTAGCCCCTTCAGTAGCACACTCTTCACCCTCAGCGGTACACTCCTCAGCCCCTCCCGTGGCACACTCTCCATAACCTTTCAGCGGTACACTCTCCTCTGCCCTCTCCACACACATGCCAAATGCAACAAGCAATAACAATAATAACGGACTCATAAAAGGGGGGGGGGGATAAATAATAATAATAATGATAAAATTATAATAATAAAAAAGGGGAAATAAGTAATAATAATTATCGATTCAATAAAAAGAATATAATAAATAATAGATAATAATAATAATAATAAATGAACAATAATAACAAACTCACTAGAAAAAATATAAAGAAATAATAAATAGTAATGATAGAAATTTAAATAATAATAATAAATGATGAGCTTCGCTCCACAGCCTCATTCTCCTCAAGACCCGGTATAAAGGGAACATTGAAGCCGCCCCTCCAAGACGGATTCGGACCTTGGGAGCCATCCCAATACGGTCGTAATCCGATATTGCTTTGGGCCTATAGTCTATCAAACCTGATGTTTTCTCATTGGGATTCGTTCCCGCTCTTTCATTGAGATTGCCGTAAACTCGACATACATTTGTACGGGTTTATTTTCCGTTTACGTCGCGCCTTCAATACGGATCTTTATCCGAACATAGAGTGGTCCATGAACGACCAACACAATCTGGATGGAACGAGATGGCTCTCGTCATCCCCGAACCCTACGCGCGGGAATATCAGTAAGACCTTCGCGAGTCATGCTTAGACCACGGGTTCGCCCTAGTCATGGTCATTGCTGGCCCATATCTTAGGCCTATAGCCAGCCATCTCGGTATGCGTCTTTATTTCAGAATCTAGTCCCGGGACACTTTCCCGCTGCCCTTCGGCATCGGAAATATTAACAGTGCCCACGCAAGCCCCGTTTGGACTGCGGGAGGCGCCCCCGGTATGGTCCCGACTCGATCTCACACCAGGCCAATAAATTCGCTAGTTTTCTGCTACGCTAACCGAGATTTAACCAAATGTTTTCAGTGTCTCAGAATGATGTATTTGCCGTAGCACGACATACATATGTTCCAGGTTCTCCTGCGACGATTATGATATTCTCAAGCCGGACACCCGTCCGAATGTTAAACGGTCTCCCGAATGACCGACATGTTTCGAACTTCCGCTTCCCTAGACACAGGGCTTTTCAGCCGATTCAAGGGATATTCCCTCGTTGCCCCTTGGCACCGGAAATATTAATGGCACTCAGGCAAGTCTTGTTTCGACCACGGGGGGCCCAGCGCAGTATGGTCGTAGCTTGCTCTTGCACCGGGCCAACAGATTTATTGGTTTTTGACCGCTCCAACCGAGGCTCAGCCGAACGTTTTCCGCTCTTCCGAACAATAAATTTGCCGTACCTCGGCATACATGCGTTCCGGTTTTCCCACGACAACCGTGATTTTCTCGAGCCGGGCATTCGTCCGAATATTAAATGGTCGGTACACGACTGACATGACCGCGAATGGTCTTCTTCTCGCCCTCGTGCGAGGATTTCAATACCTCGTAATAGACCTTCCATGCAATTAATTTTCTGGTCATGAGGCCCTTATTACTGGCGATTAATCAAGGGTGTTCCCCTCTTTGAGGGGATGTAAATGACGTCGTGACCTTTATGGCACGGCGGGTTTTGGTCCCGACACGAACCACACAATCGTCTGACGAAGTCAGATCGAGCGCACCATGGGCTTCCACGAAGCCCGAATAAATCGTCACTTTGTGACTGGCACGCCCACGCACTCAATAGATGAATCAACCATTCCCGAATAGAGACGCACTTAATAAACCAACAAACGAATAAAATAATTATTAAATAAAAAGTGCGTCCACAAGTCTGGCACGCCCGGTGGGACAGAAACCACCCTTCATCTCTTCGCCGGGATTCAGGGCCTCATGGCCTCCTAATAAACGTTGTTTGCCTATTTTGATGAATTGTAGGTACTCTCTTCCCCAGCCCCATGGAGAGAAAAGCCAGACTAAGCAAATTTATCTTTGTTGCCTCGAAGATGCTATTCCGAGGCACCTACAGCTTCCAGGACTTCCAGGAATCATGAAGGCCATTGAGAAGGAGAGAGGGGAAATCAAACCCCCTTTCCTTAAGAAGAAAAGAAAGAAGCAAAAAAAAGAGGAAAGAAAGAAGCAGAAAAAGGAAGAGAAAGAATTTACGAGAGAGGGTTGTACGGCCATATCCGTCGACACCCGTGCTGAATAACGATTACCACTGTGGGATTGATGCGGTGGAGCGAATCACTCATCCCCTCCCTGAGGGGGTGAGCGCTCTCTTGCACACCCACCTTGGTCTATCATACCAAAAAAAGGGGAAGAAAAGAAAGGACAAAAAAGGAAGGTTGGCCAGCATCGCCGACGAAGAGAACAAGAAGGAGGCCGACATCCCGCCTGACTCTAGGAGGGTCCAAATCCGTGGTGCAATGTCCCGCTCTCACAGCTTTGATCAGACTTCTCCTGAGGAAGAAGCTTCATATATATAGCAGCAGCTAGGGCGTGTGTCCTCCACATTTCCCGCCCAAAGGCCTCAGTCCACGTGGCAACATTTCAGCACAGTGGCTCCACGTGTCACGATCAGGGCCATCTTCTATTCTTGTATCACGTGCATCATTAACCTCCTCGAGCAGCATCTCTGTAATAACAGACATTATGCATAAGTATATACATTCAGCGTGAATGCACATCTAGAGCATAGCAACACACAATGTGCAGACTTCGTGCAATGCATGAAGCAATGTATAGACTTTGTGTGTGCGTGCATACTACAAGGTGGTGTATGGACTTTGAACGCGTGCAACAATAGTGACGATGTACATACTTGCCACCTGAAGTGTGTACAGACTTTACCTAAGAGTATTCAGACATTTAGGGATGTAATGTAGACTGCATTTGACAAAGTGCGTACATTGAAGATGAATGCATCAAGCAAAGTATGTACATTGGAAATGGATGCACGGACTTAATGATGCAACTATGCACAGACTGCAACGAATGTATAGACTTCATGGAAGTGCTTGCACTAAGACACTGTATGGACTTTGAACTGATGAGACGCTGAGTGAGACACGACATGCACACTGAATGAGACGTTCAAAGAATGTATAAACTTGAACGCACAGAGACGCTAAATGAGACGCATCTTAACAAGCATTGAATTGATGCTCACACGGATGTACATACTTTGAGAGACGATGCAATGTACAGACTTGAGCGCTATGTGAGACACACCGTGAGACGCAACATGAGACGGAAGGCTATACAGACTTTGAGTGAATGTGCCAGGCAATGTATGGACTTTAAATGCTCAAGTGAGACGCAACATGAGACGTAGAAATGCAAAGAGTGTATAGACTTGTGTGTGCAGATAGGCGATGTATAGACTTAGCATGAGACGCTAAATGAGACGGTGCATGTATAGACTTGGCGTTATAAAGCACACAGGCTGTACAGACTTTGAATCAACGGATGCACGATGTACAGACTTCAAATGCGTGCAGCAAGACACTGTGTAAACTTCAGCTCGTGCAAGCACAAACGATGTACAGACTTGCTGTGCCTAACGTTTATGCCTGAGTGCATCATGTATAGACTTATGTGTTATGCAACAGACAATGCATAGACTTTGCATATGCAACATGTGTGAGCATGTACAGACTTTGTGAATGCAAAGCTATGATCATTACAAATGGATGCACTGACATGCCAAATGAATGTGAATACTCAATTGCATGAAGCACATGATGCAATGTACAGACTTGCCGCAAGATATCAGCTAATGGATGTATAGACTTTGCAGACTTGCTATCATGCGAGTGTATAGACTTGAGCAGACTGGCTATCGTGCGAGTGTATAGACTTGTGCAGACTGATGAATGCACCGATGCAGTGTATAGACTATATGGCGTGCAACTGATGAATGCACCGATGCATCAATATATAGACTTGATGAACTGGCTCAGTTCAGCTAGTGAATGAAATGCAAGATCATATACAGTAACTAGCAGTAATGCACCTGTAATGCATGTACACTTAACACAATGACTGACTCACTGTGATACTCTCGCTGTGTTGCTATCATCAAAACAAAATAGCATATGCTTGTGCCTAAGGGGCACAACACTTACCCCGTCACGGGGGGCATGGAGGCCATGAAGAACTCACCCCGGCTTAGGGTACTCAAAAAATCTACCCCGACTTAGGGGCACTTGAAGAAGAAGCACCCCGATCTGGGGGCATGAGAAGAAAGATTATACCTTGCCTGGGGCACACAAATAGAGAAGCACACCCTGACTTGGGGACACGAAGAGCAAAATAAACCTGCCCGCCATGGGGGCATATGGGAAAAGGATACATCCCGCTACGGGGGACACAGGAAGTAGAACAACTCACCCCGCCATGGGGGCACATGGAGAGAAGTACACGCTTCGCCCGGAGTGCACAAAAAGCAAATACACCCCACCATGGGGGCATGAGAAGCAAAGAGGAAGAACCCACCCCGGCCTGGGGGCGTCAGAAGCAAGAGGAACTATACCCCACTCTGGGGGCATAAGAAGCATAAGACACACCCCGGCTTAGGGGCATGAGAAGGGAAGCGTACCCCGCTCTGGGGCATAAGAAACAACAGGATCCACCCCGCCATGGGGATATAAGAAGCAGCATACATTCCAACTCGGGGGGGGCATTAGAAGCAACATATTTTCACCCCGATCTAGGGGCCTAGAAAGTAAAAGAATACACCCCAGTTTAGGGGCATTTGAAGAAGAAACATACCCCCCCAGGGGCACAGAAGCCATAAAGGATATGCCCCGGCTAGGGGCATTTGAAGAAGTTGCATCCCGCCTTGGGAGCATAAGAAGAAAAGGATTCACCCCGGCCTGGGGACACTCAAAGAAAGAAGCACCCCGGCCTGGGGGCATATGAAGAGAATCCGCCCTAGCCTGGGGGCACATGAAGAGAATCCACCCCGACTCGGGGGGGCATGAAGCAAAAGTTACACCCCGGCTTAGGGGGATTTGAAGAAGAAACATATACCCCGCCATGGGGGGCATAGAAGCCATAAAGAGTACACCCCGCCCGGGGGCATAGAGGCCATAAAAGAAGCATACCCCGCGTCGGGGCACAAGAGCAAAGAGACATACATCCCGACCTGGGAGCATATAAAGAGCGGCATACCCCGGCCTTGGGGCATTTGAAGAAGAACTACACCCCATAATGAGGGCATGAGAAGCAAGAGATATACCCCGTGTCGAGGGCATGTGAAGGGAAATACACTCCGCCCTGGGAGGGCACAAGAACCAGAGGAATTCACCCCGATATGGGGACATAAGAAGCAAGGATCCACCCCGGCTTAGGGACATGAGAAGCAAGAAGTTATACCCCGAGCTAAAAAAAAAACAACAACAATAACAACGCATCCAGCCTTGGGTGCACCGGAAGCCAAACATACCCCACTCTGGGGACATGATAAGCAGAAGATACACCTCGTCCCCGGGGACATAAGAAGTAAAAGAATAAACCCCAGCTTTGGGGCATTTGAAGAAGGAGAACACCTCGTCCCCGGGGGCATAGAAGTCACAAAGAACAAATCCTGATTTAGGGGCACAAAAAAAAAAAAAAACACACTCCGCCCTTGGCGCATAAGAAGTAGAAGCCTCTACCCCAGCCTGGGGGCACAAAAAAAAAGAAACATACTCCGCCCTTGGCGCATAAGAAGCAGAAGCACCTACCACACTCTGGGAGCAAAAAAAAGAAACACACTCCGCCCTTGGCGCATAAGAAGCAGAAGCACCTACCCCACTATGAGGGCATTTGAAGAGTGCTACACCCCGCCTTGGGGGCATTTGAAGAAGAAACACACCCTGGTCTGGGGGCATAGAAGCCATAAAAAATATGCCCCACCATGGGGGCACAGAAGCGAAGAGGCAGAACACACCCCTCAGGGGGACGAATACCAAATAAAGCTACACCCCAACCTGGGGGCACATTAAGAGAAATACACTCCAGCGCAAAGGCATTAATGAGAAAAGAAGAGCAGAATAAAGAAAAAGACACGCATGAGGCAAACGTGGTCTCCAAGCTCGCCTCATCACACAAAAAGAAAGAAGAAGAGAAAAAAAGAGACATGAGGCAGACGTGGTCTTCGAACCCGCCTCTCTACATAAAAAAAAAGAACAGACAAGAGACAGACGTGGTCTTTGCACCCGCCTTTCCATGCAAAAGAAGAAGAGGAGAAGAGAAAGAAGAGTCATGAGGTGAACTTTTATCTCCAACTTTCAGCCATCCAACAAATAGAAACCAATCAGCATTCCACCGACGGGGCGTTGAACCGAAAAATATTCAGCCATCGGGGCTTCAAGCCTACAGATATTCTGCCATCGGGGCTTCAATCCGACAGATATTCAGCCATCGGGGCTTCAATCCGATAGATGTTCAGCCATCGGGGCTTCAAGTCGACAGATATTCAGCCATCGGGGCTTCAATCTGACAGATATTCAGCCATCGGGGCTTCAATCCGACAGATATTCAGTCATCGGGTGATGCGGGACGAGACCATGGACACGACAAGCTCTCGGTTGTCCCTTAACGAGGGAAGCGTTGGACGTGCGCGGTTGAGAAACCGACAATGAGCTAGGGTGATCGGCACTCTCGTGTGCCCGGATCGGGTCACGGGACGATCTCGCACTCTCTCGCAGCAGCGGTGAATGATAATATTGCGAGCTAACTGACCTAAAGCATGCTCTCTAGCAGCGGCATAAACAAGCATATATGAAATTAAGCAAAATGCCAAGTAAGGGAGCGAATGCGATACCTCCACGCGCTCGGCGTGGGGAAGACGGACCCGGCCGAAAACTCGTACTCCCGGGAGACTTAACACACAATAATTACAGCAATGGGAACATGCCCACTCCACGCAGGGAGGTAAAGGGCTATACAAATGGGCCCGGGAGGACCGAATTCGGGTTGACGGGCAGCTTCGGGTGTTGATTCGGCTACACACGTGTTCACGACCGTGGGGCCCACGTGCTGTCCGGAGGGGCCGTGTGGGACCCGGTGGTACCGCTGTAGTGGGGACACTTGGAGAAGTGCTCCCCGGGCTGGCGGCATGCTGGCTCGCCGGCCGGAGGCCGGGCTGCTCCGTTCGGCACCGGTCGGAAAAACCGATCAGAAATCTGCCGGTTCTGTATTTCAGCGCGCGCTCCGGTGAGAACGGACGCTGCGATCAGCACCAGTGTCGGAATGCGACGAGATCAGAGCCGTTGGAAAGCTGCTTCGAAGTACTACAATTTAGTGGCCTTCAGAAAAATTCACCAGATTTATAATTTGTGTTGGCGAATTTTATATGCGGCTGTTGTACAGTAACCGAAGACTCAGATCTGCAGAGAACTTCCTTGTTGATTGCCTTTGACCATGAAGTAGATGTCCGAATGTGAAGATGTGTTCTTCAGCAAGGTTGTAGGAAATTGAACAAGGAAACCAGGGCTATTTTTGGATCTGGATTTGGAGGTGGTGGTGATTTGTTCTGATTTTGGAAGTGGAGGGTGGTTGGATCTGGGATCTGACTAAAAACACTATTTCAGAGGAAGAACACGAATTTCTAAAAATAGATAGAAGGCTGATACAAAATTAAGAAAATTTTTTGAGGTAGGGGGTGATAGACAGAACTCCCAGTAAAATTGGGAGGGTTTAGATAAATCAAAAAGATGGTCAGAGGGGGAGAACTCAGAGGTTCTATCACTGTAGACAGAAACCTGGCAGATCTGGGATGACAGGTTGGACGAAAATGTAAAAATACTAAATGATGGAATTTTGGTGTGAAAATTTAGGTGGATCTTGGGATGCAAGGGTAGAACACACCATAAAAAATTCAGATCAATCCAAGCTCGTGGATAAGACAGACAATTTGTGGAAGCTGCTGTGATCGGAAGAAGATAGAACTACAGAGGCGGCTCGATGGCGGCGTGATGGCGGCACGAACGGCGGCGGCGGCGGCACCGATGATCACCGGAGATAGAGGGGAGGGGATTGAAGATAGAACCACTCTAGAATTTGGGGTTGGAGAAGGAAGAACACCAGGGGAGAGAGGGAGAGAGGGCACACCCTTCTTGCTTCAAGCAATTTTCACATAATTTCTTCATTTAGTATTTTTACATTTTCGTCCAACCTGTCATCCCAGATCTGCCAGGTTTCTATCTACAGTGATAGAACCTCTGAGTTCTCCCCCTCCGACCATCTTTTTGATTTATCCGAACCCTCCCAATTTTACTGGGAGTTCTATCTATCACCCCCTACCTCCAAAATTTTTCTTAATTTTGTATCAGCCTTCTATCTATTTTTAGAAATTCGTGTTCTTCCTCTGAAAAAATGTTTTTAGTCAGATCCCAGATCCGACCACCCTCCACTTCCAAAATCAGAACAAATCACCACCACCTCCAAATCCAGATCCAAAAATAGTCCTGGTTTCCTTGTTCAATTTCCTACAACCTTGCTGAAGAACACATCTTCACATTCAGACATCTACTTCATGGTCAAAGGCAATCAACAGGGAAGTTCTCTGCAGATCTGGGTCTTCGGTTACTATACAACAGCAGCATATAAAATTCGCCAACACAAAGTACAAATCTGGTGAATTTTGCTGAAGGCCACTAAATTGTAGTACTTCGAAGCAGCTTTCCAACGGCTCTGATCTCGTCACATTCCGACACCGGTGCTGATCGCAACGTCCGTTCTCGCCGGAGCGCGCGCTGAAATATAGAACCGGCAGATTTCCGATCGGTTTTTCCGACCGGTGCCGAACGGAGCCGCCCGGCCTCCGGCCGGTGAACCAGCGTGCCGCCAGCCCGGGGAGCGCTTCTCCAAGTGTCTCCACTACAGCGGTACCACCGGGTCCCACACGGCCCCTCCGGACAGCATGTGGGCCCCACGGTCGTGAACACGCGTGTAGCCGAATCAACAGCCGAAGCTGCCCGTCAACCCGAATTCGGTCCTCCCGGGCCCATTTGTATAGCCCTTTACCTCCCTGCGTGGAGTGGGCATGTTCCCATTGCTGTAATTATTGTGTGTTAAGTCTCCCGGGAGTACGAGTTTTCGGCCGGGTCCGTCTTCCCCAGGCCGAGCGCGTGGAGGTATCGCATTCGCTCCCTTACTTGGCATTTTACTTAATTTCATATATGCTTGTTTATGCCGCTGCTAGAGAGCATGCTTTAGGTCCGTTAGCTCGCTATATTATCATTCACCGCTGCTGCGAGAGAGTGCGAGATCGTCCCGTGACCCGATCCGGGCACACGAGAGAGCCGATCACCCTAGCTCATTGCCGGTTTCTCAACCGCGCACGTCCAACGCTTCCCTCGTTAAGGGACAACCGCGAGCTTGTCGTGTCCGTGGTCTCGTCCCGCATCAATTTGGTATCAGAGCTAGTTGAGTCTAGGGTGTCAAAAAGAAAAAAAAAGAGTGTCATTTACATCGAGTCATTAGTCAGTTTAAGTCGAGTCTAGGATCATCATTATTTTAAAACACAAAAAAGTGTGTCTTTTCGCATTGCATCCCTTTACTCGGTATACCAAAAGGTGTTGTCCGAACGTTAGGCCATGCCTATGGGGAAGGCCGCACACTTGTGCGAGTGATCTTCGGATCGGTTATCTCCGCCACGTACTGAGTCTTGGTTTACGTCTAGGGTCCTTAGTGTGCATGCATTCCAAACTTGCATAGTCGGTCTAGTGTCTTGTCACCGTGTGTATGCATGTCCATGTCCACTACCCATGGCCGATCCCCAAGACCATACGTCCGAGTGGTCAACTTTTGTGGCCAAAATGAATGTCCTCATGGACCGAGCCTTTGGTTTTGCCCCTCTCATTATGAAAGCCGCTCTACCCAACGGGTCCACAACGGAACTCCATTTCACCGATAGGGAGTCGGATAATTGGGTTTCTCTTGACATCGTGGAGTCTCTCTCCAAGACAGGCGAGATTGTCCGCGATGGTGATTTTGCTTGTGTTGAGTTCTATAAGAGGATCGGCTCTGTTCTCTACACTGATGGCGCATGGTGCAGGATCGGCACACTTGCTGGTTCATGCATCATTTTAGGGCAAAAGTGGTTAGGAGAGAGAAGGGCCAATCTTGACTGGGACAAGAGGACTTGCACCTTATGCCCACCGTACCTACCCGGTAAGATCACCCTTAGGGACCCCGTATGTCCAGCCACCCAGCCCCAGCGGCCCACTCCACCTTCGGATTCGCGCTTGGAGCCACCTCACCCCGAGCCACCCGTATTTCTAACGGGTACATTATACATAGCCGAGCCGCTTCTTAGTTGGCTCAAGGATGGCTTGGTCCCACTCCCTTACCCGTCTATGGACCCTACCCTACCTTTGGTGTCCATCAACTCCTACCACACAACTTTTCGGTCTAGTCACCATGTCGATACTTTGGATGACCTTATTATGGGATTAGATTCACAATGGGAGTTGACGCATCTTTTGGCCCGAGGCTTTGACCAACCCGCTAGTCTTAGCTTCACCCATCCGGCCTTAGGATCCATTACCTCCGTGTGCACCGTGGGGTGTGTCACCACGGAGATTCTTCTACTCCTCCCGATGCCGGCCGAGTCCGACTTCATTTCCTTTTTCCCGAGGGAGGAAGTTTATTTTCTTCACATGACCATTGTCCCGTTCACTATGATGGATGAAGGTGAGCATTCACACCTTCAAGAATTTCACGATTGGGACCGTGTCATGGAGGAACCCATCTCCCGGGGTCATACATTCTTTGACCCTTTTGACCCCTCCACTAGTGAAGCTCCCGAGCTATCACATTCCCTCCACCTCTTCCAAGGAGTTCACTATTCCACCCATACCCCTCGGTCTAGTCGGCAAGCCGTCTCTACATCTAGGGATGATGACAAAGGTAGTTTTGGATCTCCTAGCCCTTCTTCACCCAAATCTCATCGGTCACCAATGCATGAGTGGTACATCTTAGGGTGTCTAGGAGTCCTCCCTTCCATCAACCATCGTGTACATCTAGTATATGCATGGCACAAGTAGAATTGGCTATTATCATGTAAGTATTTTACCCTTTCTCGTGCCATAAGTTAAGTATCGCCCGTTCCGTGCCACGTAAGTTAAGTAAGTAAGGAGAGAGAGAGTAGGGGTGGAGTGTCTCAAGTCAAGCAAGTACTCCGGTGCAATGCTAAACACCGTGGTCAATAAACTCCCATGGGCACAAGTACCTTCGGGTGCTCCTCCCAGGACCAGACCGGGCCATATATGCACAACATTTCATGTATTACCTTTGACATCCACTCTCATTTATAGCCAATATGGAATTTCAAGAATTTAGAAACGTAGTATTTCAGACGAGATTAACTAGTCATTTGGCATGTAGGATTCTAGAGGTGGCCCCTACAGGCTCAAGAGGTGGCTCACACTATGTAGCACTTTGTCCCATTGCGGGTTCAAGAGGTGGCTCCCATAGTGTAGCACTTTGCCCTGCATGGCACTTAGTTCCCACACTTCCGGCTGGGGTATGTCTCTGATACCATTCTGTCACGCCCCATACTCTATACCGTCGAGGTATTGTCCGCTTTGGCCTACCGACCTCACGATTTTATCCCTTTTTAACAGTTATCGGCTCCAGAATGGGGGACTTCCCGGGCAGGTCACCCATCCCAGTACTACTCCCCATTAAGCACGCTTAACTTCAGAGTTCTTTCCAAGAACTGAGCCGATACTTGAAAAGGCGCCTCGATGATATAGAGTACATCTTAGCTATATTTGAGGGTGTTACAATCTACCTCTCTTATATAGGCGACGTCCTCGTCGCTGGGCATATATAGCACACAATCACGCAATCAAGCCCCCAGGTAGGTAGGACTCTAGAGGTGGCCCCTACAGGCTCAAGAGGTGGCTCCCACTATGTAGCACTTTGCTCCATTACGGACTCAAGAGGTGGCTCCCATAGCGTAGCACTTTGCCCTGCATGGCACTTAGTTCCCACAGTTCCGGCTAGGGTATAGCTCTAATACCATTCAGTCACACCCCGTACTCTATACCGTCGAGGTATTGTCCGCTTTGGCCTAGCGGCCTCACGGTTTTGTCCCTTTCTAACAGTGATCGGCTCCAGAATGGAGGACTTCTCGGGCAGGTCACCCATCCCAGTACTACTCCCCATTAAGCACGCTTAACTTCGGAGTTCTTTTCAAGAACTGAGCCGATACTTCAAAAGACGCCTCGGTGATATAGAGTACAACTTTGCTATATTTGAGGGTGTTACACACATATTCGGGTGTCCTGGTCCGCCATCACCCATGTACGGGTCAGACTAACAGTTTACTTCTTCTTTGTGTGGTTTGTTTTGAGTGATTTGTTTGCATGGTTTGTGTGTCGTTTGTTTGTCTGCATGCGTCTTGTGCAAGCTCGTTGTCGTTCTCTTATGAGTAAGAGGCGAGTGGACTCACTCGATGAGTATGGGATCGGTTCCACATCTATACCCGGATCAGTCACTTATAGGGACTCAGCGGTGATTCCTAGTGAGTCTTCGAGCTGCTTCCTTCCCTTTGAGAGTGCCCCACCCGGAGTGTCCACCTCTAGCCTATGGCAGCCTGCGCATATCGAGTATATATGGAATGAGCAGGTGCCGATCACTTGGAGTGGAGCATACCCGCGCTACTTGGCACGGTGACGGATCCGTCGGAGTACCGGAGCAGTCATACCCCTACTCGACGGGGTCGAGTTCCTCCCACCCGGGGAGAATTGATGGGGCATCAGAGGTGATTTCCTTACACGGGTGGAGTGTATTTGTGTGTTATGGCTTCTATGAGATTGTAATTGTGTCATTTCTTTCATTTGGGCTCCTTGTAAGGCTTATATCAAGCCAATGAGCCATTTTTAATGTAGAGTCCATGGCTAGGTTGCCATTAGTAGAGTCCATTAGGAGCTTATTCCATATTGGGTCTTAAGGCCATCATTATGGACCTTAATAGTCACTTAGGCCCAAATAGGCTTCTCTCTCTCATGGGCCACCAAGGGTGGAAGAGTCTAGCATGGTTAGTGGGCTTGTAACATGGCATTTGACCACACTTGGCCCAAGGGAGGCCCATGAAGGGGGCGCCCCCTTCTTTGGCTCTATTAGGCTAGTTAGGTGTGATTTAGGTGAGGTTGGAATGGAATTAGTCCAAGTTTGAATTGGAATGGTCAAGATAGATTAAAAAATTGTATTTGGTGTGTTATTCACACTTCATCTCAGCCATTCAATCCCCAACCCTTGATCCAAGGGTCCATATTAGATTTGATTGGAGTCATATATAACCATGTATTTTCATGAGAAAATCAATGAAAAATCAGAACTTTGTTGAATGCCTTGAGTGAATTTCGACCTCCTCCCTCTCTCCCTCTGGTTTCTTCATCCCAACCTCCATTTCTAGAGTGTTTCTATCTCCCTTCATCTCCTCTCAACCTCCGGTGATCGTCTGTGCCACCGCCGCCGTCGTTCGTGCCGCCATTGAGCCGCCTCTGCAGTTCTACCTTCATCCGACCATAGCAGCTTCCACGATTTGTCTGTCTCAGCCACGAGTTCAGATCGATTTGAAAATTTGAGAGTTGGTTCCTATCTTCTAGCCCCTTCTCCACAAAACAATTGAGGTTCAAAATCCACGGTTTCATATTTTTCCCTTTTCGTTCAACTCTCCATTTCAGATCTGTTCTGTCACTATCTACAGTGACAGTAGCCCTGAGTTTCATGTCTTAGGTCCACCTTTTGATTTATTTTGGTTCGGCCAATTTTACTGGCGATTACACCCATCCACCCCTTCATCCACAAGTTTTCACAATTTTTGGTTCGTCCATTTCATATTTTCTAAAAATCGTTCTCAGTCCCAGCTACAGTTCTGTCCCCCTGATCCCAGATCCGACCTTCATCCACTAAACAAATCACATAAAATCATAGATACATCCAAACGGGTCCAAACCAATTTTTCTGTCTTCCCAGCTCAAATTCCAACAACTTTTCTGAAGAACACAACCTCTGATTCGAACGTCTCCCTCACGGTCAAAGGCAATCAACAGGGAAGTTGTTTGCAGATCTGAGTCTTCGGTTACTGTACAACAGAAGATTGAAAATTTCATAAGTCAAGATCCGAGCAGATCCAGGCTAGATCTTTGGGCCTAGGTTGAAGAAATTCAAGCTAGCTTTCCAACGGCGCCAGTCTCGTGTCGATCTGACATCGGGGCTGATCGCAGCGTCCATTCTCGTCGGAGCGCGCGCAGTAAAACAGCAACCACCAGTCCGTGGACAGCAAACCCGACGGGTGCCGATCGGAACCGCCCGACCTCCGGGCGACGTCCCAGCATGCTGCTAGCCCGAGGATCGCTTCCATAAGTGTCCCCACCACAGTGGTGCCACCGGGTCCCACACGGCCCCTCCGAACAGCACGTGGGCCCCACCGTCACTAGTTCGGGTGCTGCCGAAGCTACGCGGAAAGCCGCCCGTCAAGCCGAAATCGGTCCTCCCGAGCCCCTGGTGTCGCCCTTTACCTCCCTGCGTGGAGTGGGCATATTTTCATTGCTGTAATATTCATGTATTAACTATCCCGGGAGCACGAGTTCGGCCGGGCCCGTTGTCCCCACGCCGAGCGCGTGGAGGTATCGCATTCGCTCCCTTACTTGGTATTTTGCTTAATTTTTATATATACTTGCTTATGCCACTACTAGAGAGCATGATAGGGTAATTAGCTCGCTTTCTATTTATATCACCGCTGCTGTGAGAGAGAGCGTTACCGTCCCGTGACCCGATCCGGGCACAAGTGAGAGCCGACCACCCTAGCTCACAGCCGGTTTCTCAACCGTGCACATCCGACGCTTCCCTCGTTAAGGGGCAGTCACGAGCTTGTCGTGTCCGTAGTCTCGTCCCGCATCATCGGGGCTTCGAGCCGACAGATGTTTCACCATCGGGGCGTTAAACTGACTAAACCTTCCACCAACGGGGCGTTAAACCGACTAAACCTTTCGCCAACAGGGCGTTAAACTAACAAAGCATTCCGCCGACGGGGTGTTAAGCCGACCGATGTCAAGCCAACAAGCAACTCCACCTGCGGCCTTTGGCCACCCAACAGAATCAACCCTTCACTTTGGCTTGTATCCTTCCCCGTCCAGATAATAAAGAATTAACCTTTCACTTTGGCTTGGATCCTTCCCCGGCAAGAGAATAAAGAATCAACCTTTCACTTTGGTTCGGGTCCTTCCCCGGCCAGAGAATAAAGAATCAACCTTTCACTTTGGTTCGAGTCCTTCCCCGGCCAGAGACTAAAGAATCAACCTTTCACTTTGGCTTGGATCCTTCCCCGGCTAGAGATTAAAGAATCAACCTTTCACTTTGGTTCGGGTCCTTCCCTGGCCAGAGAATAAAGAATCAACCTTTCACTTTGGCTTGGATCCTTCCCCAGCCAGAGATTAAAGAATCAACCCTTCACTTTGGTTCGGGTCCTTCTCCGGCCAGAGAATAAAGAATTAACCTTTCACTTTGGCTTGGATCCTTCCCCGGCTAGGGAATAAAGAATCAACCCTTCACTTTGGTTCGGGTCCTTCCCCGGCCAGAGAATAAAGAATCAACCTTTCACTTTGGTTCGGGTCCTTCCCCGGCCAGAGAATAAAGAATCAACCTTTCACTTTGGCTTGGATCCTTCCCCGGCCAGAGAATAAAGAATCAACCCTTCACATTGGTTCGAGTCCTGACTCGGCCAGAGAATTAAAGAATCAACCTTTCACTTTGGCTTGGATCCTTCCCCGGCCAGAGATTAAAGAATCAACCCTTCACTTTGGTTCGGGTCCTTCCCCGGCCAGGGAATAAAGAATTAAACTTTCACTTTGGTTCGGATCCTCCCCCGAGCCAGAGAACAAAAAAAAAACAATCTTCATGAAGTCGGCGTCACGACCTTCCATCTAAGCCGACGAACATCCTACCCTTCCCCACTACCCTTCGGTCTTTCATGGCTTGTTTTTGACATCCCTTTAGCTTCGTAGCCTGCTACCCTAATATGCCTTCTGCCTTCCACGGCCCGCTATCCAACATCTTTTGACTTAACTATTTTCGGCCAAGGCCCACTATTAGGATTAATCCATCCGTCCCACCGCGCTTTCTGATATCTGTTGGATTTAATGCCTGCCTCTTAACTCTGGCTCCTGTAGCCTACTTCCCAATCTTGGCTCTTGCAGCCTACGAACTTCGGCTCTTGAAGCCCGCTTCCCAATACCCTTGGCTTTTATAGCCTACTTCCCAGAATTCGGCCTTCATGGCCCGCTTCCCAACTTTGGCTCTTGCAACCTTCTTCCCTTTGGCTTTTATAGCATGCTTCTCAACTTTGGCTCTCGTGGCCTACTTCCCCTTTGGCATCTGTGGCCTGCTCCCCAATTCTGGCTTTTATAGCTCGCTTCCCAACTTGGGCTCTCGCAGCCTGCCTCCTTTTGACCCTTATGGCCCGCCTCCCCAATGTCCCTCGGCTTCTATAGCCCGCTTCCCTAATGTCCTTTCGGCCCTCCGCGGTCTGCTTCCCTAATACTTTTATTACCACTACAAAAAAAAGAAGAGAATTGCTTGGCTACCCCGCTTGCATGGTTGCTTAATATCGAATAATGCACCTCCTTAAAATTTTCTAGGACCTTGTTTCCTGCTAAATAATAATGCCCCGATTTCGGATGCGCGTGCGTCACGGCGTACGCTCGAAGGAAACCCAATTATGGCAGGTGCACACGTCAAGGGGAAGAGTCATGGCTAAATTGCTCAGCCCACCTTACAAAATAAACCTGAGGCAACGCTCCCACACTTAGCACTTAACGTGTTCAATAGCTTTCAACCATAGGGATTGCCTGAATTTCTTCTTAGCACTCTACGGAGACTTGAATTCCTGCACTCGCGTGAAAGGTAATCGTGAGGAAAAAGCTGCCAACCCCCTTTGTAAAAAAAAAAGAAAAAAAAGGGAGAGAGAGAAGCGCGGATCCGAGTAGCCGGGAATCCCCACTGAAATAAATGAGGAGACTCGCGCGAAATGGTGAAGCAAATCACAATAAGGACGAATCCTAGTAGCCGGGAATCCCCATTGAGACACATGAGGAGACTCGCGTCAAATGATTAAATCCGCTACCAAAATAAACAGATGGGGGCTGTGTGAAGCTACTGAAAGTCGAAAGCCTGAGACTGATGTGTAGGCGCTAGAGTGATCCTCGAGTGTCACTAGGAAAACCTGCATATCCCTATGGTTAGGGTTCTTTGTTCACACTTTTGTACTGCTATGCCACAGAGAATTGCCTCGGGTGAAATGCGTGAATTTAAGCTATGCATGCAAGACATGCAATATCCTCTTGACGGGTGCACCACCTCTTAGTTGTGCCTCGTGGCCCGCACCGTGTTGTGAATTATGGGCGATGTCCCTATCCCATCCCCTATGGAGGGAGCTACCTTATGTGTACTTATGTTATGCCTGCTGACGAATGCTTACATGCTTGAATAAAGAAATAAATAATAATAATTAATATATATATATATATATAAGCCCAATTTTGGCTATAGCAGCCTGCCTTCCCAATTTTGGCTCGTGGAGCCCAATCCTGGCCTTCGTGGCCTACTTCCTACCCTTGCGGCTTACTAATCTCCCTACCTTCGGCTCTCGTAGCCCGCTTCCTAATTTCGGCCCTTACGGCCCGCTGCCTAATTTCGGCCCTTGCGGCCCGCTCCCCAACTCCAGCTTTTATAGCCCGCTTTCTCAACTTCGGCTCTTGCAGCCTACTTCCCCAATTTTGGCTCTTGTAGCCTGCTTCCTAACTTTGACTCTTATAGCCTGCTTCCCAACTTTGGCTCTTGCAGCCCGCTTCTCAACTTCGGCTCTTTGCAGCCCGCTTCTCATCTTTTGCTCTCATAGCCTGCTTTCCTTAATCTCGGCTCTCGTAGCCTTCTTCTCAACCTCAGCTCTTTGCAGCCCGCTGCCCTTCGGCTCTGAAGTCTGCTTTCCCAATTTCGGCTTTTGTAGCCAACTTCCCAATTGCGGCTCTTGTAGACCGCTTCCCCCGATTTTGGTCTTCACGGCCTACTTCTACAACACCGATTCTGGCCCTTGTGGTCCACTTTCTCGGGTTCGGATTTCGTAGCCAGTACTCCCGGCGCATTGAAAGAACATCGGATTCTCTTCGCTCTAGATCAGACCTCCCGTCCGACTAGAGAACGAAACACCCTCTCACTTTGGTTCGGACCTTCCGTCCAACTAGAGAACAAAAAGACTTTTCACTCTATATCGGATCTTCCAACCGGCTAGAGAACTAAAAAGAATTCCCTCCACTCTGGTTCGGACCTCCCGTCCAGCCAAAGAAATAAAAGACCCGTCATACAGCTGGTACCCCCGGCGCATTAAAGAACAAAACACCCTTCCACCTTGGCCCGAGCCTGCTGTTCGGGTGAGGAATCAACCCTCTTTCCCTGTGTTGACACTAGCCCGTGTCAATGACTTGACCATCTCTCCGTTCCCTTTCGGCGACGAACATCACCTCTTCTGGTTTGGACCTACCGTTAAGATCATTAAAGGAATGATTTTTTCTCTCCGTCTCCTCGGGCAATGAATACCCCTTCTAAAGGAACAATCTCTCCTTATGTCCCTTCGGGTGACGAATAACCCATCCGATTCGGACCTTCTGTCCAGACTGTTCAATTAACAAATTCTCCCTTCCGTTCCCCCGGGTGACGAATACTCCTTTTGAATCAACAAACTCTCCTCTCCGTCCCTTTGGGTGACGAATCCCCCTCTTATTTGGATCGGCCATCAGTATCATTAGAGGGATAAACCCTTCTCCCCACCTGCGTGGCTCGCCTTCCAACAACTTCGGCTTCTGTAGCCGGCTTCCAACATCCTTCAGCTCTTGCAGCCCCGCTCTCTACGTCGTGTCGATGAATCTCTCAGCCGGTCTGCACCTGTAGGCCCCGCTCTCTCATCCCTCGCTTGCGCCGCCTGCAGGTGGGGGGCATTTGTGGACACTAAAAATTCCTCACCCCATGTTCACGTACAGGGGAATAAAAAAGGGTGTTGTGCCCCTTGTGCTTTGATGATAATGTGGTGTTTTAATGATTGCAACATGAATGAGTCACCATATTGTTTTGCCCACATGATTGCATATGTATGACCTGTTCTGTGGATAATGCATGAGTATGCTAGGTCATGCAATGTTCTATACTCAATGCACAAGTCTATACATTGCATATGTTTGTGCACACTCAAGTCTATACAATGCATGCTCGTTCATTTAAAGTCTGCACATCACATTTGTTGCTGCATAGTCTGCATCACTCCTTTGTTAAGTCCATACACTTGTTGCTGGCTAGTCTATACATCACTGCATCATTCGTTTGAAGTCTGTACATTCTTTAGGTGCATCATCTCAGCAAGTCTATACATTGGACTTGAGCATATAGAAAGTCTGTACATCGTCTTCTTGTTCATGGATTGCATCAAGTCTATACATTGTGCATCTCGCTGACAAGTCTGCACGTTCATGAAGTCTGTACATCGTTCTGCATGTGAGCAAGTCTATACATTCTTCCATCTCACTTAGAGTCTGTACAGTGCTGCATATTCATCAAGTCTATACATTGCAGCATGCATTCATCTCAAGTCTGTACATCGCACGTCTCATGCATCGTCTCAATCAAAGTCTATACATTGCAGCCTGTTCGTGTTCTAGCTTTCAAAGTCTAGACATTGTCTACCCTGCAGTACACTAAGTCCATACATTAGCACTGTAGCATGCACGAACTCTAAGTCTGTGCATTTGTTGCGTCTTGTGCATGCATCACTCAAAGTCTGTACAGCCTGTGTTCACAACACAAAGTCTATACATCGTTCTACTTGCACAAACGCCAAGTCTATACATTGACTTTGCTTGCACGAGCTGAAGTCTATACACTGTCCACTTGCAGCATTAGCACAAGTCTGTACAGCCCGTGTGCTTCATTCACAGAGTCTGTACATTGCTTCATGCATTGCACGCAGAGTCTACACACTCGTTTGGCATGCCTGAGCATTCATCGTCAATGTACATACTTCACCATATGCATACGGCAGCATAGTCTATACACTCATAACTCTAGCCAGTGCATTCTGTGCTTCAAGCATTTACAAGTCTGTACATGCTTTAGCTTTGCATTCACAACATGAAGTATGTACATGCTTTGTCTTCGCATTACAAAGTCTACACACTGCATTGCCTTCACAAAGTCTGTACAAGCTGTTAGACTTAAACTGATATTCCTTTCGTCTGTCTGACAGGTACTGTTCGTGAAGCTTAAGAATGGCACGTGATCTAAGATTGGAAGGGCTGACAGGATGATGACACGTGGCCAAAACAATTGGGCGGGAACTGTGGAAGACACGCACCCAGTGCTGCTCCTGCTGGAACTGCTATATAAGGAAGACTCTTTTGTCTAAAGAAGACTGATCGGATATGCAGAAGTCCTGAAGAAGAAGCAGAGACAGAGTCTGCACGATCCAGAGAGAAGAGAAGAAGAAGAAGAAGAGAAAAAAAAAAGAGAAGAGAAGATGAGATAAAGGAAAGAAGAAGAGGAAAACACACCTTCAACTGCCTTCCAACGGCACAACCCCAAACAGCCCTAGCGGCACACTTCCAAAGTGTCCCAGCGGCACACTATGCATGCCTCCAGCGGCACGGGCCTGAAGCCCTTCAGCGGCACGGCCTCAAGCCCTCCAGCGGCACAACCCTTCTGCTCCCAGCGGCACGGTCTCAAGCTCCCAGCGGTACTGGCGTTCTGCCCTCAGCGCCCTCTCCCCAGCGGCACATCGTTGAATTCCCCTGAACGGCACGCACCGACAGAAGATACAATGGTCAATAGGCAGACCCATTGGCGCGTAGTTCGGCCACTTCAAAGCCAGCTAGCACCCGCCTCCATGTCACCTTCTGGCTGGAGGAGGGAGATCTTCATCTGACGAGGAAGATACCAAAGTCAACCTCGGATGGCAGTGCCATCATGAGTTCGACCTCGTGAACGGCCCCCGTATAAAAAGCCTCACGAAAAGAAAGTGGGGGGGAGACAGAAAAAGAAGAGGAGACGCCCATTCGAAGAGAGCTCCAGAGAAGAAGAGAAGAAGAAGGTAGAAGAGAAGAAGAAGGTAGAAGAGAAGAAGGAGAGAAAAAAAGGGAGTGTGTGTTGTAGGGCGGAGGGGGGGGGTTGGTAGTGAAGGGAACGATCACCCTTCCTCATCCTGCCTCCCCCGTCTCGCCAAGTTTTGTTTTTTTTTCCCTTTATGCCTTTTCCTTTGCTGCTTGCTTGGATGTATTGGGTTATATTTGGTCTTCTGGCCATGGCCCTTTGTGATTTTGAGTTTGTCATGAATAAAACACAGTTTGATCTTGCCTTCGTATGGTATATTCGTAGTTTCCTTCTTCCGGCTGGTTTGTGAGTTTGGCGTCCGTCTCCGGTTCCCTAGCTCCTTGCTTGATCTCCCCTCCCATGGCAAGGGTCTACGTGATTGAGAGGTTTAGCCCTTGGCTTGACGAGGCAAGGCTAACCTCTCCCTCTTCTTGGTGACACTCTACAACGCAGTCCCTTTCTCTCTACCCTCGTTTGCAGCCCGTCGAAGTTTTGTGGACCTCTACTTGGTGTATTGCCCACCCACTGGCTAGAAGACTCCTCAGCCTTTCTTTCAAGGTCCATAGCCCCTGCACCCATTCTCGTCTCCCTGTTGTCCCACCACTCAGGCCCCCAGCGGTACGCCTCTCCCATCCTTCCGTTTGGCGGTACAACCTCCTTGAGTTTGCCTGGCGGCACACTCTCCTTAGGGCCATTCAGCGGTGCACCCTCTCTCTTCTTGTCAGCGGTACACCTCCCTTCCTTGGCGGCCCAGTGGCACACCCTTGGACTGTCAGCCTGGCACTCCTTCGCCATCACCTCCCCGGTGTACTCATAGTTTGCATCAGTCTACTGGTTCCTCGTTCGATGTTTTCTCCGAGTTTTCTGAAGTTTTCCTAAAGGTGGCTGCTCAGGCACCCCCCTCAGCTGTTGGTTCATGCCACCCCCGTGGGCATGTTCCCTGTTATTCCTTTACCTCCCGGGTCAAGGGAAGGTGCTGCCGAATTTTTGCCAGGAATAACAATAAATTTAAAAGATGGAAAGAAGCAGCAAACAGATGGACTGAGCAACAGTAAAAACAATCTAATCAGCTAAAAGAACTATGCAAGGCTTCAAGAGTTGAACTGAACAAGACTCCAAGGACTGCACTATTGAATACAACTTGAGACTCAATCTCATGATAGGAAACTGAACGCTTGACCATATAAGATGCTTCATCATGAACTGAACAGGGTCCCTCTATCCCCCTTGAACTCTGTCTCACCCAGCTAAGCTACGCCTTGACCACTTTGACCCTTCACACTCTTCACCCCCAACGGTACACTCCTTAGCCCCTCCAGCAGCACACTCTTCACCCTCAGCGGTACACTCCTTAGCCCCTCAGTAGCACACTCTTCACCCTCAGCGGTACACTCCTCAGCCCCTCCAGCGGCACACTCTCCATAACCTTTCAGCGGTACACTCTCCTCTGCCCTCTCCACACACATGACGAATGCAACAAGCAATAACAATAATAACGGACTCATAAAAAGGGGGGGGGATAAATAATAATAATAATGATAAAATTATAATAATAAAAAGGGGAAATAAGTAATAATAATTATCGATTCAATAAAAAGAATATAATAAATAAATAAGTAGATAATAATAATAATAATAATAATAATAATAATAAATGAACAATAATAACAAACTCACTAGAAAAAAATATAAAGAAATAACAAATAGCAATTATAGAAATTTAAATAATAATAATAAATGATGAGCTTCGCTCCACAGCCTCATTCTCCTCAAGACCCGGTATAAAGGGAACATTGACGCCGCCCTCCAAGTCAGATTCGGACCTTGGGAGCCATCCGAATACGGTCGTAATCCGATATTGCTTTGGGCCTATAGTCTATCAAACCTGATGCTTTCTCGTTGGGATTCGTTCCCGCTCTTTCATTGAGATTGCCGTAAACTCGGCATACATTTGTACGGGTTTATTTTCCGTTTACGTCGCGCCTTCAATACGGATCTTTATCCGAACATAGAGTGGTCCATGAACGACCAACACAATCTGGATGGAACGAGACGGCTCTCGTCATCTCCGAACCCTACGCGCGGGAATATCAATAAGACCTTCACGAGTCATGCTTAGACCACGGGTTCGCCCTAGTCATGGTCATTGCCTGGCCCACATCTTAGGCCTATAGCCAGCCATCTCGGTATGCGTCTTTATTTCGGAATCTAGTCCCGGGACACTTTCCCGCTACCCTTCGGCATCGAAAATATTAACAATGCCCACGCAAGCCCCGTTTGGACCGCGGGAGGTGCCCCCGGTATGGTCCCGACTCGATCTCGCACCGGGCCAATAAATTCGCTAGTTTCCTGCTACGCTAACCGAGATTTAACCAAATGTTTTCAGTGTCTCGAAATGATGTATTTGCCGTAGCACGGCATACATATGTTCCATGTTCTCCTGCGACGATTATGATATTCTCAAGCCGGACACCCGTCCGAATGTTAAACGGTCTCCCGAATGACCGACACGTTTCGAACTTCCGCTTCCCTAGACACAGGGCTTTTCAGCCGATTCAAGGGATATTCCCTCATTGGCCCTTGGCACCAAAATATTAATGATGCTCAGGCAAGTCTTGTTTCGACCACGGGGGGCCCACCGCAGTATGGTCGTAGCTTGCTCTTGCACCGGGCCAACAGATTTACTGGTTTTTGACCGCTCCAACCGAGGCTCAGCCGAACATTTTCCGCTCTTCCGAACAATAAATTTGCCGTCCCTCGGCATACATGCGTTCCGGTTTTCCAGCGACAACCGTGATTTTCTCGAGCCGGGCATTCATCCGAACATTAAATGGTCGGTACACGACTGACATGACCGCGAATGGTCTTCTTCTCGCCCTCGCTCGAGGATTTCAATACCTCGTAATAGACCTTCCATGCAATTAATTTTCTGGCCATGAGGCCCTTATTCCCAGCGATTAATCAAGGGTGTTCCCCTCTTTGAGGGGATGTAAATGACGTCGTGACCTTTATGGCACGGCGGGTTTTGGTCCCGACACGAACCACACAATCGTCTGACGAAGTCAGATCGAGCGCACCATGGGCTTCCACAAAGCCCGAATAAATCGTCACTTTGTGACTGGCACGCCCACGCACTCAATAGATGAATCAATCATTCCCGAATAGAGACGCACTTAATAAACCAACAAACGAATAAAATAATTATTAAATAAAAAGTGCGTCCACAGACCCCGCTTGTGGTGGGGGTACCTGTCAAGGGGAGGCCACTTATTCTATATATAGCTGCCACCGAATGTTCGCTGGGGGCAATGCTCGCCTAGAACAATGATGAGGGGAAGGAGCAAGCTCTCTATTACCTCAGCCGAAGACTAGTGGGGGCAGAAGCAAAATACACCCCGATTGAGAAGGTTTGTCTCGCCTTGGTCTTCGCAGTCAAGAAGTTGAGGCATTACATGCTCTCGCATGAAGGGAGCCTGATCTCTAAGGCTGACCCAGTCAAGCACATTCTCTCCCAACCAGTCCTGAAGGGACGTCTCGGCATGTGGGCCATACTGTTAATGGAATTTGACATCACTTACGTGCCTCAGAAGGCCATTAAGGGTCAAGCCATGGCTGATTTCTTTGCAGCACACCCTGTGCCTGAAGATTCCCCACTGGACACGGAGTTGCCTGAAGATGAAACACTAGAGGTGGACCAAGCCCAACAGATCACCTGGCAGTTGCACTTTGATGAAGCTTCGAGAATAGAAACAACTCCGTCTGGGCACACAAAAGTACGGGCCGGGGCTAGCATCGTCCTTAAATCCCCTGAGGGAAAAGCATTGCACACATCCTGCTCCATTAACAAGCCCTGCACAAATAATGAGGCAGAGTATGAAGCTCTGATCATTGGTCTCCAAGTCGCTTTGCAAATGGAGATTAAAATATTACATGTGTTTGGCGATTCATTGCTGGTCGTCAAGCAGGTCTAGGGACAGTTTGACGTCCGAAAACCCGAGTTACTCCCTTACCATGCTAAGGTGAGACGGCTCATGCATCGGTTCTACCTCATTGAGATAGGACACGTTGCCAGAGGAGAGAATGCACAAGCCGATGCACTAGCAAAATTGGCGAGTTCATTGGCAATCCCGCCAGATGGATCCCTCAGCATCTGGGTGGTGAATCAGCACCAAGTGCCTAGCATGATAGAAGGGCCAGAAGAAGAAGAAATTGAGGTCGCCACAGCGGAAGCCGTCAGCCTACCTGAATGGAGGGACCCCCTTTTGCAGTGGTTTAAATATCAGCAACTGCCCAGGCAAAGGGAAGAGAATATCAAGTTAATCAGAACAAAGGACTCTTACGAGGTCCGGAACGTGATCCTATTCCGAATTATGGAAGACGCCAAATGGAAGGTGCTCCTCCGATGTTTATCCACTGAAGAAGCTTGGAAAGTCATGAAAGAGGTTCACGCCGGAACAGCTGGTGCACATCAGGCAGGACCGAAAATGAAGATTGAAATAAAGAAGCTCGGCTACTATTGGCCGACAATGTGTGACGACTACTGCAAGTATGCCAAGTCTTGTCAGAAATGCCAGGAGCATGCCACAGTGCTTAGAAGCCACCCGTGCCGCTGCATCTAACACTACCGAGTTGGCCTTTTGCCCAATGGGGAACAGATGCCGTGGGTCCACTGCCTGCATCATCCACTCGGTGCAAGTACATCTTGGCCGCAACTGATTACTTCTCCCGTTGGGCGGAAGCTATTGCCTTGAAAGAAGTGACTGGGGAAATCGTCACCAGGTTTGTCCGCCGCAACATCATATTCCAGTTTGGCACTCCAAACCGAATTATCTCAGATAATGGAAGCCACTTCTGCAACCAGAAAGTTTATCGGCTAGCAGAGAAATACAAGATCGATTGGAGGACATCAACCCCCTACAACCCACAGGCCAATGGCTTGGCTGAAGCTTTCAATAAAACTCTTTGTACTCTCCTGTCTAAAATTATTAATTCTAACAAGAGAGACTGGGAGGAGAAAATGTACGAGGCCCTGTGGGCGTACCAGACTGTAAACAAAACTCCAACGGGTTGTTCACCCTTCTCCTTGGTGTATGGCTCAGAAGCTATTGTCCCCATTGAGCTGGAAATACCCTCCCTGCTGGTCGCAATCCAGCACGGGTTGGTCCGAGAAGAGCAAACAAATATTGAGCGAAGGCTCGAAGAGCTCTCCAACTTGGAGAGGAAAAGGCTCCAAGCCTAGCAGAATATCCAGGTCTATTAGGCCCGAATATCGCGCGCCTTTGACAAGCTCGTCAAGGAGCGTGAATTCAAAAAGGGTGACCTCGTCATGGTGAAGAGAAGAGAAGTCATGGCTTCCAATCCCAAGGGCAAGCTGAATGAGAATTGGCTTGGACCGTATGTAGTCCAGAAGGTCTACGAGGGTGGAGCATATGTAATCGTCAACTATCGGGGGGAGGTTCAGTTTTCGCCCCTCAATGGTAGGTATTTAAGGTTGTACCATGCTCCGATTCCCCCATTCAATGAATGATGCATTTCTCCGCCCCGCCCCAGGTGAATTTGCATTGGTATTGTCCAGATGGTTTGGGCACTATCTATCTTGCATTTCAAAAAAAAGAGAGAACAAAAAAGAGGGAAAAAAAGGGAGAGAAGAACAAAAAAAGGATTAAAAAAAAGAAAAAGAAAAAGAGAAAAAAAGGAAGAGGAAAAAGGAGGGGAGGAATCAGTCTCCCTTTGTTAACACTCACTCTTATCTTCGAGTATTCCAATAAACGAATCAACCTTTCCCCTTACTTTGGCACCAACCCCGTGTCAATGAACAAACCACGTCGGTCTCCGACTCCTTGTCGGCATCAATAAACAAACCTGTGGCCCGGACCTTTCACCCGGTTCCATGAACAAAAAGACCCTTGCTTTGGCACCAACCCCGTGTCAATGAACAAACCACGTCGGTCTCCGACTCCCTGTCGGCATCGATGAACAAACCTATGGTCCGGACCTTTCACCCGGTTCCATGAACAAAAAGACCCTTGCTTTGGCACCAACCCCATGTCAATGAACAAACCATGTCAGTCCCTAACTCCCTGTCGGCATCGATGAACAAACCTGTGGTCCGGACCTTTCGCCTGATTCCATGAACAAAAGACCCTTGCTTTGGCACCAACCCCGTGTCAATGAACAAATCACGTCGGTCTCCGACTCCCTGTCGGCATCGATGAACAAACCTGTGGCCCAGACCTTTCACCGGTTCCATGAACAAAAAGACCCTTGCTTTGGCACCAACCCCGTGTCAATGAACAAACCACGTCAGTCTCCGACTCCCTGTCGGCATCGATGAACAAACCTGTGGCCCAGACCTTTCGTCTGGTTCCATGAACAAAAGACCCTTTCTTTGACACTAACCCCATGTCAATGAATAAACCACGTCAGTCTCCAATTCCCTGTCCTACCGACGAATAAACCATTGGCTTGGACCTTCCGTCCAAGTCGATGAACAGAAAGAACGCCTTTGCTTGGCTCGGACCTTCCGTCCAAGTCGATGAACAAAAAGAACCTCCTTGCTTGGCTCGGACCTTCCGTCCAAGTCGATGAACAAAAAGAGCCTCCTTGCTCGGCTTGGACCTTCCGTCCAGGTCGATGAACAAAAAGGACCCCTTTGCTTGGCTCGGACCTTCCGTCCAATTCCATGAACAAAAGAAGCCTCTTTGCTTGGATCGGACCTTCCGTCCAAGTCCATGAACACAAAGAAACCCTCCTTGCTTGGCTCGGACCTTCCGCCCGAGTCGATGAATGAACAACTTTCCTAAACCCATCACGAGACACCAACTCCCTCGTGGGGTTGGCCTCATCTAAGTCATTTTGGACCTTTCACCTGGGGTGACGCATAGGCCCCTCCTTTTTGCTTCGGCATTCACCCCATGCCGATGACTAAACCTCCACTCAGACATGTTGGTCCGCGTGCATACGCGGTGAAGCGATCCCCTCAACCCTTCGCTGAAGGGGTGAGCACTTTCCCATGAATTCGCACCGGACCAGCATCCCACTGGCTCGGGAAGAATAGGTATTTTGTCAAAGCGCTCTACACTCGCGGGCTCCACGCACTCATCCCTCGCTTGCGCCGCCCACGAGTGGGGGGCATTTGTGGACGTCGAAAAATGTCGATGAGGATCATGTGGCGTGCACGTCTCGACAGTCGAGAGCGAGCAGAAGACGGAAATGCCGAATAAACCTCATGCCTCACCTGATCAGGACGAGAACTCGCTTGGTGGTCTGCTACCCGTTCAGGAAGCCCCCCAAGCGGGAGATACAGCAACAACTCTCCGACCGGCCACGCCGAGAGCTGAATCAGAGAAAAGTCGGGAACTCCGGCATAGTCTCGGCATGCACCGAAAGTCACACAAAGTCTGGGACCGAGCCCCAGAGGCTTGAAACGGAATATTATGAAGGCCGTACATCGCAACCGGAACATTCCGGGAATGCCAACATTCATATAAACGGCCGCGACTTCGAAAAGAATCCGTTCGGTGCTTAAAATGGCACGTAAGGGCCTTAAAGCGGCGTGCCTTAAAACGGCGCGCCCCTATGCTTAAATGGTGCGCCCCACCTTATGCTCTAATACGAGCCCCCCTGCTTTTGTTAAAACGGCGCCACTCCCCTTGTATGCTAAAATGGCGTGCTCCCGTTGGAGGGCCGCCCCTTTGAATGCACTAAAACGGCGCCGGTTTAACCCCCTCTCTCAAAAGCCCCCCATATGCTACCAAAACCGGCGCGCCCTTGTTTGTGCTTGAATCCGGCGCGCCCCTTACTGATGTTTGTAACCGGCGCGCACAGCCCCGCGCCGTTTTAGCCCCGCTCTGCTTTAGCTTTGGTTGATGTCCCATCTTCAGTCCGAACCCCTGTTTTCGGGCGCAAATGAAGAGAACTTGCCCGAAATGGCCAGTCCTCTTGCGTCTGACCAACGTGCAACCGCCTGAGCTCCTCAAGCTCCCTGGAATGGCAATCTTCGAGCTCCACACTGAACCTCGCTTCCCCACCGGTCACCGTCGGCCAATCTCGTCGAGGCACCATGCCTACTCTATCAACCTACCCACCTGCAGGCCACTCGAGAGCTTCAGACACGGAGAGCACGAGAAGAATGGAACGAAAGAGAAAAGGGATCCGGAGACTTCTTCCCCCACCTCCATATATATGTAACGAACCCGTCAAGAGGAGAAAAGAAGAAAGAAGGAGAGAGAGAAAGTTGGAAGAGATAAAGCTGAGAGAAGAAAAGAAGAGAGCAGAGGAGAAACTTCAGCTCAGCTGGGAGTTCCCTTAGAAGAAAAAAGAAGAAGCTCCGTTCCCCTACGCCTGTGAGGTGAAGAAGAAAAGAGTGAGTGTGAGGGAAGAGAGGCGAGCTTGGGAAAGGGGTTTAGGCTCTGCCCTCCTTCTACCATTGTATTCTTCGTCTCTTTTGTTCCTACTTTCTTTGGTTATGGGGATGATCTCCCCCTTCTGTATTGCGTTTCTCCCCTTCTCTCGTGGATGAATAAAAGAATGACTTTGGCAAATTTACATAGCATTCTACTGCTTTGGCTTGCCCATCTCGCTGAGTCTTTCTTTTTCTCTCTCATTTTACTAATCATCCAGGCGCCTCGGAGGCTTGCCTCTCTGTGGCATTTCCTCTGAGGAAGCCCGTCCGGAGGATGAAGAGTTACATCCGTTCATGGCGAACATCCGCCCCGTTGGCATATACGCGAAGCTATCACCCGTGAGCCGTGGTCGCTCTTGTAGGCTAGCCCTCGAGCGTTCCATACTCGCATTTGGGTTGTCGGACCGCCGTGAGGCCACTCCGAATTTTGAGGGTCACCCTGGAGCGATCCGTTTGGTGGCCTTCTATTATCTCTGGCAAGTCCTGGTCCGGGGGAGATGCTGCCCAATTTTCGCCAGGAATTAAAGAGCACTCAAGAACAAATGAAGAGGCCACCTGCCGCTGCCAAGAATGACACATGTTTGAAGCCTCTGTAAAGCAAGCTGAACACACAGTAACTCTATGAACTAAACTCCCCTGAACGAAACACCTAATATCCATGCCAATCTATCTTAATAAACCACTTGAAACTCTTAAGCCTCCTCGTCACCAGCTTAATTTATTAACTGAGTGAGCAAACCAACACCAAACCGGGCTTCGGGTAAAAGAAAGGAAAGAAGACACAGTCAACAGCAATGAAAACAACCCTCGGAAGAGTTTGTGCCCCTGCGCCATTTTAATCCCACACTTAGAAAATCCATTTTTCTCCTATCCCGGCGCGGTTACTATTCCCCCGCGCCGTTTTAATCCACACTTGAAACCCCTTTCGATTCCAATCCGACGCCATCAAATGTGGCGCGCATCACTGTTCAAACACCATCTTCATGGCGCCATCAAACCGGCGCGCCCCCCTTTGTGACCACCTAATCCGACGACGTAAGCGGCGCGCCCCTTGGCCCCCCGTCTTCTCGTCATCTTGCATGCTATTCCGGCGCGGGTTAAACCGGTGCGCCCTCCCCTCATTCTGCCTCCTGAGGCATGCCATTCCTGCGTCGTTAAAATGGCGCGCTCCTCTGCTCTTACATCTTCTTGCAACTTGCTAATACGGCGTGGCAAAAGAAAACCAAAAGAATGAAAAGAAGAAATAAAACCATTGAAATTAAATAATAGACAAGAGAATAAGGCCTAAATTAATAAACAAGATAAAAAGAATGGAATGGGAATAAACCACTTAATTCAATGACCGGAACAATGACATAGCATGTCCCTGCTATAATTAAAATTTGCGTTGCAAGGACACACATTGGTAAGCTCGGGCTACACACTTAACAACTCGCTTCCCCGGACTGTGCCTGAAGAGAAAACCAACGACGCCCCATGGCGCCGGACATGGATCTCGGGAACCCCGTTATGGCCATAGTCCGGGACCATCTCGGGCCAATAGTTCGTCAAACTTGACCCGTCCCAACCGGAATCTAATCCCACATTCTCATTAAACTTGCCTTGTTCGCGGCAGACATCTACGTGGTTTTTGTTACCGCCTTTTATGCTACAAACACGGACCTTCGTCCGAACACGAAGTGGCCCATGAGTGGCCGACATAGTCTGAACGTTCACGTCCTGATACGGGTTTCTAGCATAGTTTGCCTTTCATTATCCTCCTGCATTATTAGTATTCTCTTTAGGCCGTAGGGCCCTTATTCCTGGTAATCAATCAAGGGTGTTCCCCCATATGGGGGATGTAAATAACGCCGTGGCCTTTATGGCACGGTGGGTTTTGGTCCCGACCCGAACTACACAATTATCTGATTAGTCAGATCGAGCGCACCATGGGCTTCCATGAAGCCCGAATAAATCGTCACTTTGTGACTGGCACGCCCACGCACTAAATAAACGAATTAACTCAATCAACAAACGAACCGATTCTTTCCAAATTTTAGTGCGTCCATAGGTACGCATCTCGAGGTTACTGTTATTCCTGTAGTTTTTGACTGTGTTATTATTTTTGGGTGCTATCTGGTCTCCTCCTCTTGTTGTGGTATATATTTACATCATTTTTTTCATATTATCTGCTAGTTATTAAGCTAGAAATTGCATACACTCCGGTGCACATAGGGTCATTCATCTTTCATACCATAGTTGCATTCCTACCTTGGTCTGTGTTCCTCTAGCCTCCATATTCCTTGGGGTCGACTAGGTGACCACATCAGGGACCTCCATAAGTCCCCGCGAGCCGTGGATTCCCACACGGACGCCAGGCCGGTTGTACCTTTATCACCCCGTGTCTAGGTTACATAAGTAAGGGAGAGTTCACATCTAGAGTTAACCAAGTCCCCAATATCCTTACTATTAGGAACCTATTGTTGGAGAGAATATATTAAATTCAAATCACTAAGGTTCTAAAGGAAGAGATAAGTAAAATTTGAGCATCATTACAACTTGGTTGACTTTGAGTGCTTTTTCATCCCTTTCTTGTTTGCATAAGTTTTGAATCATCTTGTCTGGTCACTCATTTGTGGTTGTTTGTGTTGTTTGCTTTGTCTTAAGGTGCTTCGTTGCATCTGGAGTTGCTTCCGATCTTAGAGTCATCTTCTAGGGGCATTTCCTCTTTCACCTCTTATTCCAATCCTTGTTCGAGTCAAACATGTCCCATTATGATCTTCCCCGTTCCCAAGAGGAATCTCTTCCCCAGGGACTCTTGGAGGACACACCTAGGGTTGTCCAGCTTCAATCAGGAGAAGGGTCCGCCCCTCCTCCATCTTCTGTCCCCATGGATGGTGCGTAACCCTCCCTCTCCTCCAATAATCCCACCGGCCACATTTTGCAAATGATGGCCCAATGGGATCCGGCCCAACTTCAGGTCCTCTATCAGACCTTGCAGGGGTCCAATGCCCCATCTCCCACGATGGCACAAGGTCTGTCCACTACTTCCATCTCACAATCTAGGGTTGATGGGCCCGGGGTCTCGCCCATTCCAATTGATCTTACCCCGGTCCAGCCTAGGACCCTCCAATTCTCCAATCTAGAAGCGGGCCAGTCCTCTGGCTCATCACATCAAATTCTTGATAAAGGGAAGACCGTTCTTCCCTCATTCACCCAGGCAGAGTCCTATAGGCCTACTCCATCAATGCCACAAGTCCTCGTTGGACCGGCCGATTTCGCTCGCCCGTAGCAAGGGGCGGCCCATGTTCATCCAATTTGGGTCATCCTCCGGCCCAATATCATTCTTATGGGCCCCCTCCTCCTCCTTTCGTCTATCCTTTAGCTCCTCGCCTTGAGCTTACTCCATTCACTACACCTACTCCGTCTCGGGAGTAGGAACTTCTTGATAAATGGGCCGCCATGCAACAACAGCTCGACTTTCTTCAAAAGCAGGTTGGCCCACAATCTTTAGCGGATGTTCCAGTTCCTAGTTTCCACAACATCCGGTTCCCTCCCCAATCTGAGCTCCCCACATACCCCAAGTATGATGGGAATAGCAATCCATTTGTTCATGTGAGGGACTTTATGTATGAATCGGTGCAGTTCCAATATGATGATCGCCTTATGGCATATTTGTTCCGCCGATCTCTAGATGGAGTTGCATTGGAATGGTTCTATGCTCTACCGTTAGAAGATGCTGAAAGCTTTAAGGTGGTGAAAGAAAAATTTATTCAATGGTTCAAAGATCGGGTCGGCCCGGAATATTGCTTCACAGATCTGGTGGCCGAAAAGATGAAGGCAGACGAGGACTTTGCTACCTATGCCGAAAGATGGAGGCAGATGGCCGCTCGGGTGCCGGGTCACATTCTGGAGGAGGAAAAGGTCAAGTTGTTGATATCTAATGCCACGCCCACCTTCCGCAATATATTGGCCATGAATGATATTGCCAACATGCATTAACTATATAGCCGGGCGCGGTTTATTCAAACCCAATTCAAGGACTCCCCTATCCACTCTCTTTTCGAGGCCTAAAAGCCCAAATATAACAGAAAACCACAGGGGCCCGTTACCAAAGGAGTCCAGACTAATGAACAGGTGCAAGCCGTTGCATTCCCTTTCCCAAACACATCCACTCCGTTTTGCTTCCCGTAAAACCCGTGTAATCCCCAATTCTCCGCTCCCCAAAATCCTCAACCTACTTTCTTCGTTGCATCAAACACCCAACCTACCTTCCCCGCACCACAAAATGTCTTCTCGCTCCACAACAACTGCAATAACCTCCACAATACAACAATGTCCCTCCACCCAACGGCTACACCAATAAGCTCCCGGCTCCAAAGAGAGCGCAATATCCTCCTCTGCCTGAAACCCTCGCGGATATCTTTTCCACCCTCATGTCAATAAATGCAATTCAACTTCCTCTAGAATGGCCCAATTGGAACCCGGTCGTCGACCAGTCCAAATATTGCATGTTTCATAGGCAACCCGGGCACACTATCGAAGGATGTTATCAGTTTCGAGATCTGGTGTACGATCTCCATGAAGAGTAGCGTATTGATTGGGCCGAAATGCATAAGGCCATTATTGAAATCAAAGAGAAAAGAAGGCAAGCATCGAGGCAGCAAGTGCGGCATCATCAAGCACCCCAGCCACAGTAGCAGCCACAACAACAGCAACAGCCCTTTCAGGACTTGGGGATCCACCAAAACCCCATGCCGAATCATCCGCCCGCTCCGCAACCACAACCACCGGCACCGGCCCAAGTTAACCTCGTTCAACCCCCGGCTCCTGACGCCGGGTGGTCCTATGACGATGAAGCTTTGGTATAGTGGCTCATGGCCCTTCACCATAGCTACCGTAATCCTTCTTTACCTTCTACCCCCCTCATCCTCCCGCTTAACCGTCAAACCTCTCGTCACCCGCAATCGCCAAACCCTTCATCCTACCATCTGCTTCCCCCATCATTCCATCTCTCTCCACTCTACCACCAGTTCTCGTACACATCGTCACCATCCCTCCATCAAACCTTTCACCCGTCATCCCTCCACGACCTATCATCTCCACTACCCCTATAACACCTATTATCACCACACCCACCCCTACTCCTATTACCCCCACTATCACCGCCACACCCTCTACCACGTCATTCATCCACCCCGCAGGGCCCATTAAGCTGCATATCCTAAGCCCATCTGGCACCGTGTCGGCCCAAAATCTTGCCCTACAGAGCAGACGTTTGTTTCATAGAAATTATCCTTCCACTGGTGCTTCCGCACCAAATCCCCAGTCCTCACAATAGGCCACTGATCAGGAGGAGACAGATCTGTTGCACGAGACACAATATGATCTGCTACATCATCTGGACCGGGTGCCCGCCAAGATTTCTGTGCTGGAATTGATCAAGGGGTCCACGCTTCACCAGGATGCGCTCCGTAATTTCCTTCAGAGGGTGATAGTAAATGAAGATATGGCAGTGGACAACCTACCAACAGCTCTGGCCACAGTCTCCAAAGGGCCAGCAATTACTTTCTCCGAAACTGAACTGGCACCCCCTGAAGCTCGATAGATGTCGCTATGCATTTCTATTATTCTCAACAAAGTCAGCATAGACACAGCATTAGTAGATACATGGGCTTCTATTAATGTCTGCCCTCTCAGCACTTTAAGGGCTTGCAATCTTTCAGAAGATCTATTAAAGTCGACCCCGACTACCATTGCAGCATATGACAACTCCAGGAGGGCATGTCATGGCGTGGTCACCATTCAGGCCGAGCTCAGGCCTCTCACTATGCGAATTGAATTCTATGTGCTGGATATCGACCCTATGTTCAAGGCTATATTGGGTCGTCCGTGGATAGATAATCTCAATGCTGTACCATCCACTGCCCATCAGTGGCTGAAATTCTCTTTTCCGGGGAGGGTGGTTAAAGTAAAGAGCATGTCCACGGTCCAGTCTATCAAGGCCGTCTCCGAGAAAATTCTGCCAACACTGTGGCCCAGCACGCGGCCTATCATTTCTGTTTTAGATCTGGATTTTTCATGGGCTTATGCGCCACGCAAGCCCATTACTGTGCCGATCAACGTCAAAGTGAAGCCCCAGATACGAGATTCAAAGGGGTCGAATATGATATTAAAGCTGGGTTATCAGCTGGGAAGAGGCCTCGGTGCACAATTACAAGGGCGGACTAAACCAGTCCCCAAAGGGAAAAAGATGAATAGGAGGGGTCTCGGTTATCGAGAATCCTCACTCTCAATTTTGGGTGACTCTGGGCCGTTGACATGGGATTATCGCCAGCATTTTGTTAAAGGCCCTCTCCAGCCAGGCACTCTGAAGATGTCTCTGAGTCAGCTCAAGGAAGAAAATGTAGCTCACACAGTCGACAGCCTGCCATTGCTACCTAACGGGCCGGTCGATGATATGCTTGATTTCAGTCAAGCATTTGAGAAATTATTTTATGAGGAAGAAAGCTACCAGAGAAACCAGGAGGTGCAGCTTGTGCTTTATGAGCCGAAGAAGCCAGTTCACCACCTGCGGGAAAGGGGGAGCTCACCCATCATATTCACTTGGTCTCCTTCTCGCTTCTTTTCATTCTTCCAAAAGTTGGTATCCATACCCCGCTGACCTTCCATCTTAATTAATCCGCTATTGCTTGAAGTCCCTATTGATTTCCTCATTATCCGGACATGCACATGCTATCCATCGGTTGATCTATCCACTCCTTTCTTCTCTTCCTCCGATCCCTTCCTCGACATCTTTTGTCCATCCAAGTACCCTCTCAAGCTTCCTCCTCCGCCTTCATCTTCTCTGTCTTGTTGCATGATCTCCACTGATCTCCAAAAAAAACGTCAACTTTGAAACGGAGATTTCAGTGGAAGATTACGCTGTCTATTCTCCATCATCCTCCCAGGGGCATGAGGTCCTTGCTGCCTCCCTCTCACTAGATTTTCTCTCTCCTAGGTTAGGCGTAGGGTCCGTCTAGTCTAGGGTAGAAGAGTCTGTTAGGTCTAGAGAAGTAGGGTCATCTTCTAGGTCATTCAACCCTTCCTTGCCTAAGTCACGCCCGCCGGTGCGTCATTCAAAATCCATTCCTAATAGGTTTTTGCAGGATCTAGCTCAACGATGTCATGCTCTTCTTAGATGCCTGGAGTTTATAGCTACGACAATTATGATCGAAGAAGATGAGAGCAAGGTGGGGTGTTGAGCGACGACGGATTGGCAGTCTATGAAGTCATGGATGAAAAGGACCCAGTTGATCTTGAGGATAGCAACGTAGACGACACTGCTGATTTATATGTGCAAGGTTTGAAGAGATTTGACGAGCCATCATCAGCAGTGGATGAACCTACAAAGGAAATTAATCTGGTAACTGAAGAAGACCCCAGGCCTATCATCATTGCCGCTAATCTCCCTTCAAAAGTTGAAGAAGATTTAGTCAAGGTCCTAAGGGAGTATAGCGATTCTTTTGCCTAGTCTTACGGGGACATGTCGGGTCTTGACCCCTCTTTAGTAGAACATCGAGTAGTGCTTAAGCCAGGGACAACACCCGTTAAACAAAGATCGAGGAGATTCCACCCCCACATGGCCTTAAGGATAAAAGAAGAGGTCGACAAATTGTACAAGGCCAGATTTATTAGAGTCATTTTATATCCCCAGTGGGTGGCGAATATAGTCCCTGTCATCAAGAAGGATGGAAAGGTGTGCATTTGCATTGATTTTAGGGATCTTAATAAAGCATGTCCCAAGGATGATTTCCCGCTGCCTCATATAGATGTTTTGGTGGACAACACCGCCGGGTACGAAGCATTGTCATTTATGGATGGTTATTCATGCTACAACCAAATCCGTCTCGCTCCTGAAGATCAAGAGAAAACCTCCTTCACTACGCCCTAGGGTACGTATTGCTATGTGGTCATGCTGTTTAGTTTGAAGAACGCGGGTGCCACTTATCAAAGGGCGATGATGGCTATATTCCACAACATGATGCATGTTTACATGGAAGCTTATGTGGATGATATCTTGGTGAAGTCAAGGACTAAAGAAGAACATCCAGCCATTTTGACTAAGGTGCTCTAGAGAGCCAGAGAGTACCAATTAAAAATGAATCCAAAGAAATGTGTTTTTGGAGTCTCTTCAGGGAAGTTGCTAGGCTTCATAGTTAGCAAACGGGGAATTCAGATCTATCCTAATAAAGTAAAGGCCGTCATGGACATGCCTCCGCCTAAGAATATCACGGAACTTCGAGGACTGATTGGACATTTGTAATTCATTAGAAGATTCATATCCCAACATTCTCAGAGGTGTCATCTGTTTTATGAATTGCTAAAGGCGGGGGTCAAGTTTGAATGGAATGAAAATTGTCAGAAGGCCTATGAAGATCTGAAGGTATATTTGTCTAATCCTCCGGTTTTACAACCTCCTGTCCCTGGGAAACCCCTGATCCTATACATTTCTGTCATTGAGGACTCCCTAGGAGTTGTCCTGGCACAAGTAGATGACGAAGGCAAAGAGCAGGCAGCTTATTATCTCTCCAGGTTGTTTAACCCCGCGGAGGCCAAGTACACCACCATGGAGAAGACTTGTGCTGCCTTAGTGTGGGTAGCTCAGAAGTTGAAACACTATTTCCTAGCCCACCCAGTTAGGTTAATCTCTAGAATGGACCCAATCCGCTATCTCTTAGAAAAGTCTATCCTTTCTAGTAGGTTAGCTCGCTGGAAGAGATTCCTCTCTCAGTTTGATATAACATTCGTTGTTCAGAATGCAATCAAAGGATATGCCATCGCTGAGCATCTCGCTCATCTTCCCATCCCCTGCATGGACTCTATTCAAGATGATTTCCTAACGAGCATCTCTCTGTTCTTACTCATCATCCCTTTTGGTCTCTGCACTTGGACGGTGCTCTCAATTTTCAGGGCCGAGGGATAGGTGCTATTCTTCTTACTCCGGAGGGAGTTACAATCCCCTTTGCATATCAGCTCTACTTTCCTGCTACCAACAACATTACTGAGTATGAGGCTCTCCTGGCCAAGTTGAAGCATGCCTATCTCTTGGGCGCGCGTTATTTGAATATCATAGGAGACTCTTAGCTCGTTCTGCGATAAGTTCTGTCCACTTACCGCACTTGTGACCTAAAGCTCAAGCCATATCAGGATTTGGTCACTCTCTTGGCGAGGCAATTCCATAAGCTAATCTACATCCACACTCCTCGATCTCAGAATATTCTTGCTGATGCGTTGGCATCACTCACCTCCTCCTTATCGTTTCCTCTCAGTCGGAGCACTGAGACTATCATCGTCCAACAATTAGACGCACCCTCTCTTCAGGATCCTTGGTTTGCCAACCTTAGGAAGACTGTGGAGGCTAAGGCGGAGAAGGAAGATTTGAAGGAAGTATCTTTAACTGAGTTAGAAGATATTCTAGAAGAAGAAGAATTACCATGGTACCATGAAATCAAGCTATATTGCAGAGATGGATCATTCCCAGAAGGGGCAAATGCCGAACATGGTAAGGCTATCAGAAGAGCCGCCTCAAAGTATACCATTATTTCTGGAGAATTGTACAGGTGTGCTCTTAATGGAATGCTCATGAGATGTCTCGATAATGATGAAGCTTGGAAGGTGGCCGAAGCAGCCCATTCTAGTGAGTGTGGAGGTCATGTCAATGGCTAGGCTCTAGCGAAGAAAATCCTTAGGCATGGTTATTATTGGCCCACTCTAGAGGAAGATTGTTCCCTCTATGTCCGGAGGTGTCTTAAATGCCAACTCCACGCTGATAAAATCCATACTCCTGCTTCATCTTTTCATCCTTTCTCTACTCCTTGGCCATTCTCCATGTGGGCTTTCGACATTGTCGGCCCGCTAGGTGATCCCAATTCTTAGACCAAGTAAAAATCCTTCATCCTTACCGCCACTGAATACTTCACCAAGTGGGCCGAAGCGGAAGCGTACGCAGAGATCAAAGCTACCACGGTGTGCCGCTTCATTATGAAGAATATCATCTCACGGTTCAGGGTGCCAAACAGCATCGTCACCGACAACGGACCCCAATTCTTCTCTCAAGAGCTCTAGGACCTCTGTAAGAAGTTCAATATTGCATTGCATCATTTATCTCCATATTATCCTCAAGGTAATGGTCAAGCGGAAGCTACTAATAAAACCCTTCTTAAAATCATAAAGAAAACATGTGGATCTCACAAATTCTCTAATTGGCCTGAATGATTAGTGGAAGCTCTATGGGCTTACCGCACCTCTGTCCGTACTCCTACGGGGCAAACCCCCTATGCTCTCACTTACGAGATGGAGGCGGTGCTCCCATACGATATCTTGATCCCTTCCCTAAGGGTGTAGCTCGATAAAGAACTTAATCTTGATGAACGTCGAGAGGCGTTGCTCGTTCAGCTGTAACTCTTGGATGAGAAGGGGATGAATGCGGCTAATCACGTGTCTTTTTATCAAAAGAGAGTTTCACGTTATTTTCAAAAGAAGGTAATTGAGCACAAATTTCAAGTAGGTGATATGGTTTTGAAATGCAAATTCATCAGTTTCGGAGGTCCTAGGTCTAAATTACAACCTAACTGGGAAGGGCCATTTGTCGTAAGAGAGGCTTATCCAGGGAACACATATCACTTAGTCAACGCGGAAGGTAAGGAGCTGTCTCACGCCTGGAATGGGTTATATCCTAAACGTTTCTTTCCTTAGAGTCTGGCTAATGAAGGCTCGGTAGCAAGGTGCCTCTTTCCTCGATCATAAAGGAAGAGCTTGAGCGCGGCAATCACACACACTTCACGACATCCCTGGTTGGATTTTCCAATTTTGTTAACACCGTTTCTTCTTGGCCATGCTTGAGGGAAGTTAAGGTCCCTGTCTGTTTCTCTCTTCTGTTGAATATAGGGGCAAGAGGCATATAAGGGGGCGATGACCGATCTAGATACCCTGACGAGAGGAGGTCTCAAACAGGGGCAGTCCGTTATGACCGAAGTCCACAAGAGAAAGAAAAAAAAAGCAACTGTAACATCAAAAGAAAGGGAGCAAATCAAAGAAAAAATTAAAAGCTCATCTCAAAATCTAGAGGTCCAAATAATCAAAAGCTTCAAAAGTATGAAACTAGGCATAGCAAGAGTGGTAGTACAGTTTCCCCGTGGGACGTTATGAGCCCGGTCGTACGCGTGCCTAGGGTGGATAAAGGTTCGATGACGGACGCAAAAGCCCCAGCGCAACAGACTGAATCTCTGAAAGGGTTATCATGAGGATTCAAACCCTAAAAACCTCTATACTTAGTCTAAGCTTACCTCCCAAGTTCCTTCTTTATTTTTAGGACTGAAACACCACCCTGGGTATGGTCTCGACAGAAGCCATCATGTAGATTGGCCCCGGCCGGGGGTTGTCATTTCAAAAAGGCACGCTAACTTCAAGAGAATCATAGTGTGACAAGTAGGGCACTCGTTACCGGGACGGAATTAGCTTTCAAAATAAAAAAATCATATATTTCAAAAATCCAAAAAAATCAGATATTTCAAAAAAAGGAAAAAGAAGAAAAAAGAAAAAAAACTTGAACATTTCAAAATCTAAAAAATCAGACATTTCAAAACCCCCAAAAAATTGGATATTTCAAAAATCTATAAAAACCAGATATTTCAAAAACCAAAAATACCATCATCATTGCATAGCATGCATTTGCATTCATACTATTTATTGTATTTTCGCCTATTTAATAAGGCTCCACCCCTTGACCAAATATCAAGAACTAGTCATTCTCTAACTTACTGAAGGCAAGGGGTTGAGCCTAAGAACGGACCTAACTTGTTTTTTTGTGTGTGTAGACACATGTTCCATTTTTCTCAGGATTCAAAGTTCGCAGCATTTCTCTATCCTCTATTCCTAGCGGTCAGCTGGTTGACTGCTTAAAGTCCTCTAGCGGTCATTTCATGGACCATTTTCCTCACCCAAGAACACAAAAACTCAGTTTCCTGCGCCATCACCGTGGCAGTCTACCGCTAGACCATTAGCGCCTTCTTGGCGGTCCAATGAGCAACCGTATGGTCCACCCGAGAGTAAAAACTCAGAGTTTTCCTGAAGTCCTTCTCTTGGTTGTCTATCGCTAGACCGTCAGGCTCGTCTAGCGGTCCTTTGCTGGACCTTTTTGTGAAACAGAGAAACCAGTTTCTGATGATTTATCAAGCTGACATTGTGAACCCATTGCACATCTGATAAAACCAAAGCTCTCATTTATTTATTCAAGTCATAGTACATCATTCTTTCAATAAAATTCAGAAAACATGATACAAAGCTCAAATCACATTCAATTTCTTATCCGCGTGAGGTCGGATCTTGCACAATTCCTTCACATAAGCACGATACTCCTCATTGCTTTCTTTCACTTCCGCTTGCAAGGCACGGACTCGGCTGATCTCCCACATGGTCAGAGCGCTCCGAACTGCCTGTTCATCCTCCTCGGTCCCAATCTTCCTAGCTTGAAGGGGAGGGTAGTGTGATAGTGCTTGAACTGTAGTGCGAGGAAGCCCAATTTGTAAGTAGCACCGGTGCGGGTTGTAGATTGTCAAGCTAGTGTTCCCCACTAGCTGCAGGTCTAGGCCTAGTCGCTGGGGAAATCTGAGGGTAGTTCCTTGAAGAGCCTGGGCTCGCATCACGAACTTGTCAAGCGGCAAAGTGTTGAGGAAGAGGCGCCAATCATCCCGTGTTTTTTGGTCCGCGGTCCGACACTCAACCTGTAATGAGAACCCAAATGCACCTCCTATGAAGTGAAGAGGGTGGCTCCCAAATATACGGCTAGCTGAAGGCAAGTTCTCCTTGGGCAGAAATTTGAGTCTAACTCCCACCCAACACTCCAGGATGACCATTGACCCGAAGAGGGGTCCCCCTAGTGAAGCTGAGCTAAGGCCTTCATAAAGGTATATGGTGTGGACACCAGAGCGAGCGAGAAGCACGAACCGGTAAGCCACCGGTACCGTACGCGGAGCACCACTCGAGCTACATCGGCTTCCATCTGGCTCGGAGACAGTCTGGAGACTCCCTCTTCAGTCTTAGTATTTATCGTATTTATTGGGACTTTATTTGTGTGTAATGTGTGTTTATTTAGTTTTATTCGGATTGTAATTTAGATTGTAATATGGGCTTATTTGTAAATTTGGACCACCTGGGTCGCGCGGGCCCCCATCCTTTCTCCCATTGATCCACCTCAGCCCTAGGGCCCATGTGGGGTCAGTCAACCCTCCAAGGTGGGCTTCTAGAATAGTTGGACCAAGGGGGGGACAAGGGATTTACAAAGTCCAAAGTGGGAACCTAGAAGTCAAGGGGGCGCCCCTTGTATATTATAGTTTAATAAGTTTATATTTTTATTTTATTTCGTTCCAAACCACATGGGAGAAATAAATTTGAACATCCTCTTTTACCCCTCCCCAACCCTAGATCTAGGGATAGTTAGTGTCTTTCGGTATTTCATATAAATAGCATGTATTTTCATTATTGAAGGAATTAATGCATGAAAAATCAGAATTTTGTTGGAGCCCTAGCTTGGTGCGCCCCTCTCTCCTCCTCTCTCCCCCTTCTTGCAGATGGGAAGATTGTGTTTCTGAGCTGACATGCCTCTTCTATCAATTCGTGAGATTGCCGTTGCCGCCGCCACCGCCATCGTGTCGCCATTGCACCACTGCCACCGTCGCCGGAGTTCTGTCAACCCAGGATAGTCAGCTCTTCCCGGAACTTCTACTCTCAACTCCGAGATCTTTTGGGTTCCACACTTTCAGGTTGAGTTTTAGACGTCCAACCCACATCCCAAAAAAATTGGTGGAATTTCTAGCCTTCGTTTACCATTTTTCAAATTTCGTGCTCCCCAACCTCTCAAATCTGCCTGCAGTCTGTCCAGTGTTACAGCAACCAAGTAGATCATGCATGAACCCACCATCCCCATGTCTGAACGAGTTTTAATTTTTATTGGGGATTCTTTCCACCTCGCCCCTCTTCCAAGAATTTTCTTGTGAATTTAGGATCTCGTTTATATTTTCTAAAAATCATTGTCAGATCTCAAAATCAATTCTGTCCCTGCTGTCCAAATCCGACCACCCAGTGCTAGAAAATACTTTTCCCCATCCAAACCTCCACCTTCATTTCCACACAAAAATATCCCCGTCTTCCTTACTCTCCCCTCTACAACTTTCATGAAGAACTCAACACCCAGATCGGAGGTCTACGTCGTGGTCAACGCCTGTTCTCAATCAGATCTTAGTCTGCCTGACCAGATCTGAGATTGAGCACAGCCCTATTCGAAAATCTGCCATCAAAATTATGGCCCCGAAGAAATTCTTGGAACCATAGAGCATCAAAGGATTCCGAGTCAGCGTTCCAACGGCACCGGTTTCACACCGATCCAAGGTCCGTGCTGGTCGCCGCAATCTTTTTTGCCAGAGCGCGCTGGTCTGAAACAGAGTTCAGATCCGTGGACAACAACTCCAACAAGTGGAGATCGGAGCCGCCCGGCCTCCGACCGGTGTTCCAGCCTGATCACCATCCAGGGAAGTACACCTCCAGGTGTCACCTTCGTAGCGGGACCCACCCCGCCAGATTTGGAGGACCGAGCGGTACGTGGGCCCCACGAACATGCAGATCGCACCGTCCGGACAGCACCAAAATGCGGGTTTCGGCACTGACGGAGTGACATCAGGATGCTGCCCGTCAACCCAATTCCTGATACTCCCAGGCCCCACATGTGACCTATTACCTCCCTGCGTGGAGTGGGTCAAAAATTTGTACCACAGTAAGAATTGTTAACCGGGAGTACGGATTCGGCCGGGGTTGTCTTCCCCACGCCCGGAGCGTGGAGGTACGGTCGTAATTTCTTGGCATTACATTTGCTTAGCTAGTATATGATCATATGCCGCTGTGAGTGCGTTAGCAACCTAGCTCGTGAGTTCCTGTCACCGCTATGAGCGAGAGAGTGACCCGTCCCATGACTCGATCCGAGCACGGAAGTGAGTCGACCACCCTTGACTCTACCGGTTTCTCAACGGCGCAGATCCACGCTTTCCCCTCGCTTGGGACGACGAGTGAGCTTACATTTCTGTTAGTGACGTATAGCCCATAGGAACTCCTAGTGTCGGGCCAAAGTGTCTCTAATGTTCGTATGTTGCTGGTCGCGTCTGCACTTAGAGTCCGAGGTCCGCATTACTTGGAGTCGATCCCTATGTCCGTCCCGCATCAAATTGGTATCAGAGCGAGTCGAGTCTAGGGTAGTCACCATAGCATGGTCTAAGTCAAGTCAAGAATCATCATTGTTTTAAAACAAAAAAATAGTGTTTTTGGGTCGCATTTCATCCCGATAACCCGGTATATTAAAAGGTGTCGCCCGAACATTAGGTTACACCTATCGGGAAGGCTGCACACTCGCGTCGAGGAGATCTTCGGGTCGACCCTCCGCCATGTACCGGATATTGGCTAAGTCTAGGTGTAGTGCCCCAGAATTTATATGAGTAATTTCTGGATTAATTAATAATTTTTTGGAATTTATTTGGGCTAAATGAATTTATAAATGGATTAACAAATTAATAAAGTCATGATAAGGCCCAAATATGTTAATAAGTTAACCTAGCCTAATTAATTATTATCCAAAAGACGTAAAGACCAGGCCCATTTGGTTGGCCCATATTCTAGAAAATTACTAAGGATAAATACTAATTATATGGATAATTAAATGGATAAACGAATGAAAGAATTTTATTTATTTAAAACTCTAGGTACGATGACTGTAACGGTCTATCGTAAGACCGCCACAGCCATGTAACGTGGCAAGGAGAGACCGTCACAGCCTGTGACTTCTGTGAGTAGAAGAAATTGTAAAAAGATTGGAAACTTGATGTCCCTATCCACAAGAGACCTAATTGGAACGATGTGTAAAGACTCTACGGACTCTTGGAGATTATGTTTTTATAGATTAAGGACTCTAAACTCGCTCTAATCTTCAAACCCTAGCTAGAACCTTATAAATAGGACCTAGTTCTGAACTACGCAACCCCTACTTTTGCTCGCGTGGAATTAAGGTAAGGAGTCATTATCTCAGGTAAGTTCTTTAGAATAATTTGTTCACAATACTATAGACTAACTCCTCTCAAAATTTCACATCTTTAGGTCAAGAGGTCGGGGAGATAGAGCCTAAGGAAGTTGTTGAAAAGTCACAAGAAAAGAAGAACTAGGGTTCAGTTTTCAAGCCCAAATTGGAAGTCTAAAGCCTAATTAAGAGGTAGGTTATCTCATGAACCGCAAAAATAGCTTGATAGGACTAAAAGCCCTCTGGTTCAATTGATTTTTATGCCTTATAGATCATTGATTTCATGATTTTCTAGATCTATGCATATCATGCAACTCTTAGCCCTAATAGAGAAAATTAAAGCATGTTGTTCATCTAATTTACTGATACACATGCATGTAGTAGCCTATACTTTGTTATCATGTCTAGAATAGACGTGGTATTTGATTTAGACATGACATGAGTTGATCTCTTAGGATTCATACCGTTTTCTGTCAGCAGATACTATAACGCATCGGCGTAGGACCATCACACTCATGTAACGGCCCTACGACAGACCGTCACACACTCTGTGGTATTTGGATTTCTGTTAACTCTAACACACTTGGACAGACGCGTTACATATTGTAACGGCTGTTCGACAGACCGTCACAATCACCGTAACGCCCCACTTCTAGACCGTCAGAGTCTATGATCTGTCAACCCTAGACGGAATATGAATTGTCAATACACTTATTGTTAAAGCCTAGTTACCTAAGTTTAAACCTGATTTCGTGAATTTGGGATTATTTAAGCGTTAATGATAGGTATTGCATGTTTTGTTATCCCACTTTATTTTAAGTTATGTTAATTTCATGAAGCCAAACTCTATAGTTTTGTAATTAGAAACATGATTTTGAAAGATGAATTAACAGATTTTTATCATGGTTTCACATCGATCTATGTCTACGTATATTCTTTCTCTCTCAATAGAGCTGTTTCTATAAGTATATGGCACATACTCTGGTGTGTTGACCATTAGTTCACACTATTGCACTATAGGAACACTAATCTTAGACTTGAGGACCTCTCTATTGGATATTCCTTCCAATGGACTAGGAAACCTTGTTTCAAGGCCTCCGTAATTCTCCGCGAGCCTGCGATTCCCACTAGGACGCCGAGTTGGTTGTACCATTAAAGCCCATTAACTAGAATACACTATCGTGATTTTCTGGATCTAGTAATGTAACCGCCTTGCCTTGGACCGTCATGCTAACGTAACGGCCCATGTTATGACCGTCACATTTTCTCTGAGTCTTATTTCATTGGTTCTGGACTCGGATCACTGTAACGGCCCATTACTGGCGCGTTACAGAATGTAACGGCCCAGTAAATGTCCGTCACATAGCTTGCATATGTTAACCCAAGGTTTGACCCAAGGGTTGATTTCTAAAGTTATAGATGGACCAATGATAGTCTAGAACTCATAATATGGATCAAGAAACTTAATGTAATGAATAAAGATTAAAGGAATGTACCGTTATGCTATCGATTTATTTTCATGAAGCATAACATTGTTTAAGTCATTTTCTTGACTCATACATTCTTATGTTGAAACATTCACTCATTAATTATTGTTATCATGGAATTCTTGAAGTATACATTCTTGGCCATACTTTACTGTTTCATGCGTGGAAGTAGCTTAATTTATACCTGAAGATGCGATCGAGCACTGATTGTGTTCAAGGGCTCTATGCTAGTCCCCTCGGCTGATTGCGGAAACATACTATTTTATAAACCATGGGATATGATGCTACTGGCGTCGCATTGCGCTGGGAGTACTATTTCTATAAATAAGTGAAGATCCACGACACGACATGACATTCTTGTACATGACATTCTTGCTTGATATTCTACAGAAATTCACGAACTATGTACTCAAAAGAGACTAGTGTGATGAATATGTGGCTTGCTCGTTATATGCTTGCTCGTGAAATGCCAAATATCATGTTCGTGCTACATTCTTACTAGTTCATTCTTGTTCACTCTATCTTACGTAATTATCTTGTTACTTTGGTTTAATCGCATGATTGATTTGCATTCGCATGATTTTACCTTCTTCTCTAGAGCAAAAATGTTAATTACTTTAACAATACCTTCATGTTGATGCGAAGATACCTACTGGGCAAGTGTGCTCATTACCTATTTTTTTCAATACTTTTCAGGAGATGGAAATAGTTTGAATTCGGATTCGGGTGATTCAAGTAGCGGGTCCGAGAGCGATTGAATGTTGTTATTACAAGAGTGAAGACATAGGAAGTCTATAATGTCTAGATTGAGTTAATGTAATTTTCCTATTTCTTGAGTCTAGTGGAATGAAAGATGAAGGAAAGTGGTTGTATTATGAATATTGATCATTTATGAAATAAAGTTGAAGTTTGATTCAAAATCTGTGCAATTGCATTTATCTATGTGATTGTCTCGCGCTCTGGTCGTTCTTGCTTGCGAGAGGCTTACCATGCAGGCTGTTCACGCTCCCCGAGCGAGTCTTCCGCTGTAATAAAGGCTCGGGGCATGACAGTTAAGTGGTATCAGAGCCTAAGTCTCAGGACTTAGGGAAAGGAATCATGTCATAGGATAAGTCCAAGGTTTAAGGACCCCTACCTATGAACTAAGGAAGAAATTCCATACCCATGTGAGGATTGGGTAGAGCCCAGGATAAGATAATTAATTAGCTTTAAGGTTGATTTTCATGAGAAATAACAAGTTGTTATTTTTCTCTCTCAGGTACCCTATTTTACAAATGGCTCATCGCGTAGATTGGGACGGTATGCAACAAACAATTGCCGGCCTCACTCAGGCATTGCAAACTATAGCACAAGGTGGTGCAGGAGCAAGGACTGGCGACCTTCATCGCAATTTATTTGACGTTATTCAATGCACTGATCAGGAGAAGGTCCGTCTAGCAACATTCCAATTAAATAAGGACGCCTGTACTTGGTGGAAATCAATTCCGGCACCTCCGGCCGATGCACCTCACATGTGGGACGGGTTTCTCACTTTATTTTGTGCCAAATACTTTTCCGAGCATGTGAAGGAAAGGAAGGCTATGGAGTTTGCCTCCCTTCGTCAGGGGATGATGTCAGTAGCAGAATACGAGCTGCAGTTTTCAAGGCTAGCACCTTATGCACCACATTTGATTAGTACAGAATTATTAAAGGTAAATCGATTTATGGACAGGTTACGGCCCGATTTTATTTAGCAACTTGGGACACAAAATATCCGCACCTATGCGGAAATGGTTCGGAGGGCATATTTATGCGAGAGGACCTTAGAGAAGGTCGAAAAGTTGAAAGGAAAAGGAGAAGAATCAAGCCGGCGCTCAGATCGGCATTATAAGAAAGAGAAGTTTAGCATCACGGAACCACACAAAAGCCGTGATAGCAAGAAAAGATCAAGGAACGAGAACGGTGGAAGTTCCCAGAAGAATAACAAAAAGGTTAAGGAAGAGAAGGAACAAGTCACCTCGGCGTACACTTTTTGTGAGAAATTCGGCCACTCGGCTGAAGAATGCTGGAAGCGCCTCGGTGCTTGTTTGCGTTGTGGGAGTAGGGAGCATCATGTGCCAGATTGCCCCCTTATGAAAGATCAATCAGCTAATGGAGGACGTAGGAGGCAGGCTCGCCTCAATGCTGTTATAGATGAAGATGAAGCACCCAGGGATCGAGATGATGGACTCATGGAAGGTACTCTTCAAATCTGTTCTCGCCCTGCATTCGTGCTATTCGATACTGGTGCTTCTCATTCTTTTATTTCCACTACCTTTGCAAAAACGTTGTCAATTGCATTAGTCCCCTTACCTTCAGATCTTGCTATTACTACACCTTTAGGATCTAGAACCAAGCTCACCGAGTATTATCATAATAGCAAAGTGATAGTAGAAGGTTACAATCACCCCGCAAACCTCGTGTGCCTTGACATGAAAGGTTATGATGCCATTTTAGGGGTAGATTGGCTTGTAGACCATGATGCTTATATCAACTGTCGAAATAGAATTATATCTTTTCGAAAGCCCGGTCTTCCAAGATTTTATTTTCTTGGCATCAAATATAAGAAACATCATACCATTATATCTTCTCTTCACGCTTGCAAACTTATCTCGCAAGGATGTGAAGCTTTTCTTGCTTCAGTCATTATTACCGAATCTAAGGAAATTGCCCTAGCAAATATTCCAATTGCAAATGAGTTCCCAGACGTGTTCCCATCTGAACTACCTAGTTTATCGCCTGAGAGGGAAGTAAACTTTACCATTGAACTCATTCCTGGAGCGGCACCTGTTTCTATAGCCCCTTACAGGATGTCCCCCACAGAACTCAAGGAACTAAAGAAGCAATTACAAGAACTCCTAGACAAGGGTTTCATTAGACCCAGCACGTCTCCTTGGGGTGCGCCTGTTCTATTTGTCAAGAAGAAAGATGGTTCGCTCAGGCTATGTATCGACTACCGGCGACTGAATCAGCTTACAATCAAGAATAAGTATTCATTTCCACGCATTGATGAGCTCTTCGATCATCTTTCTGGAGCTGAGTACTTTTCTAAGATTGACCTCAGATCACGTTATCATCAGCTTAAAATCAAAGAAGAGGATATTTATAAATCGGCTTTTCGAAGTCGTTATGGCCACTATGAATTTGTTGTAATGCCATTTGGACTAACTAATGCCCCAGCAATATTTATGCAACTTATGAACAGTGTCTTCCAGCTATACCTGGATCGATTCATTGTCGTCTTCATCGATGATATCCTGATATACTCAAGATAAAAGAAGAACATGAAGAACATTTGAAAATAGCTTTGCAAACACTTAGAGAACACAAGCTTTATGCCAAACTCAATAAGTGTGAATTCTGGCTCGAGGAAGTCTCATTCCTAGGCCACATTATTTCAAAAGAAGGTATTGCTGTGGATCCTTCTAAGGTAGAAGCTGTCAAGAATTGGAGTCGGCCTACGACTGTGTCTGAAGTAAGGAGCTTTCTAGGTCTAGCTGGTTATTATAGAAGGTTCATTAAGGACTTCTCAAAGATAGCAGTCCCTTTAACTAGACTCACCAGAAAAGAAAATCCTTTTGTCTGGTCAGAGGAATGTGAGAAGAATTTTCAAACTCTTAAGAATCATCTTACAACAGCCCTTATTTTGTCACTACCAATGGAGGGTGGTGGATTTGAGGTATATACAGATGCATCTGGAATTGGCTTAGGATGTGTCCTTTTGCAAAATGGAAAGGTGATTTGCTATTCTTCAAGACAATTGAAACGTCACGAAGAAAATTATCATGTACATGATTTAGAGTTGGCAGTGGTTATTTTCACCTTGAAAATTTGGCGTCATTATCTTTATGGAGAAAAGTTTAGGATCTACTCAGACCACAAGAGCTTGAAATATTTATTCTCTCAAAAGGAGCTTAACATGAGGCAAATGAGGTGGTTAGAACATCTCAAGGACTTTGATTTTGCTATTCAATATCATCCTAGCAAGGCAAATGCTGTAGCAGATGCACTCAGCAGAAAACCAATGGGTATGTTATCAAGTCTCATGATTAGTGTAACTAACCTTATTCCTCAATTTGCTCAGTTGAATTTAGATGTTGACATTAAGGAAGAAGATTGCTTCATAGCTAATATCCGAGCTCAACCTACATTAATAAAGGATTTGGCCAAATTACAAGAGGATGATCCAGTTTTACTAGAAATTAAGGCCAATATTGAACAAAGGCCGGATTTTTCTACTTCTAATGATGGAAGATTGCTATTCAAGGGCCGAATGTGTATACCGAATCATGAGGATACAAAGAAATTGATCCTAGAAGAAGCACATAAATCAAAGTACATCATTCATCCAGGAGGTACAAAAATGTATCAGGATCTCAAAAGAAAGTTTTGGTGGCCCAATATGAAGGGGGAAATAGCTGACTTCGTGTCTCGTTGTCTAACATGCCAACAAGTTAAAGCTGAACATTTCAGACCCGCAGGTAAATTACATCCCTTAAATATTCCCGAATGGAAATGGGAGAGCATAGGGATGGACTTCATTATGGGTTTACCTAAGACAAGAGGTGGACACGATGGCATATGGGTAATCATAGATCAATTGACTAAATCTGCACACTTCATACCAATAAAGAATCGATGGTCGGTGGATATCCTAGCAGCATTGTACATAAAGGAAATTGTCAAATTACATGGTGTCCCCGTCACTATTGTATCAGATAGAGATCCTCGATTCACATCACAGTTCTGGAAAGGTCTACAACATTCACTAGGGACCAGATTAAATTTTAGCACAGCTTTTCATCCACAAACTGATGGTCAGACAGAAAGAACAAATCAGGTGGTAGAAGACAAGCTCAGGGCTTGTGTCATTGATTTTAGAGGAAGTTGGCATGATCACTTGTCTCTGGTAAAATTTGCATATAATAACAGCTATCAAGCAAGCATACAAATGGCACCTTTTGAAGCTCTATACGGGAAAAATTGTCGATCTCCAATATGTTGGAATGAAATAGGGGGAAAGCAATTTTTAGGCCCTGACCTTATCAGGGATTCTACGGAGAAAATCAAGCTCATTCTAGAGAGAATGAAAATGACACAAGATAGGTAAAAGTCTTATGCCGACAATCGAAGATGTGACTTGGAGTTTCAAGTAGGAGATCATGTATATTTAAAAGTTTCTCCAGGTCATGGTATTCAAAGATTTGACATTAAAGGAAAGCTAACTCCAAGGTTCATTGGCCCATTTGAAATTATTGAAAGGGTCGGTGAAGTGGCTTATAGATTGGCTTTACCTCCACAGTTAGCAGGAGTTCACGACGTATTTCACATCTCCATGCTAAAGAAGTATATATATGATCCAGATCACATTTTCACTTTTGATAATCTGGAGATTCAGAAGGACCTAACATATGAGCAAACGCCAATAAAGATTCTGGATCGGGAAGTGCGTCAATTAAGGAATAAAGTTATTCCTATGGTCAAGATCCAATGGAAGAAAATATGGCCATACGAAGTAATATGGGAAACCAAAGCAGCCATGAGAAAAAGATTTCCAGAACTATTTAACTGTAAGTACACTCTCCACAAACCATGTCTTGAATTTGGGGACCAAATTCTTTTTAAGTGGGGGAGGGTGTAATGCCCCGGAATTTATATGAGTAATTTCTAGATTAATTAATAATTTTCTAGAATTTATTTGGGCTAAATGAATTTATAAATGGATTAACAAATTAATAAAGTCATGATAAGGCCCAAATATGTTAATAAGTTAACCTAGCCTAATTAATTATTATCCAAAAGACGTAAAGACCAGGCCCATTTGGTTGGCCCATATTCTAGAAAATTACTAAAGATAAATACTAATTATATGGATAATTAAATGGATAAACGAATGAAAGAATTTTATTTATTTAAAACTCTAGGTACGATGACTGTAACAGTCTATCGTAAGACCGCCACAGCCATGTAACGCGGCAAGGAGAGACCGTCACAGCCTGCGACTTCCGTGAGTAGAAGAAATTGTAAAAAGATTGGAAACTTGATGTCCCTATCCACAAGAGACCTAATTGGAACGATGTGTAAAGACTCTAAGGACTCTTGGAGATTAGGTTTTTATAGATTAAGGACTCTATACTCGATCTAATCCTCAAACCCTAGCTAGAACCTTATAAATAGGACCTAGTTCTGAACTGCGCGACCCCAACTTTTGCTCGCGTGGAATTAAGGTAAGGAGTCATTATCTCAGGTAAGTTCTTTAGAATAATTTGTTCACAATACTATAGACTAACTCCTCTCAAAATTTCACATCTGTAGGTCAAGAGGTCGTGGAGATAGAGCCTAAGGAAGTTGCTGAAAAGTCACAAGAAAAGGAGAACTAGGGTTCGGTTTTCAAGCCCAAATTGGAAGTCTAAAGCCTAATTAAGAGATAGGTTATCTCATGAACGGCAAAAATAGCTTGATAGGACTAAAAGCCTTCTGGTTCAATTGATTTTTATGCCTTATAGATCATTGATTTCATGATTTTCTAGATCTATGCATATCATGCAACTCTTAGCCCTAATAGAGAAAATTAAAGCATGTTGTTCATCTAATTTACTGATACCCATGCATGTAGTAGCCTATACTTTGTTATCATGTCTAGAATAGACGTGGTATTTGATTTAGACATGACATGAGTTGATCTCTTAGGATTCATACCATTTTCTGTCAGCAGATACTGTAACGCATCGGCGTAGGACCGTCACACTCATGTAACGGCCCTACGACAGACCGTCACACACTCTGTGGTATTTGGATTTCTGTTAACTCTAAGACACTTGGACAGACGCGTTACATACTGTAACGGCTATTCGACAGACCTTCACAATCACCGTAACGCCCCACTTCTAGACCGTCAGAGTCTATGATCTGTCAACCCTAGACGGAATATGAATTGTCAATACACTTATTGTTAAAGCCTAGTTACCTAAGTTTAAACCTGATTTCGTGAATTTGGGATTATTTAAGCGTTCATGATAGGTATTGCATGTTTTGTTATCCCACTTTAATTTAAGTTATGTTAATTTCATGAAGCCAAACTCTATAGTTTTGTAATTAGAAACATGATTTTGAAAGATGAATTAACAGAGTTTTATCATGGTTTCACATCGATCTATGTCTACATATATTCTTTCTCTCTCAATAGAGTTGTTTCTATAAGTACATGGCACATACTCCGGTGTGTTGACCATTAGTTCACACTATTGCACTATAGGAACACTAATCTTAGACTTGAGGACCTCTCTATTGGATATTCCTTCCAATGGACTAGGAAACCTTGTTTCAAGGCCTCCGTAATTCTCCGCGAGCCTGCGATTCCCACTAGGACGCCGAGTTGGTTGTACCATTAAAGCCCATTAACTAGAATACACTATCATGATTTTCTGGATCTAGTAATGTAACAGCCTTGCCTTGGACCGTCATGCTAACGTAACGGCCCATGTTATGACCGTCACATTTTCTCTGAGTCTTATTTCATTGGTTCTGGACTCGGATCACTGTAACGGCCCATTACTGGCGCGTTACAGAATGTAACGGCCCAGTAAATGTCCGTCACATAGCTTGCATATGTTAACCCAAGGTTTGACCCAAGGGTTGATTTCTAAAGTTATAGATGGACCAATGATAGTCTAGAACTCATAATATGGATCAAGAAACTTAATGTAATGAATAAAGATTAAAGGAATGTACCGTTATGCTATCGATTTATTTTCATGAAGCATAACATTGTTTAAGTCATTTTCTTGACTCATACATTCTTATGTTGAAACATTCACTCATTAATTATTATTATCATGGAATTCTTGAAGTATACATTCTTGGCCATACTTTACTGTTTCATGCGTGGAAGTAGCTTAATTTATACCTGAAGATGCGATCGAGCACTGATTGTGTTCAAGGGCTCTATGCTAGTCCCCTCGGCTGATTGCCGGAAACATACTATTTTATAAATCATGGGGTATGATGCTACTGGCGTCGCATTGCGCTGGGAGTACTATTTCTATAAATAAGTGAAGATCCACGACACGACATGACATTCTTGTACATGACATTCTTGCTTGATATTCCACATAAATTCACGAACTATGTACTCAAAAGAGACTAGTGTGATGAATATGTGGCTTGCTCGTTATATGCTTGCTCATGAAAGGCCAAATATCATGTTCGTGCTACATTCTTGCTAGTTCATTCTTGTTCACTCTATCTTACGTAATTATCTTGTTACTTTGGTTTAATCGCATGATTGATTCGCATTCGCATGATTTTACCTTCTTCTCTAGAACAAAAATGTTAATTACTTTAACAAAGCCTTCATGTTGATGCGAAGATACCTACTGGGCAAGTGTGCTCATTACCTATTTTTTTCAATGCTTTTCAGGAGATGAAAATAGTTCGAATTCGGATTCGGGTGATTCAAGTAGCGGGTCCGAGAGCGATTGAATGTTGTTATTACAAGAGTGAAGACATAGGAAGTCTATAATGTCTAGATTGAGTTAATGTAATTTTCCTATTTCTTGAGTCTAGTGGAATGAAAGATGAAGGAAAGTGGTTGTATTATGAATATTGATCATTTATGAAATAAAGTTGAAGTTTGATTCAAAATCTGTGCAATTGCATTTATTTGTGTGATTGTCTCACGCTCTGGTCGTTCTTGCTTGCGAGCGGCTTACCATGCCGGTTATTCGCGCTCCCCGAGCGAGTCTTCCGCTGTAATAAAGACTCGGGGCGTGACACTAGGTGCATCATCTTTGCATTAGTCTGTGTTTGCTTTAGTCTGTGTCTCCTAGTCCGTGTGTCAGTTGCATGCCCACCCGTCGAGGCACCCAATACTTGCCACCACCACCTATGGCGGATTCCCGAGCCCATAGTTCCGATGAGCCCTCGACGGCCGAGATGTTCCGAGCCCTCATGGATCGTCTCAATACGCGTATGGATAGCCGTAGTACCCGTCTAGATGGCGTAGGAACGCGTCGAGAAGGGAGAATGAAAGCCCTAGAGGATCGGGCTGAAGCATCGGACCAGTCCATCCAGGGTCTTGTAGGGAGGATTGTTGTCCTTGAGAGGACCCCAGTGGCGGCACAACCCACGCCGACGAATGGCCAACAAGAGCCGGCTCAGCAACCTGCTGCGCCAAGGGCTCATGGGGTAGATGTTAGGAGGCAGCAGGTGCAGGAGGTGGATGACTATGCATCTGATAATGAACAAGGGGGCTATGGTCATCGAAACAAACGACGGAATTGTGATGACGATGCTGACGATCGCATTCATAGGAGCGTGCGTGCGGACCCTCCCATTTTTAGCGGGTCCTTGGACCCAAAGATCTATTTAGATTGGGAGGCCGGCATGGACCGGTACTTCGAGTGGTTTGAGATGACAGACCACCGAAGAGTTCCCTATGCAAAGATGAAGCTGCAAGGGCAGGCGCAAACCTATTGGACAAATGTGAAGAGCTTGTTAATGCAGCGACATCAACCCCTGATCGGTACTTGGGATGACATGAAAATCAAGTTGAGGCAGAAATACCTTCCTACCACATACCGCCAGTGTCTCATAGACAAATGGCAAAGTCTCACCCAAGGGAGCCGATCTGTGACTGAGTACATAGCCGAGTTTAATGAGTATTATTTGCGGTGTGGAGTTATGGAAGAGAGCACCATGACCATCTCGCACTTTCGAAGAGGTCTGCGGCTGAACTACCAATATGAACTTTTCCGCCGCAATGTGACCACTTTGGAACAGGTGTATCAGGTTGCTCTCGAATTGGAGCAATTCGAGGCCGAGTTTGAGCCTACCCATCAGTTGGGCCCCTTTCCCCTTCGTAGTGTCGAGCCCCGTGGCTCTTCAGGCACATATCCGAGGGCCCCCATGGCTCGACTTCATGAGCCCACTCATCCCGAGCCATTCGCTCCTAGGCCTCGCGCTCCACCTCCGAGAGATATCCCTCCTCGTCCCCAACCCACGGTACCCACAGCCCGTCCACCGGCACTTGCACCCATTGCTCGTCCCTTGTTGCCTACTCCTCCTATCCGTCGGGAAGATAAGGGTAAGGGACATTTGATCGAGGAGCCTAGTGGATCACGACAGCAATGTTATCGCTGCAATGGGTTTGGCCATTTCGCCAACCAGTGTCACAGTCGCCAGTCTCTTGTCATTTGGGACACACAGGTCGGGGATGCCACCTCTTCAGATCTTGTGTTAGTCAACTATGAAGTAGATCCATAGCTAGCTGACGAGTTCTATGAGACTGAAGGTGATGGCCAGGATGCTCAACATTCGGACGATACCCACTTGGGGGTCGTCAGGTGTATTCTCACCCAGCCACAGGCCAGTGATGACTAGCGTCAGACCACTATCTTTCATACATACTGTAGGCTGGGCAGTCAAGTGTGTAAGGTGATTATCGATAGTGGGAATTGTATCAATGCAATCTCCACGGGCGCTATCTCTTGTCTTGGTCTTACTCCCGTGGACCATCCTTGCCCCTATCGAGTATCATGGGTGGATTCCACCTCCATTCCGATCAGGCTGCAGTGTTTGGTCCCACTGTAGTTCCATGCCTACCGTGACGAGATATAGTGTGATGTTCTCCCCATGGAGGTGGGCAGTATTATTCTTGGTAGGCCGTGGTTATTTGATCGGGATGCCACACTCCATGGCCGGTCGAACACCTGTACCTTCGACCATGGTGGCCAACGGATTATCCTCCACCCCTCTCAGCCCAAGAAGCCTTCAATTAGGGGTCCTACTGGTCCTAGTACTCCGGAGCCTTCCGTCCCTGGACCCAGTACCCCATCCCCAGCTAGGGCCATGGCCGTTACTTCGAGCATAGGCGAACCCTCTTCTAGGAGGTTGATGATGATTAGCTCCCGAGAAATGGAGCGGGAGGCTAGTAGGGGCAGCCCTGTGTTTGCCATTACGGTCCGAGAGGTGGAGCAAAAGTCCTCAGGTGAGCTGCCACCCGATGTCATTCCCATCCTGTAGGAGTTTGTTGATATCTTTTCCGAGGAGATTCCCGAGAGACTCCCACCTATGCGGGATATTCAGCATGCTATTGACCTGATTCCGGGCTCCTCGTTGCCCAATGTTCCCCACTATCGCATGAGTCCCGTGGAACATGTCGAGCTAAAGCGGCAGGTCGATGAGCTGATGCAGAGAGGATCTGTTCGGGATAGCATGAGTCCGTGTGTTGTTCCCGCATTACTCGCCCCAAAGAAGAATGACACGTGGAGAATGTGTATTGATAGTCATGCCATCAACAAAATCACCGTGAAGTATAGGTTCCCTATTCCCTGCCTTGATGATATGCTTGATATGATGGTAGGTGCTACTATCTTTTCGAAGATCAATCTTAAGAGTGGCTACCACCAAGTGTGGATTAGGCTAGGTGTTGAGTGGAAGACCGCATTTAAGACCAAGGATGGTCTATATGAGTGGTTGGTTATGCCCTTTGGGTTGACCAATGCCCCTAGCACCTTCATGTGACTCATGACTCAGTCCTTTGACCATTCATTGGAGTCTTTGTGGTTGTGTATTTTGATGATATCCTTATATATAGTCGCACTAAAGGGGACCACTTGGACCATCTACAACAGGTCTGTCTACTTTTGAGACGAGAGAAGCTGTTTGCGAACCCACAGAAGTGTGCCTTCATGACACCTCAGCTTACCTTCTTGGGTTTTATTGTGTCTAGTACTGGGGTCTCCGCTGATCCGGAGAAGGTCCGGGCCATTGTTGAGTGGCCGAAACCTCGCACGGTCCATGATGTCCACAGCTTCTATGGCCTCGCAACGTTCTATCGTCGTTTCATCCGCGGATTTAGCTCTGTCACTGCCCCGATCACGGACTGTATTCGGAAGGGCACGTTTGTATGGACGAAGGCCGCTGCTGCTGCCTTCAAGGACATCAAGGAGCGCATGACCCAGACACCAATCCTTCGATTGCCAGATTTCTCGAATGTGTTTGAGGTCTCTTGTGATGCATCGGGTGTAGAGATTGGAGGAGTGTTGAGTCAGGAGGCCCACCCGGTCTCATACTTCAGTGAGAAGCTGAATGACGCGAAACTGTGATACTCCACTTATGATAAAGAATTTTACGCAGTTGTTCAGGCTCTTAGGCATTGGAGGCACTATCTTTTACATCAGGAGTTTATCTTGTACTCCGACCATGAGGCTTTGAGGTTCCTCCATGCCCAAAAGAAGCTTAATGCGCGTCACAGCAGATGTGTTGAGTATCTCCAGCAGTTCACATTTGTGCTTAAACATAAGGCTGGAGTGGAGAACAAGGTGGCTGATGCCTTGAGTCGGCGTGCATGTCTGCTGACTACCATGAGTGTCGAGGCCATAGGGTTAGAGAAGATGAGAGAGGCCTATGTTGACTATCCAGACTTCGGTCAGATGTATGCCACTCTCCAGGCCGGACCCTCGAGAGACCATGATGATTATGTGCTTCAGGAGGGTTACCTCTTTCGAGGAGGCAGGCTTTGTGTTCCCCGAACTTTGGTTTGAGACTTCTTAGTCTGGGAACTACATGCATGAGGTCTAGCCGGCCACATCGGTCGGAATAAGACTATTGAAGCTATTGAGCACAGATTGATGCGGGAGGGACACGCGACCTGGGACTCTAGCTCACGATCGTCCCTATGCGAGGGAAACGCTGGACCGTGCACGGTTGAGAAACCGACAGTGAGTCTCGGGTATCGGCTTTCCACGTGTACTCGGATCGAGTCACGGGACGGGTCACTCACTTTCTCTCTCGCAGCGGTGAATAACAATATGATAACGAGCTAATTTATCCTATCATGCTCTCTAGCAGCGGCATATACAAATCAATATGCATAAAGCAAATGCCAAGTGAAGGAGCGAACACGATACCTCCATGCGCCGGGCGTGGGGAAGACGATCCCGGTCGAACTTGTACTCTCGGAACAACAATTATTAAGAATTACAGAAGTGAATATTTCTGCCCAATCCACGCAGGGAGGTAAAGGGCTATGTAGTGGGACCCGGGAGTAGCGGGTTCAGGTTGACGGGCAGCGTTTTGATGTAGCTTCGACGGCACGCGTACTCACGAACGTGGGGCCCACATGCTGGTCGGTGGGGCTGAGTGGGCCCGGAATGGCACCGCTGTGACGGTGGCTCCTGGAGGGTCACTCCCAGGGACGACGGCATGCTGGTTCGCCTTGCGGAAGGCGAGGCGGCTCCGATCGGCACGGGTTGGAGTTGCTGCCCACGGATCTGAAGTGCTGTTTCAGACCCGCGCGTCCCGACGAGATCGGCTTCTGTAAGCAATCCCGACGTCGGATCGATGCGAGACTGGCGCCATTGAAAAGTTTATTGAAAATACTTCGATCTATGGCCAGAGAATGAATTTTGAATCTCCCTTTGATGGCCTTGGTCGAATTTACAAGTTGCTGGCTGACAGACTCAGAAAACTTAGGATAGAGGTGGGTTTTCCTGAGAACAGACGTTGCCCGCGGCTTAAACCTCAGATATGGAAGTTGACCTCTTCATGAAAGTTGTAGAGGGATAAGTAAGGAAGACAAGAGTATTTTTTGTAGATTTTCTAGTGGAGGTTTAATAGGGGAAACAGAATTTATGACACTGGTGGGTAGGATCTGGACTGCACATGACAGAACTAAAATTTGACTGAGTTTTAATTTTTTGGAAGGGAAAAAGAGCTTCTAAATTCGAGCAAAATTTATGAGAGAGGGGCTTTGATGGGCAGAACACCCAGTCCAAATTTGGACTCAATCAGAAAAGGGGAAGGGGGTCGAATAGAGGAAGAACTAACTTGCTATGACACATGATAGAAGACTGGCAGATCTGGAAGGCTGAGGAACACGAAATTGGAAAAATAGAAAATGAAGACTAGAAAATGGGAAACTTTTTTTGGGATAGGGTATTTGCGTGGGGAACCTACCCTAAAAATTTGGGCTCCATAAGATCACGGAGCTGGAGCTAAAAATCAGACAAGGGGGTTCTATCCTAATTTGGACAGAACTCCAGCGGCAAGGCGGTGGCGGTGCGATGGCCGCACAAACGGCGGCGGCGGAGGCGGAGCTGAATGTGGCACTCAGAGAGGTGACGGTGGAGATACGACACACATCTGAAGGAGAGCCTTCACAGCTCTAGAGAGGAGAGAGGGGCGCCCTTGGGCCATTGAGCAAAAAATGAGAATTTTCTTTCATTAATGCTAAGTAATTCATAAATTACAAGGTATTTATAAGAAATGTAAAAAGACCTAAACTAACCTCAGATCTAGGGTTAGGGAGGGGAATACTAGGGATAGAGAATATTAAATTCCCCATGTATTTTGGAACCTATTAAAATACATTATATGGGGGGGGGCCCTTGACCATGAAGGGTGGAATCTTGACATTTTCTACCCATTGTCCCCTTTGAATGGTCAATCATCTAGAACCCCACCTTGGACCTTTGACTAGCCCCACATGGTCCCTAGAGCTTTGGTGGACCAATGGGAAAGAGTGTGGGGGCCCCTTGCTGGACCTACTGGACTTTTGCACAAAAACCCACTAAAACCTAAAGAATCACATTTTGGCTTATAAAGCCTTACAATTGCACATATATTTTCCCAAGGATATAAAAATAAATAAAAGAACACAAATGTAAATTAAAAATGTCAGTGCCCGGTGTTGATTCCCATTAATTCTCCCCGAGTGAGAAGAACTCGACCCCGTCCAGTATGGGGTGCGGCTGCTCGAGTAGCTCCGGCGGATTCGTCACTGAACCTTGAAGCGCGGAGTGCGCTCCACTCCAAGTAATCGTCACCTACTCATCCCGTATAGATTCGATATGCACATGCTACTGGGGAATGAATGAGGCTAGAGGTGGACACTCCGGGGTGGGGTCACTCTCAAATAAGGGAGGCGGCTCAAAGACTCACTAGGAATCACCGCTGGGTCCCTTATGTGACTAGATCTGATATGTAGAGGTAGAGCCGATCCCAAAGTCCGACAAGCATCGCACTCGAAAGGGACTGACAACGCGAGCGTACAAAAGACCTACTCGACTCGACATATGCATGTACAGACACACAAGACCCTAGACAAACCTATTGTTAGTCCGACCCATACACATGCAAGGGTGGACCAGGACACCCGAATGTGTGCCAGGCATGCATGTGATGTAACCGGAGGTTGGTGGCATGGGGAACATCTAGACGTCCAAGTATGACCTAGTCATGCATTTTCCACCTATGGGATTTGGGTTGGCCAGGAGAGCCAAAGTTGTCTTTACCCCCATATGATGGTTCGGACCTATTGCCATGTGAAGGTTGCCAGGCCCGAGTGGGAGGGGTGTGGTAGAGGACTCCCTCGGCAAGGTAGAAGTGGAGTTGATACGGTAGCTCGGTAGGTTCACTAGTGAAGGGGTCAAAATGGTCAAAGAAGGTATGACCCCATGAGATGGGCTCCCATGTGATACGGTCCCAATTGTGAAATTCTTGATGGTGTGGGTGGTCACCTTCATCCATCGTGGTGGACGGGACAGTATATAGAAGATATGGTTCCTCCCTCGGGATAAAAGGAATGCAGGTAGGCTCGGCCGGCAAAGGGAGAAATAAGAGAATCTCTGTGGTGACACAACCCACGGTGCACACGGAGGTAATGGACCCGAAGGCCAGACGGGTGAAGCTACGACTAGTGGGTTGGTCCAAGCCTCGGGCCAATAAGTGCGTCAACGTCCATTACCGGTGTAGACCCATAATAAGGTCACCCAAGGTATCAACATGGTGACTAGACCGGAATGTCGTGTGGTAGGAGTTGACGGGCACTATAGGTAAGGTGGGGTCCATTGGTGGATAGCAAGGTGGGGTACGGACCAAGCCATCCTTGAGCCACCTAAGAAGCGGCTCGACTATGAAAAGCGTTCCCGCTAGAAACATGGGTGGCTCGGCATGAGGTGGGTCCAAATGAGATGGCTCCGAATAAAGATGTGAGGGTGGCGGCAAAGAAGCTCTCATGGGCGAGGAGGGCCTATCCTCTAGGAGGGGAAGAGGCCCTTGGGACCCCGTAGGTGGGGCCGGGTTGGGGCTACGGGCTATGGCATCCCTAGGCTCGAGTATGGCTACCTCTTGCCTCGGAGGTGGGCAAGGGGAGACCAGCGACTCAAAATAAGCGCACCTCCTATCCACCCGCTCCGAAATCATTTGCACAAGTTCGGTAATGGTTTGGGTTGGAGTAGGGGTATCGCGGTGGACTCGCCCGTAATCAACTGGCCTAGGCTTGGGTCGGGGCGCATCTAAGTGCGGGGCTCCTTACCTCCGATTATGACCCACTTGGTTGGAAGTGAGTTGGTGGGGTCGGCTGGAGGTGTGACCCACGAGGTTGGAAGTAAATGGGTGGGACGGGGTCGGAGGGACCGGATGGGGAAGGTAGACCCTCCTAAGCTCTCTCTTCATGTCCCACCATGATTCGATGGGCCATTGCCTCCTAACCTCTCTCAAGCCTTTGATGTCTCTCCACTTTTCGGCTGCCTCGTGGAGGAGCCTCTCCTTGGCAAAATAGAATTGCCCAGCTTCGGACATGGTATAACAATCAAAGTATGTGTCCATGGCGGCCTCCCACTTGAGATAGTCGCCCAGATCATTGGAGCCATAAAAATCCGAGGCTTCGGGCCTACGGAAGTGGAGAGGGTGGTTGCCAAGCCCATGGGTGTGCCAACGGTCATATCGCCTGGGTGACCGAGATTCCATTGGAAATGGGGAACTACAAGACGGACATGCTGACACTTGGACAAGACACTAGACACGACTATGCAAGGTTGGAATGCACTAACTAATGTACACTAAGGACCTTAGACTTAAACCAAGATCCGGTACCTGGCGAAGTCCGGGGATCCGAAGAGCCTCTCACGCGAGTGAATTACCTCCCCGATAGGCATAACCTAACGGTCGGGTGACACCTTTTCATATACCGAATAATGGTATGCAAATGTGACACCTAGACTTAGACACTTTCTAGATGACTCTTTTTTTTTGTATTTTTGTTAAGCAATGACGAATGACTACCCTAGACTCAACATGCTCTGATACGAAATTGATGCGGGACGGACACGTGACCTGGGACTCTAGCTCGCGATCGTCCCTATGCGAGGGAAACGCTGGACTGTGCGCGGTTGAGAAACCGACAGTGAGTCTCGGGTATCAGCTTTCCGCGTGTACTAGGATCGAGTCACGGGACGGGTCACTCACTTTCTCTCTTGCAGCGGTGAATAACAATATGATAACGAGCTAATTTATCCTATCATGCTCTCTAGCAGCGGCATATACAAATCAATACGCGTAAAGCAAATGCTGAGTGAAGGAGCGAACACGATACCTCCATGTGCCGGGCGTGGGGAAGACGATCACGGCCGAACTTGTACTCTCGGAACAACAATTATTAAGAATTACAGAAGTGAATATTTCAGCCCACTCTACACAGGGAGGTAAAGGGCTACATAGTGGGACCCGGGAGTAGCAAGTTCGGGTTGACGGACAGCGTTTTGATGTAGCTTTGGCGGCACACGTACTCACGAACGTGGGGCCCACGTGCTGGTTGGTGGGGCCGAGTGGGCCCGGAATGGCACCGCTGTGACAGTGGCTCCTAGAGGGACGCTCCTTGGGACGGCGGCATGGTGGTTCACCTTGCGGAAGGCGAGGCGGCTCCGATCGGCACGGGTTGGAGTTGCTACCCACGGATCTGAAGTGTTGTTTTAGACCTGCGCATCCCGACGAGATCGGCTGCTGCAAGCAATCCGGACGTCGGATCGACACGAGACTTGCACTGTTGGAAAGTTTATTCAAAATACTTTGATTTATGGCCAGAGAATGAATTTCGAATCTCCTTTTGATGGCCTTGGTCGAATTTACAAGTTGCTGGCTGACAGACTCAGAAAACTCAGGACATAGGTTGGTTTTCCTGAGAACAGACGTTGACCGTAGCTTAAACCTTAGATCTGGAAGTTGATCTCTTCATGAAAGTTGTAGAGGGATAAGTAAGGAAGACGAGAGTATTTTTTGTAGATTTTCTAGTGGAGGTTTAATAGGAGAAACAGAATTTATGACACTGGTGGGTCGGATCTGGACTGCACAGAACATAACTGAAATTTGACTGAGTTTTAATTTTTTGGAAGGGAAAAAGAGCTTCTAAATTCGAACAAAAATTATGCGAGAGGGGCTTCGATGGGAAGAACACCCAGTCCAAATTTGGACTCAATCAGAAAAGGGGAAGGGGGTCGAACAGAGGAAGAACTAACTTGCTGTGACAAAGGACAGAAAACTGGCAGATCTGGAAGACTGAGGAACGCGAAATTGAAAAAATAGAAAATGAAGACTAGACAATGGGAAACTTTTTTTGAGAGAGGGTATTTGCGTGGGGAACATACCCTCAAAATTTGGGCTCCATAAGATCACAGAGCTGGGAGCTAAAAATCGGACAAGGGAGTTCTATCCTGATTTGGACAGAACTCCGGTGGCAAGGCGATGGCAGTGCGATGGCGGCACGAACGGAGGCGACGGAGGTGGAACTGAGCGTCGCACTCAGAGAGGTGGCGGTGGAGATGCGTCACACATCTGAAGGAGAGCCTTCACAGCTCTAGAGAGGAGAGAGGGGCGCCCTTGGGCCATTGAGCATAAAATGAGAATTTTCTTTCATTAATGCTAAGTAATTCATAAATTACAAGGTATTTATAAGAAATGTAAAAAGACCTAAACTAACCTTAGATCTAGGGTTAGGGAGGGGCATACTAGGGATAGAGAATATTTAATTCCCCATGTGTTTTGGAACCTATTAAAATATATTTAATGGGGGGGCGCCCCCTTGACCATGAAGGGTGGAATCTTGACATTTTTTACCCATTGTCCCCTTTGAATGGTCAATCATCTAGAAGCCCACCTTGGACCTTTGACTAGCCCCACATAGGTCCCTAGGGCTTAGGTGGACCAATGGGAAAGAGTGTGGGGGCCCCTTGCTGGACCTACTGGACTTTTGCATAAAAACCCACTAAAACCTAAAGACTCACATTTTGGCTTATAAAGCCTTAAAATTACACATATATTTTCCTAAAGATATAAAAATAAATAAAAGGACACAAATGTAAATTAAAAATGTCAGTGCCCGGTGTTGATTCCCATCACATATTCTATTGGCCGAGTTTGAAGAGAGATGTTGCTCACATTGTAGCTCAGTGCCGTACATGTGCTACGGCCAAAATGAAGAAGCAAAGCTCGGGTCTTTATATGCCTCTTCCCATGCCTGATGCTCCGTGGCATGATGTTAGCATGGATTTTGTTTTGGGATTGCCACGTACCTCTAGGAAGCATGACTCAGTCTATGTGGTAGTTGATCGATTCTCGAAGATGGCCCTTTTCACTCCCTGCTCGAAGACTTCCAATGCTTCAAGGGTAGCCCACCTTTTCCTTGCTCATGTGGTGTGCAAGTTCGGGTTGCCTCGTACCATAGTGTCTGGCCGTGATGTTAGGTTCACCAGTTATTTTTGGAAGACAATGTGGCATATGTTGGGTACTCACCTCAAGTTTTCCACTGCATATCATCCCCAGACAGATGGCAGACCGAGGTGGTCAATGGGAGTCTGGGTGACCTTTCGAGGTGTCTTGTCAGGGACCGTGTCGCTGATTGGGTTCTCATATTACCATTAGCAGAATTTGCATATAATGATTCGGTCAACAGGTCTACAGGTATGAGTCCATTCGAGATTGTCACAGGTCGTAGGCCTAGGAAACCAGTGGATCTTGTTCCCATGCCCATTCATGCTCAAGTGTTTGAGTCTGCCGAGTCTAATACTAGGCATGTTAGGAGTCTGCATGACGACATCCGTCGTCACATTGAGGCCAGCAATGCACGGTATAAGGAGTTAGCCGATGCCCATCGACACCACCGTGAGTTCCAAGAGGGTGAATATGTCATGATCAGGGTAAGACCTGAACGGTTTCCCTCTGGAACCGTAAAGAAATTGCAAGCTCGCGAAGCTGGTCCATTTAGAGTGTTGAAACACGTTGGGTCCAATGTGTATGTTGTGGACCTGCCCGAGGAATACGGTATAAGCTCTACTTTCAATGTGTCGGATCTAGTTGCATATAGGGACCCAGCGGTGATCCCTAGTGAGCCTTTCAGGCCATCTCCTCCCATTGAGAGTGATTCCACACCGAGTGTCCACCACCAGCCACATTTCCACGGCAACGAGAGCATATAGATCATATACTGGATGAGTAGGTGACGGTTACCAGGAGTGGATCCTACCCATGCTACCTAGTGCGATGGAGAGGGTGACCCGCCACCGAGGATACTTGGATCACCCGGGCCGAGTTGCAGAGGATAGATCCAGATTTACTGGAGCACTACCAGAGCGATGCAGACCCTTACTCGACAGGGTCGAGTTTCTCCCACCCGGGAAGAATTGGTGCAGACACTAGAGCGAGCGAGAAGCATGAACCGGCGAGCCACCGGTACCGTATGCGGAGCACCACTCGAGCTACAACGGCTTCCATCTGGCTCGGAGACAGTCTGGAGACTCCCCCTTGAGTCTTAGTATTTATAGTATTTATTGGGACTTTATTTGTGTGTAATGTGTGTTTATTTGGTTTTATTCGGATTGTAATTTAGATTGTAATATGGGCTTATTTGTAATTTGAGATCACCTGGATCCCGCGGGCCCCCCATCCCTGCTCCCATTGATCCATATCAACCCTGGGGCCCATGTGGGGTCAGTCAACCCTCCAAGGTGGGCTTCTAGAATAGTTGGACCAAGGGGGGGACAAGGGATTTACAAAGTCCAAAGTGGGAACCTAGAAGTCAAGGGGGCGCCCCTTGTATACTATAGTTTAATAGGTTTATATTTTTATTTTATTTGGTTCCAAACCACATGGGAGAAATAAATTTGAACTCCCTCTGTTACCCCTCTCCAACCCTAGATCTAGGGATAGTTAGTGTCTTTTGGTATTTCATATAAATAGCATGTATTTTCATTATTGATGGAATTAATGCTTGAAAAATCAGAATTTTGTTGGAGCCCTAGCTTGGTGTGCCCCTCTCTCCCCCTTCCTGCAGCTGAGAAGGCTGTGTTTCTGAGATGAGATGCCTCTTCTATCAGTTCGTGAGATCGCCGTTGCCGCCGCCACCGCCATCGTGCCGCCGTTGCATCACCGCCACCGTTGCCGGAGTTTTGCCCACCCAAGACAGTCAGCTCTTCCCGGAATTTCTACTCTCAACTCCGAGATCTTTTGGGTTCCAAACTTTCAGGGTGAGTTCTAGATGTCCAACCCATGTCCCAGAAAAATTGGTGGAATTTCTAGCTTTCATTTACCATTTTTCAAATTTCGTGCTCCCCAATCTCCCAGATCTGCCTACAGTTTGTCCTGTGTTACAGTAACCAAGTGGATCGTGCATGAACCCACCTTCCCCATGTTTGAACGAGTTGTAATTTTTATTGAGGATTCTTTCCACCTCGCCCCTCTTCCATGAATTTTCTTGTGAATTTAGGATCGCGTTTATATTTTCTAAAAATCATTGTCAGATCCCAAAATCAGTTATGTCCCTACTGTCCTGATCCGACCACCCAGTGGTAGAAAATAATTTTCCCCATCCAAACCTCCACCTTAATTTCCACAAAAATATCCCCATCTTCCTCACTCTCCCCTCTACAACTTTCATGAAGAACTCAACACCCAGATCGGAGGTCTACATCGCGGTCAACACCTGTTCTCAGTCAAATCTTAGTCTGCCTGACCATATCTGAGACTGAGCATAGCCCTATTCAAAAATATGCCATAAACATTGTGGCCCCAAAGAAATTCTTGGAACCACAGAGCGTTGAAGGATTTCGAGTCAGCGTTCCAACGGCACTAGTTTCGCACCGATCCGACGTCCGTGCTGGTCATAGCATTCTTTTTTGCCAGAGCGCGCGGGTCTAAAACAGAGTTCAGATCCGTGGACAGCAACTCCAACAAGTGGCGATCGGAGCCGCCCGGCCTCTGACCGGTGTTCCAGCCTGACCGTCGTCCAGGGAAGCACGCCTCCAGGTGTCACCTTCGCAGCGGGACCCACCCCGCCAGATTTGGAGGACTGAGCGGTACGTGGGCCCCACGAACCCACAGATCGCGCCGTCGGGTCAGCACCAAAACGCGGGTTTCGGCACCGACGGAGCGACATCAAGATGCTGCTCGTCAACCCAATTCCCAATACTCCCGGGCCCCATATGTGACCTATTACCTCCCTACGTGGAGTGGGTCAAAAATTTGTACCACAGTAAGAATTGTTAACCGGGAGTACGGATTCAGCCGGGGTTGTCTTCCCCACGTCGAGAGCGTGGAGGTACGGTCGTAACTTCTTGGCATTACATCTGCTTAGCTAGTATATGATCATATGCCTCTATGAGTGCATTAGGTACCTAGCCCGTGAGTTCATGTCACCACTGTGAGCGAGAGAGTGACCCATCCCGTGACTCGATCCGAGCACGAAAGTGAGTCGACCACCCTTGACTCTGCCGATTTCTCAACCGTGCGGATCCATGCTTTCCCCTCGCTTGGGACGACGAGTGAGCTTGCGTTTCTGTTAGCGACGTATAGCCCATAGGAACTCTTAGTGTCGGGCCAAAGTGTCTCTACTGTTCGTATGTTGCTAGTCGCGTCTGCACTTAGAGTCCGAGGTCCGCATTACTTGAAGTCAGTCCCTATGTCCATCCCGCATCAGTATGAAAGGACGGCTTGGGAGATAGATAAACCCCTCCACAAACCACTAATAATGCTGAGGTTTAGGATATCTAAGAGGTGGTCGGTGGTACTGAAGAGAAAAATCCCGCACAAACAAATAGAGAAGGCTTTTGCCATGGCTTCGTGCCTCCCGCACTTGTTCTTGCAATAAGCGGTGATCCATTGAGCCATGGGTATCAAATGGATGTGGTGAGGGCTGATCATGGTCCTGGCATCTTTTAGATTGTGAATGAGATCTCCTAAGATGAGTGATGGGTCTATAGGTTCAACCGTGTAACACACCAAATCTTCATCCCCCACCTTAGTCTTAGGAAGGGCTAGGTAGGTCTCTACCTCTTCTATAAGGATAGTGGCTTCAAAGGTCGGGAATATGAAAGTGTGTGTTTGAGGGTGCCATAATTCCACAAGGGCTCAAATGCTAGGCCAATCATAAGAAAGTTCTTGGCTAGAATTAATAGAGTGTGAAGGTGCCATGCCATAAGGATTGAAGTAACTTCTAAAGGGAGTTCCTTTATCATGGGAGCCACCCAGTTTAAGGAAGAATAACATCTTGAGCCAGGAAGGAACTAAGAAAAAGAAGAAAATAGAGGAAAAGAAGAGAAGGAAGGTCATGAGTAGAGGATTAAGGAAATTTTAGAATTTTTACAAATTAATTTGGACTTATCTCTCTTGAAGGACTTGTGCTCAGATGTTTGGGGATTTTAGTCAGCCGCTGCAGCTGCCCATGCTCCTTTTTAGATGCCTTTGGACCGGTATAGGTCACCTCTCCCATGGTGCTAGTTTCAAGGCTCCTCTTCATGATGATTTTGGTGGTTTTGAGAGAGTTTTTAAGGCTTAAAGTAGAAGATTGCTGTGAGCTGCGAATTCTGGGTGTATTCCTAGTTATAGGGCTTTAATTCTAGTCCTAACACATTAGGATTGAGGCTAGTTAGTTTTAGATTGAGTTAGGATAAGTTTTAACACAGACTAGTTGCTCCTAGCCCTGAGTTTGGACTCTCATGGAGAGTCCCGCTCGGACTTGTCTGAGTTTTCTCCCTAGCGGTCTATCACACGACCGCCAAGCTCCCCAAAATGGTCGTCAGGCGGCCATTTTGTCCCTTTCTTCACCGCCTTCACACCTGTTCCCTTAACGGTCTATAGGTAGACCGTTTTCCTCTGTTTTCCTGTTAAAGCATGAATTTCTTTCTCTCTCTCTAAGTTTTCTCGCTCTCTCTTCTAATCTTGCTATCAGTCCTAAAGGTCAGTAAGTCAGAATTCACATTCACATTTGCATTTGAAAAAGACAAAAAGGATCATGTATTTCACTAACATAGAGTCATGTACATGTGTCATAAAGAAGGAAAAAGAAAAAGTACAACTCACACCCCGGCGGGTCCCTCTCCTGGACCGCCGTTGTCCCCGGTCCCCTCACACCTCTTTGCCGGCGGTGCCATGGAGGTGCTCCCCTCCTCTCGGTGACGTCGCCGCTGCTCCTCCTCCTCGTTCCTCCGATGGCCGGAGGAACCTGTAAGGTAATCCCGGTGCAGCTGCGCACACCACTCTGTGACACGCTATGAGAGGATCATCCACCCACTAGCCGAAGTGCCCTCTCCAGCACTCAGATCTCAGCTCTCAGCTCTGCCGCTGCTGCTGCCCCGACTCTGAGTCTCTCTACCTTCGCGCGAAGAGGAGCCACCTCAGTCGCCTCTGCACGCAATCTCTCTATCTCCGCTCGAAGAGGAGCCACCTCAGTCGCCTCTCCTCGGAGTTGCTCCATCTCGACTCTGGCTCTCTCCGCCTCGCCAAGTGCTACAGTCAGCTCCCTCGTCTGCGTCAGCATTTATCATGGTTAGCCATATTGCATTTTCATATAGCATTAAAGAGAAGTCGGTCAGTTGCTTACCCTCTCTATGAGAGTGCCCTCCGCCTCCTCGGCCCGGGCGACTACTCGTGCAAAGTCGACATCCCGCTCTGCTCGGCTCGCCGACTGGGAAGACGAGGATGGAGCATCAGGTCCCTATCATCCTGCTCCCTCGGCTCGCTGCATTTATAAGTCATAGTTAGTCAATCACATGCATAAGCATTCGCATTTCAAGTCTATAGATTGGAACTTACCAGAAGATCCAGAGAGCGCTGGAGGTCATCCCTCTGCTGCATAGTGGAGTGGAGGAGTCCCTGCAGCTCTGCTATCCGACCGTGGGTCTCTAGCTGCATGTAAGAAGTCAAATGGTCAGTGCATCATTCATAGGTGTCGAAGCATTAAAGGCATTTAAGAAGTCTGAGTTTAGAAAATCATACCGGTCGTTGAGTGCCGCGGAACACCTGATCGACGTATCTACTGGCGTAGGCCTTCAGGTAGACCTCGTAGCTGTTGGCTCAGGCTCTCACCACCCAACCATTCCTCGTCCAGTCTCGTACCTGGTTGATCGCCCAGGTCACGCAGTCGATCTCCCCACTCAGGCCCTTCGAAGGCCGTCCAACCTGCTCGTCATCGCGTACCGAGAACTCCATGTCCGACTGGTGTACGCCTCGCGTCCTCATAACCAACCGGTGGTGCAATGGCTCGATGATGCTCATACAGTGCAGCCAAATGTCCCGTCCTGCGTATGCCTGGGCCGCCTCCACCCAGGGCTGTCCCTCGGGTCCCTCGTCTCGGTACGGTGTCCAGCGCACCTGAAAGGTCATGCATTTGAGTTAGTCAGCATTTCATAAAAGCATTAAAGAGCATTTAGAAGGTTTAGAGTTTAGAAGTTTACCGATGCATAAGGGAACGCGTCCATGTCCTCCTGGATTGCCCGCGCCAAGCGTCGTAGCGACCCGGTGTCTCGAACCGCCATCCATCGCCTCGCGATGTGTACCCAGTCTGGCTGTACCTCCTTTCCCCCTTCCTAGGCCGGGGAGGTACAGGTAGCTCCATACCTGCATCAGTCAAATGTCAGCATATCATATCATAACCATAGGCATAATCATAAGCATTTAGAGTTAGGCATTTTACCTGAAGCAGAGGTGAGAAGCCGCCCAGCATTGTCTGTCGGTCGGTGGTGCTCAAGGAGTCGTACAAGAATGCTAGCACTGTAGCTCCCCAAGCATACTCTCCAACTCCGTCCAGATCTCTCAGTAATGGGAGGAGTCTGACGCTCACTCCATCTGCCCTCATCGCGAACAAGAGCTTCCCCAAAAGCAAAACCAGGAAGTGGCAGAGGGTGATGTCTCCCTCTGGTCCTGGTCCAGCTGACACTCTCTCTCGGGCTCTATCTATCAATATCCCGAGATGCTCCTCCGGTAGCTCGCCCACGGTTATCGCTGCTCCCCTCAATCCTAAGCTCTCCTAAAGTGTCGCCCGTCCCAGCATGGACAAGTGTCACCCCGGTCTCAATAACTTCATCCCAAGCAGCTCCTGCACCATCTCTCGGTAGTCGATGTAAGTGGTCCCCGTCACTGGTGCCCCGTGCACTCTCAGTCCCGTGATCCGTGCGACGTCCTCAAGCGTGGGGATCATATGTCCCCATGGGAATAGGAATGCTATGCTGATCAGGTCCCATCTCTCATGGAGCGCGTAGAGAAATGTTGTGTCTGTCCGCATCACCTCTATGCTAAGCAGCTCCCCAAATCCCATCGCTTCTAGTCTGTCTCTCTGATAGTCGGGTAATGCCAAATAGACTGCCCGGACTTGTAGCCAAGAAATCCTGGCCTTTCTCTTCCCTTGCACACATGTAAAACAATCTAGCATTAGTCATACATATAGGTCATATAAGTCATGCATTGCATTGCATTCAAAAATCAAAAACACAAAAAACACTCTGATACCCTAGCGGTCTCCTTGTGGACCGTCTGTCTTTCCCAAGCGGTCACTCATTTGACAGTCTGGACTCCTAGCGGTCACTGGAACGACCGCTAGGCACCCAGTGTAAGAGCATTGTTTGCCCCGTTTCCCCAATCTTTGGAAATGGCCTAAATGGCCTACCAGTCATTCTAATGGGTCCCCAGACCCATTCCCTTGCCATTCCATACACATGAATGCATTCAAAATAATTAAAAATGAAAAAATTGGTTTTTTGGGCCGTCGGCCTACCTCTGACAACCGCCATCTGGTCGCCGTTGCCGACGTCTCCTCGGCCGCAATGGCATCTTCCTCCTCTTCCATGCACTCTTTAACCGTGGGGATCTCTTCTTCTTCTGGTTGGGCCGCCGGCCTTTCTTCCTCCGCCGGGGGGTTCACCGCCGCCGGCGGTGTCCCCTCTGCTTCTATCCGCCGTTGAAGGCATTTTACGGCTCTCTTCTTCACCATTACAATGGCTGGGTGTAGGGACGCATGGTGGTCGCCGGTGGGGTGAGTTGCCGGAGTGGCCGGAGGTGGTTTTGGTTTGGGTTGAACGAAATAAGCGTACGGCGTGAATGGAACGACCGTTCTATTTTTTGAAATCACTCAGAGCTTAGCGGTCTATTTCCATACCGTTAGGGTTTTCTTAGCGGTCCTTCTCGAGACCGTTTTCCACCTGGGTTAGCTTCTCGAAGAATGTGAACCGCCCTTGCTCTAGCGGTCTATCACTAGATCGTTAGGGTTCCTTAGCGGTCCTAACCTAGACCGTTTGGTCACAGTTGCATATTGTTGGTTTGATATGAAATATATGTTTGATTATTGTCTATTTTGAGTGGTTCATGTCTTATTATGTCTCATGTTTATAATTGTTGATGGCTAACATTCTTATTGTCAAACCTTGAACGCTGTCATGTTGATGAGTGTACATTTATACATGTTTATTTATGATATACACACTTTTTATGAGCTTTAATGTTAATAATTATACACTTATCACACTTAATCTCAATTTCTAATCAAAATGCTTAGTTTGATGAAATTAATTATAATTTGAGCAATAAATATGTTATTTTGCAGGCACTCGGCAAGAACTCCACAAGTCTGCGTATATTTTGATAATGTTTAATAATCATTAAGCATGAAAAGAAAATAAAAATAAAACATAAAAATAAAGAAAAATCCAAAACATTAACACCTATATAGATATTATGATATATATCTCTATTATATATATTCATATCATATATATATATTCTTCCTAATATCTATATACATAACATATCTATATACATAATATATCCATATAGATAATATAGCACCGCCTGCTTCATATAATATATACATACTATATATATATATATATTCTGTAATTTTGTAATCTTCACAGGCTCACGAAGGCAAGGATGGGCCAAGGCTTCAATGCCTTCACGTTGGAAAGCATGCAGGCAAAGCAGCTTCAACGTGGTTCACACACACGAAAGATCGCTGGCGGGCTCACAAGGCAAAAGGCCCATGGCCAATCCTTCATACGAACGCCGGCATATGGCTCAAGCCAAAGTGGCACGGCCGACCATGCGATGGGAGGAGGTGGTCAACGCGGCTAAGCCGCTTTCGCATGCGGGACAGCTGGCTAGGTTGGCAGCTGGCGGGTCCACGCTGGCGATGACGCAAGTCAGCTTCGGGCTTCAAACAAGGGAAAGAAAGTGGTCAATGCGTGCTTCTCACGCGGGCGGTCAACAGCACTGCACCGGAGGAGTCGGCCAGGCGGGTATGCTAGCGGGAGAGAGAGAACGTGGGTGCGAGGCGCCTAAGCTGCATTCGCACGGTCGATAAGGCAGGCGCACGAGGCGAGCTCGACAGGTCGGCCAAATGCGGCTGCAGCCTTCATGCGGCTTTACACTGGCACGGTCAAAGCGGCAAGGCACAGCTGCGGCTTCACATGGAGGTGTCTTCACACTGGCTGGGACAAAGCATGCTTCTTCATGCTATGGACGGAGGCAACGCGTTGGAGAGAGCCGAGAGCAGAGAGTAGAGAAAAGAGAGAAACAGGGGCTAGTTTAATATTTATAAAAGGATGGGTTGGGAATGGTTTAGGGAGTAGCTTTAAAATGGATTTGAGTTCTTTTTGTTGTTCTTGTGATAGTTTGTGAGTTCTTTCAAGAGTTTAAGTTCTGTTTTGCATTGGATAAGAATCAAGGAGAGAGGGGCAGGAGGCCCCCTCCAGGCTACAATTTCTTTCACTACTATTGTTCTTTTAAATTTCTTCTATTCTCTATTTAATCTTGTCTTTTTAATTTAGTGGAATTGATATTGTTGTTCTTCTTGTTTATTTCTTTGGTTCATCCGTCTACGTTTATTTTTCCGATTCAAAGTTTGGTGATTGTGTTAATTCTGTCATTTTACTTTCACTTGTCTCATTAGTATTCAAGCCCGAGTTTTCATTGTTCCTTCACTTTGTTTAATTTTAATTTCTCAATTTTAAAATCAAAGTTTCAACTCCATTCTCACAATTTTCAATCTCAAAAATCTAAGGTTTTCAACTCTCAAATATAAAGTTCTCTGTGGATTCGACTCGGTCTCATCACTTAACTATTATATTTAATATGTGGGCCGGATATTTAAATTTGGTAGCGGGGCATATTAACGACGTGCGTTTTCCCGCCATCAATTTTGGCGCCATTGCCATGGAGGTTTTGTATTTGAAGTTGATAGCTTTGTATTTTCTTTTGTATATATATTAGTGCTCACTCTTATTTTTGCAGAAAAACAAAAGGATCCGCAAATGCACAAAAAATAGAAAAGTTTGAAAATGTAAAAAATAAATGTTGTGTCTGCCCGAGGTAAGTCTTCTTTATCTTCTACTCTCGTTATTTTTTATTTGCCAAATCAAGAACAAGGGAATGCGATTAAGGTTAGTACTCTTACCCTCTTTCCATCGATTTAGTTTCTTCATTTTTACTTTCAATATGTAACTAGTTTTCATGCTTTGGAATGTTCTTAAAATAAAAAAAAAAGAAAAAATTATGGTGGACTAGCTCAGTTCACTAACTAAAAAATAGAAAAATAAAAAAATACATCCCTGGAAAAAAAATAATAATAATAAAGGCACAACTTGGGCTCACTATCATCTTTGAAACAGGTGTCTAAGGCGAGAGGTCAACGGCAAACGCTATAAGCGGGAAAGTGTTTACTTAATTAGGACCTTGTGAAAGCAAGGGGAGCCTCCCACTTCCCCACCTCTTACCTGGCCGGTGGACAAGTTTGATGGTGAATCTAAGTTAGACTTTATTTGATAAATTATTTGTATAAAAAAATAAAAAAATAAAATATATAAAAAATGGTGAGTGCATAATTTTCATATATGGATTGGGCACCCCAATTAGACAGATTTGACCCATCGGCTCATAAATTAGATCAATTTCTAGCCATGGATCAAGACCCCTTCATATCACCTAGTTGCCATGACAATGATCACATGTGGGCTATCCCGGCCCATTATACAGGTGGTTGCCCAAACCAAATCTCATTTCTCACACAAAACAACCCAACCTATTATGACAGTCCATACTCGTGGTCGGCCCAAAATGAGATCCCGTCACCTATGATGGCCCAGTTTCCATCATTTACCCAAGATCAGGCTCCAACCACTCATTTCTTCCAAGGGGGCCATGATCTACCTATCACCCCGGAGCAAGCCCAATATGATCAACGATTTTCTTAGCCCAATTACGAATCATCTCCTGATACTTATAACTCTAGCTGGAAAGATCATCCAAAAATCTCTTGGATGGACCAAGCAAGACAAACCCAACTGTCTCAAGAGCTCTCTACACCTTATTTTGACTCATGTCCACATATCTTTAATTTTGGTTGGAGAGATCAACATGAGTCTGCTTGGGAGTCTTATCATGATCAAGGCCAAAGTCCTCAAGAATAAGATTTTCCAAAATGGGCTCCATATCCCAATGATTCCTACGATCAACCCTATTATGGAGGACAACCTATACACTCTCCACCACCTCTTTCTCAGACTGAGTGTCCTTCAAATTACTATCCATCACAGTCTGACTCTCAGCCTACTTTGAATAAGGAGGAGATGTTTGATCAATTGAAACAGCTCTTCCAGACTCAACAACAAGCCTTCCAGGAACAACTGCAAAACTTTGAGGCCCAATTGAGCAGGGTTACTCAAAACATCATAGAAATAGAAGTGGACCAAATGTCCAGCAACTCCACTCTCAGCCCTGAATGTCAACTTCCTGAGTTGAATCAACCCATGATTTCCCAATCCACAAATCATATCATTCTCGATTTAAACAATGAGGGGATTATAGAGGGGTCATACCAGGAAAACACATTAGTGGAAGGTGATAGCAGTCTTGGCATTAGTCTTGCGGAACAGCCCAAGGAGCCCACGCCCACTTCTCTTTGTGAGGAGGGTCATAATGAGTCTATTGATCTTGAGTCGGGGGGCGAAGAAGAGGAAGAGGATTTTCCAATCAATGCTCAAATCCCATTACTTCCTAAAATTGATGAGTCTTTCTTCTAAGTGAATGATGAAGAAAATATGAGTGTGGAGAGAGAATTGAGTGTGGCCATAAGCCCTTCTTCTTTGGTAATTGAGGAACCGGGTACTCCATTTGAAATTCACTCTAGCCGAGCATCTCCTGATGTAGGGGAGGATGTGGATCTTTTACCAATCCCTGACCTTGGTAAATCTACAATCATTCCAAATATTCTACAACTAGCTGACTGGTCATATCCATATGAGCTTTATGAGAATCCTTGTGTTAAGGAGCAAATTTACTTGATTCCTAATCCTCCTTATCTCTTTGACACTAGCCATGTGGTGGACTCCCCAAAAATCCATAACACTCTCATCCTTTCTCATCTGAACAATACGCAAGTTAAAGGAGAAAAGCTATGGGAAATTAAGGTCCGGATTGATGTGTTTAATACATATAAAGACTTTAAAAATAGAGAGGAATATTTTGTAATTGAAGATATGATAATTCCTCCGGCATTCTCTGACCGAGGGGGTCCGTCTGGATTCCTAAATCCACCTTGGCATGCTTCTAGCCCATTTTTCGTCGAGGCATAATCTTTTCCTACAATGGTACAAGTGCTGGAAATTATCGGAGGATAAGATCACTTGGTGGCTCATTCTGAATACCACCCGTTGGTTAGTGAGCTGCATTGCGTCTGGCCGAAGACGTTAAATTAAGCGCTTCTTGGGAGGTAACCCAAAATTTTCGTGATTTCTGTGTGATAATAAATGGCTTCTTGGGAGGCAACCCAAGTTTTTATTGTGGTTTTATTTTTATTTTACAGGTTTGAATAAATGATCAGTTGGGGGGAGAAAAGATATTGCTTATACTTCTGCCAAGCTTTCAAAAGCCCAATTCCGCCTTTTCTTCAAGCAATGATGCTCGTCGTTGTTCACTTCCATCAAGTTGTACCTTTCCTTAACAAATTTCATGTTTACATTGTTCATTATTCCATATTGTTCATGTCATTGAGGACAATGTCATTTAAGTTGGAGGAGACGGAAATCATGTTATCTTATACAACCTTATTTCGCCTAAAAAAAATTTAAAACCAAAATCCCAATTGAGTTTTTATGTTTCATGCTTTCATGAAAGAAAATCTGGAATAGAAGAGACAATGGAGAGGGATGATGGAAATTATTTTGTAATCTAGCCAAGATGATGGAGATTATTTTGTAATCTAGCCAAGAGAAACTGACTTAGAATCTTCTAAAAGTCCATTAGCACTGACAAAAAGAAAAAAATCACTTACACACTAATGAAGCAAGTGGACAAGCCTTCTGTTATTTAAGTGTGGTGTTTGATAATTTATACTTTTCAGTGAAGAAATATTTTTGGAAAAAGTTACCTGCCAAATCAAGTGTGAAAATCACACCGTGAAAAGAAAAAGAGAAAATAAAACCATGAAAAATGCTCTGGTTCTTAGTAACCGGGCCTGCTTCTCCTAAGGCAAGAGTTGAGGTTCGCGTAAAATAGTGAAGGGATGTGCATCACCATGTGTTTGAAAAAGGAAAAAAATAAAATAAGGCAGAGTGAAAGCTACCGTGTTTAATGTTCTTAACTGAAAATTGTAGAGTTAAAATGACACCTATCTGGAATAGCAATATGAGGAATGTAATTGTCTGAGTGTGGATTTAGATTTCACGAGCATGAGTGCTATTGAACTTTGGGTATATTCTCAGTTATGTCCATTTAAAGCTAGTATGCTTACATGATCCGAAAATCCTCCTCCTAAGTCAACTCTATGAAAGATGATCTGGAAATGAGGCATGAATATTTGAAAACTCTTGTTGGTCCTAAACTTTTTAATTATATACATTACTAAGGGACTAGCAATGAGTAAGTTGAGGGGTGTAATGAGTGTACATTTATACATATTTATTTATGATATACACACTTTTTATGAGCTTTAATGCTAATAATTATGCACTTATCACACTTAATCTCAATTTCTAATCAAAATGCTTAGTTTGATGAAATTAATTATAATTTGAGTAATAAATATATTATTTTATAGGCACTCGGCAAGAACTCCACAAGTCTGCGTAATTATATTTTGATAATGTTTAATAACCATTAAGCATGAAAAGAAAATAAAAATAAAAACATAAAAATAAAGAAAAATCCAAAACATTAACACCTATATAGATATTATGATATATATATCTATTATATATATTCATATCATATATATATATATTCTTCCTAATATCTATATACATAACATATCTATATACATAATATATCCATATAGATAATATAGCATCGCCTCCTTCATATAATAAATACATTATATATATATATATATATATATATATATATATATATTCTGTAATTTTGTAATCTTCACAGGCTAACGAAGGCAAGGATGGGCCAAGGCTTCAATGCCTTCACATTGGAAAGCATGCAGGCAAAGCAGCTTCAATGTGGTTCACACACGCGAAGGATGGCTAGCGGGTTCACAAGGCAAAAGGCCCATGGCCAATCCTTCATACGAACGCCGACAGATGGCTCAAGCCAAAGTGGCACGGGCGACCATGCGACGGGAGGAGGTGGTCAACGCGGCTAAGCTTTTTTCACATGCGGGACAACTGGCGAGGTTGGCAGCTGGCGGGTCCACGCTGGTGACGACGCAAGGCAGCTTCGGGCTTCAAACAAGGGAAAGGAAGAGGTCAATGCGTGGTTCTCACGCGGGCGGTCAACAGCACTACAGCGGAGGAGTCGACCAGGCGGGTCTACTAGCGGGAGAGAAAGAACGTGGGCGCGAGGCGCCTAAGCTGCATTCACACGGTCGATAAGGCAGGCGCACGAGGCGAGCTCTGCAGGTCAGCCAAATGCGGCTGCATCCTTCACACGGCTTCACACTGGCACGGTCAAAGCGGCAAGGCACAGCGGTGGCTTCACATGGAGGTGTCTTCACACTGGCAGGGACAAAGCAGGCTTCTTCATGCTATGGACGGAGGCAACGCGTTGGAGAGAGCCGAGAGTAGAGAGTAGAGAAAAGAGAGAAACATGGGCTAGTTTAAGGCCTATAAAAGGAGGGGTTGGGAATGGTTCAGGGAGTAGATTTAAAATGCATTTGAGTTCTTTTTGTTGTTCTTGTGAGAGTTTGTGAGTTCTTTCAAGAGTTTAAGTTCTATTTTACATTGGAGTAGAATCAAGGAGAGAGGGGCAGGAGGCCCCCTTCAGGCTACAATTTCTTTCACTACTATTGTTCTTTTAAATATCTTCTATTCTCTATTTAATCTTGTCTTTTTAATTTATTGGAATTGATATTGTTATTCTTCTTGTTTATTTCTTTGGTTCATCCATCTACGTTTATTTTTTCGGTTCAAAGTTTGGTGATTGTGTTAATTCTGTCATTTTACTTTCACTTGTCTCAATACTATTCAAGCCCGAGTTTTCATCGTTCCTTCACTTTGTTTAATTTTAATTTCTCAATTTTAAAATCAAAGTTTCAACTCAATTCTCACAATTTTCAATCTCAATAATCCAAGGTTTTCAACTCTCAAATCTAAACTTCTCAGTGGATTCGACTCGGTCTCATCACTTAACTATTATATTTAATCTGTGGGCCGAATATTTAAATTTGGTAGCGGGGTGTATTAACGACGTGCGTTTTTCCGCCATCACATGTCACGTCGTCATTTCACCAGGCAGGTAAGTCAGGTAAGTATCTCGATTCCTCAATCCCTTAGTGCATTACTATATGGTATCTATGATATATTACCTCGAGAATCGGCTGGTCATTCATGTGTTCTGGGATCTGATGTTCCCCTTTAACAAAAATGATGATGATCTAGGTGCACATGTTTAATCGTTGGATAGGCCAATAGGTTGGAAGAGTTGGGGGATGATGGTTCTATCTTGCACGTCGTGGTTGCATATAGTGTCTTGACCCTGATTTATCTGGTCTTGCAATACTATTCTCGAGTATCTTCCTATTTTTATCTTTCTTTGCATTCGTTTTGATGATTTCTTTTGTTTTACCCCAGCATGCATCATGTGCATCTTTGAGCATTCATGCGCCCTCATCTATTGGAAGCGTCTCAGTAATGGTGTATAACTATGTATCCATGGTTTTGAGTAAGGAGAGTCATTCCACTCTGATTTGGATGGCTTTCTTTGGTCTATTTTGCTTGGTTGGTTAGCTGAGATTCCTATCTGGAGTTTAGTTGCTCGTCTCTTTACTTTTCCGTTCGTTGCTCCGACCGCCTATTAGCTGTGCGTTCCAGTGAGGAGGTTGGTCGTGACTTTAGTTCCTTTAGTTGTTAGTTCCTCCAGGCATGCATCATTCGATTTGTCGTTCCTTGTGATTGGTTCAAAGTTTTCTGGAAGATTCCTATTACTTGTTGGTTGAGGACGGGTGTCGGTTTACCTTAATGCCCACTTTTCAGTCCACTCCAATGCTTCTCCGCTTCATCTCCATGTTCCATTTCACTTTCGCTTCACCCCCGCTCGCTCCCCTGCAAAGAGGACGTTAAGGAGGGGCATCTGTTGACACCCTTTTTATGACCAATGTGTTGGGTCATCTCCTTATTCATTTTTATGATGTCCCGAGTTATTCACCGCTTATTGGGTCATTTTTAGTCATCTTTGGGGCTTGATTTATGGGTCATTCTCCCTGGTTGGGCCTAGCTCCTTGATTTCTCATAATTGCATCTTATTGGGCCTGGATATGGGCTTATGAGGATTTTATTGTGGATTAACTTGAAGATTTATCGGTCTTTATCTCTTTTGCCACGTCTACTAGTCTGGCGATCTATCGTATGACCGTTAGGTAGGTGTTGGCGGTCTTTTGGTGGACTGCTAGGAGGCAGAGAGTCCTATTGGGTCTCTTTGATCTTATCTTCTTGTGAACGACTGGGCCTAGCGGTCTATCGCTTGACCGTTTTCATGTCCCTTGCGGTCATCGCAAGACCGCTAGTGCAGACCAAGAGTCCTGCTCCACTGTTCTTCCTCTGCTTCACCGTGGATGAACTAGAGTCCATGATTCCTTGATTTCTCTCTAGATAGAGGCTCTCAGAACCTTCTATTTATTTTTATGGACTCTTGGGAGTATTATCTTCAAGAATTATCCAGGTTCAGCCCTATTTTTGAGTCATTATCCCTCCAACTCGAACATTGGGTTTGAGGGCCTATAAATAGGACCCTTGACTTCATGGCTTAAGGAGGAGATTTCTGGAGCTTGCCACGAAGTGCTGCTGCGTTCTGGAGCGAGTACCAACCAGAGAGAAGCTACTTCTACGTCCATAAAGCTTTTGGTTCAGGGAGTATCAAGTTTCTTTGGTTTAGTTTTGAGTCTTTTTCTTTAGTTTTGATCTTTCCCTCTTGCATCTTCATAGCATCATCCCTCTTCTTTTACCATGTTCTCTGCACTCACACTACATTTCAAAACATCCTCCTATCTTTTCCATGCCCCACAGGGGTTAAAAAATCACCAACCCCCAGGTATTCACCCTTCCTTTTATGCACTTTAGCTTAATTGCATTATAGATTCTACATTAGTCCCAAGGGCTTATTGGGTCGTTCTTCTTTGTGTCTACACTCTCTTGCATGTTTACAGAACTTATTGCACGAGGCCCATGTCTTCTGGCCGGCTAGGAGGGGTGGAGATCCAAGTTCCACTTCATTGTTCTGGGTGCTCTGGCGGTCATTCATCAGACCGTTTGCGGATTCCTGGCGGTCTGTCGTAAGACCATTTGCTGTCTTCTGGCGGTCGTCTGCTAGACCGTTTGCCTCTACTGCACCTGGGTTTTCTCTCTCCCGTGGCGGGTGGTCTCACTCGACTCTTTCCAAGGTATTTATTACAATTATACTGTTTTATTTCCCTTGGTGGCGATCGCATCATTCTTAATTAGGGCATTGTTCAGTCTCTTGCTTGATTGTCTTCTTTTACTTTAGTTGTTCCACACCCATGGTGTGTGTTTTATTTCATTTCCTTTGCTCCATGCCCACGGCGTGTGTTTCTATTTCTCTTTTTCATTCTTGCCATATTTGAGTTGACGTGCCCATATGCTCTGAGTTCATGTTGATTGCTTAAGTTAGTGCATCACTTGTTCACATAACGTCACTACACTCATACACTTATATCATCACATTCTCACACTATCACACAAAGAAAGAAGGTGAACATAAACATCAACAGGCACCCCCTCATCAGGGCACCAATTCTCCTTTGACCTAGTCAAACCCAATAATGGGCGCCCCTTGCTTGGGCGCCATTTCCACTGGTACACGCCCCTATACAAGGGCATCCTAATCCATTATTCCGTATGCCTATAAACACATTATTGGCACGGAAAGTGCACGTTAGGGAGACATTGGCCTGAATCCACGGATCTGGTTTTTGGGGTGCATAGTGACTGTGCACTTACAAATGGGTTATATCAAGGGGATCTGAGAAGGAAAAACCCCATGCAGGAGTAATTCTCTATTCGTGCGTTCTTCTTCCTACTGCTATGTGAGGAGGCTGCTTCCTCTTCTTCTTTTTTCTTCCTTCTACTTCTTATACCTCGTTATTCACACCAAAAAGGTAGGTTTTCTCAAGATCTGGCCTAACCAGTAGTTAAAATAGGGTTACAAGCATGATTAGCAGTAGTTTAACTTCATCTTCCACATGATATAGCTTGTTACACTGGTTTTACGAAGATCAAATATAGCATGTTACACTGTGTTTTTTTTCAGAAATCAAATATATAGCTTGTTACATGGATTTTATGGAAATAAGACACCTGCCATCAGGTAGTGGGCGACCAGCCCCTGGGGGCCATTTCCTGATTGGGCGACCCAGTGATGGGCGCCCATTAATTGAAGACCCTATAGCCAGTCGCCATTTCATTTTCCAGTAATTAATAATCACCATATTTAGAAATTTATATCTATGAAATGAAACCATAAAATTCTTGCATGAGCATGACTTTGAAATCTTGATAATTTTCTCTGTCTATCCATGTCCTTATTTTTTGATTTCGTGAACTTTTGACATTGTGAAAAGTGTTATATGTCTTAAAACGTACTTGCCCGGTGTGTAGACCAGCCACAGAAATGGGCACCCAGGTCTGGGGTGCCAATTTGTTAAATAGTGACCCTCCAGAGGGTCATCAATTAAATGGTGACTCTCTGAGGGGGCGCCATTTCCTTTTTGAAAAAAAATAAAAATGAATAATGGGTTGGGGATTGGGCGCCCTCTTCCACAGGTGCCCATTACTTAAATAATGGCACCTGTGAGGGCGCCGATTCCCATATTTCAGGGCCTATTTATATAAAAAAATAAAAAAATAAAAGTGGAATGGGTGCCCTTCTGACCAGGTACCATTTCCTAAAGAAGTGGCACCTGTTAGGGCGCCAATTCCTGAGAAGATGCTTCCTGTCCCGCAGTTTCACCGTGAGGATTGGGCGCCCCTTGGTGCATGTGCCATTTTCTTATATAATGGCAGCCCTCAAAGCGCCATTTCATGAAATGATGGCAGCCCTCTGGGCGCCATTTTCCTAAGTACTGATTTCCGGAGTTTTAACCCTGTGACAGTAGGTACGTCCTAGAGAATGGGCGCCCTCTATGTAGGGCACCAATTATGAAAATAATGGCAGCTGTTAGGGCCCCACTTCCTGATATAATGGCAGCCAGAAAGGCACCATTTCCCAGTGATGATTTCCAGATTTCCAGAGCTTGTCTTGTTCACAGAATGGGCGCCCCTCTGTGATGGCGCCGATTCTGGATATAATGGCTGCCCGAAGGGCGCCAATTCAGTGTTCTGTGGCAGCCCGAGAGCCGCTAATTTCACCCAGATTTTTTATATGTCATGCGTTTTATGAGGTTTACTCTCAGTTCGTCCCTACATGATAAATCTGCCCTTGAACTCCATTCATGAAATCTACCTTATATTCGTACAATGGTTAAACCCTTGAAATTTTATATTAGCTATAAATGAGAGTGGATGTCGAAAGAAATACATGAAATTCTGGCGTTAATGGGGCCCGATCTGGTCCTGGGAGGAGCACTCGAAAGTACTTGTGCCCATGGGAGTTGAATGATCACGGTGTTTAAGCATTGCACCGAAGTACTTGCTTGACTTGAGACATTCCACCCACTCACTCTCTCGTGACTTGCATGCTTGACACAACTTGCGTGGCCCGAAAATGGGCAAAGTGCTTGACTTGACTTGCTTGGCCCACAGAAGGGCAAAGTACTTGCTTGAATGAAATAGCCAATTCTAGTAACACGTACTTGATATTATTTGCTTGAACATGATTCTTACTTGCTTGAACATGATTCTTACTTACTTGGAAAATTGTGCAAACATTGTGCAAAGTTCTTGATATCTTACTTGTCAACATTTGATAATACTCGAAATCATGCGATATTTCTTGATATCTTGCTTGTTAACACTTGATAGTTCTTGAAATCATGCGATATCCTTTCTAATCAGTTCTTGATTTCTACTTGTCCATCATGCATGGTTATACCTACATTTCACATAACATGTAATCTACTTAAAGACTGCTCAAACTTGAGATATAATTCCTACTGAGCGATTCGCTCATCCAGTTCATTCTAACATTTTTCAGGTAACTCGGATAGCGACAACCATACAAACGGGAATGAAACCGAGTGAAGAGTGCTAGGGTCACTGATCGTCAACTGTTAGTTAGCCACGTCTTTTGATTTCTTGAGTCCTTTCCTTTGTACTTCCAGTTATGTCAGTCTAGTTGATTGAAACTTGTTAAGGCTTGTAGCCTAGCAGTTGGATTCGAATAATGATTGTCTTGGACTAGAATTATCGTCAGTTAGTTAATTGGATAATTGTCATCTTGGACTATTGATATTATTTTGGAAATTTAGATCTTAGTTATTATTTCTCTAGTATTTTGCGCACTCTGTCTTTATGTCAAAAAAATATTATTGCTCCGATTAATTGGATCTATATAAACTCGTCACGCACCCCAGGTATCTTCCGCGCTCGGGGCATGACACCAGCCTCGCCGCATTCGTAGCACTTGCCCTTTGTCCTCCAACACTCCTGCCCCGGATGGTTACGCCCACAATGGACGCAGAACGGAGCCCCAGGCTTGTTCCTAGGCATTGGCTCTTGGCGCGCCACCTTTTCCTTGTCCTGCCTCCCTCCAGCCTGCATAGGCCTTTTGCCCATCTTCTTCTGCTCCTCCTTGAACCTACACATGGGTATTCATTAGAACTTAACTCTATATGTCTCTTAAAATTTTATGGTTTCGATTATTACCTTGCATTTTCTTACTCGGCTAGATGAGCAAGCCTCAATGCCATAGTGTAAGAGTCAGGGTCTTGGGTAGCCACATAGCGTCGGACGTTGCTACGCAGCCCGTTGCTGAATTTCTTCAACTTTCGACATGCCTCATTGAATATGTATGGAGCATACTGGCCTATAGTAGAGAATCTAGCCTCATAGTCTGCTACTGACATGCTTCCTTGTTCGAGGCTCAAGAACTCTTGCTCCTTAGCATCTCGCACATCCTCGAGGAAGTATTTTTCTCGGAAGATAGCGAGGAATTCTTCCCATAGTATGTCTCCATTATGCCCTACGAAGGTGGTCCTCAACTTGGCCTTCCACCACAAGTCGGATTGATCTTGCAACACGTAGGCTGCCAGATTCACTTTTTCTTCCCCGGGGCATTGCATCACGCCGAATTTCTTCTCCATCTCACTGAGCCACGACTCAGCCACCTCTGGATGGCTCTCCCCCTTAAAATAAAGAGGTGCCAACCTCAGGAACCGATCAAGCACCGATAAGTCATGATGTGGTGCGAGCGCGGGCTGCTGCAGTATCTATTGTTGCATGGCCTGCATAAGCCCCTAGAAACTCTGCATGAATCCCTCCAAATTAATCCCTACATTGGGCACCGGTCCGCCGCCAACTGCCGGGGCATGGACTGCCCCGTCGTTCGCCCCATTTGGGTCATCTACCCCCGATCCCCTCTCATCCGCCTGGGGAAGATCTCTATGCCTTCTTGGCAGCATAGTTCTGAGAAGTAAACAATCATTAAGTGAGAGGGCTTTTAAGGTGGTTTTAAATATACTCTACCCTTTTCCCACTCTAGCCTATCCCTTCTTCTACTACTTGGACATTTGGGATGGTTGTAACCATGGTTTATCTCTTGTGCTCTGATACCACTCTATAACGCCCCGAGATCTGATTCCCAATTCATGGGCAAATATATATATTTCTTTGTTCTATCAGACCACGAAGTATTACGTCGTACGTATCGCGGAAGCACAAATAGATAATCATGCATACATTCGCATGAGAGAGAGAAACCACAATCATAAGAAATGTATATATCATTCATCTCAACCATTCATAATCTCAAGGAAAGCACATATTCATTGTTCCAAATACACCTGAGTCCATACATATTTACCATTCCATAACTAACCATATATGAGAGATGTTGGCCCAGAATAGATGGCGGACAAGAAGGGGGGTTGAATTGTCCCCCAGCCGAGATGTCGGATTTTAAAAATAATCTAAACTGATTACAGCAGAAATAAACTTAGCTACTATAATTAGCCTAAACTCAAGTAAGATTTAAAACGTTATCTCGATCTTTACAATCTCACAGGGATTAATAATGCAAATAACAAGTAAATTTATGTCTAACACGGATAGCGGATGAAGCGATGTGCGATGGTGCAGTGAATAAAAACCAATATAATTGACATGTGAATGAAGATAGAGGAAATGGACAATCACAAAAGCATCCACACAGAACATAAAGATTTTTAGGTGGTTCGGGACCATGACGGGCTCCCTAAGTCCACCCCTCACCGAAACCCGGTGAGGCTTCACTACACGCTACAAGACGTAGCAACACGGGGACGAGCCCCAACACCACACATGCTGCTTCTGCAGTAATACACAACCACGGGGCCTAGCCCCAAGCCGCTGCCACCGCAGCACTCACACATGCAGTCGAGGAATACACCCCGGACATAGAGCCCACACGTAGACACAGCTCCGTCTACACACAAACTCACGGAACCTTGCCCCGCAATAAAACTAAACACTCGAAGACGCAGCTCCGCCCACAAACAATAATATATCAAGTTCGATGAAAATAAAAGATATACAATAAACACCCACAATATGAATCTATGTTCAAATAAAAGAGTAGAAATGAGAGAAGAAGGATTCCCCCTCAATTCGCAGTGAAACCCGTTCAATGTAGTAATGGGGTGCGCTGGAAGATCTGTCTGTGGAGTGGAAGCTTGCTAAGCTTGTCAGAGACACCACAGGTATAAGGTTCAGCAACCTTGCTTACAGTTGTAACTCTGATTGAAAGGGATGGCACAAGGATGACGTTCTCCTCTTCTTCCTCTTCCTCCTCCAAGTACTGGCTTCGCCCTCAGCTCCTCTTCCTGCAAGCAGATAGAAAGCATTAGCCCAAGTTTCTTGCCGTCGAAGCAAATCGTGGCCAACATATATCATCAAGAAGGCAGCAATAAAAGACCACAAATCCCTTCTAAAAACCCTTCAAAAACACACCCAATAAATGGGAGAAACCCTAAGGGTAATGGGGTAAAAAGCCTAAGCCACTCGGACCTAGAAACAAGGAGTTCGAAACCAAAATGGCAAACCCGTCTCGGGTCACCCAGAAGAAGTGTCGACTCAAGGAGTCGACACTTTCATCAACTCATTCTATCCCGTTTAAAAAAAAAACAAGACCCAGGTTGAAAGAGTCGACTCTTTTAGCCAGAGGTTCTATTTTGCGATGAAAACCACACTTACCTGAAAGTGTCGACTCTTTGAGTCGACACTTTTCAAAGAACATCCTGTCTGCGTGAACAGCAGACTCTAGAGCACCAAGAGTCGACTCAAGGAGTCGACTCTTGTAGTGCAGAAACAGAAAAAAGCCTAATGCAGTGAAATAAAGCCCAATACCAAAGTACATGATTCAAGCCCAATCTAGGCATATGGAAATTCATTAAAGATAAGATCTTACCATATATTTAAGGATTTTGGACATGTTTAAGCCTGCACTTTCCAAAAGTTTAGAAACATGTCAATTTTGAGTCAATACAAATGAAATACTCAATCACTTTTTCACAGTTCCTTCAGCCTGCTATTAGAGACATGTAATACATTCACTTGTGAGGTTAAACCAAAGTCCTTCAACTCATTCACAGCACAAGCTCTCATTTGAAAGATTAAATCATGCATGAAAGCCTATTAACAAATCAATCATACCTTGGCCACCTAGATATCATATTGGTTCACACATGAGTCATGACTTTAGTCCAAGCCTAACTGAACTCACCCAATCTATTGTCAGCAAGGATCAAAGTAATTCCACAGTCAATACATGACAATCTTAGTCAACATATCAAATAATGAATCAATCAACCTTTGTCAGAAATAGATCAACCTGTACATGAATTCTATTTCAGACCAAGATAATCAAGTTCAGTCCAAGATTTCCAAATCCAGTACAATGAAAAACTGAACCATTCTCAGATATTGAGAGCAAAATAGAACCCATTACAACAAGAGTAAATGGTATGCCGAGCTCATTAAGAGCCATTCGATGAGTGCAAGTTCAGTCCAAAATAGTCTGAACTCACACGATTCATTAATGACACAAGCTTGCATTCCAACAAATGCATCACAGATGTAAGGGCCCTTTCCAATTCAGATCAAGCACCTATACATGAGTACCAAGTACAATCCAAAAAATCCAAGTTCAGACCAAAGCACGGAAAATCCAGTTTCAGTCATAGTTCAAGCAAGCCACATATGTGTTTAATGTTCAGATGAAGAATATGAAATGCAGTCCATTGATAATTCAAGTTCAGTTCAGCAAATCTAAATACAGTCCAAGACATTCAAGTTGAGTCAAAGACAGACTAAACTCACGCAGTTGTAGATCTCTTTTAAAATCCACACTTAAAAATATAAAAAAAGCAATAGATATATGGGTGAAAGCAATAAAAATAGCACGAGGTGCTAATGTGGAGTGTGTGTGATCGCCAGAGACACGAGGGTCTCAAAGAGGAGATTGATATGGGGAGATGATCGCAAAATACCTCAAATATGCGGGGGATGTGAGTATTCCTTTCTCTTCAAATCGGCCGGCCGACGAAGAGAGTTCTTCCTTTAATTACCCTTGCAAAAAAGACAAACACCAATGAAGAAATTGCATTAGAACAAAGGTGAGTGTAGCGTCAAATTCTTAGATAAATGAGCATGAAAATTGATTATGAACACACCTTGTGGGTGTTGGCCCTTAAACCCCTATGCAAAAGGGTGTGGGGAGATATGATGATATGATGAATGGTGATATGAATATGATAAAAAGGTGTGCAAGAGTGCACTGTATGGAGGTCTCAACGTGGTTGAGAAGGGGAGTTAATAGGATAATGATGCATGCACATGATAAAAATAAAATAAAGAAAATAGAGGGGAGATAAGAAAAATCTGTTTGTTGCTTGGCTTTGATATTCAATGAGGAGGAAGACTCGATGGGATGAAGATTTGTGCAGTGCAGAGCCTCCTCCCGAGCCAATAGCAACAGCACCTGCTCCTGCGAGAGAAGAAAAAGAAACAGAAGAAGAAAAGAAGAAGAAAACAGAAGCAGAAGAAGAACGGAGGGAAAGAAGGGGGTGTCGAACAGAAGAGAAGAAATCGGAGGGGATCCGAAGAAGAGGAGTCCAACCAAACAACAGAGCCATTGGCTCTATTAAATAGGTTGAGGAAGAGATAAACATGGGCAAGAGTCCTAAGAGGGAAATGATAAGAATGGGCAAGAGCCCAAACCAAGTAGGCATCTATCGAAGCAAGGACTCTCTGGGGAAAGGGCCGCGTAGCCAGAAGGTAAAACACGCCTTAGGTAAGGGCGTCAATTTAAGAATTGACGACCTACCCATAGGGCGTTTCTCAAAAACACGCCCTGCACAAGGGCGTTTCTCAAAAACCAAATTTAGAAATAAAAACTCCCCATATTTGAAAAATGTAAAAACACGCCTTAATTAAAGCCACGTTTAAAAACACGCCCCTGAGAAGGGCGTTAATTTTAAGAGCTCAAATGGGAAGTCGATCAATCCTAGAAGAATTAACGCCCTCAGGTGAGGTCGTCCTTTCTTTAAGAAACGCCCTTGGTTAAGTCATGTTTTGAATAAAACACGCCCTTACCCAGGTCGTGAATTTAGAAAATTCATAAAATAGATAAAATGGGGGAGAAATAGATAAAATGGGAGAAAACGCCCTAGACAAGGTCGTGTTTCAAAAACACGACCCTGATGAGGGCGTGAATTTAGAAAATAGAGATAAATGTCCAGAAAATCCAGAAAAATAGGAAAAGGGAGGAAATGAAGAAAATAGGATAAATTCCAGAAAAGTGGGAAAAACCACTCAAATAAGCTGATTTGAGGGTCAAATGGGGCATCGCAGAGCGATATGAAATATACTCAAAATAATGTCAATTTTAGCGTGTCTACAGCTGCCCCGCCTTGGCGTCTGCTTTGCAAGGGAGCGTAGCAAACTGAAAAGTAGATCCCAAGGTGTGATGAGACACGCAATCAACATCACTTGATGAGAATCAAATCAAAAGCACGAGATGAAGCAAATCTCGGGAAATTCAAGGAAATCAACAATGTTTGGATAAAAGGGGAGATGCGCACGCGGTGCACGAAGGAGATAAAATAAATGATCAACTTCCAACGCGGTGGAAGTACCCCAGGTCACAAACCTGTAGGTTTCACCATTGGGGAGCGGTTACCAGCCAGTGGACGTGCTGCAGCCAAGGTGGATCAAAGGAAAGGAGATTAAAAATAAGATGATAAAAATCCAAACAAGGAGCTTTCGAGAAAATCACCCAAAACAGCGACAAAACGAATTGAGGATCCAATTCGGCAAGGAAAATCTCATATCGAGAAAGATTAAGATCAATTCAACTCTCACATCAGCTTAAAAAATGATTTTTCAACAATTGCTTCAAAGTCCTACATGAATGCATGCTGGGCTAAAGGGAAAAATAACAAATGAAAATATAATATAATCAAGGATAATATTGTTAAACTGCCCAGACTGGGTCAAGAAACCAATTCTGCGAGCTGATACTAAGCCGAAGCCCGTTTATCCACGCACCAACTCGTAAAAAGGGAACCATCGTCCCCAGTCTTGGACGGCTCAACGGCCTATCCGTGTGACTAAGACGCCTCTGGAATCGTCGTCGTTTTTGATGAAGGGGAACTCAAATTCCAGATTTACCAAAGCCACAAGGTCTTTGATATAATCTAGTAACATATAGTAAAATGCATACAGGGAGATGGTGATATCAATAAACATGGGAACTGAGAAATGAGCTGCAAGCACCGTGGGACTTTGACGATGATGCCCAGTCGGCGGGACCAAGAGCTTCTTATCCTGCGCTTAAAAATTCATTAGCCAAGATATAAAAGATAACAAACAATGAAGAAGGCATTTAAGCATAGCAATCATCAAAGCATCAATTATAGCATGTATATGGCATGAAGCATAAGCATTATTTCAAATCATAGCATTGTTTCTTGTTTTATCATGAGGAGACAATCTTGGCTAATCAAGATTTGGAGATGAAAGATCAAGATCTGATATAATGCCCATCGGCGGAGTGATCAGATAAAATTAGCAGGAGTCGATCTAAAAAGATTTGGAGATGAATAATAATCAGGAGATATAATAGGGAGATGACAATCAAAATGCCCCTGGGTGGCATGTTATAAGAATATCGGGAGGAATCAGTAGATTGATAGCAATAAGTGGAGAGGGGACTCATCCCGCTCCTGGTCCCTGCAAGGTTGTTCCTGCAAAACACCATCAGAAAATACAATGCAAATTTTTGGATTTTGGAATATGCAAATTTTTATGAGTTTTTGGAAAAGATTCAAATTTTTATGGATTTTGAAAATATTCAAATTTTTGTGGAGATTTTGGAAATATTCAAATTTTTGTGGAGATTTTGGAAATATTCAAATTTTTGTGGAGATTAGTTTAGACATTGTTAATGCAGCCTCAAAGGGTGTTTTAAACCACTGGCTAGGGGTCCTTGTTCCTTCCCTTTTCGCTAAAAACTGCCCAAAGCTGGACGTGCATTGAAAGTGGCATCCTATAACCGACCGTCTTTGATCAACGGTGCCCCTACCAAGGCCATACCCGAGAAACATTCGGTCTTAGAGGGAGAAGAGAAGAATAATTGGAGATAAGCTTTACGTAGGATGGGAGATATCAAGACTTGAATTCCTTCTAAGGTGTTAACCCTCAAAGAGGTAGTCTGTTGTGCCGGGGCTTTGTGCCTTTGATTTTTAGACCCTTGACATGCATACGACCAGGGTTTTCCCTGCGGGGACTTTGCCCTCTTGACATGCCATAATTCATGATTTGCTTTTATCAAAATTTGACTTGATTTTCATAATTGCCCTTTTGGCGAAATGTATATCATGAAAACTTATTTAATTTGGGTCAAGACTGCCCCTATTTGAGACTCCTCTCGTATTGGGGATTACCAAGGTTGGTCATCTCATCCGTCAACCTCTTGTGCCTGCATTCGGCCGAGTAAAGAAGAGAAAAGACTTTCGGAAACTCATGGCATGGCCAAGGTAGCAACGATGTTTTACCAAAGAGCCGGCTAAGGACGCCGTGAAGTGTGTGCAGTGCCCAACTAAGGGTTGCTCTTAACAAGCGGGGAGAGAATATTGAATTCCCAGCGCGGGTTTTTGTTAACCAGAGGTGCTGCAAAAAACAAGCCTAAAGGACTCTTTTGAGAATGATTTCAATTAAACAAAAGCTTAAGATAAAGATTTAAAACACCATTCTTAATCTTGTTAAGAAACACCTTATCTTGAAAATCATGCGTGAAGCAATGATGAAATGATATCATGAAAATGCGTACTTACGCCAATATATTACCTTGCAACCTTTGTAGAAGCAGCTGTCAGAGGCGAGGTTGATCATCGTGGGATTTGTCCTCTTTGACAGTCAAAAGGATTGGAAGCAAAGGATTTTGGGAGTGGCTTAACAAGAAGGAGTGGTGCTCAAACCAGACTCAGACGAATAAGGAGAAAAGGAAAAGAGGCGAGGGCTAGAACTCCCTTGCTAAGGCGTGGAGACCCTGATCACATGGAACAGTCTACAAAAGAAGCGGAAAATTAGGAGGTGGAGTGAGGACTAAAGCCTCGAAAGCAATGGGAGAAAGGGCAGATGCCCAAGGTAGTGGATGTGGAAGAAGTTGGGTCGGACCCAGAATCAGGAGGAATCAGAAGAAGAAATTGGTAGATAGAAAGAGGTGGATCCGGAGGGTCCGGAGGTAAAGGAGGAGAATCGTGATAGGAGGAATCATCCGGGGGCTCCGGAGGGATAACGAAAGAAGGGACGCGATGCCCTGGGGAGAAATAGGGAAAAAGATGATGAAAAAGATGACGGAAAAGGAAGAAGAGAATAAAAGATATGGAGTCCCGGAGAAGCAAAAAGATGAATTGAAGGAAATATGGAAGGTCCGGAGGTTCCGGAGGAATGAAATCAGGAGGGTCGCGATGCCCTGGGAGATGATAGAGAGAATAAGACGGAGAATCCGGAGGTTCCGGAGGAATAAAATCAGGAAGGAGAAGGCGGAAAGGGGCGTCGTGCCCGAGGGAAAAGTCCGGAGGTTCTGGAGGAGGAGAATGAAAAGGGGCGTGATGCCCGAGGGGAAAGTCCGGAGGTTCCGGAGGAAGCAAATAGAAAGGGGCGCGATGCCCGGGGAAAAGATGGAGACAATCAGGTGGAGAATCCGGAGGTTCCAGAGGGAGCAAATGGAAAGGGGCGCGATGCCCGAGAGATAAGTCCGGAGGTTCCGGAGGAATAGAATCAGAAAGGGCGAGATGCCCAAAGAGGAGGGATAAAATTCCTGGAGGTTCCAGGGAGATAGCAGGAAAGGGGGCGCGATGCCCCAAGGGGAGTGGACAAAAAGATGAAGATGAATAAGATGGGAAGTGCGAAATATCCGGCGGTGCCGGAAGACGAGGAAGGTACGGGTTTGGAAACCCGGGAACAGGAGATGCAATTGTATGCGAATGCAATGCGATGAATGCTGTCAATGCATGAATGCAACAAAATGCATGAGATGCAAGGAATATGGAGAATATGAAGGGCGAGAGGACGAGATCCTCCTCTTAACCCTGGGAATGGCCCATGAAGAAGAAGTGATAGAGATGGACGAATAGAAAGTGGAACAAATAAGGGATGGTCCCTTAGCATCAAGGTAACTGCCCCTCCATGGCAGTGAACATGTACGGCCAATTGGCCCAATAAAGGAAGCTTCAATAAATGACAACCCCTTTGGAAAGCGAAGATCAATAAAGTGAGGGAGTCGTAGAGTTGGAACGGGAAGCATTATGTTGCCCATTGATGGTGATGAATATGGAATGTTGAATAAAATGGGCATTCGCCCCTTGTAAATGAATTCGGAATTCGAAGGTTTGAACAAAGGGTGCCCTGCCCGGCCTTCATACGGCGTTAACGCTTGGCATCTGTTGAGCAGTGGCGGTGACTCGGCCTCTTCGATCATGCGCGGCACAATAACCCGGATTGGCATCCGGTAAATAAATTCTTGAATCTTGAATGGCACAGTCGTGGCCAAAGTCTTCTTGCCCGCCTTTTGCTTATCCTTGGCGCGAGTAGCTGCAGAAGCACGCCCCTTCCGAGTAACAAAGGGAGGTGAGGCGGAGGCGGGAGGCTCCGTGGATGGTGGAGTTATAATGGAAGGTGTTGGCAAATGGGTGAGCGTAAGCGGGGGTTCAAACATGTCGAGTTTCTCCCTTTGCTCGGAAGCAGTTGGGATTGGCTCGTATGCAAAAAAGGGCAGATCCTGCTCAGGACTAACCATAGGTAAAGGTGGAGGGTTAAATAGTGGGGTAGGTAAGGTGATTTTCAGGGATGGTGGTAATGGGAGGTCAATTGGAGGAGGTTCAGTGGTAGGCTCGGTGTAGGCCGATGTGGAGGTTACTGACTTAATAGGTGGAGGTTTTATAATGGAAGGCTCAGCGGTGGCTAATGGTGTGAAGGTTGATGGTATAGTGGGTGGAGGTGTAGTTGGTGGAGGGTTAATGGGTGAAGGTTTGGTGCGTAGAAAATGCCGGACGGGGCGAGCAGTGTTAGGAGTGGGAGTGGGAATGGGAAGAGACTCAATAAGCGCCGGTGCGGACGATTGGAATATCGACCCATCATCGTAACACCAACTAGTCTCATAAACAGGGGTTGAATTGGGAGTGGTTTCCTCCTGAGCAGGGGGTTCATCGAATGAAAATGGGGAAAGCGGAAAGTTAAGGAAACTCGGAAGGGGTGCCTGCGGAGCTTCATCATCATCGTACACTACCTCGGATTCTTCAGTTGTCGGTTCTTCCTCGCTTGGAATGCCGATATCATAATCATCTCTCCTATCCTTCCATTCTCTCTCCAACTTAGTAATCTCGTCCAAAGCGGCATGGAGAGGATTGACCGGAGTAGGAGGAACCGTGACCCTCTTTAATTGTTCCTCCATGGAAGTAATCTTATCAAAAAGAGATTGTTGGAGGGGTGTGACTTGAACAATAGAGGGCTGGCAGGGCCTTGAAGGAGGAGGGGCCGCATAAAAAGGCCGTGGAGGGGAGTTGACGGTATGACCCGTAAAAGAACCCGGATGGGCCGGATTGCAATGAATAAATGGGCCTCGGGGCCGTGAGGGAGGAGGAATAGAAGGAGGCGGGTGTCGGACCACCCGAGTAGAATGAATAGGGGGAGATGGGTAATGGGCTACCCGAATATGATTGGAAGGAGGAGGTGGGTGATGGGCCACCCGTGTAGAATTGGAGGGAGATGGGTGATGGGCCACCCGAATAGAATTGGAAGGAGGGAGAGATGCATGAGATGTACCCTCAACGGCAGCCTTAAGGGCTTGGATCTGTTGAGGGGTAAGATGATCTAATGCATGGATGATTCGAGAGACCTTCTCGTCATTGGGAGGAGACGGTCCCGAGGGAATAGTGGCTCGAACTTGAGTTGAAGGACCATTGGATTGGACATTGCCCATGGGTCGGGCATGACCATAAGAATGAGAATGTGGTCCTTTGAAAGCATGGTGAGAATGATATTGAACATGTTGAAATTGAGGATCATAAGATGTGCATGGACGATCATCCTCATGAGCATTATTTGAATTGAGCATGTTGTTTTGTCTATCAAAGTAAGCCATTATGCAATCCAAGTAATGTGCAAACAATTTGCAAAGAAACACACAAGTTGGAATGGTTACCTTGATTTTTATTTGTTTAAACCTTGGTGAATTAATGATTTTTAACAAAGTTTGGAATGATTCACACAAGGGGGGGGGAACCTAGTTTCAATATGGTTTGAACTCCAATGCCAACTAGGAACCCTCTCTCACCACGTATAGGCCAACTAACTCGGGACTTCAAAAGGGTACAACCTGCCCGGCGTCCGTGAGGGAATCCACGGGTGCGGGGACTTACGGAGGCTTGGAAAAGGGATTTCCAGTCCAAAGAGACGGAATGCTCAATGGAGGGTCGTCCCGATTCCAAGAGGGTGTGTGGATCCTAATGAAGAGGAGGGGGCTCCCAAACCAATGCAAAGAATGAATGCAACAGGGTAAATAAGCCAAACAGCACAATATGATCAATCAATATAGGCATGAATCATGATGAACAAGTCACACACACGGGTACTGTAAACCCACAGTAAAAACACGCCCTGTCTGGGGGCGCTACTAAAAAAAGACACGACGATGTTACTGTCGTGAATCAACGTGAGGGGCCCAGGGGCTGGCGAAAACACGCCTTAGGGTGAGGCGCTATCAATAAACGGACGCCCTGTTCAGCGGGCGTCAACTCAGGAGACACGCCCTGATGAGGGGCGCTAATAAATAAAAGAACGCCCTTGGGCAAGGCGTGAAACACTGGCAGCAGATATATGCAAAATATATGATATGAAGAAAGCACAGGGGTTTGGCAAAACACAGGAAGAAAACGCCCTGGGGCAGGGCGCTACCAATGGAAAAAGCGCCCTTCGGTAGGGCATGAAACGCCGCGGGCAGATGCCAACCAAGTCAAGGAACGCCCTGGGTCAGGGTGCTACCCATAAACGAACGCTCTATGCAGTGGGCGTCAAATCAATCGAAACGCCCTGATCTGCGGCGCTACTCAATAACAGAACACCCTCGGACAAGGCGTGAATTCACAGGAAGCAACAAAACCCGGAAGTAAGCTGGAAAACGCCCTGGCAGAGGGCGTAAAATATTAAGAAGACGCCCTTTGTCAGGGCGTTAGATCAATAAAAACGCCTCTTCCAGAGGCGTGAATTCATCTTGACCAGGAATCCTTCGCGGCCAGCAACAGCAGAGGAATACTCATAGAATCAATGCAATCAACAAATATGAATATCAAAAGGGCACGCGAGGGTGCCAAGGGGAAAGGGGTAATGAAAGAAGAACACAAAGTGTCCCACCGTGATCGCCAATTTGTAGATCTCTTTTAAAATCCACACTTAAAAATATAAAAAAAGCAATAGATATATGGGTGAAAGCAATAAAAATAGCACGAGGTGCTAATGTGGGGTGTGTGTGATCGCCAGAGACACGAGGGTCTCAAAGAGGAGATTGATATGGGGAGATGATCGCAAAATACCTCAAATATGCGGGGGATGTGAGTATTCCTTTCTCTTCAAATCGGCCGGCCGACGAAGAGAGTTCTTCCTTTAATTACCCTTGCAAAAAAGACAAACACCAATGAAGAAATTGCATTAGAACAAAGGTGAGTGTAGCGTCAAATTCTTAGATAAATGAGCATGAAAATTGATTACGAACACACCTTGTGGGTGTTGGCCCTTAAACCCCTATGCAAAAGGGTGTGGGGAGATATGATGATATGATGAATGGTGATATGAATATGATAAAAAGGTGTGCAAGAGTGCACTGTATGGAGGTCTCAACGTGGTTGAGAAGGGGAGTTAATAGGATAATGATGCATGCACATGATAAAAATAAAATAAAGAAAATAGAGGGGAGATAAGAAAAATCTGTTTGTTGCTTGGCTTTGATATTCAATGAGGAGGAAGACTCGATGGGATGAAGATTTGTGCAGTGCAGAGCCTCCTCCCGAGCCAATAGCAACAGCACCTGCTCCTGCGAGAGAAGAAAAAGAAACAGAAGAAGAAAAGAAGAAGAAAACAGAAGCAGAAGAAGAACGGAGGGAAAGAAGGGGGTGTCGAACAGAAGAGAAGAAATCGGAGGGGATCCGAAGAAGAGGAGTCCAACCAAACAACAGAGCCATTGGCTCTATTAAATAGGTTGAGGAAGAGATAAACATGGGCAAGAGTCCTAAGAGGGAAATGATAAGAATGGGCAAGAGCCCAAACCAAGTAGGCATCTATCGAAGCAAGGACTCTCTGGGGAAAGGGCCGCGTAGCCAGAAGGTAAAACACGCCTTAGGTAAGGGCGTCAATTTAAGAATTGACGACCTACCCATAGGGCGTTTCTCAAAAACACGCCCTGCACAAGGGCGTTTCTCAAAAACCAAATTTAGAAATAAAAACTCCCCATATTTGAAAAATGTAAAAACACGCCTTAATTAAAGCCACGTTTAAAAACACGCCCCTGAGAAGGGCGTTAATTTCAAGAGCTCAAATGGGAAGTCGGTCAATCCTAGAAGAATTAACGCCCTCAGGTGAGGTCGTCCTTTCTTTAAGAAACGCCATTGGTTAAGTCATGTTTTGAATAAAACACGCCCTTACCCAAGTCGTGAATTTAGAAAATTCATAAAATAGATAAAATGGGGGAGAAATAGATAAAATGGGAGAAAATGCCCTAGACAAGGTCGTGTTTCAAAAACACGACCCTGATGAGGGCGTGAATTCAGAAAATAGAGATAAATGCCCAGAAAATCCAGAAAATTAGGAAAAGGGAGGAAATGAAGAAAATAGGATAAATTCCAGAAAAGTGGGAAAAACCACTCAAATAAGCTGATTTGAGGGTCAAATGGGGCATCGCAGAGCGATATGAAATATACTCAAAATAATGTCAATTTTAGCGTGTCTACAGCAGTCTAATCACCATCCAACCAATTCAAAGGCTCTATAACCTTTTTGAAAACATGATTTAGCCAGGTTAAATAACATGGTTAGAGGGTCTTAAAAATAATAAACAAACTTGGATAATCAAGATTTATAGAAGGTACATTAGGCAAGAAGCCACATCAAAAACCCATGAAAGATATGATGAAAGCACTTGAGAACCCATTCTCCCAACTCAAGATTAGAAGAATATCACCATAGATCTAGTATAAACTCTTACCTTGGATCCATCACATTGGGGGCAATATTAACCTGCACTTTCTGGAAATTCAGAAGCAGGTCAATATTAAACCAACGTATTTCAAGATGCCAACTTCAAACCAATTCTTCCACAAACCATTTGAATGCATTGAAGCCATATGATCAGAATAATTAAGCAACCATCATTCATGCATTCATGATATGCAGGAACCAAAGGAAATCTTCAACATAGCTTACACACAATATATTGTTATCATCAAAACCATTACCAAAGATAAAGAGGGAGCACAACGAACCCAACAATATAACATCCATAGCCTACCCTGACAAAGGAAGGACTAAGCTACTCCTTGGCTGCAGCCTCCTCCACGACCTCCTTTCCTTTATCACCTGAAAATCATGTGTCACAAAGGGGTGAGTGTGACGCTCAGTAGGCAGCCTAAACAAATCGGGGTAACTCGCATTCATATAACCAGATTGTATACATAATTCAAGTGTTAATACTATCATAATCCATTCATCCACATTTGCTTAAGAATAATTGATTCAAAATGTTAACAACCCAAGAGTGCAAGAGGCCTATCAAAACCTTCTAAAAGCTTCCAAGGGACCCAATAGTTCTATCAAGAATTCAGGGATAAATGGATGAAAGACGGAACACAAATAGATCAGGTATTGATGGGTTTCAAAGCTGGGTTTAACCTGACAGAAGTCAGCTGACCGAATTGGGCCACCGGTCGACCGGACTGTAACAAAATTCCAGACCGGCCAACATTGGGAGGTTCGATCGACCAAACTGGGCCATCAGTCGAACGAATTGTGACAAATTCTCAGACCGGTCAATGCTGGGAGATTCAGTCAACCAAAATTCTCAGGTCGGTCGACCGAACACAGTTACATTTCTAAGAGCAAACGGTCTAGTCCCATAAGAGAAAGCCTAATGAAAAATCGGAGAGGGTTATTCGATTAAGCAATATGAAGGTTCTATATGACTCCTTTCCACCACGGTTATGAAGTTCTAGTTATCATAAGCAAAGCATGCCACGATCATCAAGGTCCATTCATTCTCATTTGTTGAAAAGTAATCACATATGAAAATACACGTTTACGGTCTAACATATAAAATACCATACATGCACTAAATCCATAAACAATGATTAATTTATACATTACCATATTTCATGAGTTACACATCTTATGTTATTCATGAGAACAAACAGTTACCGCAAACACATGAGGCCCACACACACACGAACGAAAGAGTACTACGCAGACTCGGGAGCGAACTCCCACCTAGACTCCTACCACATGGGGCATTACGTATCGCCGTCCCCCGGGTCCTGTGGCGTTACGTATCGTCGTTCCGCAGAACGAACTAGTCGAATCAATAGGATTTTTGACCAGGGCATTACGTATAGCCGTCCCCTGGGTTCTTTTACTTCCGCGGCATTATGTATCACCGTCCCGCAGAAGGGACCGAAGTCCAACCTCACATAATGTTGCTGTCTCCCATTTATAACATTCACATTGTCTATGCATTCACCTTCATTTTACAAAATCCGAATCATGCTTAGTCTTATCGTATCATAATGCAAACATGCTTCCACATGATTTTAAGTGAGCTAATCATGCTTATAAGGTTACGGTTGCGATATGAATCATGATTTGGTCATCATCAAGATCTTGGTTACAGAATTATCAGAATTATCGAATCAAATTATGATAGCTTCCATGCATTTGGTATATTTTAACATGCTAATACTGAACTTGAAAAAATAGAGCTACTGAGCTTGAAAGGAAAGGCTTGACGACTAGAATTTACAAAATCTTGATGCATCGAAATGGACGATTGCAACTATGGAACTTGACGCAAAGAGCTGGGTGACTACGAGATGATCCCACATACTCCTTAGATTCTTTTTATGGTACAAAAATTGTTTAGAGGAGTGTTCTAATGCTTTGTTGACCCTTAAGATTTGAGAGTAGGTGCCTACCTTCGAAGGTGATAATTGACGACCCGGGGATGACATCCACACCCCAGATCCGCCTAATGGTTCCCCCTTTCAATCCGGGGATAAAATCCACACCCCAGATCCTCCCAAGACGTTGCCCGTTGTCCTCGGAACTGTAGGATCATCCTCCTACGCAGGTCCATGGTCCCTCACCTCTCTTTCTTACTCAAGAGGAATCGTAGATGGTAGATAATTGAAAATAGGGGGTTGCTAAAGACTTACTACCCATGAAACCTACCTCCTTATATAGATTTATAGCCTCCCAAGGGCTTTTCCCACGTCCTACAAGGCTCAGTCCAGCCCCCAAGGTTGTTGGTTGAAGAGGAGTTAATGCCATGCACCTCCTCGGTTTGATCAGGGGTGACCCTTCATCTACCCGATCATAGATGCGAGTGGGCGCGCTTTTCTGTTAGGATTTGAGTTGGGACATCTTCAGATGAAATCAAGTGGACTTCAATATCTAACCTTGGGTCATGGTTTCAATGAAGTTCAGTATCCCTATCATGAGTTATGAGTTTTGCAAGATTAACATTTATTTTCCCCCATTCCAGTCGTGACCTTTCGGTAGCCCGAGGTAATTTGCGTATAACTCTGGTATCCAGGTGGAATTTGGCCTCGACCTCAACAAAGAAGATGTAGCTTACATCCCATTCGAGATTATGGTGTTAGTTTCAGGTCATTTAATTAACTACAAAAGGAGTTATGAATTTCTAATTATTTACGTGTGAATTCTCTCAACAGTCGCACCTCTTCGTGACAGTTGGTAACAAAGCGCTCAAAACCTTGGGTTCTGGGGCGCATTGGGTTTCCATCTCAACAGAAGAGTTTGGCTTAAGGACCCAAGCTTTCTAATGGACCTAGTTTCAACCCATTTGGATAACTGTGGGCCAAGATATCCTTATTTCAACGGGTGATAGTGTTTATTGTGACTGTTTCAACCTATTATCATAAACTCCCTTTTACCCCCTATTAGGCCTTTTATTCAGAACTTATAATCTTCATATAAGTTGTTCTTTACCCAATATCCATGGCATGGGCTTTGGTTTCAACTAATTACAACATTCCTAGGTTAATTTATGAATTTTTCCTAAAGAACCTTCAATAATCTGTTTGGATTTCGGGTTTAGTGTGTTGATGGGTCAGAACGGAACCCAATTGAACCAGTGTCCAATTGGTGGTCTTAACATGGGTCCACATACATCATTAAGACTCTTCAGCAAACATTTTGGAATCCAAATTTGTTTGACAGTTTTCTTTTGATTAGCATGATGGTTCAATTTTTTATTACTGTCATTTCTTCTGGCAAAAACCCATGGATTTGATTTGACTTGGTTATTTCTAATATGTTTGTTATTCCACTGCCCAAAATTATTTCTGTGCCAGTTAACAAACTCCCTTGCCTTGTAAGAGTTGTGTGCATTGAAGGCATTTTGCTGGTGATAGGAGTAGGTCCTCGTTTGTTTAGGCACATTGAAATTTTTGTTATTTTCATGGTGAAAGGTTGGATTGTTTTCCTTTTGTTGAATTTTAGCCCTAGTGTTTTGGCTGTTCCTGTTGGCAGCCCTCACTGGATTAGCAGAATGTTTCACTTCTGAACTATGAGTGGTGCTGGTTGAGCTGGATGGAATTTCCAGCTTCTCTTTACCTTTGCTAGAACAAAATGTGATAGTCTTGAATTCAAAGGCTTTTTTATTTGTTGGATCAAAACCTAGACCTTCTTTATTGAAGTTGACCTTTACTCCTAGCATGGTGTCTATATTTGACCTTCCTTGAACAAATTTCTCAAGTGTGTCATGTTTGTCTTTCAGGTCTTTTTGAAGTTTCTCACATGTTTTGTGAAGTTCTAAGTTAACACCTTTTATAGCTTCATTTTTCTCTAAAATCAATTTATACTCATTTTGTATTTCTTGAACCTTCAACATAAACTCGTCAAATGTTTTCTGGATTCTTGCATTTTCTTCTTTCAGAGTTTCATTTTCCTTTCTGAGTAAGCTTAACTTTGCCAATTCTATTTTGAGATTTTCCTTTTCTTTTTGAATGTTATCCTTATCCTCAACAATATCATTCAACTTCCTCTTTAAAGCTCTATGTTCCTTACTCAAAAAATTAAACTTACCAAGATGTTCACCATAAGCATTTTCCCAATCATCAATAGTAAAATTTTCAAAGAAGTTGCTTACCTCCTCATCACTTTGCGCCATCAGACATATTCTTTCTTCTTCTCCTTCAAAAGATTCCCCTTCAGTGATTTCCTCCTCATCAGTCCAAGTACACATCATGGCTTGATGCTTCTTCTTCTTGCCCTTGGGGTTCGTCCTCAGCAATTCAGGAGACTCCTTTCATGTGACCTACTTTCTTACAATGATAACAATTGATCTTATCAGAAATTCTATTCTTATCAGACTTGAGGTTAGAAGACTTACCTTTTTGTGGCCCCTTTTTCCTAAAAATTGTACCTCTGGATTTGAGGAACTTTTGAAAATGTGTGGTCAGCATGGCTTGTTGAAAATCATCTACATCATAAAGGTTTTCAGAATAGTCACTACCTTCTTCATTGCTCTTAGACCCTTTGAGAGCTATTGGCTTCTTCTTATGCTCCTCTACTTTCGATTTGAAGTTGATTTCATATGTCATTAAGGAGCCAATCAAATCATCAACTGACATGGTCAATAAATCCTTGGAATCTTCAATGACAGTGGCCTTGGTGTGCCACGCTGGGGGAAGGGACCAGAGTATTTTCCTAACAATATCACTGTCAAAATAATCCTTGCCTAATGCCCTAAGATTATTGGTAAGTTCTGACAGTCTAGAAAGCATTTCACTGATGGTCTCATCATGTTTCATCTTGAACATTTCATATTTAGTGATCAGGATGTTTACCTTAGTTACTCTAACCTGGGACGTTCCCTCATATATCAATTCTAGCTTGTCCCACATTTCCTTAGCTGATTTGCATGCAGAAATTCTGGAATACTGGTTTGGATGAACAGCACATTACATCACGTTCATAGCACTCCTGTTGACAGTTGACAGTCGAATCTGTTCTCTGGTCCATACGTTTTCATCTTCCGGTAGTTGAAATGGTCCATGGCTAATCACACTCCAAATTTCATGGCTCTGTGCTCGTAGAAACACTTCCATCCTATTTTTCTAGTAAAGATGATTTGATCCATCAAAAAATGGTGGTCGATTAATAGAATGACCCTCAGTTATGAAACTATGACCACTGCCATTATCAGTTCTTCCCTGGTCGTTGGAACACATTGTGGGAAGCCTAGCTCTGATACCAACTATTGAGAATGGCAATGCCTATTGGGTCCCGTAGTGTAGGAGCGCGGATCTAGAGGGGGGGTGAATAGATCCTCCTAGTAAAAACTATGTCCAATTAAAAACACAAACTAGCGCACAGCGCAATTAACAAGATTGATAAGATTGAGGAATTTAATCTAAATAGATTTAAACTTAATTCACTCACTCTCACCGAGCTCACATGATTGCAAAGACAGATAAGATAGTGAAGCACACAAACACAAAGATCAAACCACAAGACACGGGGATTTTTAAGGTTGTTCGGGACCACGAAGGGATCCCTACGTCCACCCCTCACCAAACCGGTGAGGCTTCACTACTGTAAAAATAGCCCGGGGATAAATTCCCACACACACACGGAGCCAGGCTCCAACACACACATGTAGGGTGATGCCTACACAACCACACGTGAGTAAACTCCCAACCACACATGGGGAACACACCCCAAAATACGCCCAAGCACACACGCGGATATGCTCCGCACAAATCGACGCACACACGTCAACACACACACTCAGAGAACCCTTTCTCCGAACACCAACACAAAGTATTCTTACAGAAGTATATGAAACGAAGACAAATATATGCTATGACCTCCCAAAACAAATTCTATAGATGGAAACTAGAAAGATGCATAAAGAAATAAAGCTCCCCCTTGTTGATTTTATTTTGCTTCTCTATCTTCTTTTTCTTGGGGTCTTAATGATGATATGTAGCAAGATGACAAGCAAATAATCAAAGATCCGCACTCAACCTATGAACATGTGATCATGAACCTAGGCAACCAAAGCAAGCTGTAGCATGGGCATGCTATCTCAACCAAACTAAGCTAAGGAATAAAGGAAAACCACACGCCGGGGCGTGGAGCAAGGAGTAAATAGAAACACACCGCAAGGGGTGGAACAGGCAAGGAAATAAAAGATATGAGATGCGAAAGAGAAAGCTAATGCCCAATACTTAGGAAAGATGTGATCGCCACCAAAGTAAAAACAAGCCAAAGACCTGAAAATACCTTGGAAATAGGTGGATGAAGCACCCGCCCACGGGAGAGGAAAGATCAAAGAAACCTGCAGGTCAGCTGAAAGTAACGGTCAGAACCCTGTGCGTCACTTGAAAGTGACGGTCGCTCGATAGACCGCTGGAAGAATCTGACGCGCCTGCACAAGACCGTCATATAACCTGCAGTAGCAAAGCGTGAATCCTTTTAACTCCAACTCTTCCAGTCGGCTAGAAGACTTGGGCCTCGTACTGGTGGACCTGTAAACCTGCCAAAGACGTGGAAAGCAAGAGAGAACAACCCAAATTAGCCCTTTAGACAATATAGCATCAATTCTTCAATAAACATAATATCATCAAAAGGAAAGGGAAATACCGGGAGGTTTTGGTTTTTTAACCCCTCTGGGCGTTTTAAAAGATTGGGAGGAAGTTTAGATGATGAAAACCAGTGAAAAACGTGGAGAAAGGAGAGAAATAATGCTTATGATGAAAGGGAGATGGAAAAGGAATTCAATATGCAAATATGAACTTTGGAACCAAGAGGAACAGATACTCTCTTCACCAGGCAGCAAACGAACATGAGAAGCACTTCTCCTTGATCAATCGTGGCTCTAAAATGCGGCAGCACTTCGACGTAAACTCCAGAATTTCCTCCCTCTTAGCATGAAGTCAAGGGTTCTATTTATAGACCCTCAAACCCTCAGGTCGAGTAGAGGAAAATCCAGCAAGATAAAGGGATAACTCTTAGCAAATCCTTGAAGATAATATCACCAAGAGTCCATAGAATCAAACAGAAGGTCCTGAGGATCAGATTTGGAAGAGATATCATCAATCCAAGTTCTTATCTCGACCATGGAGTAGCAGAGAAAAGGCCTGAACTGCTAGGACTCTCTGAAGGAAGCAACGGCTGCACGACAGACCGCCACAGTGAAATAACGCATCAAGGAACATCCGTTACTTTCAACCTTATCCCAAAGAGATAAGATCAACAGGAAGAAGATCAAAACAATAGGACTCTGTAAAGAAAGCAACGGCCAAGGCATAGGGCGTCACAATGAAACAACAGCTGCACGACAGACCGTTATATGCAACATATAGGCCAAAGGATAAGCTTTGGAACAAGACCTCAAGCTTCAGGACTCTTCAAGGAGTAACGGCCCAGGACCTATCCGTTAGAAGGAAGAAACGCGCCTGGGACAGACCGTTATTATCAATGGAGTTCAAAAAGAAGGAATGAAGGTTTTGCTAAGCTTTAGTCAAAATGAAATGCCACAAAGAGCCACATCCGATCAAGGAGTCAAGACCCAAGAAATGATCTTCAACTAAACAAAGAGACTCGATGAAGAGTGAACAACTCGGAGCATCATATATAATGAATAAAGAGAGGACCCGACTTATTGGTCATAAAACGGGTGTCAACAGATGCCCCTCCTTAACGTCCTCTTTGTAGGGGAGCGAGCGGAGGTGAAGCGAAAGCAAAATGGAACATGGAGATGAAGTGGAAGTGAAGTGGAGTGGATCAAAAAGTGGGCGTTAAGGTAAAACAACACCCGTTCTTTACCAACAAGCGATAGGAATTTTCTGGAAAAACTTCGAACTGATCACAAGGAAATAGCCAACCAAAGGATGCATGTCTGGAGGAACTAACAACTAAGGAAAGGAAACACGGCTAGCCGCCGGAGGCAACGGAAAGGAAAGAGAACTGACTAAACTCCAGATAGGAATCTTCAGCCAACCAAATCAAGCGAGAGATCGAAGGAAACCCTAATTCGGAGTGGAATAATTCTCCTCATTCGAGATCAAGAACACAGCTATTCACCATCATCGATCTACCTTGAACAGATGAAGCACATGAATGCTCAAAAGATGCGCATGATGCATGCTGGGCTAAAGGAAAAGAAATCTTTAAAACAAATGTAAAGAAAGATGAAATATCAAGATACTCGAGAATAATATTGCTAAGCTGGAGAAACCAGGGTCAGGACACCATCTGCAACCACGGCGTGCAAGACAGAACCATCGTCCCCAAATTTTTCCAACCTAACGGCCTATCCAATGATTAAACATGTGAACTTAGATCATCATCATTTTTTTAAGGGGAACATCAGATCCCGGAACACATGAATGACCAGCCGGTTCTCGAGATAATTTATCATAAATAACATATAGTAATGCATTAAAGGATAAGGGAAAGAGATACAATACCTGACTTACCTGCCTGATGAATGGTAGAGCGTGATTTTGTTCATAAATTCCTTCATGGAAAGAGGTTAGCCAATAACAAATATGAACACGAATTAAGGCATAACCATTTGTACGTGCGAGAGGCATCAATAATGAACAACATGGAAGAAAATGGAACCATTTTAACATTAATTACACCATTTAATTCATCAAGAAACTTGCAAGTTTGTAACGGTCTAGTGTAAGAGCGTCACACGAAATAACGGACCAACACTGGGCCGTCAAAAACCAGGCGGTTCACATTCTTCAATAAAATAGGGCCAACACATGTAACGGTCGAAGATAGACGTGTCAGAAGGATGTGACGGTCGGTCGATAGACCGTCACATTTCCTGAGCGTTCAAAAAATAAAACCCGAACGGTCACGGCCCATTCATTCAACACTCAACACCCCAAAAACCCTCAACCGAGAAACCTCCGACGATCACCAACCCCACTGCTCCAATGGCCGGCGACGAGCCATCCCAGCCGCCTCCACAGAAGAGGGAGAGAGGAAAGAGGAAGGCAATACGGCGGTTCCACCGCCGGCTCGAACGAGAAGCAATCCCGCCGGTGGAAGAAGAACAAACGGCGAGAAGAGATCCAAGGGAGGAAGAGGAAGCTCCCACGGCTGTAGAGGACCAAGAAGAAGCCTCCTTGGGTGAAGAGGAACCCAATGAACCAGCCAAGAAGAGGAGAAGGGGCATGGACCATGAGGTAGGCCCCCTCGCCCTAATTTCATTTTTTGATTTTTTTTGAATTTTTATTATGTATGCATGCGGGGTTGAGGGGTAGAAATGGGTCCACGAACCCATTAGGAATGATTGTAGGCCATTTGGCCAAGGTGAGAGATCACGGGGATGCAAAGGGAAAAAAAACCAAAGGCAGACGATGTGACGGTCCTGCCAGCGACCGTCACATGCCTGACGCGCCACCCTGAGTGCGTCAGAGCCAAGTAACGCCCCACCCCAGGGCCGTTACATCTACCAGAGATCCAAAATGTTTTTAGGGTTTTCCAATTTCTGAATTTTTGTTTTCTTTTCATTTTATAAATGTTTATGCAATGATTTTATGATGCAATCAACTAACCAATGATCTACGTGAATGCAGGGAAAGAGAAGAACGCGGATCTCCTGGCTGCAGATCCGGGCAGTGTACCAGGCATTGCCCGATTACCAGAGGGAGAGATTGGCCGGGATGGGATTCGCCGAGGTGCTCAGCATCGAGGTGATCCGGATGGACACGCCTTTGCTGTACGCGTTGCACGAGAGGTGGGACCCAGTCAGCAGAGCCTTCATCTTCCCGTGGGGCCACATGATCCCCACACTAGAAGACATAGCGAGGATTACTGGATTGAGAGTCCACAGAGATGCAGTGAAAGGATGGACGTACGGCAACTTCCGGGAGATGGCACAGCAGCTGCTCGGACTGGATCTGATCAGGCCGGGACAGTCCTCATCTCAACTCTCGAGATCAGTACTGCAGGAGAGCTTGGGGTTGAGAGGAGCAGCGATCGCCGTAGGAGAGCTACCCGAGGAGCATCTGGGCAGAGTGATAGACCAGGTGCGCCCTTACGTGGCGGCGGAGGCAGGACCTGAGGGAGATAAAGTACTGCGACGCTTCCTGATGCTGCTATTCGGGAAGCTCCTCTTCGCGACTCGAGCAGATGTCATCAGCTGCAGACTGCTTCCGATGATAGAAAACTTGCACAGAGTCGGGAGATATGCATGGGGAGCAACAGTGCTCGCGTTCCTGTTCGAGTCCCTCAGCACGACGGATCGACAGACAATGCTGGGCGGCTTCTCGCCTTTTCTGCAGGTGAGTGCAATTTAAATGCTTTCTATATTATGCAAAAAATGTTTATGCCATGATTATGCAATTTGACTGACTTGATTTCTAAAATGCAGATCTGGAGTTACATGTATCTCCCGGGCATCGGGAGAGGCACACTACTCCACCCCGGCCGCATCCCGATCGCGAGGCGATGGACGGTAGCGAGGGACACAGGGTCGATCATCAGACTGACCCAGACGATCCAGGACGACCTGGACTCCTACCCACACACATAGGTAAGTCCAGAACTTGAAATGATTTCTACATGCTTTTAAATGCTTCTACACGCCTTTAAATGCTTCTACATGATGAACTTATATGCTGATGAATGGACTTAATGTTTCTAGGTGAGATGGGCCCCGTACCGCGGCGAGGGTTACACGGGACAGCCGTGGGTAGAGGCGGCCTTGTCATACAGGGGGCGAGACATATGGTTGCATTGCATCCACATCATCGAGCCTCTGCACTACAGGCTGATCCTGCGGACTCGGGGACTGCACCAGCCCGAGGTGACCTTTCCACGCCACAGTGATGACCACCCAGGCAAGTCGGCAAGGGGCATCAGTGGCAACGTGGATTGGTGCGCCCGGAAGGTGAAGTACGTCCACGACTGGAAGAGGCGGGGTCGAGCGGTGAAGGAGCGAGATGAGAGCGACGAGGCATATCTGAAGGCCTTCGCTCGACTCTACGATGACCGGGTGTACCGAGGTACCCGACGACCGGTATGCAACTCTAAACCTTAAACCTCTTTATATGCAAAAAAAATGCAATGCTATATGTAAATGACTCACATGCTTTCTAAATGCAGCTAGACCCTGAGGGACGGATAGCCGAGCTGGAGGGATTACTTCACTCCACCATCCAGCAGCGGGACGAGTACCGGACCACCCTGGAGCTCCTGGTGAGACTCTAAACTTAAACTTAAATGATTATGCTCATGGAATGCTTAATGTGATTAATCATGAAAATGCAGCGGGCCGAGGGAGCCCAACGAGCTGGACCGGATGCCCCATCGTCTTCCTCTCAGCCTGCGGGAGGCAGAGCAGAGTAGGACGCCGAGTTCGCTCGGGCGGTTGCCCGGGCCGAGGAGGCGGAGGCCACCCTCGCAGAGCGGGTAAGATGCTAAAATGCTCATGCTCATGATGATGCCAATTAAATGCCTCATGATTAACTATATGAAATGCAATCTACAGGCGAGAGAGGTAGCCGCAACAGTGGCCGAGGCGAGGCAGGCTCGGTCGGAGGCAGAGCGTCTCCAGGCGGAGATAGAGAGGAGCCGGGCCGAGACGGAGAGAGCCTGAGCAGAAACAGAGCTTGTGCGGGCGGAGATGGCCAGATTGCGAGCGGAGACCCCGCGACGTCCGGATGACGGAGAGATGGAGCGACTCAGGGCTGACATCGCACGTGTAAGAGGCGAGCGAGATCAGTTCAGAGTGCAGACCTTCGAGATGAAGGGCGCGATTGGGGCCTTGAAGGATGCACTCCGGCTTCTAGGGAAGAGGTCGGGGACGAGCAGCCGGACCCAGAGCGTGGCCCCTATCAGCGAGTTCGCGGGTATTTTACCAGTTCTTCCGGCCATCGGAGGAACGAGGAGGCGGACCAGAGACGACAGCCAGAGGGTGAGCACAGCGCCATGGGACCAATAGCCAGGCAGCCCGAGGGTACTGGAGATAGTGATGGCGGCCCGGGAGATAAGCCGGCCGAGTGATATATATATATATTTCTTTGCCTTTTGTTATCACTTGTACATGACTTATATAGAAAAATGGAGTGAAAAAAAAATTTCTTTTTGGTCTTTTGTTATTTTGTGCAGGAATGTGTGTTTGTGAAATGCCAAAAACAAATGAAGGATTGTATGTGATGATGAATGTGTAAGATGTGTGTATGAACGCATGTGTAGGAATGCATGTATGGGAAGAATGAAAAATAGTTGTGCATGAGAATGTGCGGAAAAGGAGGTGTAAAATGTGAAAGACCGCCGGGTCTAGGCAAGGGCAGGAAGGAATAGCCTCAATTCAGCAGCAGAGAATGTAACGGTCCAGGTTCAGACCGCCAAAATCAAATAACGCGCTAGATAAGGGCCGTTAACCATGATAGTGGTCAAATTGTAGCTGGGGCTACAGGAAAAGTGACGGTCAACGAAAGGCGCGTCAAAGATAAATAACGGTCTAATGCTAGACCGTTGATCATGGCAGAGCGATGGTTTGCAGGGCAACTAGCAGGAAATGCGACGGCCCAAAGGAGATGCGTCGGGGTGAAGCAACGGTTCTGACCAAGACTGTCGGGAAGTGTTTTAGCCCAGAAGCCAAGGAGCTGAACGGCTGAGGGTGTAACGGCTCAGGGTTCACGCGTTACAAAAGAACGACGGTCAAACGCTGGACCGTCAGACTTCACAGAACAGGAACGGGCGAACTTGAACCTACAGGAAATGCGATGGCCCCATTCTGGTGCGTCAGAGATAAATGACGGTCCCACGATGGACCGTTGGAGCCTGAGTTGTGTTCCGAGACGGATTGAGCCGTGAGAGCCTAAACCCGAGATTTATCCACTTAATCTCCCACTAGAACTTATCTAGATTGAAGATAAGGCCTCCTAACTCAAGTCTTATCCTTTTAAAACCAAAATCAAGCCTTTAAAACTTGGAAACTCAACCAATAATCATAGCTTTGCTGAAACCTCTGTTCTAGGGCTGAAAGACCACTCCTAAAGGCAGAAAATCAAGATGAAGAGAAGCTTTGAGGTGATGGCTATGGAAAAGAAGGTCTACATCGGACCTAAGCCTGCAAGAAAGGAACACGGAGAGCTTCAATGGCTAACCTCAATTCCCAAGCACCTAAGCTCTAATGCTCAAAGGGTGGTAAGTCCCAATAACCCAACCAAGTTCAGAATTTTCTGCACTTCAATTCCTTTCATGACTCCCTCTTCTTCTCCTTCTTAAGCCCCTTCCTGGCCCAAGATGCTATTCAAATCTGAAGTGGGTGGCTCCCATGGTAAAGGCACTCCCTATAGAAGTCACATCAATCCTTAAAGCATGGCACCTTCAACCTCTCTTGGTCTTAGGCAAAAACTTCCAGAAATTATCTTTAGATTGGCCAAGTATTTCAGCTCTTGTAGAACTATGGCATCCACAAACTCATACCTTCATCTTCCCTTCTTTTGAAGCGACAGTCCTATTAGAAGAGGTAGAGGCCTACCTAGCCCTCCCTAAGACTAAGGTGGGGGATGAAGACCGGGTTTGCTACACGGTTGAGCCTATTGACCCGTCCTTGATCTTGAGTGATTTTATCCATAATCCGAGGGACGTGAGGACCATGATCAGCTCACACCACATTCATTTGATACCCTTGGCACAATGGATAGTGTCCCATTGCAAGAACAAGTGGGAGAGACACGAAGTAATAGCCAAGGGGGTGGCGGTGTGCTTATGCTGAGTCTTACTTTTCACCACAACCGACCACCTTTTAGACACAAAAAATCTCAGCATTATTAGTGGGTTGTGGCGGGGAACGTCCATCTCTCAAGCGATCCTCTCATACCTCTATGAAGGACTAAGTTCAGCTTGCCTAGGAGGACCTTTGTTCGGCTCTATGATACTCCTTGAGTGTTGGATGGGAGTGAGAGTCAAATTCCAACCAAAGGAAGACATAACTTCAGCCAGCCGAATCTTCGGGAACCACCCTCTCTTCATCATTGGAGGGGCATTTGGATACTCTTCACAGGTTGAATGCAAGATGGCGGATAAGAAAACTCGGGATGTATGGCGCCTCTTCTTTAACACTTTGCCAATAGACAAGTTCGATATGCGACCAAGAATCCTTCGAAGCACTCCTCTTAAAATACCGTAGCGTCAAGGCCTGGACCTCCAGCTAGTGGGGAACACTACAATGGCGATCTACAACCCGCACCGGTGCCATCTTCAGATCGGATTTCCAAGAACCCAAGCTCCTGCACTATCACACTACCCTCCCCTTCTATCTAGGAAGATGGGGACCGAGGAGGATGAAAGAGCGATCTGGAACGTGCTGACCATGTGGGAGATCAGCAAAGTGCGCCCGTGGCAAGAAGAAGTTGAAGAGAACGACGAAGCACACCGAGGCTACGTGAAAGAGTTGAGGAAGATCCGCCCTCTTGCAGATGAAAAACTTAATGTAGCTTGATTTTTTTATTTAGAGAGATGTTGCTTGTATGACAAAAGGTTGGAGTTTTGTGAATTCATTTTTCATTAAGCCTGATTGAATGAGATGAGATTGTCTCAGTTGAATGAGCAAGAGTTTTGTGGCTTGATCGTCTGGACTGATGTGAGCAGGCAGAGCCTCTGGAGTATGTAACGGATGTGCACTGGGCCGCTATAAAGAAACGACGATCTGACGATAGGCCATCAGAATGGAAGCACGAAGAACCCTATTCTCTTAGGGATGTAACGGTCAAGACTCAGGCCATTAGAGTAAGTAACGGTCATAACTCTGGCCGTTAGACTGATGGCTGCTGAAAGAAAGAAAGCTTATGCAAGAAGAGGAGTGAGGGTAGGGATATGACCGTTAGATGACTGTAGCGGTCTGGTGATGACGCGTTACAGCCTTTGAATCTGCATAATTGTGAGCTTCTCACTTTGATCTTGATCTTGTGTTCTGCGCACACTTTAAACATGAAACAAGTTAGATCTGTTCTTAGACTCAACCCCTTGCCTTGAAGCAAGTTAGATAATGACCGTTTCTCAATATTTGGTCAAGGGGTGGAGCCTTGTTAAATAGGCGGAAAACATAATAAAAATAATGCAATGCATGCAATGCATATGATGGTGTTTTTCGGGGGGTTTGGAGAATATCTGATTTGTGAGATTTTGAAAATATTTGATTTGTTTGGGTTTTGAAAATATTTGATGTTTTTGGATTTTTGGAAATATTTTGATTTTTTTGGATTTTGGAAAATATTAAATTTGTTTGGATTTTGAAAATATTCAATTTGTTTAGATTTTGAAAATATTTGATTTTTTTTGGATTTTGGAAAACCAGTGCTTCCCAGCACGTGAGCCCTTCCTTGTTGATATCGAGTCCGGGGGTGGGTGTGAGAGAAGATGACGACCCCTGGACAAGGTCCAATTGTCATGATGGTGTTTCTGCCAGGGCCATACCCAGGGTACTAATCTTGGTCCTAAAAGAAAAACAGAATACGAGGGGTAAGATTTAGGCCAGATATAGAAGTTTTTAAGACTTGATTTCCTTTCCGTACAACCCTTTAGTGATGCGGGACGAGACCACGGACATGACAAGCTCGTGACTGTCCCTTAAGAGGGAAGCGTCGGACGTGTGCGGTTGAGAAACCGGCAATGAGCTAGGGTGATCGGCTCTCTCGTGTGCCCGGATCGGGTCACGGGACGGTGTCGCACTCTCTCGCAGCAGCGGTAATGAATAGATAAAGCGAGCTAGATATCCCTACACATGCTCTCTAGCAGCGGCATAAACAAGCATATATGAAATTAAGCAAATGCCAAGTAAGGAAGCGAATGCGATACCTCCACGCGTTCGGCGTGGGGAAGACGGACCCGGCCGAAACTCGTACTCCTGGGACAATTAATACACCATATTACAGCAAATGAATTACTGCCCACTCCACGCAGGGAGGTAAAGGGCTACACAAACGGGCCCGGGAGGACCGAATTCGGGTTGACCGGCGGCTTCTCGCGTCTCTTCGGCAGCACCAGAACTTGTGACTGTGGGGCCCACGTGCTGTCCGGAGGGGCCGTGTGGGACCCGGTGGCATCGCTGTAGTGGAGACACTTAGGGAAGCGCTCCCCGGGCTGGCGGCACGCTGGTTTGCTGGCCAGAGGCCGGGGGGCTCCGTTCGGCACCGGTCGGAATGACCGGCCACGGATCTGCCGGTTCTATTTTTCGGCGCGCGCTCCGGCGAGAACGGACGTTGCGATCAGCCCCGACGTCGGAATGCAACGAAACTGGTGCCGTTGGAAAGATGCTTCGAAGGGCTTCAACCCAAGGTGATTACAGAAAATTAATCAAGCCTGTACTTCTGATTGGTGAATTTTGAAGGTTACTGTTGTATAGTTTCTGAAATCTCAGGTCAGCAGAGAACTTTCCTGTGGATTGCCTTTGACCGCGAGGTATACGTCCGAATCTGGGATTCAGTAAAGTTGTGGGAAATCAAGTTATGAAACCAGGACTATTTTTGGATCTGGATTTGGAGGTGGTGGTGATTTGTTCTGATTTTGGAAGTGGAGGGTGGTCGGATCTGGGATCTGACTAACAACACTGTAGCTGAGGAAGAACACAAATTTCTAAAAATAGATAGAAAGCTGATAAAAAATTAAGAACATTTATGGATGTAGGGGGTGATGGAAAAAACTCTCAATAAAATTGGGAGGGTTTGGACAAATCAAAAAGATGACCGGAGGTGGGAAATACAGGGCTGCTGTCACTGTAGACAGAGACAAAACAGAACTAGGAATGAAAGATGCACGAAAATGGGAAAATACTAAACGATGGAATTTGGGCGTGAAAATTTAGGTGGAGCTTGGGGTACAAGGGAAGAACACACCATAAAAATTGCAAACCACGAAGAGGCCGTGGCTGATAGCAGGAATTTCGGGAAGAGACCTCTATCCAGCAGGACAGAACACCGAGAACGGTTTCGCGGCAGCTCGAAGGCGGCATGAACGGCGGCGGCGGCGGCACTGATGATCACCGGAGATAGAGGGGAGGGGATTGAAGAAAGAACCACTCTAGAATTTGAGGTTGGAGGAGATGAACACCAGGGGAGAGGGGAGGGGCTCAAGAATCACTCTTGATTTTCCAACAATTTTCTCTTCATTAATGCTAACAAATGGAAAATACAACCTTTTATATGCTATGTATCTAATCAATTGTACACCCTTGGATCTAGGGATGGGGGATGAAAGGCTGGGATTAAGTATGATAAACACACAAAAAATAATAAAAAATCAAGGGGAGAGGGGCGCCCCCTTGACCATGGTTAATGGGGTTGAATAGGTAGGTGAGGTAGGTAACCCACCTTGGACTAATTAAACCACTTGTCTCCCATGTGGTCAAATGACATTCAACCCTTCTAGATGGCCACCTAGGATGGTTGACCAGCCCCACATGGATGACATGGACCAATGGGAAAGGGCTGGGGGCCCCCTTGCTTGTCCTACTGACAAATTACATAGAAACCCACATAATCCGTGGGAATGACGCATTGGCCGATAAAGCCGTACAATTGCGCGTATACTTTCCCGTGGATATACAAATAAACTAAAGGACTTAAATGCAATATGAAAAGTACTGGCTCGGCGTCGATTTCCATCAACTCTCCCCGGGTGGGAGGAACTCGACCCCGTCGAGTAGGGGTATGGATGCTCGAGTACTCCGGCGGATCCGTCACCGTGCCAAGTAGCGCGGGTATGCTCCACTCCAAGTGACCGTCACCTGCTCATTCCATATATACTCGATATGCGCAAGCTGCCAGGGGCTAGAGGTGGACACTCCGGGTGGGGCACTCTCAAAGGGAAGGAAGCAGCTCGAAGACTCACTAGGAATCACCGCTGAGTCCCTGCAGGTGACTAATCCGGGTATAGATGTAGAACCGATCCCATACTCATCGAATGAGTCCACTCGCCTCTTACTCATAAGAGAACGACAACGAGCTTGCACAAGACACATGCAGACAAACGACACACAAACCATACAAACAAACCACACAAGGAAAACACACGGACTCATCTATGACCCTAGACACACCTAATGTTAGTCCGACCCGTACATGGGTGACGGCGGACCAGGACACCCGAATGTGTGCCATGCATGCATTTGACGTAACCGGAGGTTGACGTCATGGGGAACTCCTAGACATACTACGATGCACCAATCATGGACATTGGGTTTGGATGCAGGAAGTCCGGGAGGTGCGGGTGGTTTAGAGGGATCGGGGAAACCAAAGTCTTCCTTACCTCCGAATGATGGTTCGGACCTATGACTATGTGGAGGTTGCTTGGCCCGAGTGGAAAAGGTGGGATAGTGAACTCCGCGGAAGAAGGGTAGTGAGTATGAAAACTCGGGAGGTTCACTAGTGAAGGGGTCAAAAGGGTCGAAGAAGGTGTGACCCCATGAAGTGGGTTCCAACATGACATGGTCCCAAGTTTGGAATTCATAGTCACTGTCATACATTATGATCGGTGGGACGACGGACATGTGTAAAAAATAGGATTCCTCCCTTGGGCAAAAGGGAACGAAGTCAGACTCGGCCGGCATAAGGAGGAATAGAAGAATCTCGTGGTGACACACCCCATGGTGCACTCAGAGGTAATGGACCCGAAGGCCGGATGGGTGAAGCTAAGACTAGCGGGTTGGTCAAAGCCTCGGGCTAGTAGGTGCGTCAACTTCCATTGCGTGTCTAATCCCATAATAAGGTCGTCTAATGTATCAATATGGTGACTAGACCGAAAGGTAGTGTGGAAGGAGTTGACGGGCACTATAGGTAAGGTGGGGTCCATAGAAGGGTAAGGACGTGAGACCAAGCCATCCTTGAGCCAACTAAGAAGTGGCTCGGCTATGTATAGCATACCCGTAAGAAACACGGGTGGCTCGGGATGGACATCCTCTAAATGTGGCTCCTCGAAGGGAGGGTGGCTCCCATGATGGGTGGCTAGAGGGGTGGGCTCCAGGAGAGGTGGCAAGCATGAATCCGAAGGTGGAGTGGGCCACTGGGGTTGGGTGGCGGGAAATACAAGGGTGCTCGATTGAGCCATATCCTTAAGGATGATCTTGCCAGGTAGGTAAGGTGGGTATAAGGTGCAAGTCCTTTTTCCCCAATCAAGATTAGCCTTTCTTTCTCCTAACCACGTTTGCCCTAAAATGATGCATAGACCAGCAAGTGTGCCGATCCTGCACCATGCACCATCGGTGTAAAGAACGGAGCCGACCTTCCTATAGAACTCAACACAAGCAAAATCACCATCACGGATAATCTCGCCTGTCTTGGAGAGAGACTCCACGATATCAAAAGTAACCCAATTATCCGACTCCCTATCGGTGAAATGGAGTTCCGTTGTGGACCCATTAGGTAGAGTGGCTTTAGAAACGATATAGGGTCGGGCTAGGAAGGCCTTGGCTTGGGCCGCCAGAGATGACCACTTGGACGCATGGCCTTGGGGAACGGCCATGGATAGCGGACATGGACATGCATACACACAGAGACAAGACACTAGACCGACTAATGCAAAGGTTGGGATGCATGCATACTAAGGACAAGACACCAAGACTCGGTACGGGGCGGAGTTAATCGATCCGAAGATCACTCGCGCAAGTGTGCAACCTTCCCGATAGGCGTAGCCTAACGTTCGGACAACACCTTTTTATATACCGACTAATGGTATGCAAATGCGACCCAAAAGACACTTTTTTTTTTGTTTTAAAACAATGATGACCCTAAACGCGACTTAGACAATGACTAATGACTAGACGTAAATGACACTTTTTTTTTTATTTGGACACCCTAGACTCAACCTGGCTCTGATACCAAATTGATGCAGGATGAGACCACAGACATGACAAGCTCGTGACTGTCCCTTAAGAGGGAAGCGTCGGACGTGTGCTGTTGAGAAATCGGCAATGAGCTAGGGTGATCGGCTCTCTCGTGTGCCCGGATCGGGTCACGGGACGGTGTCGCACTCTCTCGCAGCAGCGGTAATGAATAGATAAAGTGAGCTAGATATCCCTACACATGCTCTCTAGCAGCAGCATAAACAAGCATATATAAAATTAAGCAAATGTCAAGTAAGGAAGCGAATGCGATACCTCCACGCGCTCGGCGTGGGGAAGACGGACCCGGCCGAAACTCGTACTCCCGGGACAATTAATACACCATATTACAGCAAATGAATTACTGTCCACTCCACGCAGGGAGGTAAAGGGCTACACAAACGGGCCCGGGAGGACCAAATTCGGGTTGACGGTCGGCTTCTCGCGTCTCTTCGGCAGCACCCGAACTTGTGACTGTGGGGCCCACGTGCTGTCCGGAGGGGCCGTGTGGCACCCGGTGGCACCGCTGTAGTGGGGACACTTAGGGAAGCGCTCCCCGGGCTGGTGGCACGCTGGTTCGCCGGTAGGAGGCCGGGCGGCTCCGTTCGGCACCGGTCGGAATGACCGGCCACGGATCTGCCGGTTCTGTTTTCCGGCGCGCGCTCCGGCGAGAACGGACGCTGCGATCAACCCCGACATCGGAATGCAACGAAACTGGCGCCGTTGGAAAGATGCTTCGAAGGGATTCAACCCAAGGTAATTACAGAAAATTAATCAAGCCTGTACTTCTGATTGGCGAATTTTGAATGTTGCTGTTGTACAGTTCCTGAAATCTCAGGTCAGCAGAGAACTTTCCTGAGGATTGCCTTTGACCGCGAGGTAGACATCCGAATCTGGGGTTGTGTGCTTCAGAAAAGTTGTGGAAAATCAAGTTACAAAATCAGGACTATTTTTGGATCTAGATTTGGAGGTGGTGGTGATTTGTTCTGATTTTAGAAGTGGAGGATGGTCAGATCTGGGATCTGACTGACAACACTGTAGCTGAGGAAGAACATGAATTTTTAAAAATAGATAGAAGGCTGATAAAAAATTAAGAACATTTTTGGATGTAGGGGGTGATGGACAGAACTCCCAGTAAAATTGGGAGGGTTTGGACAAATCAAAAAGATGGCCGGAGGTGAGAAACACAGGGCTGTTGTCACTGTAGACAGAGACAAAATAGAACTAGGAATGAAAGATGCACGAAAATGGGAAAATACTAAACGATGGAATTTGGGCGTGAAAATTTAGGTGGAGCTTGGGGTACAAGGGACGAACACACCATAAATATTTCAGACCACGAAGAGGCCGTGGTTGATAGCAGGAATTTCTGGAAGAGACCTCTATCCAGCAGGACAGAACACCGAGAACGGTTTCGCGGCGGCTCGAAGGCGGCACGAACGGCGGCGGCGGCACTGATGATCACTAGAGATAGAGGGGAGGGGATTGAAGAAAGAACCACTCTAGAATTTGAGGTTGGAGGAGATAAACACCAGGGGAGAGGGGAGGGGCTCAAGAATCACTCTTGATTTTCCAACAATTTTCTCTTCATTAATGCTAACAAATGGAAAATACAACCTTTTATATGCTATGTATCTAATCAATTGTACACCCTTGGATCTAGGGATGGGGGATGAAAGGCTGGGATTAAGTGTGATAAACACACAAAAAATAATAAAAAATCAAGGGGAGAGGGGCGCCCCCTTGACCATGGTTAATGGGGTTGAATGGGTAGGTGAGGTAGGTAACCCCCCTTGGACTAATTAAGCCACTTGTCTCCCATGTGGTCAAATGGCATTCAACCCTTCTAGATAGCCACCTAGGATGGTTGACCAGCCCCACATGGATGACATGGACCAATGGGAAAGGGCTGGGGGCCCCCTTGCTGGTCCTACTGACAAATTACATAGAAACCCACATAATCCGTGGGAATGACGCATTGGCAGTTAAAGCCGTACAATTGCACGTATACTTTCCCGTGGATATACAAATAAACTAAAGGACATAAATGCAATATGAAAAGTACTGGCTCAGCATCGATTCCCATCATTTAGAGATTTGGTTTGTTTGTGTCGGGGCTTTGAGTCCGTCATCGAACCTTAATCCACCCTAGGCATGCATGCGACCGGGCTCATAACGTCCCGCGGGGAACTGTACTGCCACTCTTGTCATGCCTAGCTTTTCTTGCTTTTCCTTTTTGGAGCTTTGGAATTCATAATTCATACTATATTGACTTTGAGGTGATGCTTTTTTTTTGTCATAGAGATTGCCCCTTCGCTGTCTCTTTTGTTTCTTGTGGCGTCAGGTCATAACGAACTGCCCCTATTTGAGACCTCCTCTTGTGAGGGTGTTTGGATCGGTTATCGCCTCCTTATTCACCTCTTGCCCCTGGTTTTAGCTGAAGGAAGAAACAGACAGGGACCTTGACTTTCCCCCAAAGCATGGCCAAGGAGAAACGTTGTCCTTTCTCAACGTGGAAAACCTAACCAGGGACGTCGTGTAGTGTGTGATTGCCCCACTCGGGACTCCTTTAGTGACAGGAGGAACATCTTGCTGCCGGGATAGCACATGGTTAGACTCTAAGGAAAGAAACGCTTAAGATACAACCCATTCCACGGGTGAGAGAGCTCCTCACCTTCCGCGTTTACTAAACGATAAGTATTTCCCGGATAAGCTTCTTTTACGACAAACGGCCCTTCCCAATTAGGTTGTAATTTAGACCTAGGACCTGCAGACCGAATGAATTTTCGCTTCAAAACCATATCACCTTTTTGAAACTTACGTTCTATTACCTTCTTTTGAAAATAACGTGAAACCCTTTTTTGATAAACGGATACATGATCGGTCGCATTCATGCTCTTCTCATCTAAGAGTTCCAACTGAACCAGCAACGCCTCTCGACGTTCATCGAGATTAAGTTCCTTATCAAGCTGCACTCTAAGGGAAGGGATCAGGATCTCATATGGGAGCACCGCCTCCATCCCGTAGGTAAGAGAATAGGGAGTCTGTCCCGTAGGGGTACGGACGGAGGTGCGGTAAGCCCACAGAGCTTCCACTAATCTTTCTGGTCAATCAGTATGAGCTTCACATATTTTCTTGATGATTTTAAGAAGGGTTTTATTAGTGGCCTCGGCTTGGCCGTTGCCTTGAGGATAATATGGAGATGAGTGATGTAATGCAATATTGAACTTCTTACATAGGTCCTTGAGCTCTTGGGAAACGAACTGGGGTCCATTGTCGGTGATGATGCTGCTTGGCACTCCGAATCGTGAGATGACATTCTTCATAATAAAGCGGCACACCGTTGTAGCTTTGATCTCTGCGTACGGCTCGGCTTCAGCCCACTTGGTGAAGTACTCAGTGGCGGTAAGAATAAAGGATTTCTGCTTGATCTGGGAATTAGGATCACCGAGCGGGCCGATAACGTCAAAGGCCCACATAGAGAATGGCCAAGGAGCGGTCATAGGATGGAGAGACGAAGCTGGAGAATGAATTTTATCAGCGTGGAGTTGGCACTTAAGACACCTTCGGACATAGAGGGAGCAATCTTCCTCTAGAGTGGGCCAATAGTAGCCCTGCCTCAGGATTTTCTTCGCTAGAGCCTGGCCATTGACATGACCCCCACACTCACTAGAATGGGCTGCTTCGGCCACCTTCCAAGCTTCAACATCATCTAAGCATCTCATGAGCATCCCATTAGTAGCGCGCCTGTACAGTTCTCTTGCGACAATAGTATACCTTGCGGCAGCTCTTCTGATTGACTTGCGTTGCTCAGCAGTTGCCCCTTCCGGGAACAATCCCTCCTTACAAAACAACTCGATTTCATGATACCAAGGCAACTCTTCTTCATCCAGGATCTCTTCTAGCTCTGTTAAAGATACTTCCTTAAGATCTTCCTTCTCAGCTCTTACCTCTACAGATTTCCTAAGATTGATGAACCAAGGGTCCTGAAGAGAGTGTGCGTCCAATCTTTGAACGACGATAGTCTCAGTGCTCCGACTGAGAGGGAAAGATAGGGAAGAAGCATGGGATGCCAGAGCATCAGCTAGAATGTTCTGAGAACGGGGAGTATGGATATAGATCAGCTTACGGAATTGCCTGGCAAGGAGCGTGACCAGATCTTGATAAGGCTTGAGCTTGGGGTCATGAGTACGGTAAGTGGATAGAACTTGACATAGGACGAGCTGAGAATCTCCTATAATGTTTAAATAACGCGCGCCTAGGAGATAGGCATGCTTCAATCTGGCCAGGAGAGCCTCATACTCAGCGATGTTGTTGGTAGCAGGAAATCGAAGTTGATAAGCAAAGGGAATGGTCACCCCCTCTGGATTAAGCAGAACAGCACCGATCCCTCAGCCTTGAGAATTGAGTGCACCGTCGAAGTGCAGAGACCAAAAGGGGTGATGAGAGATAACAGAAAGATGCTCATCAGGGAAATCATCCTGGATGGAATCGGTGTGAGGAATGGTGAGATGAGCGAGATGCTCAGCAATGGCATATCCTTTGACCGCCTTCTGAACAACAAAGGTGATGTCGAATTGAGAGACGAAGCTCTGCCAGCGAGCTAACCTACTAGAAAGGACGGGCTTTTCTAAGAGATAGCGAATCGGGTCCATTCTAGAGATCAACCTAACTGGGTGGGCAAGAAAATAGTGTTTAAGCTTTGAGCTACCCACACTAAGGCGGCATAAGTCTTCTCCATAGTGGTGTATCTGGACTCAACTGGGTTGAATAACCGAGAGAGATAATACGCAGCCCGCTCTTTTCCTTCATCATCCACTTGTGCTAAGACCGCCCCTAGGGAGTCCTTAATGACCGAGATATATAGGATTAGGGGTTTCCCAGGGACAGGAGGTTGCAAAATCGGGGGATTGGATAGATATTCCTTCAAGTCCTCGTAGGCCTTTTGACAATCTTCATTCCATTCAAACTTAACCCCCGCCTTAAGCAATTCATAAAATGGACGGCACCTTTGAGAATGTTGGGATATGAACCTTCTAATGAATTGCAATCGGCCGATCAATCCTCGAAGTTCCGTAATGTTCTTAGGCAGAGGCATATCCATGACGGCATGTGCTTTATTAGGATCAATCTGGATCCCCCGTTTGCTCACTATAAAGCCTAGTAGCTTCCCTGAGGAGACTCCGAATACACACTTCTTCGGATTCATCTTAAGCTTGTACTCCCTGGCTCTTTGCAGTACCTTAGCCAGAATAGAGGGGTGCTCTTCTTTAGTTCTTGACTTCACCAGAATGTCATCCACGTAAGCTTCCATATAGATGTGCATCATGTCGTGGAAGATGGCCATCATCGCCCTTTGATAGGTGGCGCCCGCGTTCTTCAGACCAAATGGCATAACCACATAACAGTACGTGCCCCAGGGCGTGGTGAAGGAAGTTTTCTCTTGATCTTCGGGAGCGAGACGGATTTGATTGTAGCCCGAATATCCATCGATGAATGATAGAGCTTCATACCCGGCGGTGTTGTCTACTAGAACGTCTATATGAGGCAGCGGGAAATCATCCTTAGGACATGCTTTGTTAAGATCCCTGAAATCGATGCAAATACGCACTTTTCCATCCTTCTTGATAACAGGGACTATGTTTGCCACCCACTGAGGATATAGAACAACTCTGATGAATCTGGCCTTATATAACTTGTCGACTTCTTCCTTGATCCTCAAGGCCATGTGGGGGTGAAATCTTCTTGACCGTTGTTTGACAGGTGTTGCCCCTGGTTTAAGCACGAGTCGATGTTCCACTAAAGAGGGGTCAAGACCTGGCATGTCCTCGTAAGACCAGGCGAAGGAATCACTATACTCCCTTAGAACTTTGATTAAATCCTCTTCTACTTGTGGAGGGAGGTTAGCAGCAATAATGATAGGCCTTGGATCTTCTTCAGTCCCCAAGTTGATTTCCTTTGTAGGTTCGTCCACTGCCGTCGACGGCTCATCGAATCTCTTCAGTCCTTGTGCATACAGATCGGCAGTGTCATCTACATTACTGTCCTCATTAATCGGATCTTTTTCACCCAGGATTTCATAGACGCCGAGTCCGTCATCGCCCCACGCCCCTTCTATTTCTTCTTCATCCTCAATCGTAATTACCGTAGCAACAAATTCCGGACATCTTAAAAGGGCATGACAGCGCTGAGCTAGGTCTTGTAAGAACCTATCAGGAACAGATTTGGGAGGACGCACAAGCGGGCGCGGCTCAGAGGAGGAAGTGTTGGATGACCTAGAACAAGACCTTACTTCTTTAGACCTAACTAATTCTACTTCCCTAGACTCGATAGACCCTAATCCTAACCTAGGAGAAAGGAGACCTAGTGGAAGGGAAGGAGCAGGGGACTCGTGCCCCTGGGATGAGGATGGAGACAGGGTAGCATAATCTTCCACTGAAATCTCCATTTTGAATTTGACGTTTTTTTTTGGAGATCAGCAGAGACTATACAGCAAGATGGAGGAGGCGGGAGCTACATAGGGAATAGCTCGGGGAAGATGCAGTCAAAGAAGGGATCAGAAGATGAGAACCACATCTCGTGGAGTTGGGCGTTGGGAGGAGGAGGAGTGAATAGAGTGGATAGATCAATGGGCGGGCAGTGCCCGCAAGCGCAAGGAACAAATAGAATCTCGGGCGGATCAACGAAGGATGGATTTACCATGATAGGAGGAAGACGGGGTAAGAACTCCCATTGCTCGAGGAGAGATTGAAAGCGGGAGGGAGATCGAGAAAAGACAATCGGCGAGCTCCCCTCCTTCCGCAGATCATCGTCTGACCGCTTCTTCGGTCTCCATTGCATGAGCCGAACCTCTTGCTTCTTTTGGCAGTCTTCTTCATGAAACAACCCCTGAAGGGTTTGACCATAATCAAGCATATCATGTTCTGGCCTTTTTAGTGCCGACGGAGGACTGGCAATCGGACATACTGTATTTCTCTCTAACGGAGCTGGCTGCAGAGCTAACGTGCCGGGATGGAGAGGCCCTCGGACAAAGTGCTGACGGTAGTCCCAGGTGAGTGGCCCAGAATCACCCATCATAGATAATGCGATTTCTTTGTAGCCAAGATCTCTCCTGCCCATCTTTCTTCCCTTGGGTATGGGCTTGGTCATTCCTTGTAATTGTGCACCTCTCCCCGGTTGGTAGCCCAGTTTCAGTATAATGTTCCAGCCTTTTGAGTCTCGGATCTGGGGCTTCATCTTGATGTTAACTGGAGTAGTGATGGGCCTAGGAGGTGTATAAGCCCAAGGGAAGTTTAAGTCCAGCACTGATATGATGGGTCGGCTGCTTGGCCAAAGTGTAGGAATAATTTGTTCTGAAATGGCCTTAACCGATTGCACTGTAGATAGGCTTTTGACCTTGACGACCCTCCCTTGGAAAGGGAATTTGACGCACTGATGTGCGGTGGAGGGCATGGCACCGAGCGTATCCAGCCATGAACGACCTAAGATAGCCTTGAACATAGGGTCAATGTCTAGTACATAGAATTCCAAGGCCATTGTAAGGGGTCCGAGCTCTGCTTGGATGGTGACCACCCCGTGACATGCTCGCCTTGAGTTGTCATATGCTGCTATAGTGGTAGGGGTAGGTCGTAATAACTCTTCAGATATGTTGCAAGCTCGGAGGGTACTGAGTGGGCACACATTGATTGAAGCCCCTGTGTCAACCAGCGCTACTTCAATGCTGACTTTGTTCAGGGTGATTGTAATGCAGAGCGGCATTTGCCAAGCTTCCGGGGGTGCTAGCTCGGATTCTGAAAATGTGATTGCCGGCCCTTTGGAAATAGTTGCTAGGGCCGTTGGTAAGCTGTCGACTGCCATGTCTTCACTGGCCATTACCTTCTGTAAGAAATCTCTCAGTGCATCCTGATGAAGGGTAGACCTTTTGATCAGCTCCAGCACAGATATTTTAGCGGGCACTCGATCCAGATGATGCAGCAAGTCATATTAAGTACCCGGCAAAGGTTCAGTTTCTGCCTGCTCGACCGTCAGCTGAGAATACTGGGGATTAGAAGTAGTGGGGTAGTTCCGATGGAACATCTTCCCGCTTCTTAACGCACAACTTGTAGCGGCCGCGGCATCGGTGGATAGTATGATGGGCCCTGCGGGGTGGATGAGCGGTGTAGGCTGTGTAGGGGAGAGGATTTGGTGGGGTGTGAGGTTGGTGATGGTGGTGAGTGTGTAGATTTGGATTAAAATCCACACTTAAAAATATAAAAAGCAATAATTATATGGGTGAAAGCAATAAAAATAGCACGAGGTGCTAATGTGGAGTGTGTGTGATCGCCAGAGACACGAGGGTCTCAAGTGGAAAATAATATGGGGAGATGATCGCAAAATACCTCAAATATGCGGGGATGTGAGTGCCTCCTTTCTCTTCAAATCGGCCGGCCGATGAAGAGAGTTCTTCAATTAATTACCCTTGCAAAACAAAGACAACAACAATAAAGATATGGATTAGAATAAAGGTGAGTGTAGCATCAAATCCTAAATAAAGATGAGCATGAAATCGTGGTGAAGAACACACCTTAAGGGGATTGGCCCTTAAACCCCTATGCAAAAGAGGGTGTGGGAGATGAATGATGAATGATATGATATAAAAAATAAGGGGAGTGTGCAAGAGATTGCACTAAGGGGAGCCTCAACGTGGTTGAGAATAATAAAAAAAAATGAAAGGAGAAGTGCATGCATGCATATGATGAAAATAGAAACAAAAGGAATGCAAAATAAAAGAAGAGGAAGAGGTGGCCTGTGCTTTGGCTTAAATGTTAAAGGGGGAGGAAGCTCTGCCGTAGGAAGATGAGCATGGGCTTCTCCTTCAGCCAACAGCATGCAGCACCTGCGATAGAAGAAAGGAAAAGAGAAGAAAATAAAAAAAGAAGGAAGAAGAACGGGGGGAAGGCAACAGGAGGGATCCGAAGAAGAGGAGTCCAACCAAACAACAGAGCCATTGGCTCTATTAAATAGGTTGAGGAAGAGATAAACATGGGCAAGAGTCCTAAGAGGGAAATGATAAGAATGGGCAAGAGCCCAAACCAAGTAGGCATCTATCGAAGCAAGGACTCTCTGGGGAAAGGGCCGCGTAGCCAGAAGGTAAAACACGCCTTAGGTAAGGGCGTCAATTTACGAATTGACGACCTACCCATAGGGCGTTTCTCAAAAACACGCCCTGCACAAGGGCGTTTCTCAAAAACCAAATTTAGCAATAAAAACTCCTCATATTTGAAAAATGTAAAACACGCCTTAATTAAAGCCACGTTTAAAAACACGCCCCTGAGAAGGGCGTTAATTTCAAGAGCTCAAATGGGGAAGTCGGTCAAACCTAGAAGAATTAACGCCCTCAGGTGAGGTCGTCCTTTCTTTAAGAAACGCCCTTGGTTAAGTCATGTTTTGAAGAAAACACGCCCTTACCCAGGTCGTGAATTTAGAAAATTCATAAAATAGATAAAATGGGGGAGAAATAGATAAAATGGGAGAAAACGCCCTAGACAAGGTCGTGTTTCAAAAACACGCCTTTGATGAGGGCGTTAATTCAAAAAAAATAGAGATAAATGCCCAGAAAATCCATAAAAATAGGAAAAAGGAGATAAATGGGGAAAAATAGGAGAAATTCAAGAAAAAGTGGGAAAACCACTCAAACAAGCTGATTCGAGGGTCAAATGGGGCATCGCAGAGTGATATGAAATATACTCAAAATAATGTCAATTTTAGCGTGTCTACAGCTGCCCCGCCTTGGCGTCTGCTTTGCAAGGGAGCGTAGCAAACTGAAAAGTAGATCCCAAGGTGTGATGAGACACGCAATCAACATCACTTGATGAGAATCAAATCAAAAGCACGAGATGAAGCAAATCTCGGGAAATTCAAGGAAATCAACAATGTTTGGATAAAAGGGGAGATGCGCACGCGGTGCACGAAGGAGATAAAATAAATGATCAACTTCCAACGCGGTGGAAGTACCCCAGGTCACAAACCTGTAGGTTTCACCATTGGGGAGCGGTTACTAGCCAGTGGACGTGCTGCAGCCAAGGTGGATCAAAGGAAAGGAGATTAAAAATAAGATGATAAAAATCCAAACAAGGAGCTTTCGAGAAAATCACCTAAAACAGCGACAAAACGAACTGAGGATCCAATTCGGCAAGGAAAATCTCATATCGAGAAAGATTAAGATCAATTCAACTCTCACATCAGCTTATCAAAAATGATTTTTCAACAATTGCTTCAAAGTCCTACATGAATGCATGCTGGGCTAAAGGGAAAAATAACAAATGAAAATATAATATAATCAAGGATAATATTGTTAAACTGCCCAGACTGGGTCAAGAAACCAATTCTGCGAGCTGATACTAAGCCGAAGCCCGTTTATCCACGCACCAACTCGTAAAAAGGGAACCATCGTCCCCAGTCTCGGACGGCTCAACGGCCTATCCGTGTGACTAAGACTTCTCTGGAATCATCATTGTTTTTGATGAAGGGGAACTCAAATCCCAGATTTACCAAAGCCACAAGGTCCTTGATATAATCTAGTAACATATAGTAAAATGCATACAGGGAGATGGTGATAGCAATAAGCCTGGGGGACTCAGAAATGAGCTGTAAAACCGGTGGGACTTTGATGATGATGCCCAGCCGGCGGGACCAAGAGCTTCTTATCCTGCGCTCAAAAATTCATTAGCCAAGATATAAAAGATAACAAACAATGAAGAAGGCATTTAAGCATAGCATGTATAGCATGGATCAAAGCAACCAATTATAGCATGTATATGGCATGAATAGCATAAGTCAAATCATAGCATAGCTTGTTGTTTTATCATGAGGAGACAATCTGGCTAATCAAGATTTGGAGATGAAAGATCAAGATCTGATATAAGGCCAATTGGCGGAGTGATCAGATAAAATTAGCAGGAGTCGATCTAAAAAGATTTGGAGATGAATAATAATCAGGAGATATAATAGGGAGATGACAATCAAAATGCCCCTGGGTTGCATGTTATAAGAATATCGGGAGGAATCAGTAGATTGATAGCAATAAGTGGAGAGAGGACTCATCCCGCTCCTGGTCCCTGCAAAGTTGTTCCTGCAAAACACCATCAGAAAATACAATGCAAATTTTTGGATTTTGGAATATGCAAATTTTTATGAGTTTTTGGAAAAGATTCAAATTTTTACGGATTTTGAAAATATTCAAATTTTTGTGGAGATTTTGGAACTATTCAAATTTTTGTGGAGATTTTGGAAATATTCAAATTTTTGTGGAGATTGGTTTAGACATTGTTAATGCAGCCTCAAAGGGTGTTCTGAACCACTGGCTAGGGGTCCTTGTTCCTTCCCTTTTCGCTAAAAACTGCCCAAAGCTGGACGTGCATTGAAAGTGGCATCCTATAACCGACCGTCTTTGATCAACGGTGCCCCTACCAAGGCCATACCCGAGAAACATTCGGTCTTGGAGGGAGAAGAGAAGAATAATTGAGGATAAACTTTGTGCAGGATGGGAGATATCAGGACTTGAATTCCTTCCAAGGTGTTCCCTTCAAAGAGGTAGTCTGTTGTGCCGGGGCTTTGTGCCTTTAATTTTTAGACCCTTGACATGCATACAACCAGGGTTTTCCCTGCGGGGACTTTGCCACTCTTGACATGCCATAATTCACAATTTTACTTTTATCGAAATTCTGACTTGATTTTCATAATAGCCCTTTTGGCGAGATGTATATAATGAAATTCATATTAATTTCGGGTCAAGACTGCCCCTATTTGAGACTCCTCTCGTATTGGGGATTACCAAGGTTGGTCATCTCATCCGTCAACCTCTTGCCCCTGCACGTGGCCGAGTAAAGAAGAGAAAAGACTTTCAGATATACCCATGGCATGGCCAAGGTAGGAACGGTGTTTTATCAAAGGAGCCGGCTAAAAGGGCGCCGTGAAGTGTGTGGAATGCCCAGCTAAGGGTTGCTCTTAACAAGCGGGGAGAGAATGTTGAATTCCCAGTGCGGGTTCTTTATCAACCAAAGTGCTGCAAAAACAAGCCTAAAGGACTCTTTTTTAAAAAAAATGAGAATTCAAAAGTTTAAGATAAAGGTTTAAAAACATCACTCTTAATCCTGCTAAGAAGCACTTTCTTTTGAAAATCATGCGTGAAGAAATGGGGAGATGATATTATAAAAATGCTTACTTATGCCAACATGTTACCTTGCAACCTTTGTTGAAGCAGCTGCTGCTAGAGGTGATCATCATGGGATTTGTCCTCTTTAGCAGAAAAAATATTGGAAGCAAAGGATTGAAAGTGGCTTAACAAGACGGAATGGTGCTCAAACCAGACTCAGACGAAATAAGGAGAAAAGGAAGAGAGGCGAGGGCTAGAACTCCCTCACTAAGGCACAGAGACCCTGATTACATGGAACAGTCTACAAAAGAAGCGGAAAATTAGGAGGTGGAGTGAGGACTAAAGCCTCTAAAGCAATGGGAGAAAGGGCAGATGCCCAAGGCAGTGGATGTGGAAGAAGTTGGGTCGGACCCGGAATCAGGAGGAATTAGAAGAAGAAATTGATAGATGGAAAGAGGCGGATCTGGAGGGTCCGGAAGTAAAGGAGGAGAATCGTGATAGGAGGAATCATCCGGAGGCTCCGGAGGGATGAAATCAGTAAGGAGAAGATGGAAAGGGGCGTCGTGCCCGAGGGAAAAGTCCGGAGGTTCTGGAGGAGGAGAATGAAAAGGGGCGTGATGCCCGAGGGGAAAGTCCGGAGGTTCCGGAGGAAGCAAATAGAAAGGGGCGCGATGCCCGGGGAAAAGATGGAGACAATCAGGTGGAGAATCCGGAGGTTCCGGAGGGAGCAAATGGAAAGGGGCGCGATGCCCGAGAGATAAGTCCGGAGGTTCCGGAGGAATAGACTCAGAAAGGGCGAGATGCCCAAAGAGGAGGGATAAAATTCCTGGAGGTTCCAGGGAGATAGCAGGAAAGGGGGCGCGATGCCCCAAGGGGAGTGGACAAAAAGATGAATATGAATAAGATGGGAAATGTGAAATATCCGGCGGTGCCGGAAGACGAGGAAGGTACGGGTTTGGAAACCCGGGAAGCAGGAGATGCAATTGTATGCGAATGCAATGCGATGAATGCTGTGAATGCATGAATGCAACAAAATGCATGAGATGCAAGGAATATGGAGAATATGAAGGGCGAGAGGACGAGATCCTCCTCTTAACCCTGGGAATGGCCCATGAAGAAGAAGTGATAGAGATGGACGAATAGAAAGTGGAACAAATAAGGGATGGCCCCTTAGCATCAAGGTAACTGCCCCTCCATGGCAGTGAACATGTACGGCCAATCGGCCCAATAAAGGAAGCTTCAATAAATGACAACCCCTTTGGAAAGCGAAGATCAATAAAGTGAGGGAGTCGTAGAGTTGGAACGGGAAGCATTATGTTGCCCATTGATGGTGATGAATATGGAATGTTGAATAAAATGGGCATTCGCCCCTTGTAAATGAATTCAGAATTCGAAGGTTTGAACAAAGGGTGCCCTGCCCGGCCTTCATTCGGCGTTAACGCTTGGCATCTGTTGAGCAGTGGCGGTGACTCGGCCTCTTCGATCATGCGCGACACAATAACCCGGATTGGCATCCGGTAAATAAATTCTTGAATCTTGAATGGCACAGTCGTGGCCAAAGTCTTCTTGCCCGCCTTTTGCTTATCCTTGGCGCGAGTAGCTGCAGAAGCACGCCCCTTCCGAGTAACAAAGGGAGGTGAGGCGGAGGCGGGAGGCTCCGTGGATGGTGGAGTTATAATGGAAGGTGTTGGCAAATGGGTGAGCGTAAGCGGGGGTTCAAACACGTCGAGTTTCTCCCTTTGCTCGGAAGCAGTTGGGATTGGCTCGTATGCAAAAAAAGGCGGATCCTGCTCAGGACTAACCATGGGTAAAGGCGTAAGGCTATATGGTGGAGGAATAGGCAATGTGGGTTTTAAAGGGATAATGGAAAGCCGAGGTAGCGGTAATGGGAGGCTAATTGGGGAAGGTTTAACGGTAGGCTCAATGGAGGCCGATGGTGTGGAGGTTAATGGTTTAAGGAGTGGAGGTGTAATTGGTGGAGGTTTAATGGAAGGTTTAGGGGAGGTTAGTGTGAAGGTTAATGGTGTAACTGGAGGAGGTGTAATTGATGGAGGTTTAATGGAAGGGGGAGACTCAAAATGTGCCGGTGTGGGTGATTGAAGTATCGACCCATCATCGTAACACCAGGAGGTCTCATAAATGGGGGTTGGATCGGGGATGGTTTCATCCTGAGCAGGAGGTTCATCGAATGATAGCGGAGGGAGCGGGAAATTAAGGAAACTCGGAAGGGGTGCATGCAGAGCTTCATCATCATCGTATACTGCCTCGGATTCTTCAGTTGTCGGTTCTTCCTCGCTTGGAATGCCGATACCATAATCATCTCTCCTATCCTTCCATTCTCTCTCCAACTTAGTAATCTCGTCCAAAGCGGCATGGAGAGGATTGACCGGAGTAGGAGGAACCGTGACCCTCTTTAATTGTTCCTCCATGGAAGTAATCTTATCAAAAAGAGATTGTTGGAGGGGTGTGACTTGAACAATAGAAGGTTGGCAGGGCCTTGAAGGAGGAGGGGCCGCATAAAAAGGCCGTGGAGGGGAGTTGACGGTATGACCCGTAAAAGAACCCGGATGGGCCGGATTGCAATGAATAAATGGGCCTCGGGGCCGTGAGGGAGGAGGAATAGAAGGAGGCGGGTGTCGGACCACCCGAGTAGAATGAATAGGGGGAGATGGGTAATGGGCTACCCGAATATGATTGGAAGGAGGAGGTGGGTGATGGGCCACCCGTGTAGAATTGGAGGGAGATGGGTGATGGGCCACTCGAATAGAATTGGAAGGAGGGAGAGATGCATGAGATGTACCCTCAACGGCAGCCTTAAGGGCTTGGATCTGTTGAGGGGTAAGATGATCTAATGCATGGATGATTCGAGAGACCTTCTCGTCATTGGGAGGAGACGGTCCCGAGGGAATAGTGGCTCAAACTTGAGGAGGGGGACCATAAGAATGGACATTGCCCATGGGTTGGGTATGACCATGAGAATAAGGACGTGGTCCCTTAAAAGAATGGTGAGAATGCTGATTAACATGTTGAAATTGAGGATATGAAGTGCTAGGTTGTGCATCCTCATGAATTGAATTGAACATGTTTCTATCATGGTAAGCCATTATATAATCAAAAATTCTCAATAATTATGTAAATAAGCACACAAGTTGGAATGGTTACCGTGATTTTTGATTGTTTTATCCTTGGTGAATTAAGGATTTTAATAAAGTTTGGAAAGATTCACACAAGGAGAGTCCTAGTTTCAAATGAGATTTGAACTCCAATGCCAACTAGGAACTCTCACTCACCACGTATTAGGCCAACTATATCGGGACTCCAAAAGGGTACAACCTGCCCGGCGTCCGTGAGGGAATCCACGGGTGCGGGGGCTTATGGAGGCTTGGAAAAGGGATTTCCAGTCCAAAGAGACGGAATGCTCAATGGAGGGTCGTCCCGATTCCAAGAGGGTGTGTGGATCCAAATGAAGAGGAGGAGGCTCCCAAACCAAATGCAAATATGAATGCAACAGGGTAAACAGGCCAACCACAATAATATGATCAATCAACAAAAATAAGCATGAAATATCATGAAAAACCACAGCCGGGGGTTCTGGAAAACCACAGTAAAAACACGCCCGGGAAGGGGGCGCTACTAAAAAAGACACGACGATGTGACTGTCGTGAATCAACGTGAGGGGCCCAGGGGCTGGCGAAAACACGCCTTAGGGTGAGGCGCTATCAATAAACGGACGCCCTGTTCAGCGGGCGTCAACTCAGGAGACACGCCCTGATGAGGGGCGCTAATAAATAAAAGAACACCCTTGGGCAAGGCGTGAAACACTGGCAGCAGATATATGCAAAATATATGATATGAAGAAAGCACAGGGGTTTGGCAAAACACAGGAAGAAAACGCCCTGGGGCAGGGCGCTACCAATGGAAAAAGCGCCCTTCGGTAGGGCGTGAAACACCGCGGGCAGATGCCAACCAAGTCAAGGAACGCCCTGGGTCAGGGCGCTACCAATAAACGAACGCCCTATGCAATGGGCGTCAAATCAATAGAAACGCCCTGATCTGCGGCGCTACGCAATAACAGAACGCCCTCGGACAAGGCGTGAATTCACAGGAAGCAACAAAACCCGGAAGTAAGCTGGAAAATGCCCTGGCAGAGGGCGTAAAATATTAAGAAGACGCCCTGTGTCAGGGCGTTAAATCAATAAAAACGCCTCTTCCAGAGGCGTGAATTCATCTTGACCAGGAATCCTTCGCGGCCAGCAACAGCAGAGGAACACTCATAGAATCAATGCAATCAACAAATATGAATATCAAAAGGGCACGCGAGGGTGCCAAGGGGAAAGGGGTAATGAAAGAAGAACACAAAGTGTCCCACCGTGATCGCCAATTTATAGATTTGGATTAAAATCCACACTTAAAAATATAAAAAGCAATAATTATATGGGTGAAAGCAATAAAAATAGCACGAGGTGCTAATGTGGAGTGTGTGTGATCGCCAGAGACACGAGGGTCTCAAGTGGAAAATAATATGGGGAGATGATCGCAAAATACCTCAAATATGCGGGGATGTGAGTGCCTCCTTTCTCTTCAAATCGGCCGGCCGATGAAGAGAGTTCTTCAATTAATTACCCTTGCAAAACAAAGACAACAACAATAAAGATATGGATTAGAATAAAGGTGAGTGTAGCATCAAATCCTAAATAAAGATGAGCATGAAATCGTGGTGAAGAACACACCTTAAGGGGATTGGCCCTTAAACCCCTATGCAAAAGAGGGTGTGGGAGATGAATGATGAATGATATGATATAAAAAATAAGGGGAGTGTGCAAGAGATTGCACTAAGGGGAGCCTCAACGTGGTTGAGAATAATAAAAAAAAATGAAGGGAGATGTGCATGCATGCATATGATGAAAATAGAAATAAAAGGAATGCAAAATAAAAGAAGAGGAAGAGGTGGCCTGTGCTTTGGCTTAAATGTTAAAGGGGGAGGAAGCTCTGCCGTAGGAAGATGAGCATGGGCTTCTCCTTCAGCCAACAGCATGCAGCACCTGCGATAGAAGAAAGGAAAAGAGAAGAAAATAAAAAGAGAAGGAAGAAGAACGGGGGGAAGGCAACAGGAGGGATCCGAAGAAGAGGAGTCCAACCAAACAACAGAGCCATTGGCTCTATTAAATAGGTTGAGGAAGAGATAAACATGGGCAAGAATCTTAAGAGGGAAATGATAAGAATGGGCAAGAGCCCAAACCAAGTAGGCATCTATCGAAGCAAGGACTCTCTGGGGAAAGGGCCGCGTAGCCAGAAGGTAAAACACGCCTTAGGTAAGGGTGTCAATTTACGAATTGACGACCTACCCATAGGGCGTTTCTCAAAAACACGCCCTGCACAAGGGCGTTTCTCAAAAACCAAATTTAGCAATAAAAACTCCCCATATTTGAAAAATGTAAAACACGCCTTACTTAAAGCCACGTTTAAAAACACGCCCCTGAGAAGGGCGTTAATTTCAAGAGCTCAAATGGGGAAGTCGGTCAAACCTAGAAGAATTAACGCCCTCAGGTGAGGTCGTCCTTTCTTTAAGAAACGCCCTTGGTTAAGTCATGTTTTGAAGAAAACACGCCCTTACCCAGGTCGTGAATTTAGAAAATTCATAAAATAGATAAAATGGGGGAGAAATAGATAAAATGGGAGAAAACGCCCTAGACAAGGTCGTGTTTCAAAAACACGCCCCTGATGAGGGCGTTAATTCAAAAAAAAAATAGAGATAAATGCCCAGAAAATCCATAAAAATAGGAAAAAGGAGATAAATGGGGAAAAATAGGAGAAATTCAAGAAAAAGTGGGAAAACCACTCAAACAAGCTGATTCGAGGGTCAAATGGGGCATCGCAGAGTGATATGAAATATACTCAAAATAATGTCAATTTTAGCGTGTCTACAGAGTGGTGGTGAGCGGATGATGAGTGAAGGATTGATGGAAGGCGGGATGGTGATGGTGGATGGTACGGATGGAGGGAGTGTTGGTAGAGGAGTTAAGACATGTGATAGGTTAGGCGATGGCGTGATGATGGTAGCAGAGGCAAGTGGCGAAGGGTATGACGGAGTGGTGGGTGGTAGTGAATTTGTTGGAGCGAGCGTAAACGGGAGGACAAGTGGAGAGAGTATTGGGTGTGAAGGAAGGATGAAGGAGGGGGTAAGAGGATTGCGGTTGTTGTGGTGGAGGGCCATGACTTGCGGTGTGGCGCCATCGTCATCAAAAGACCACTCGGCACTAGGGGCCGGAGGTTGAACTACGTTCACTTGAGCCGGGGCCGGCGGCTGGGGTTGCTGTGGAGCAGGCAGATGACTTGGCATCGGATCTTGATGGATCCCCAGATCCTGAGCCTGTTGTAGTTGCTGTTGTGGTGGTAGCTGCTGTGGCTGCGGTGCTGGATGCTGCTGCACTTGCTGCCTTGGCGGCTGCCTTTTTTTCTCTTTGATTTCAACAATGGCCCGATGCATCTCAACCCAATCAATTCTCTGCCCTTCATGGAGATAGTATACCAGATCCCGGAACTGATAACATCCTTCGATAGTGTGGCCTGGCTGCCTATGGAACATGCAATATTTTGTTTGATCAATGGCTGGGTTCCAGTTAGGCCGTTCCAGAGGAAGTTGAATTGCATTCACCGACATAAGAGCCGAGAAGATATCTGTGAGGGTCTCTGGCAGTGGAGGATATTGTGCCCTCTTGGGAGCCAGGCGCTTGTTGTTCGGATTGTTGTTATAGCCGTTGGGTGGAGGGACATTATGGTATTGCGGAGGTGGTGGTTGTTGCTGTGGAGCGATGAAGGCATTTTTTGGAATGGTGAAGGCAGGCGGAGGGTTTTGTGGAGCGGCTTGAAAGTTCTGTGAAGCGGGATTTTGTGGAGTGCGGGGGTTTTGGGGGAAGCGGAATGGTGCGGCTTGGAATGGAAAGGCAACGGCTTGTACCTGTTCGTTTGTCTGGACCCCCTCGGTAACCGGCCCTTGTGGTTTCTTGTGATATTTGGGCTTTTGGTTTTCAAATAGGGTGTGTATGGGATAATCCTTGAACTGGGTTTGTATGAAGCGCACCCAGCTGTAGAGTTGATGCATGTTATCTATATCATTCATTGCCAGGATGTTCCTGAAGGTCGGGGTAGCATTTGAAATGAGCAGCTTGACCTTCTCTTCCTCCGGAATGTGGCCAGGCACTCTAGCAACCATCTGTCTCCACCTGTATGCATAAGTGGCGAACTCCTCATCTGGCTTCATCTTCTCGGCTACTAGATCTGTAAATGAGTATTCTGGGCCGACCCTGTCTTGGAACTGTTGGATAAATTTGTCCTTTACTACCTTGAAACTTTCAGCCTCCTCTAATGGCAGAGAGTAAAACCACCCCAGAGCAACACCATCCAATGATCGGCGGAATAAGTACGCCATAAAGCGATCATCATATTGGAACTGCGCCGACTCATATAGGAAATCCCTCACATGAATAAAGGGATTGCCGTTCCCATCGTACTTGCGGTAGTTAGGGAGTTCCTATTGCGGAGGGAACCGAATGTTCTGAAAGCTCGGGACAGGAACATCTGCCAAAGATTGTGGGCCAACCCGCTTCTGGAGGAAATCGAGTTGTTGCTGCATGGTGGCCCATTTATCAAGCAAGTCCTGCTCTCGGGAGGGAGCAGGGGTAGTGAAGGACGCTGATTGAATTTGAGGAGCAGATGGAACGATTGTGGCAGAAGGTGGAAGCCCATAGGCAAGAGTGGAGGAATAAACAGTGGAGATGGGGGGCCCATAAGAAGAATATTGGGCCTGAGACTGGCCCAGATTAGAATGGGCTTGAGCCACCCCTTGCTGAGGGCGCAAGAAATCTGAAGGGCCCATGAGAACTTGCGGAGCTATCGGGCCCGATGTATGATGATCTACCTGAGCAAAGGAAGGGACTGGTGACTTCCCTTTATCAAAAGATTGATAGGCTGAGTTGGAAGATTGGCCCGTCTCCATGCCCGGGAAAGTGATGGTCCGGGGTTGGACCGGGGTGAGATCAATCGGAGTGGGCTGGACAGAGGGCCCACTGATTCTAGATGGATCGATAGGAGGGTTGGATTTAGAAGGAGATGCGTTGGACCCTTGCATGGCCTGATAAAGAACTTGAAGTTGGGTCAGATCCAATTGGGCCATCATCTGAAGAATGGAGCCCGCGGAAGGAGTGGAGAGAGAAGGGGTAGCTTGACCACCTTCTATAGAAGTGGAGGATGGAAGAGGGGTAGTCCCCTCTCCAGAAGAAAAGGTGATAACCCTAGGAGGGTTTTCAAGGAGCCCTTGAGGAAGAGAGTCCTCTTGGGAACGGGGAGGATTGAATGATGCCATGGCGGACTCGAAGAGAGGATTGGAATAGAACGTGAAGAAGGAATTGACTTGAGGAGATGGTTCGGATGGACGAAAATAACTCCACATGCAACGGATAACCTTGACGATGCAAACAATCAACACAAACAATCACACAATGAGTAACCAAACTCGGATGTTTTAACAAAAGATGTAAGTGATAAAAGATGAAGACACCCCAAGTCAACCAGGTTGTTTAAGATGATGCAGCAAGATTCTTGTGATTTTTCCTTCGGAACTTTAGTGAATTGATTGAAATATGCTCTCAACAATGGGTTCCTAACAGGAGATGGGTATGGGACTCGGCTTGACTCTAAGTGTAATCACTCCTTCACTTATGCAACCCTAGACACGGGGTGGGAAAGGTACAACCAGCCCGGCATCCGTGTGGGAATCCACGGCTCGCGGGGACTTATGGAGGTCCCTGGTGTGATTTCCTACCCCAAGGAATATGGAGACAAGAGGTCCTCACAACAAGGTAGGAAAATGCAATCTAAGATATGAATGTATGAATGCCCCTATGTGCAGCGGAGTGCATGCAAAGTCTAGCCTATGATCTAACAAACAATGATGCACGCAATGATATGGAGATATGAAACAAAGCAAGGAGGAAGTCAAGTATCACCCAAGCAAAGAGTCACAGCAGAAACTGCGGAAATAAATGCACCTCGGATGCGTACCTGTCTGGAGTATAACGGTCGAGGAACCGTGCATCAGAATAAAATAACGGTCGAAGACCAGACCGCTAGAAGTAATATAACGCAGGGAGGTAGGACCGTCAAATGAGCCAGAGAGCCAAAATCAACCAGAAGTAACAGGAAAAGACCGTGAAAACTCTCGCAGCAGAACAGATATGGCGGTCTAATGACCCTGCGTCAGAGGACTCCAACGTAGGGACACAGGGCCGTCAGAACGCTCAGAAAACCAGGATCAACAGGACATAAGAGGAAAACGGGAGGGGAACAACACAAGAGATGATGGCAGGTTTAACAGGAATCAAAAGCACGATTGGCACAAGTTGTCCCACCGTGATCGCCAAAAAATTATCTGTTGATTTTATTTTGCTTCTCTATCTTCTTTTTCTTGGGGTCTTAATGATGATATGTAGCAAGATGACAAGCAAATAATCAAAGATATGCACTCAACCTATGAACATGTGATCATGAACCTAGGCAGCCAAAGCAAGCTGTAGCATGGGCATGCTATCTCAACCAAACTAAGATAAGGAATAAAGGAAAAACACATGCCGGGGCGTGGAGCAAGGAGTAAATAGAAACACACCGCAAGGGGTGGAACAGGCAAGGAAATAAAAGATATGAGATGCGAAAGAGAAAGCTAATGCCCAATACTTAAGAAAGATGTGATCGCCACCAAAGTAAAAACAAGCCAAAGACCTGAAAATACCTTGGAAATAGGTGGATGAAGCACCCGCCCATGGGAGAGGAAAGATCAAAGAAACCTGTAGGTCAGCTGAAAGTAACGGTCAGAACCCTGTGCGTCACTTGAAAGTGACGGTCGCTCGATAGACCACTGGAAGAATCTGACGCGCCTGCACAAGACCGTCAAATAACCTGCAGTAGCAAAGCGTGAATCCTTTTAACTCCAACTCTTCCAGCCGGCTAGAAGACTTGGGCCTCGTACTGGTGGACCTGTAAACCTGCCAAAGACATGGAAAGCAAGAGAGAACAACCCAAATTAGCCCTTTAGACAATATAGCATCAATTCTTCAATAAACATAATATCATCAAAAGGAAAGGGAAATACCGGGAGGTTTTTGTTTTTTAACCCCTCTGGGCGTTTTAAAAGATTGGGAGGAAGTTTAGATGATGAAAACCAGTGAAAAACGTGGATAAAGGAGAGAAATAATGCTTATGATGAAAGGGAGATGGAAAAGGAATTCAATATGCAAATATGAACTTTGGAACCAAGAGGAACAGATACTCCCTTCACCAGGCAGCAAACGAACGTGAGAAGCACTTCTCCTTCATCAATCGTGGCTCTAAAATGCGGCAGCACTTCGACGTAAACTCCAGAATTTCCTCCCTTTTAGCATGAAGTCAAGGGTTCTATTTATAGACCCTCAAACCCTCAGGTCGAGCAAAGGAAAATCCAGCAAGATAAAGGGATAACTCTTAGCAAATCCTTGAAGATAATATCACCAAGAGTCCATAGAATCAAACAGAAGGTCCCGAGGTTCAGATTTGGAAGAGATATCGTCAATCCAAGTTCTTATCTTGACCACGGAGTAGCAGAGAAAAGGCCTGAACTGCTAGGACTCTCTGAAGGAAGCAATGGCTGCACGACAGACCGCCACAGTGAAATAACGCATCAAGGAACATCCGTTACTTTCAACTTTATCCCAAAGAGATAAGATCAACATGAAGAAGATCAAAACAATATGACTCTGTAAAGAAAGCAACGGCCAAGGCATAGGGCGTCACAATGAAACAACGGCTGCACGACAGACCGTTATATGCAACATATAGGCCAAAGGATAAGCTTTGGAACAAGACCTCAAGCTTCAGGACTCTTCAAGGAGTAACGGCTCAGGACCCATCCGTTAGAAGGAAGAAACGCGCCTGGGACAGACCGTTATTATCAATGGAGTTCAAAAAGAAGGAATGAAGGTTTTGCTAAGCTTTAGTCAAAATGAAATGCCACAAAGAGCCACATCCGATCAAGGAGTCAAGACCCAAGAAATGATCTTCAACTAAACAAAGAGACTCGATGAAGAGTGAACAACTCGGAGCATCATATATAATGAATAAAGAGAGGACCCGACTTATTGGTCATAAAATGGGTGTCAACACCCCTTTTTCAACAAAATCTAGTTCTCCTTGACTCGTTGATGGATGTTCACGATTTCAACATCATCTTATTCCTCTCCTCGAGGCGCTCCTCTTTTCCTTCTTCCACGAGCTTCAGATCCTCACGGTGGTAGATCACATCCTCCTTGCAAGAGCTCCACCACGTTTTCTCTCTTTCCTTCACCTATACGAAAGAATATATGAGCATTAGAATTGTTGTATCACAAAAATCGCAGCTCATATATATGCGTAAGAGAGAGTGGACAAATGACATATAAAGTCCTCCAAAAATGTCTTAAAGTAGACTTTCAAGCTCTATCAACAAAGATTTTAAGAAATCAGAATGAGGAAGATTTTGCAGTGATTTGAGCTCTCCTCTGTCTCTCCTTGAAATGTATTTGAATGCTTCTGTAGTATGAAAACCGTTCTTGAAGAAAGATGATCAATTCTTGCAAGGACGATGGTTGTATCTTGATTTTTCACGCAGCTTCCAGTAGATGGTCGTTTGGAGACTTGGAAGGAGCCTTCTTCCTTTCACTTTCACGCCCAAAACGTTGTGGAAGAAGCCCTAGAGCTGCAGCAGCGTCCCTGCACTCACAAGGGTTTGAACAAGAGAAAATATTTCAGATCTCCCTTCACCATCTAGGTTTTTGACCCAATAAGAAGTATATATGAGTATGGGACGGTCAAGAGACAGCTTAGGGACCAGATCCACATATTAGGGAGTGATTTGAGGGCTATTTGAGTGGGTTTGATGGACTTTCGGTGCGTGGGCACGAAAGTCATCTTTCACGGCTCTGCATAGGTGTCCTCACAAAAACCCAAAATAGAAGATCTGGACACTAGGTGTCGACACCAGGTGTCGACACCTGGTGTGCTGCCAGAACCAGTTCCAGGTAGGTGTCGACACCTGGTGTCGACACGTCCTGGACTTGTTCCTGAAAAGAGTCCAGGAGCAAGATGTCGAGACCATGTGTCGACTCTTGCTCTGTCAGAAAGCTCAAAGACCCATTATGCTAAGAATGAAAGCTCCAACTACACCATAGATTATGGCATTATTAAATGGGGTTGTGAGGAGTTCTTCCAACCTGCAAAGAACCAGATACAAGTCAGTTTGCTTCAACATAGAGCTTACAAATCAACCCATTACAATTCACTTTCTTTAATAGATTCATGATGACTTATGAAATTATTATCAAGTGGGATCTTATCCAAGATTGTTTCCATTGCCCATTCAAGAAGAAAATAATGAGATATATTACATAACAAAAACATATCAGTATTTACCTCATCATTTTACCTAAATTCACCATTGATCCTTAATTTCTTGTTTATTGGTTGAATCGTCCATACACAGAGTCATGAAGTTCCAAATATCATTCACCATTGCATGATAGAATAAATTTAAAATTTAAAGTGTAAGGAGCAAAACCATGCAAAATAATATTGAGTCACATTACATTTGATCATCATCAAATCTCATCAATCCACACATCATTACCTTGGGGACAAACAATGATATTTGTATCTCAATCATTCATTTAGCATTACCGAAGTACACATGCATAACATGAGGCTCAATATGACATTTATCCAACCAAATTTTTCACAAAAGCTTTCTCATTGAGTGCAAAGCAATCTCGCCAAGTGTATATGCAATGTATATGCAATGTGCTAACATCAAAGCACATATGAGCCTTATAGAGTCACAAATGCATTCACATGATTGATATCATAATAACAACATTTTGTAATCATCAAAATCACATACACAACAATCTCCCCCATTTTGATGATGACAAAATGTTATGCGATAACACTCTCTCTCCCCCTTTGACATAATCAGAAATGGGGATCATGATGGGGAATCCATGATGGCAGCAAAACCAAAAATAACATTGACTGAACCCGAAGGACAATGGGGTTAAAAAGAAAAACAATATGCACAATATGCATGAACTAATTACACAACTATGAAATGCATATGTAGACAATATGGACATGCAGAATGCAAGTAAGATGATCAAGTATGATTGATCTCCAAGCACATATATATATAGACATGCAATATTGCTCACCCATTCTATTTAGAGTAAAGGGATAGGTGTACGAAAAGTGCAGGTGAGTCATTAAGATCAGAGTGCTCATGATTACACCAAGAGGAGTGTGCAGATAGATAGGAGAAGACGTACAGTATGTCATGCAGTTAATCAAATTTTTAGAATACATATTAAATCAAATTTCTATGTGTAAATGAGTAACATGAGAATGAATTCTAGCCATATGGATAACCAGATTTTCAATTAAACACAGTAATAATTGCACAGACTGCATTTCAATCTAGAGAAGAGCGTATTGGAGGCTTCGCTTTGCCTCAATCAAATTTATCATCAGAAATTTTCACACTGACAATCTGAATTTTTCTAAGAATGATCAAGTTCAAATAATTCTTTTTTACGCGAGAAGACACATGGAGCTCATGCCAGAATCCCCGGTTACTCAGAATATTGAAGCATTTCACTTCTTTTTGAATAGAGGTACTTTAGTCAACACTTTTCAGAAATGAATCACATCACGTCTCAGGTGACATGTGCCCAATTTACTCAGTGAGAGTAAGCATTGCTCTGCCTTTCATTTCAACAATTTTTTTATATGCAGAGGCAGGCATCTTTTTCCTCAACTGTCTCTTTATCATTCATGCAGCAAGTTGAATTACTTTAAAGTGTCGAAATGAAATTCCTATATCCTTATGAATAACACTCAATTTCACATTATAATGCATGAGGTGTGCGAATTTGATTTAACATGTATGAAGAAAATTTAACTCAAAACAAGATAGTGCAGCTCCCCCTATGTAAATGCAATAAGTATAAAATGCTCTCCCTAAGAGTTTGACATGAAGCATATTTGTTAAGACTCAGATGCAACTTTATATAGCAATGGAGTATTCGGTCTTAGAAGTTTCAAGGGAGGGGTTTTAGCATATATTAACATGCAAGCATACAATAGAGATATGTAAATATGCAGTGCATAATGTAAAGATATGTAATTTCAGTTCTTGAAATGTTGGCCCCAAAGATATGATACCATTGTAAGAAGTATACATTTGGCATTCATGCAACATGAAATGTTCAAATGATGCATTTCAAAATATGCACTATATACATGCTAGAAATGTCAACTATGCAACACGACACACGATGAGCTTCATCTCCCAAAAATATATGTGAATGATATGCAGAGAATGATATGCAAATATGCAATGTGATGCACGATTTCAGATGCACATGACAACTCTATATGCATCAAATGTGACTAATGCATGAGATGCAAAAAAAAAAATTAATTGTGAGAACACAATTTTATTTTGAAAAGAGAATTCAGAAATTTATTCAAAGCATCAAAATCATCACATGTGAACTTTTCTTTGAAAATATTTTTACTTTTATCCAAAAGGATGAGTAGCACCAAAGACCACGGAATATTGATCAAATTCAGTCCTCAAAATGTTCAGCCACAGAATAACATCATCATGCTGAGAGAATGGAAAAACATCAATCTCAAAAATTTTAGCTTGCAAGGCTCTCCCTTAATCAATACATGATTTCAGAAAATTCATTTAAGTTTGATGTCATATGCATAGGTGATTCATGATACCGGGCGGAGACACATTCTCACGCATGGTGATAGCTTTCAGACAGGCTTGACCTGCCCTTCCACATGGCACCATTTTATATACCATGTAGTCATTGAAATGATGATCAGAAAAACACAATGCACTCCCATATGACATCGGGGGTTTAGCAACCACATGAGCATTGAATGATAGTTTAAAATTCATCTAGAACCAACCATTCAATTTTTCGAATTCTAGTACGAGGTGGAGATTTTTGTCTGAAGACCCAGCTCTCGCAAAGTGATGCCTTTCTGATAGGTCTAACCTACCATTCCGGCAACACATTTTGATATACCAGAAATTTCAGATGGTTTCACACATACACAAGCAATTCCACTTGAAAAAGGTATTCAATGGCTACACTCTCATATATACTTCTCAGATTTTTCAATTCTTTACAGCCAAGCATTCATTTTCCACGTAGTCAAAAGCAACCATAGGGTATTCAAGATTTCAAAATCACTATCTATCAAGATATGGCGCTAACATCAAGACCAAAGAACTTCAACCAAACACTTTATTTTCTCACATTTGTCTTGAGTTACCTTTATTGACATCCTCAAGTTCTTCGCTTTATTCCCCTTGTTGTCTTCTTCATTAACATGCTCCAAATCTCAATGGAGGTAGATTAAATCTGGCATTAAAATCCTCTTGAGCTCCTTTCTTTCTCTCCTGCAAGAAATAGAACGATATTAGCCAAAGGAGTTCCATTGAAATCCCAAATTCGCATTTCATATAAGGTAGCACATAAAGGAGATGACAAGATCAAGAACCCCATGCCAAAACCCTTCCAAAACTCCTTTAGAATATGAAGAGAAATCCTAAGGATAATGGGGTAAAAGCTCAAACCAATCGGACCTCAAGATGGGCATTACGAAACCCAATACTCAGACCTGTTCCGGATCTGCCAGACCAGGTGTTGACACCTGGTGTCGACACCGACTTAGGAAACATGCAAAACTACCTAAGACAGTTAATCTGAGCTCAGAAAAGTCATACATGAATTAGACTCAATCTAGGCACATGGAGATACATTCAAACATTGAATTCTTACCATGATTTCAAAGGTTGATGGTCATTATCAAACTTGTAATGTAAAGAGCTCAATTCATGTCAATATTAAGCCAATGCATATGAAGAAACTAACTTCAAGGCTTTTCATCACATAAGACTCTCTCTCTCTCAACCTGTAATATCAGAAACTCAATTTCATATCAATCTCAATTCAATACAAATGAGAAAGCTAATTTCAGTGCTTTTCTTCCACAAGACAATCTCCTATGAGCTGCAAGTATGTATGATGAGTTGCAGCTATCAATACAAGTGATTCACTCAAGCTGACATGAGTTCAAAGTTCAGTTCAGAAATTTCAAGTTTAGTACAATAATGTAAAGAGTCAAGTCTATGCATATAAAGTACAAGTCTAAACACATGAAGAACCAAGATCTGTCCATGTGTAGCACAGGTTGATACACATGAAACACACAAGATTGCCTCTTCAAAGAAATCAGTATCAACTCAGGGATAAGCCCATGTTCACCAAGGCATCACACCAGAACTGGCCAAGTCAACGTAAAGCCTTCCTCTTGGCCTCAAGGCAATCCTACAACAAGAGTTCTCATTTGGTTATTTTGAGTACCCAAGTTTTCTTGGGTCCCGAATGGTTAGTTGCACCTCTAGTGGGTGCCTTCCATATTTTTTGGGTATCTATATCATCAAAATGCATTAAGAAGCAATCATGCATGGTATGCCCAACCTTTCCACAGTAATGACAACATTTTGAAGACTTCACAGAATTCTTATAAACATGATAATCAAATTTCTGTGATTTAGCATGAATGTTATCATTATAAGCATGGGAATTTCTCTTCTTCACAATAGGATGAGCATAAAATTTCTGTGGGTTGGCGAAAGTATAATTATTTTTGACTTTAAAATTCTTTCTTTCATTTGCTTGCCAACACTGTGACACACGGTGTCCTAACTTTTCACATTTAAAACAAACAACCCTTTTTCTTTTGGAAACAAGTTCATTTTTGCATGCTTTCAAATCATCCGATTTCATAATAAAACAATCATTCATCAAATGACCATGCTTACCACAATAATGACAATTGACATTTGTTGATTTTGGAGCATGGTTTTTGTGACTTTGGTGAGCATAAATCCTATTGCTCCTAGGTTGAGCCTGAGCCTTGGGATTTGATTTCTCAACACAAGAAGCATTTGACATATTTGAGGAACATGAAGCATGCACAAAAGATGTTTGAGTCTTTAGCCCAAAGGCTTTCTTTTTTGTGGGTTCATACCCAAGACCTTCTCTTTGAAAATTTACCTTGGTCCCCAAAATCTTGTTCAAATTTTCTTCCCCATTCACAAACTTAGACAAAGAAGCATTCAGATCAAGAATTTCTTTTTCAAGTGATGAAATATATAATTCATAGGAAATGATCTCATTATCACAAGAAATGAATTTTTCATTCAATTGGGCATTGATGATTTTGTAGCTTTCCATCTTTTGTTCTAACACATGCATCTCTTCACAATCATCAATAACCAAACTTTTCCTTTTTTCAAAAGTAAGTAATTTTTTAGACATGGTTGTATTTAGATGTTTCAGTTTTTCATTTTCAGATTTTAACATAGCATTTTCTTTTTCACGAAACTTCATGCTGCCTTCAACCAGAGATATCTGAATCAATATAGCACTGTTTTCCTTTTTAAGTTGTTCATTTTCATTTGCAAGTTTATCATTTATAATCAATTCATTGTAAATATCCTGATCAATAGAGTTTGATTCCATTTTATTTCTTAGATCTTTTTCAATTTTCTCCAATTGATCGATTTTATTCTTGAGGGCAACATTTTCGTTTCTCAAACAAGCAATGGTTTCTTTGTGACATTTAACATCATGCTCTAAAAGTTTATTCAAGTTATCAAGCTCAGAACATTTATCACAAGATCCATTTTCATGGTGCATGTTTTCCTATTTCTTTTTCAATTTTTTATTTTCTGACTTGATTTTCTTATATTATTTTTCCAACTCATCATAAGCATCAACAAGATCATCAAGAGTAAATTCTTCAGAATAAGAATTTACCTCTTCTACATTTTCGTCGCTTTGTTGATCAACATCATCGGCCATGAGACATTCTTGTCTTTCCTTCTCTTGAGCTTTGATCAACCGGTCCATAAGCTCCTTTGCCGTCCTACACGAAGATACAAATGGAAACTTGTTAGTACTTACAGAAGCTTTCAATAAACTAAAAGTAGTAACATTATCATGATGCATCATTTTATCATGATTAGACCACTTGGTCTCATCTAGAGGTAATATGTGTGGACCATGATGAATCAATTTTCAAAGACTAGGATTAATAGAATTGATCATCACGCACAGCTTGCCTAGCAATGAATTAAATTCCGAACCAGTAAAGATTGGCAAACAATTCATTGAGATATATTCAGTAGAAAAATTCATGATTGTAGAATGCACTGGGATCACTCTGTAGATCGTAAGATCTAGGGACAACAGAGCCTCACTCTGATACCAATTGTTGGATCCCGTAGTGTAGGAATGCGGATCTAGAGGGGGGGTGAATAGATCCTCCTAGTAAAAACTATGTCCAATTAAAAACACAAACTAGCGCACTGTGCAATTAACAAGATTGATAGGATTGAGGAATTTAATCTAAACAGATTTAAACTTAATTCACTCACTCTCACCGAGCTCACATGATTGCAAAGACAGATAAGATAGTGAAGCACACAAACACAAAGATCAAACCACAAGACACGGGGATTTTTAAGGTGGTTCGGGACCACGATGGGCTCCCTACGTCCACCCCTCACCAAACCGATGAAGCTTCACTGCTGTAAACATAGCCCGGGGATAAATCCCCACACACACACGGAGCCAGGCTCCAACACACACATGTAGGGCGATGCCTACACAACCACACGGGAGTAAACTCCCAACCACACACGGGGAACACACCCCAAAATACGTCCAAGCACACACACGGATATGCTCCGCACAAATCGACGCACACACGTCAACACACACACTCAGAGAACTCTTTCTCCGAACACCCACACAAAGTATTCTTACAGAAGTATATGAAACAAAGATAAATATATGCTATGACCTCCCAAAACAAATTCTATAGATGGAAACTAGAAAGATGCATAAAGAAATAAAGCTCCCCCTTCTTCAACAAAATCTAGTTCTCCTTGACTCGTTGATGGATGTTCATGATTTCAACATCATCTTATTCCTCTCCTCGAGGCGCTCCTCTTTTCCTTCTTCCACGAGCTTCAGATCCTCATGGTGGTAGATCATATCCTCCTTGCAAGAGCTCCACCACGTTTTCTCTCTTTTCTTCACCTATACGAAAGAATATATGAGCATTAGAATTGCTGTATCATAAAAATCGCAGCTCATATATATGTGTAAGAGAGAGTGGACAAAAGACATATAAAGTCCTCCAAAAATGTCTTAAAGCAGACTTTCAAGCTCTATCAACAAAGATTTTGAGAAATCAGAATGAGGAAGATTTTGCAGTGATTTGAGCTCCCCTCTGTCTCTCCTTCAAATGTATTTGAATGCTTCTGTAGTATGAAAACCGTTCTTGAAGAAAGATGATCGATTCTTGCAAGGACGATGGTTGTATCTTGATTTTTCATGCAGCTTCTAGTAGATGGTTGTTTGGAGACTTGGAAGGAGCCTTCTTCCTTTCACTTTCATGCCCAAAACGTTGTGGAAGAAGCCCTGGAGCTGCAGCAGCGTCCCTGCACTCACAAGGGTTAGAACAAGAGAAAATATTTCAGATCTCCCTTCACCATCTAGGTTTTTGACCCAATAAGAAGTATATATGAGTTTGGGACGGTCAAGAGACAGCTTAGGGACCAGATCCACTAATTAGGGAGTGATTTGAGGGCTATTTGAGTGGGTTTGATGGACTTTCGGTGCGTGGGCACGAAAGTCATCTTTCACGGCTCTGCATAGGTGTCGACACCTGGTGTTGACACCTTGTGCATTCCAATTCACAAAAACCCAAAATAGAAGATCTAGACACTAGGTGTCAACACCTGGTGTTCTGGCTTGCTGCCAGAACCAGTTCCAGGTAGGTGTCGACACCTGGTGTCGACACCGCTTGGACTTGTTCCTGGAAAAGAGTCCAGGAGCAAGATGTCGACACCAGGTGTGGACTCTTGCTCTATCAGAAAGCTCAAAGACCCATTATGCTAAGAATGAAAGCTTCAACTCCACCATAGATTATGGCATTATTAAATGGGGTTGTGAGGAGTTCTTCCGACCTGCAAAGCACCAGATACAAGTCAGTTTGCTTCAACATAGAGCTTACAAATCAACCCATTACAATTCACTTTCTTTAATAGATTCATGATGACTTGTGAAATTATTATCAAGTGGGATCTTATCCAAGATTGTTTCCATTGCCCATTCAAGAAGAAAATGATGAGATATATTACATAACAAAAACATATCAGTATTTACCTCATCATTTTACCTGAATTCACCATTGATCCTCAATTTCTTGTTTATTGGTTGAGTCGTCCATACACAGAGTCATGAAGTTCCAAATATCATTCATCATTGCATGATAGAATAAATTTGGAATATAAAGAGTAAGGAGCAAAACCACGCAAAATAATATTGAGTCACATTGCATTTGATCATCATCAAATCTCATCAATCCACACATCATTACCTTGGGGACAAACAATGGTATTTGCATCTCAATCATTCATTTAGCATTACCGAAGTACACATGCATAACATGAGGCTCAATATGACATTTATCCAACCAAGTTTTTCACAAAAGCTTTCTCATTGAGTGCAAAGTAATCTCGCCAAGTGTATATGCAATGTATATGCAATGTGCTAACATCAAAGCACATATGAGCCTTATAGAGTCACAAATGCATTCACATGATTGATATCACAATAACAATATTTTGTAATCATCAAAATCACATACACAACAATGCCGATCTAGAGGGGGGATGAATAGATCAATCCCTTTTAAAACAGACTAGCTTAAAAAACTTCGCGCCAAGCTCGGATTTGATAGAGGCAAACAGAAATATTGTAAAACGAGTTTAGTTGAGGCTATCGAACTGACTCAGTCACAAAAACCTAAGGTGCACCCACAGTGAAACGATATGCAAGGACTGGTATGAGGCAGAGGACCAGTCCAAGGACTTCCTCACGCAAGGTGAACGACCTTTTGATATACCAAGTCTAGATTGACAATGAGATAGAGTAAATGAAAATCAAACACGCTGCACTGTGATTTTTTAGGTGGTTCGATTGCTTCCAGCAATTTATGTCCACCCCTCACCCAATCCAGATGAGGCTTCCTTGTACTAGCAAGCATGGACCAAGTCCATTACACCAGTTGATACATAGCTTGACACCGGAGGAACAGCCTCCTCCCTTCCTTTGACAGCCCAGAGGGAAGAACTGTGTTCAATAGCCCGTTGAACACACCCCTAACTCTACCCAGTAGAGGTAGAAACACTGCACTAACGTAGCACACGAGGAATTGCCTCGTACCCTAGTATGCAAACTAGAACGTGACTAGTGAACCACTGATCACACCTCCGATCAGTGCAATAATGCACTATCAAAGAACTACCAAGCGAACAGAATCAAAGAACAAAAGAAAAATACAATGAACAAAAGACAAAATACAGCAGTAGAGAAAATTGAATGTAGCTCTGAACTTGGTTCAAGAGCTTTCTCTGAAAACCTTCTCGACCTGAGCTTAGATCTCTCTTCTTCTTCTTCTTTCTTTCTCTCTTTTTCTTTCTCTTTCTGTAGCTCACGAAGATGGCTCTCTCTTTCTTCCTGATCAGCACTCACTCTTTCGTTTGAGTCTCACTCACAGTAGATACACACTTTAGCTCTCCCACCTTCGTTTTCTTGAACAACATGAACACTGGCATATATAGAGCTGAGCACTTGAATCTTCAACCTGGCATTTACTTTAATTTGAAATTTCTCTTATCCAAAAGTCTTGGAGGGAATATTATGTCATTTCAGCTTAGTACGGAACCTGTCAGGTGCCTGGGATCGTGTGGCAATGATTGGGGATCGAGGGCACATGACTCCCTTGAGTTCTCCACGCTCCTTAGCCATTTTTCACCCTTGAGAACATATTTTATACCCTTAACGGCTATTTGTCAGACTTATAAGCTATTTGTCACCCTTACGCTGAATAGCCGTCACCTTAGTTCTTCTACCTTTGAGCTTGAGGCATCACCTTTAGTTATTTGTCACCACTAAAGGTTCATTTGTTGCCACTAGTGTGTTATTTTTCACCCATACTGTACGTTTGTCACAGATGTTGCTCATTTGTCATCCTTGAGTTCTTCAGCTGACTACTTGACTCTTTGTGATGTAGCGTTGACTAGTCAATGTTGATTGGGTGAGCTTGACTAGTATTGATCTTCACTGAAGCTGATCTTGACTTGGTCAACTTTTGATTGGGTTGACTTTGACTAAAGTCTAATTGACTGTCGTGGCGTTGACTGGAGTCAGCTCTTCTTCTTCTCATGGTCTTCTCTTCTCTTCACTCTTTGGTGCTGGATCGAATAAGCTTTGTTTCCCTTCACTTGAAATAGCTACGAGCTATTTTTTACCACTGAATAGTTATTTGTCATAGATAACGGCTATTTGTCACTATTAACAAGCTATTTTTCACCCTTATACCTCAATAGCCGTCTCCTTCAAACCAATCTTCACCTTTGAAGCTTTGACATACCTACGTCGACCCAAAGGCCTCATTGCGTCGACGCAGCTTCACCACTTTTCAAGCTTTCAGCTATGTTGTCCATTTTTCACCCTTACAAAGCATTTTACACCCTTGGTGACCTATTTGTTACTGCTAGAAGCTATTTGTAACGACCCAAGATCTGGATACCGGGAAGAACCCGATACCATTCGAATCCTGGCCCACCGCCCACGAATCGGGAGGGCTCGGAAGGGCTAAAAGGAGTGTGGAGGTACAAAAAAATAGGAAATAAGGAAGGATAATTCAACAATTAACAGAAATAAATAAACAACTACTACAATAGAGTCCAGTCCAACAGAAAGTACAGTCTAGAGTAGTAAAACGTACTCAACACCGAGTGAACACTCAGCCCGGCGAGCTGGCAACTAAGAACCTCCGCACAGCACCCTCGAACCTCGAGGAAGAACCGTCACACCTGAAAAGTAGGGGTGAGCCTCCTGTCACTGGCCCAGTAGGGATCCCGCGGAACCCCAACCGAGAATAACGGCGGTAGCGGAAAGGAAAGCAGCTACAACTACAGCAGGAACAGTGAAACGGTGGCCGGTCAAAACTCGGCGCCACAACTACTCCTACTAGCAATAAGAAGGGAAAATCTTGATCTCTCAACCGGACCACTCTAACACCATACCTACCGAGGAAACACGCACGGCAACCCTGACGTAGAGTCTACCCACACAGGCATGACCAACCGGGACCGCACAGTCCCACACTGGCACGGCGAGGCCTCGGTAATCAGTACCAAGCACTCCAGGCCACCACCTCGGAAAGCACATTGGAACGGTCCAAAAGCTACGTCTCGCAGACGGGAAACCAAACCCATAAAAAGGAGAGTCACGTCTCACGTGACAGGAGTACCTAGCCACCAGAAGCAAGGCCGGATTCGTCCACTTACGTCTTAGACCACGCCTCAGATGTCCCCCTCAACCCCTGGTGGAACGGGGACACCGTAGAAGTAACCACTGAACAAGTTGATGGGAATCAAGCCAGCCGTCAAGCCGAAGTAAATCGAGCAAGCTGCCAGGCCAAACATGAAGGCGCTATAGGTCCCAAGCGCAATCTTGAAGAAGGCACTATAGGTCCCTAGCGCGACCTGAAGAAGGCGCTAGGTTCCCCTAGCGCGATCTCAGGCAGACACGTGGGTGTAGCCAGTCCAACTTCCCGACGCCGAATTCCTCAAAGTCTTCGATGTTAGCTGTCTTCCATGGTTGTAAATCGACGTGTTAGCGTCGTTTTGTCTTCCCCTTTCCCTATATATGTATCCCTTTCGTTTGATTAAGCATAGAATGAATGAATGAAATCGAAGTATGAGTGTTCTTGAGTGTAGCCCATGGCTATCTCTCCAAATCTTTGGAAACCCCCCTTCCTCCGTCCCTCTCTGGGTGCGAGGCCCAATTCTGTCCCTTTGATCCTCTCCTTTTCCCCTTCAATGGGGGATGATCGAAGCCCTGGGTGCATCGGCTCTGAGACGGGGTCGAGTGTGAGGCTCCATTCGGAGCTTTGATCTTCTTTCAACCACGATTCCACCTCCCCACCTCTGCCAAGGGTGTTGTTATGATCTGGATGGAGCTCGGCTACACCGTACCTGCGATGGGTTCGGGTGTGAGGCCCCAGCCAAGCCTCTTCAAGGCCCTAACATCATCTACGTCCACCCTCCTTCCCTTGCCGTTAACCCCCACACCCCCCTTCACAAAAGTTATCCTAGATAGGATTTGCTTGGTTTGATTTCGTTTTAAGCATCCCCCGTGTGTTCTCTATCCTCATGTGTGTTGTCCCCTTGTGTTTTGATCCCCTAGAGTCATCCACGGGAGCCCCAACGTCGAGGTTCTTCGTTCTGCTGCTGTCTGTGAACGCGCGTAAACGATATAGCGCGTTCTTCGGAACGCGCGTAATGGGTATAGCGCGACTATGAGCAGAGGGAAGAAGGAGACCCTCCACTTCCGTCCCGCATCACAAGTGACTAGCTGGGGTCGCACTCGTCAGCACGGGTCCAACTGCCCCCAACCACGTGTGCACACACAGACCATGCGTCCTAGGTCTGGCCCTCTGACTGGTTTTCCCCTCAGCCGGACTCTAGCGTCAAGACGTGGGGCCCGACGGTAACCAGCCTAAAAACCGTCTCTCGGGGTAGCCTCGCCACCACTCCCTGGTGGGACCACTCGTGTGTCGGAAGGCTACGACTAGTGGGGAGCCACTAATGTGACCACTCTCCGAGGAGAAACTCTAAGAAACACATACGCACCCCGCACGAACGTCGAGAAGAACCAAGTGGCGCCGAGCCACTGGACTCTGGACAGTCCTCTAGACTCACCAAATCCAACTATCCTTGAGTCACAAGACTCGGGGTCAAGACCGTCGTACGCAACAGCACAATGCCGTTAATCTAGCCTAATCCCTAGGTCTAAAACCACGGTAGCACGAATACCGAGGTAGCTCACGAGCCGTCGAGATCATCCCCTCAAAAGGGAACTCAAGAGATCTCCAGCCCCATGCTGATTGACTGGACTCACAGTCCAAGGTCACACACATGGCCCACGCGAAAAGCACATATGGATGATTCCCAAGGCAGCTCATAAGCAGCCACGCCGATTCCCCATCCCAGGGAAAAGCGGGAAACCTCCAGCCCCAGGCTGGATGACTGGACTCATAGTCGAAGGCCATACGCTTGGCCCACTCAAGAAACGCATTCCGGAAGAACTCACAATGTGCGGGGAAGCCCCACCGCACACATGTCGATACACAGTGACTCAATCAAGCGTAACACAAAAGCCCGGAACACACACAGGGTCACCGGACCCCTAAACACATGGGCACGCTAATCGAGGTAACATGAAACCTCCAAACATCCTAGAAACACGGTCATGGAACTCAAGGGATGTCTGAGGCACTCACGAGGCTGATGGTCAACTACTGGGTCACAACCGGGTCGATCGGAGACCAACACAATGGTAACCGTCACGAAGAATCACCTAGCGGTCTACCACTGGACCGCTAGGGAGACTAGCGGTCTACCCCTAGACCGCTAATCCTCAGGAACTCGTAACCACTAGCGGTCACCTCTCGGACCGCTATGAAGGTGGCGATCTTTTGCCTGACCGCTAGGCGATGCCTAGCGGTCTGTCGTGAGATCGCTACCGACCGACCTCGAACGACTCCAAAATAGAAAACGGTCTTGCTCTGACCGCTACCAGAAGCATGGCGGTCTACCCATGGACCGCGACGCACTGGCTAGTGGTCTACCTCTGGACCGCTAAACCCCCTGACGGTTTATCGCATGACCGCCATTCTGGAACCGACATAGGGGGACCCGTAGCGGTCTCCACATGACCGCTTGGCGCCCCTAGTGGTCTCTGGAACGACCGCTAAATCGTCCTGATCCCAAAAACGGCAGAAACGGCGGGAAAGTCCATTCCACGCCCAGTTCGCGCCCACACGAAGGGGAAAATAAGGGGAAACTAGTCCCCTACCTCTCTAGCACCGAGAGGACCCATTCTAAGCCCAAAAATACGATCAAAACTCTAGATCGGGCTCACACCCCCAAAATCATGCTTTTTCCCCAAAAAGCTCAAAGAAGCCCGCTCGGCTCACCACGGCCTACGAAAATCGCAGGAAAGGAAGTGCATGAGCTCGGGATCCATCTCCCTACGTCCACCGAAGATTTGGCGCGCCGTGGATGCCGATCCGTGAAGAAACGTCGTTTAAACCCTCGTCGGTTCACGAACGCTCCACTGATCTTCCACACGCCACTGACCCTCGAGCCTCGACCCGTTCCTCGTTCCTCGCCTCCCGCCATCGCCGCCTCGCCCTCCTCTACCACCGTCGGCCGCCCGGGGAGAGGGGGAGAGAAAGAGATGAGAGAGAGTAAGAAAGAGAGAATGGGGAGAGAGAGAGGTTAAGGGGTTAATATATAGAAATTCTAAAAATTCCAAAAAATACCAAAAAATAGAAAAAAATACCCCATGCGATCCTCAGAAAACGCACAACATCGTGGCAATGTCCCGGAGTCAGAGAACGCAACGGTTCACCCTTCACGGGGTTCCGAAGGTCCGACAGGTAAAAACACATGTAAAGCACAAAACACACTCCGGGACCCACAAACGCGATCCGAAACCCACGGATCCTGATCCGATAAATATCTAAAAAATTCGGGGCATTACAGCCCTCCCCCCTTAAACAAATTTCGTCCTCGAAATTCAGGACAAACGCGGGAACACAAGGGAAGAAAGCCTTAACCAACTAACAACGCCGTCAGAGCCCCAGCACAGAAAACCTCGATTCTCACGAAAGCTCTCAACCTGAGGGACACAGCCAGACCACAATCACGAAGAACACCTCGCTCTGCATGCCGCACACACCGGCCATCAGAGCAGGCGTAACCAGGGGACACAGTCCGGCATCACCTCAGTCACAACAAAAACCAATCATGGCCCTGCTGCCACCATCTCGCTCACCGAGGAGACACAGTCCTCGTCACGAGAAATAGCTACCAATCCATCCTATGGTCGGCGGACAATTCACACATCAGCTTCACAACCAGCTGACTGGTTCATGCCCTACTCAAGGGAACAACCAATATAAAGCCTCTAGAAGCTCACAATAGCACGGGACCAACTCTGTCAGAACTCAAAATTCGACAAAGCCCAGATCCCATCCAAAAAACACACCACAGAACGGGCACCAAAAAGGCTTCATTGATACACGGCTCTCACTGTTCACGATGCACAACCAACAACATCTTCTGTAGGGTCGGAGAATTTTATCATAAATATTACCTTATAAGTTATTGCATGAAATATTTATTTCTTATGCCTAACTAATATAAAAATGAGTTAGATAAATTTTTTATTAATTATAAAGCAATTTTGAATCATTAAACAATTTATTTCATATTTTACAAATATAATCATGCTCATATTAAAGTAGTTAAATCATTAACTAGAAATATTAGTTAAGATAACTTGTGAAGCTTCTAAAAGGTTAGGTGCGCTAGATATATAATACGTATATCACCTTTACTAGAAGGAGTTACGTTATTTCTATTTGAGTTGCGGTAGCCGCTAGCGTGTTTGGTAATGTTACTATTCATTATAACCATTACTGTTCATTTTAAGGACCTTTTCTATTTTATGAATTTTTATTTATTTTATATTTTTCCTTGGTAGAGTAAATTAAGATAATAAGTGGGTAGTAATTAAAATTTTCAAATCCATTCTATATTGTGAGATATTAATTCCCGAAATGGCGTGTGAATAGTGTTACCATTTCCATGTTTTGCGCTAATGATGTTTCCTCCGTAAAACCACCCCCATGATAACCGCGTGCATGAATCCCTCCGGGGTTGACCGCTTCAAATTGTTCTTGGCCATTGGATCTAGGGTCTTTTATTAGAAGGACTAGATCTTAAACCCCCGTCATTAACCCTTTATAAACCACGATCGTAGGAGGTTTAAACCCCCCCCCCCCTTTTTCCTCTTGTTTTTTTCCATCGTTGAGCCTTTGCTGTGAGTAGGAGAGAGGTGAACCTCCCTTGTTCTCGCCGTGAGTGAGAAGGTTGGCAGGTGTAGATTCGAAGGGCTTTCAAGGGTCTCTGCTGTCAAGAGGGTTAGCGTGGTTTTCTTTGCTCAAAGGGTTATTCTCAAGATTTTTCTGATCGTTCTTCTTCTTGAGGCAAGTTCCCAAACCTTCAGAATGTCCCTATGACTGTGCTAAGTTGCTCAGGATGTTTTTTTTACGAGCCCCATTTTGTACGTTGATTTGAGTAATTTGGTTAGGTTTCCATCCTGTTCACGCAGCCCAAAAACCCCAATATGTTAATGCTATCATACGTCGGTAGGTTAGTAATTAGTTTCTAATTTTTTTGAGCCAAAAAGAAATTAAAAAGCATAAGAAATAATATTTTCATGAAAATTCTGGGTTTTTCCATCTATTATGTATTTTACGTGAATGTTGGTTGAATATCTAAAACCATGGCAGCACTGTTCTCACCTGCTAGGTCAGTGCGCATTTAGAGTTGCAATAGCCAGGCTCGGTGCATGTTTGGTTTGCTAAAGACAAGTCAGTGCATACCCTGTACATGTTTGCTTTGCTTAAGTTGAAGTCAATGCATATCCTGTTCATGCTTAGCCAGGGTCGGTGCATGTTTGGTTTGCTAAAGACAAGTCAGTGCATACCCTGTACATGATTGCTTTACTTAAGTTGAAGTCAATGCATATCCTGTTCATGCTTAGCCAGGGTCGGTGCATGTTTGGTTTGCCAAAGGTCAAGTCAGTGCATACCCTATACATGCTTAGATAGGATTAGTGCATGTTTTAGTTCAATGTGACTAAGGTTGGTTTGCTAAAGACAAGTCAGTGCATACCCTGTACATGCTTAGATTAGTTCAATGTGACCAAGGTTGGTTTGCTAAAGACCAAGGTCGGTGCATGTTTCATTTCGCCAGTAGCTAGGGTCGGTGCAGGCTACGGTCAGTGCAGACTAAGGTCAGTGCGGACCTAGGTCGGTGCACACCGTGTACTGCTCAGACTTGGGGTCGGTGCATACTATGTTCTGGCTGATTTTTTTTTCCAGTAGCCATGAAAAGAAGTAATTGAGGGGCCAAATTAATTCAAAAAAAAATCTGAAAATTATAAAATGGTAGATTAATATATTGGTATCACGCTATAAAAATTTTGTGTGCATAAAAAAAATCTGTACTTAAAATTATGAACTGTTTTACATGTATGTGAAGCTTGAAAATTATTTTTTTTTCTTTCTGTTCTGAAATCTGTGGAAGTTAAACTGCTATATTGGCGATATAGACACTGCTGCTATAGAAGGGTCCGGAGCCAAACTGTAGAAATGCCCCTATGGGGAGGCTCAATATGTTATGACCTCGAGGGCACAAGGTCAAATCCTGGAGGTGGATAAATTCCACTGGTTAAGGTGGGAAGGGCTTTCCCCAGTTCTACGTAGTTAACCAAGACTCGTCTCCATTGCCTAGGGGACTGAGTGTCTGTCAGTTATGACCTTCTAATGGCAGTTAGGGCACTGTGTCTGGCCATTTGTTATCTGAAATTAATGGTTATCTGAAATTCTTTTGTTATCTGAAATTATGTTGTTATCTGATATAAAGGGTTATAATTCTGAAACAAGGTAATCTCATGCAAATTCTGTTATACATTTATTGAAGAATCTGTAGTAGAGTTTTCTTTACCAAGTTAATCCTGATATCCATGTTTCCAGATTGTTTTGGTTCTAAGTTTCCAGTACCCTGTTCATATTCTAGGCATTTTGAAATTTTGTAAATTTACATCCTCACGGTAAGTTGAGCATGGACATAGGTACAGCATGAAAATTGGAACTTGTTGAGTCTATTTGTAGACTCATTCTGGTTGGTATTTTCAGGTGACTCTGCCGGTGAGGACGAGGCCGTAGTGCATAGTGACTCCGATCGCGAGGAGTTGGTGTGATCGTTAGATACTTTCTCTTTTTCTTTCCTTTTGAGGTGCATATGATTAAGATTTTCTAAAACTTTATTAATGGCTTGTTGTAAGACATTTGTATAGCTTATCTGTTGAACTATTGGGATTTTGGGATGTGGAATGTACTGATGGGCTTGTGATTTCTTTCCGCTGCTTATTGTTCTCCTTACTTATGTAATTCTTCAACCAATCTTATGTTCTGTTGGGCTGTTCCCACTGTGGCATCTCTCCTAAATCCGATGAGAGTTGGAAACTGAACCGGATTATAAGGTGGGGTGTTACATCTTCTGTCTGTGAAAAGACCATCCACTGGTCGCCAGATACACGTCAACAAGAAACCTTCACCGGCCCAACAGGCATGATCCAACTCATAACAAGCCATCCGCTGACTCACACAGACAATTACCACAACTCAAGCCAAGCTCTCTCGGACACCGCATCCGATCTCGATCATCGGGCCAACTCAACCCTCTCAGGGGAGCACGATGAAACCAAAGACAAGACTCTGGAGTTCTCAGTCATCACCTCACTCGACTGAGACTTACAGGGAATTTCTCCCAGGTTGGTCATAGACCAGGGATAACCACTCCAACACCAACGTCTCATCAAGGACCTCCAACCACAGGCGTCACTCTTTCGTCCGGTCTCATCAAAACCTATCTCAACTTATCCAAGTGGACACCTGCCAATCCTGATTCCGCCTTTACCATAGAGCCACGGGACACCACCGGGACAATTCATGGCACACGTCTCTAGGGGAGGAAAGTGCCATCCAAACTTACGGCAACCTGGTCGCCAATGCCACGACCAATACACACGGGTCTTCAAACGACACAGATTTTCAACATAGTTGGGTCCTGACCACCACAATCCGACACGACCATAACCTACAGATGCTGTTGTGGTTGATCGCACTGTTAGGCTCACCAGCCACTCACAGCTGCCAACGGGGACCCATAATCTGTCAGAGATCACTTCTCTAAAACACGATCTCATCTGAGGACACAACTGGCAACACAAGCCGGGCACCAAGCCACCGACTCTGACCAACACGTCCTCAACCTTCGTCAGGCGACATCCTCGACAACCCCATCCGAGTCTAACACCGACACCTGACACGGCTCCCATCACATGAACAGGGTATTCATGCGGCACACTTGCCAACATTTCCCCCCAACACCCCATCCTGCTAGTGCCAAGAACCATAATACCTTGAGCAACGGCACGGCAACAACACGTCTCACACAGAGGAACCAATCATCTAATGCTCAACGCACCCACAGGAATCCGCCCGTAGCACCAAACGCTACGATCCTAAACCTGTGGGTTATGGGCCCACTAGGCTTCCGCTACGCACTCAGATCCACGCGCACAGCCAAACACGGCAACTCGAGACTCACCACCTGTTTTGGGATGTTTTATTTTATTGATTTTTATTCCCCTTTTATTAAAAATTATTATTATTTTCGTTTATTCACCCATCGATCAACTGATTAATTAATGTTTCCGGCATTTTCTTTCTTTCTCTTTTCGTTCGTGTATCGATCAACCATTTGGCTAACTGGTAGTCAACTGACTGATTGACGACGCGGGCGTGCCAGTCACATGAGTGACAATTTTATTGTGCGCTCATTCTGACCCATATCGGGCGAATGTGAGGTTCGGTCGGGACCAGCAGTCCGCCATACCATAAAGGTTATGGCGTTAATTACATCCCCCACGAGGAGGGAACACCTTTGATTAATTGCCGAGATAGCGGGCTGTCGAAGCCGGATTAAGAAAAGAACTACAGGGTGATCATGACGAAGACATGCAGGATGCACATGTTTATCGTATAGAAGATGCATAGTTCATAGAATTATGGATCCTCGGTACGTGGCGGAGGATATAGGTCCGAAGACCACCATCGCGCATGGCGAAGACTTCTGGCCGGGCGTAACCCGATCTTCTGTCGACGCCATTTGATATACCCGAGGATCTATGCATGCGCACACATAAGACATTCACGCCTAGATTGCACATGAAGATAGTGTTATGAAGCGGTGGCAATCAGCCACAGTTATTACCCTCCACCGAGAAGAGGAAGAACGACACAAGTGTAATAGCGAAAGCAAAAACGCTTAACAGATCTGACAATGAGTACGATGATAATATGATTCGGGCTCGCTTGGCCATCATTTTTATTCACCAATTACGGCTTATTGACATCGCCCCCGAAAGACGAGACTTACCCGGGGTGAATGAATCACTAGAGTAGCATGACGCTTCAAAACCGGCGTGACTACAAGTATATAAGAACGTTTACACGGCGCGGTCACGCGTAGGTGTAGTGGTTAATATGGCGCGGTGACCATGTGTATTGAAACGGCGCGCAAGGGGCTTGGGGCGCGCCGGTTTAGGGCGCGCCGGAAAGGCGCAAAGGAAAAAAAGTTGGAAATGAGTGTGGCCTTATTCCGGCGCGGGGGGGTATCGCGCCGGGTTAGGGCGCGCCGGGAGGTACCGCGCCGTTTTAACGTTAGTTTTGGTCGTTTTGCATTTGTTAAGCCCACGCAGGGGATCTTGAGGCCATTGAGGCCAGTTCTTTATTAAATTGAAGTTTTGAACCCTCTGGAGATGAAGACTAAACCAGTGCGAGGTTCATACTCGAGCACTGGGTTGATTAAATTCAGAACAATCACTTTATTAACCCAATTTAGTTGGAATCTGTCTAAAATTTGACAGCATCTCCCCTGAACAAGAAGAGTTGCAGGGGAGAATCGGGGTCACACTCACTGGTGGAGCGAGCCCCTAAATCACCGGTCTACATGAAGGCAGCCAGCATACCCTACTGGATAGAATACCCCGAGGACAAACCTGCTAGGGGCACCAAAGCTCCTTAAGGGAAGAGACAGAGGGACGAAGTCACTGATGATGGGAACGATGCCCCGAGGGCTAGCCTGCGAGGGGTGGAGAACTCATAGTCGGTGATTCATCCCATGGAGGGACTGACCATTTGGAGAGTGGGACTCCGAGGGCTAGCCTACAAGGAGCACACCTCCCCTGGTCTCGATCGGGTCCTGATCTATCGGGGTCGAGTTCGTTAAACCTGGATCCCTGTCATTATCAGCCATGGCTTCGAGAAAGCGCCTACCACGGAGAGGTAGAGCCCTCAGTCGCCCAGCAATTGCAGGAAATAACGGGGGAATGTCCCCCTCCCCGGGTGATCAAAACGACGAGGAAACCTCGGAACGATGCAGATGACCGTGAAGAACAAGTGATAAGGGCATAAGTTAAACAGGCACGCAGTAGGGGCATATGCTCGAACAGCTAGAAAGTAATGTTCAGGGAGGTAAACCCTGTGTGGAGCGGCCAGAGACACGCGCAGAGGCACGGCTCCCTCCGAGAAGAAAAGGGGTGCAAAGACCCTTGAATCAAGCATAACAACAAAAAAAAATGAATCAAAGAAAAGCCCCCGGGGAGGGGTGTTTCTATAGCCCACGACGAGTCGGGGCACGATGCAACCTTCGGAGAAACCAAGGTTAGAGTGATGCAGAGAAGAACTCAGACAGACGCGTTAGCATAGATAGAGAAAGAGAGGGGAGGATCATTCATCCGATTCATTGATTTAAGTATTCACACGCACGCACATACGTTGCCATTCCAAAAAAAATGGGAAGGGTTTAACATTTACATGGCGAGAGTACAGCCCCGGCACCATCACTTGATCGCCGTTCGCCGACAACAGAGACAGAAGACATTCTCGGTGCGATAACGGAGGAAGAAAATCAGAAGAGATCGCGTAGAGGGGGGAGGAGAATCGACTCATTTCATTGTCGCTCCCCCCCCCTCGCTTACATTCGACGGATAGGAGTTTCGAGGAAGAAAACTACGGAAAGCAGGAGAAGATCAACGCCCGCGCCCACCTGTTCCGGAAACAGAGTATCGCAGCCGAAGAAGATGGCCGGCGGTCACTGCTCCCCAGAAACCTTCGCTCTCTGTACCTCAAGCGAAAAAGGAAAAACCCTCTCCTCCCTCTTCTTTTTTTCTTCTTCTGATTCTTTTTTGATCTCCCTCTACGGCCTCTCGAAAACGATCAGAGGGCTGAAAGCCGATCCCCCAAAACAATCAGCCACCTTTTATTTCGAATAGCCATCTGTATATATACATGATCGAGCCCCAAGCCTCGTACGGCATTGTTCGACACATTTTATTTTATCTAGTTTATTTTATTTATTTATTTATTTATTTTATTATTTATTTATTGGCGTGCCAGTCACCGAAGTGACAATTTTATTGTGCGCTCGATCTGACTTCTAATCAGTCGATTGTGAGTGATCGTGTCTGGACCAGAAGTCCGTCATACCCTATACGCTATGACGTTAATTACGTCCTCCCTAAGGAAGACAACCCTTGATTAAACGCTAGAGGTAGGAGGAAGACAGCGGTAAAGCCGCATACTCAAAGGAGACAAAATTCATCTGTTTGCAAGACGTTAAATGTATTTGAAAAGAGCAGGGGTTTGTTAATTACGGGAGAAACCCGACAGCATATTCCCACCATCTTGGATGATGCGAAGTGGGGAATAGGAAACCGCCCATGCAGTGGCAGGGTGGGAACCATAAAGGATCGGGCACGATTGACCCGGAGTCCGAATAGGGACCGGCATGCCATGGCATGCCCCATATGGGTGCGGTAGCACGTTTATATCCCCCCTTCGAGGGGACCATCGGAGGACATACAAAGGCATGACTCCGTGGGCCGACGGGGTTGAGAGGTGGTATCACAGTGACCTGGCCAGGTATGTGTGAATTTCGGCAGCATATCTCCTTGACTTGGATTGTGCCAAAAGAAGATAGGTCATCACCCACGGAATGCCGGGATGACAACCGAATAAGGATGGGCACCGGGCCCGGGACATCGCTTGCCTTGTTTCATCGGTCAATATCCCCTTGAAACCTTTCGGAACTCATGTAACGACATGGCCCTTTTGGTTCATAAGGGTGGAATCCGGATCGGGAATGAGGACTGTAGGGGAGGGAGATCCTCCCCATTACTGTATCTTCTCAGGTCATTCACGATGGTCTTTGGACATCCCCGGGACGTATGTGTACAGGGATCAGAAAGCTGAGACATGGCAGTGAGGAGAGAGTCCCCTGACTGGGTTTCATTGGGCCAAGGAGAGGGGGCTCGGCGTGGTTTACAGGTTGGCCGAAGGGGGTTCTCGGCGTGGTCATTTGGCTGGCCGAGAAGGGCTCGGCGTGGCTTCTTGGTCGGCCAAGGGGAGCTCTCGGCATGGCCCTTTCGGTGGCCAAATGGGGCTCTCGGCGTAGCCTTTTTGGTTGGCAAAGGGAGCTCTCGGCGTGGCTCTTTGGTTGGCCAAGGGGGCTCTCGGCATGGACATTTGGTGGATGAAAGGGGGGTTTCTCGGCCTGGGCATAAGTGGCAGAAGAAGGGGGGGTTCTCGGCGCGAGGCTTCCCGGCGCGCTCCTGGGCGCGCCGGGAGCCTGGCGCCGGGAGCTTGGTGCCGGGAGGCTCATGTGGAAGGGTCTGAAATTGGTTTTCTGTCGTTTAGCATGAGAGGGAGGCCTCTCGGCTGAGGGGTTTTCGGCGGGCAAATGGCATGCCGAGAAGGCTGAATTGCTACGAGGTTTCAGGGTTTCCAGAGATGCTACGGTACTCTGTTTCTGGGATTTCTGGGTTTTATGGCTCAGATCGAGACCAAATCAAGGGTGCATGAGGAGGTTTCATGAGCGTCTCTGCTAGAAGGACGCCAAGGGAGCTGAGAGGCCGAATCATCAGGGGGAGGAGAGACCATCATCGGGGCTGAGTAGCCTTTATCTGTATACTGCCAGACGTCTGGGGGAGTCAAGAGATGGCTGTCTCTGATCCCCCGGACTAGCATGGTATCATCCGGGAAGTAGATCTGCAATGAGAGAACCCTTGATGCTGAGACCTCAGACCCTAATCATTCAACGATTGGAATGAGGATCCAGGGTAGCATTCAGCCTTTATCTGTATACTGCCAGACGTCTGGGGGAGTCAAGAGATGGCTGTCTCTGATCCCCCGGACTAGCATGGTATCATCCGGGAAGCAGATCTGCAATGAGAGAACCCTTGATGCTGAGACCTCAGACCCTAATCATTCAACGATTGGAATGAGGATCCAGGGTAGCATTCGTCTACGGGTTCAAATGCATCATTTATAGCCGGCGGGCCAGGGAACCAAGAGATTGATGTCTCTGGTTCCCGGACAGCACAAGGGGCTTGAGGAACAGACTCAAATACATACGGAGGGCATGCTATTGAAGCGGGAAGAGGGAAGAGAATAGAACCCAGCAACCCATTGAACAAGGGTGGGGGTTCTACCTTCATCCCCGTTCGAAGAACAGACCTGACTCCGAAGCCTGAGTCATTTCGCCCATGGGGCATTCATACAAACAGTATGCATACATATGGAGACAAAAGAAGATAGTATTGCCTAAAATCCATCACGGCCATTGCATTTATTCATCTCACCTTCACTTACATCAACTTCATAACTGAAGCCAAGAAACATACAGGGGAGGAAAAGGGAGAGAATTGTATGAATGATCCAAACATCAAGACTTCGACTATTTCATACGGAGAATCAGTAATAAGAAACAGAAAAGAAAGAAAAAGAATAAAACATCGAACATGGGGGGGGGGGGGAAGGTGGAGTATTGACTCCTCTCCCTCCCCCTATCAGCCCACCTGGAGCCTCTCTTCCTTCCCTTCTTCTGCTTCCCCTTTCGACGGAGACTCTCTCCCTCTCTTTTCCTATCTCTTTTCTTTCTGGCTATCTGTTCGCTCCTTTTTTTCTTTTCCTCTTTCTTCTCTTTTCTGGGCCCTTTTTCTCTTCTTCGCCTCTCTCCCTGTTCGAAGGGGGGTGCTTTTATAGCCATTTCCCTCTTCTCGGCAGACACCATCTCGGCGCGCCTCAAACGGGCTTCCCGGCGCGCCTGCCTTCAGGCTCTCGGCGCCCCCTTTGGGCTTCAGCAAGTGGCTCTCGGCACCACCTTTGTAAGCCCAATTAAGGCATTTTAGCCACTTTCATAGGCCCATTTGGGTCTTTCAAGGGCATCATCACCCGAAAGGGCTTTTTCATTGATGATATATCTCGTATCGAGATCATCTCGAGGTTCCATCAGTGAACAAACTGGGGTTTTATCAGTATTGCCATCTGAATGATGACGATAACACCGGACATTAGCCAGGCCTGAGATGGTCCTAGCCGGGCAATTGGTTGGTGGTGAGGATCCTCCCTCAATCCTGACTTTGCAGGCATCTTCCAGTCTTCGTTGCTGGTCTGGTCCCATCTTTATCTTTGTTCATATTTTAGCTGTCAACAAATGCCCCCCACCTGCAGATGGCGTAAGCGCAGAAGGTGCGGCACGGTGTCTGTAGGTGTATCATTGACTCAATGCTATCGACTTATTCTTTCAGTTATAGCTTGGCAGTATCCCCATACTGGGAGTTCCTCCTGGCATGATCTTCTTGGCTTGAGCCTCGATCCGCTGAACAACTATCGGCTTGAGCCCTGATCAACTGGCATGTCTGACATCTGTCGGTTTTAGGCCCCGATCAATGGCACATTTGACTTCCATTGGCTTTAAACCCTGGTTGGCTGACCATCTGGCATCTGTCGATTTTGAGCCCCGATCGGCTGTACATCTTGCATCTATCGGTTTTGAGCCCCGATCGACTGTACATCTTGACTTCCATTGGCTTTAAACCTTGGTTGGCTGACCATCTGGCATCTATCGGTTTTGAGCCCCGATCGGCTGTACATCTTGCATCTGTCAGTTTTAAGCCCTGATTGGCTGTACATCTGGCATCTATCGGTTTTGAGCCCCGATCGGCTGTACATCTTGCATCTGTCAGTTTTAAGCCCTGATTGGCTGTTCATCTGGCATCTATCGGTTTTGAGCCCCGATCGGCTGTACATCTTGCATCTGTCAGTTTTAAGCCCTGATTGGCTGTACATCTGGCATCTATCGGTTTTGAGCCCCGATCGACTGTACATCTTGCATCTGTCAGTTTTAAGCCCTGATTGGCTGTACATCTGGCATCTATCGGTTTTGAGCCCCGATCGGCTGTACATCTTGCATCTGTCAGTTTTAAGCCCTGATTGGCTGTTCATCTGGCATCTATCGGTTTTGAGCCCCGATCGGCTGTACATCTTGCATCTGTCAGTTTTAAGCCCTGATTGGCTGTACATCTGGCATCTATCGGTTTTGAGCCCCGATCGGCTGTACATCTTGCATCTGTCAGTTTTAAGCCCTGATTGGCTGACCATCTGGCATCTATCGGTTTTGAGCCCCGATCGGCTGTACATCTTGCATCTGTCAGTTTTAAGCCCTGATTGGCTATACATTTGACATCTGTCAGTTTTAAGCCCTGATTGGCTGACCATCTGACCTCTGTCAGTTTTAAGCCCTGGTTGGCTGAACATCTGCCGGATTGAAGCTCTGGGTGGCTGAACATCTGCCGGATTGAAGCTCCGGGTGGCTGAACATCTGCCGGATTGAAGCTCCGGGTGGCTGAACATCTGCCGGATTGAAGCTCCGGGTGGCTGAACATCTGCCGGATTGAAGCTCCAGGTGGCTGAACATCTGCCGGATTGAAGCTCCGGGTGGTTGAACATCTTCTTCATGTGTTGTTATTTCCTTCGTATGAAGAGTAACGGTCTCAGCAGCCTTTATACTGATGACCTGTGTGCAGCAGGAGAGCGTCCATCCTCTCAGGGAAAGAATGGGGGCTCGCTCCACCACGTATCGGTATCTGATGGGATTGCCTTTGCTGGGCCTGTTGGCTAGCGGAAGACATACATCTGGAACAGACGAGAGGTCTGTTCCTCAAAGCTGACTGTGGCGATTTGCCGATCGTCCAGTGCGTGGTTCCATCGCCGACATTGGGCTCATGTCGATGCAAAGGAGTTTAAGCTTCATCAGAATAGACGAAAGGTCTAAACTGGGTAGGTTCATTGCAGGTGGGACATTTAAAGGGGGCATAGTTTTCATCAGAACAGACGTAGGGTCTGAACTGGATGGGGTTTTATCATTGATCGGGCGAGGTGCCGGTTGATCAACAGCTGGTTTCATCATCGATATTGGGTTTATATCGAAGCAAAGAAGAGTTTAAGTTTTATCAGAATAGACGAAAAGTCTAAACTGGCAGGGTTTCATCATTGATCGGGCGAGGTGCCGGTCGATCAACAGTTGGTTTCATCATCGATATTGGGTTTATATCGAAGCAAAGAAGAGTTTAAGTTTTATCAGAATAGACGAAAAGTCTAAACTGGAAGGGGTTTATCGCGGGTGGGACTTTGCCAAGAATGCATAGGTTTCATCAGAACAGTGATGGGTTTCATTGTTGGTGGGACGTGCGAAAGAGGGTATGTGGATTTTATCAGGGTAAACGTAAGGTCTACCCCGGGAGGGTTTTATCATCGGTGGGGAATGGAGCCAGCTGACCGACGGAAGGTTTCATCAGTGAAGGGGAGGTAAAGGCAGCGTGCCGGTTGGCATGGAACTTTGAATTACCACATTACTGACTCAGGCGCCCTTTCGGGTTTTCACCGGAGCCAGCCCCCTCTTGCTTTTGCCCACGCACCCTTTCGGGTTTTCACGTGGCGGGGTACCCGATTTTGCCTGCAGTGCCCTTTTGGATTTTCACCACAGCTGGGTTTTGGCCATTTTTGCCCTTGTCCGGGATATCCGAACAAGACTGGCGGGGTATCTCTATTTTTAACCCCATTTTTATTTATTTATTTATTTATACGTATATATATCGCTTGAATTGGGACTTCAGCATGGGTCAGGCGATGTGCTGCTTTATTGGCGGCTGCTCTTATCATCGGTATTGGGTATATACCGACGCAAGGATTTCATAGGTTTCATCAGGATAGACATAGGGTCTAAACTGGATGGGTTTCATCATTGATCGGGCAGGGTGCCAATCGATCGATAGTTGGTTTCATCATCGATATTGGGTTTATATCGATGCAAAGAAGAGTTTCATAAGTTTCATCGGCATAGACGTAAGGTCTAAACCGGACAGGTTTCATTGCTGATCAGGCAGTGTGCCAATCGATCAACAGTTGGTTTCATCATCGGTATTGGGTATATACCAATGCAAGGATTTCGTAGGTTTCATCAGGATAGACGTAGGGTCTAAACTGGATAGGTTTCATTGCTGCTCGGACCGTGTGCCCGCTAATCAGCAGCAGGCTTCATCACGGTGGGACAGGAAGAGATGCAAGTTTAATAGGACGGGTTTGTTCGTCGATCGGGCAGGGTGCCCATCGATCACAGGGGGGTTTCATCATCGGTATTGGGTTTATACCAATGCAAAGATTTCATAGGTTTCATTGGGATAGACGTAAGGTCTAAGCCTGATAGGTTTTATCATTGACCGGGCAGTGCGCCAATCGATCAAAGAAGGTTTCATCATCGGTATTGGGTTTATACCAATGCAAAGATTTCATAGGTTTCATCAGGATAGACGTAAGGTCTAAGCCGGATAGGTTTCATTATTGATCGGGCGGTGCGCCAATCGATCAAAGTAGGTTTCATTATCGGTATTGGGTTTATACCAATGCAAAGATTTCATAGGTTTCATCGGGATAGACGTAAGGTCTAAGCCGGATAGGTTTCATCACTGACCGGGCCAGGCGCCAATCGATCAATAGTGGACTTCACCATGGTGAGACTTTGGACAAGGTATGAGGGCTTTTATCAGGATAGACGTAGGGCCTATACTGAGTGGGTCTAATCGTCGATCGGGCAGGGCGCCGGTCGATTGACGAGGAGTTTTATGGCGGGAGGTGAGGCTTTCTTTGGGATTACCACATTACTGACCCAAGTGCCCTTTCGGGTTTTCACCGGAGCCAGCCCCCTCTTGCTTTTGCCCACGCGCCCTTTCGGGTTTTCACGTGGCGGGGTACCCGATTTTGCCTGCAGTGCCCTTTCGGGTTTTCACCACAGCTGGGTTTTGGCCATTTTTGCCCTTGTTCAGAGTATCTGAACAAGACTGGCGGGGTATCTCCATTTTTTAAACCCCATTTTGTCTCTTCTTTTTGTTTTCTCTTTTTTTTTTATCGGGACTTTAGCTTCGTAAATTGTTAAGCCATGTGCTCAACTTGTGTATGTATCATCATTGGTGTGGGTGCTGACACCAATGCAAGGGGTATAAGGTTTTCATCGTCTGCCTAGGCGGAAGGCCTGGGTCGACTTGAGTGTGTTTTGTGGCTTAGGCGTGAAGCCGTTCGCCGGGAGCATGGCTGTATCGTTGATGTGGGGATTTTCATCAACGCAAGGGAATGGGATTTCATCATCCACCCAGACAGAAGGTCCGGATTGGCTCGAGGATGTGTGTAGCAGCTTAAGCACGAAACCATTCGCTGGAAATGTAGGTTTCATCGTTAATGTGGGGTTTGACATTAACGCAAAGGAATAGGGCTTCATAATCAACTCAGACGAAAGGTCTGAATTGATTCAAAAATGTGTATGGCAGCTCGGGCACGAAGCCGTTCGCCGGAAGGGTATGCTTCATTGCTAATGTGGTTCTGACCTGCTGGGTATCTACATCTTTGCATACTCACTGATTTTATTGACTTTCCTTTGGCGATCTTTGAACATTGGTCGGCTTGAGTGCCGATGGCGGAATATTGATTTCTCTTAGTTGGACATACTGGCAATCCATATTTGTGAGCATCTGTCATCTCGAATGCTGATGGTTAGACATCTCTGGCAGTCTAGAGGATCATCGGGCATCTATCAGCCAGGGTACCGATGGCTGAATGATTGATATATGTCGGCTAAGACGCCGATGGTTGGGCGAGCTTCCATCGTTCTTCATTGATTCATCATTCATTGCTCATTGCCATCTGGACTCCCATCATTTGGACGGTTCCTGACATCAGCAGCAGACGTGCAGTGTAAGAGTCTGTGGTAGGATGGCCCTTGAAGGGTCAATGCTCTAGTTTTATTTCTCATCACCCTAAGTGATCATTGCCCCTTTAAAGGAGTGAGCATGCCCAGCAACGGCCATGCATGCCGCCATTGACATTTCATACATTTACCCCTAGAAGGGGGACCCATGTATGTCTTCCATCATTCTCTTGGCATACATTTGTCCCAAGAATGGGATACCATCAATACTTCTCATTGTTTGGCATACATCTGCCCCCGGAATGGGGTACCATCAATATTTCTCATTGTTTGGCATACATCTGCCCCCGGAATGGGGTACCATTTGGAACTTCCATCATCTCATAATCATCATTTTTTTTCTTCATTTTTTTTCTTTCCTCTTTTTTTTTTCTTCTTTTTTTTTTGATATGCATCCCCCTCCTCAGAATGGGGTATCATCTGCATCTTCCGTCATTTTGTCATCTTTCTCTTTTTTTCATTTCCATTTTTTTTTGATGTGCATCGCCCCTCAAATGGGAGTACCACACACACACACACACATATATATATATATATATATATTATTTCATCATCTCTCTTTTCTTTATCCTTTTTTATTCCCATGTGCCCCCAGGATAGGGTATCATTCCCATGTGCCCCCAGGATAGGGTATCATCCATACCTTTCATCATCATTTTTTTTTTGTTAATACATCTGCCCCTAGGAAGGGGTATCATGGGCATCTCTTCATCATCATCATTCTCATTTTTTTTTATTTCTTTTTTTTTCTCTCTTTTTTTTTGTGTGTACATCTGCCCCCAGGAAGGGGTATCACTGGCATCTTTCACCATCGTTCTTTTTGGCATACACCTACCCCAGAGCGGGGTATCATTCGTATTGAAACTGCCCTTTAGAGCAGATCGCTCTTTGGCGGGTGTGGTGCGGCCATATCGGCTGCCTTCTTGAAATTGAGCATCCGATGGGGACGCGGTGAGTCCACTCTATATTCCCCTATCTGTAGCTCACTTTTTTGTATCAAACTTTCTATAACATCTTTGAAGACGTAGCAGTCCTCAATAGGGTGTCCGAGCATCTGATGGTACGGACAGAAGCGAGGCTCGTCTTTCCTTGCGGCATCACCGGGCTTCTTTGGGGCCGGGAGTATGATCTTGCCGTGGTGGGTGACCCATTCGAATAGGACCCGAGTCTTTTCCTTTGGAAAGGAGTAGGGTTTAGTCATTTTGCTTCTTAGGGAGTGGCCTAGCTCGCCAGTCTTTGCTGATGAAGAGCTAGCTGCCTCTTTCGCCTTTTTCTTCTCAAAATCTTGGAAGTCGGCAATGTAAATATCTTTATGCATTGGCTGTTCACTAGCAGGCTTGCTCTTTTGTCTTAGGGCGGTAGCGGCCGGGTAATATTTCACCAAAAAGGCCTCAATATCAGCCACAATCTCGTTCAAGAGATCGAAGGTCTTGACTTCGATGCAAACCAACCTTGTTAAGACTTCTGTTTTCAGGTTGCGCTTGCATATCTGGACAGCCTCCTCATGGTTTGGTGGGTGCCGACATCTGGCATAAAGGTCCTTCCATCGGTAGATATAATCCAGAGCAGATTCATCGGCCCTTTGTTTGGTCTCATACAATTCTGCCTTAGTAACTTCTCCCTTGGCAGAGTTGATTTTCATTGTTTGTTTCATATCGGGTTTACCCATCACTGCCGGGGCTGGTGAGTTTAAGTGCAAACCAGGCAGATGCAAACCCATTTCATTCAGCTTGCTCTGCAACACTTTGACTTCTTGTAGTTTTTTAGATAGCTCTGTCATCATGGCAAGGCCAAGAACGTTGCCCTCGGCCCTAGTCTTAGGAGGGACTGACAGTACCCTATTACAGGCGCCGGACGCATCCAGGCTTTCAGAAATTAACATCTTGGCCCTCGTCCCCGCATATGGAGGAGGAGTGTGGTAGCATGCTTCTTCTTCTGGTAGCGGGAGGTGCCCATGCTTCTTGTTGGCTTTATCATCGGGATAGGAGGTTGAAGCTTTGGCTTGCTCTGACCTTATCGGCACGAAGCATATCTCTTCATCATCCCCTTCGGAAGTCTGGCCATCGCCGGGTAAAACTGACAGCATGTTACAGGAGAAGACTTTGTCCTTCCTTGTGTTTGTTTGCATCTGCTCTCCCTTTCTTTCAGCAGTCGACATCTGCACCCATAACGGGTCATCTAGCACATCTGGCATTTTTGATTTATTTTTCATCTTATTCATCAGGCTTGGGGATTTGACATGCTCCCACAGGATGGGCTCATCGGTGTCTGTTTCTTTCAACATTTCTTTGGGCGATTGCCGGTATAGAGATATCATATTGACTACTCTTTTTAACTCAGACAACTCATGCAGGCATGGAGGGTCCACTCTATACTCACCCAGTTCGAGTTCCCCTTTTTTAATCATTCTTTCAATAATATCTTTAAATACATAGCAATCTTCAATGGGGTGACCCAATGCTTGATGATATGGGCAGAAGCGGGGATTATCTTTTCTTTTGGCATCATCAGGTCTCTTTGGATCCGGAAGGACAATCTTGTCAAATTGGGCCGCCCATTCAAACAGGAGCCGCGTCTTTTCTTTAGGAAAGGAATAAGGCTTGCTCATCCTGGCTCGCAGGGCGGGGCCATCCTTCTGATCAGCCGGCCTAGTGGGAGGAGGGTGTGTTGGATTGTGTGTCTTCCCTAAGTATTTTGATGATGAGCAACACTATGTTAATTGTTCTTGTTATTTTTGATCAGATATCTTGCACTTGAGATATCCATGTGCACTTGAGTTATCCATGGTTTTATATGAAATAACTGCTAAAGAGGTAACACTTCGTGTGTTCGTTCATGTTCTGTCTTCGTGCTATTTTTTCCTCAAACATCATGAAGTTCTTGCTTCGCGTTTTCACCTCGTGTCGAATTAGCCATGTTGTCGTCTGTTTGAGTGTTGTTCTTTCACCTCGTGCAGTCTTTGATTACTGTGTTGTTTCCATGTCATCCTTTGTATTCCTGTCTTCGAGTCGTTTCTTTGCATACTGTCTTCGTGGTCGATTGGCACTTCGTCTTGGTTACAACACCTCGTGTTGTACTGTTTGACTTCGTGTCGGTTTCGGTTACAGTCCATGTTGTTTTTCATGTCGTTCTCTTTTATTGCCACCTCGTGTCGTTTTTATTATTAAGTCTTCGTGTCGTTTTTACCTCGTGCAGTGTTATCCCGTGTCATTTACTGTTTCGACCTTGTGTCGTTATCAGCCCGTGTTGCTTACATCTCGTGCTGTTTTCACTATCCTCGTGTTGTTCTCACTGCATGTCGATTACTGTCTTCACTTAGCATTATTTTTATGATTCGTGTCGTTTTTCTGTGTAGTGTGTGTTTGTCACCACTATACTTCGTGTCGTTGCTTCTTACTTCGTGTCTAACTTCACTTCGTGTTGTTTTTCACCTCGAGTCGTTTCCTTATACTCTGTCCTCGTGTTGGTCTCTCGTTTTAGTCTTCATGTCGGCTTCTGTCGTAAGCCCGTATTGTCCTCGTGTTGTTTTTGTATTCGTAACCTCGTGTCTCTCTTGCGTATAACCTCACCTCGTGTCATTATCTTCTGTATATCTGATCTGTTACAGAATTTCTCGTGTCGTTCTTATGACATCTCGAGAAATAGTCACGTCGTGTTGTTGTTACTATACCTCATGCAGTTTTGGTCTTAATAGCCATGCAGCGTATTAATGGACTTAATCTCATTACAGGTCCGAGGAAGAACATTCCACACTCCAGGGCTGCACGTGATCCGAGACAAGAGGAACCAATTTGATAAAGGCACGTGACAGGATACTTCTGGATCGAGCGTGGGAGGCACACGCATTTCATGCCCTATCCATCTGCTGTTGATGCTATAAATAGAATCCTTCGTCCTCAGATGAAAGTTATCGAAGTAGAGAGGCATAGAAGAAAACAGGGAAACAGAGAGCCCTTCGATCCAGGAAAAAGAAAAGAAAGAAAAAAAAAGGGGAATAGCAGAGAGAAATAGAAAGAGAGCAGAAGAGTGTTCAGAAGAATTGTTCTGACTTGCGGATCAAATCCGAAGTCTATTGCTCTATATTGAGCTACATTGTTTCCATTGTCTGGCATTTTTGATTTCCTTCGTTCGTATTTTTCGTTTCTTGTTCTTATCTTTCTTCAACCGTTATTGTTTGTGTTTCCGATCCTCTGGACTGAGGTCGGGGTCCTCCTGTGAGATCAGGAGTAGGGAGAGTCAATCTCCGGTTTGCAAGCAGCAGGTGAGCTGCTTGTAGGTACCCTCCGAGTTGGGAGGAAGAGGGGTCTTCGACCTCTGGTTCACTAGTAGCAGGGCTGCTACTAGTGGGGTTTCCCTCTTGGTAAAGAGGAAGAGAGACGTGAGTCTCTGGGTTCTAGTGACTGCTGATCGCTAGAGGTTCCCTCCGGGTAGGAGGAAGAGGAGAGGTTGTTCTCCTGGGAAGCTGTGTATCAGCAGTTGTTTGGCAAGCTGTGTTGCCCAGCCTTTAGTGAAGCCACACTCAGGTTGAGTGTGGGGTGGATGTAGGTCTGAAGGACCGAACCACCTTAAAATCCTCTGAGCCCTTGTGTGATTGATCGTGATAATATTGTGGTATGCCTTCTATTTGCTTGAGCTATTAACTGCACTGCATCTTTTACGATAGTCAAAACTCGAGGTTAGCTCCGTTTAGCAATATACTCTGCAATAATTTTTAAATCTACGAAAACAGTGATCTATTCATCCCCTCCCCTTCTAGATCACTTCATATTGTTCTTATCACTTGGTATCAGAGCAGGTTTTTCCCAGAATGTGGTCCAACGGCCAGGGAAACGGATCCAATGGTCCGCGCAGTTTCATAGCTGATGGGCAGTCTATCACCCGCCCCCCTTTCTTTGATGGTAATAATTACTTCTTCTGGAAGAACAGGATGGAGGTCTTTATCAGGGCCCAAAGCAACAAGCTATGGAAAGTCATTACAGATGGTCCATACACCCTTCCACCGAATGAAGATATGTGGACAGAAGATCAGGTCAAACTCTCCGCACTGAATTGGACAGCTCTTAACATCATACAGTGCGCCGTCCATCCGGAAGAATATTCAAGGATCTCAGCGTGCAAGACTGCAAAGAATATGTGGGATGATTTGCAGTTAATTCATGAGGGCACATCTCAGGTGAAGGCTACCAAGATCAACATACTTACAACTCAATATGAGTTATTTAAGATGAAGCCAGAGGAGCCGATCACAGAAATGTATGCCAGATTATCTGTGATCATCAACAGTCTGAAAGGCCTTGGAAAGGATATTCAACAAGAAGACATAGTCAGGAAGATCCTTAGGTCTCTGACTCCCGTCTGGGATACCAAGGTGACTGTAATAGAGGAATCAAGAGATTTATCCACCATGACAGTAACCCAGCTGATTGGTTCTCTCATGACCCATGAAATGAATTTCACACGAGGAAACGATGGGCATGACAGAAAGGGAAAGAATGTTGCTCTGAAGGTTTCACGACATACTAAGAAGAGCAACAACAGCAGCAGCAGCAGCAGTGATGATAGCAGCGAAGGGTCTGATGGATTCTCAGACTTGGACAAGGATGAGCGAGCTATGCTCACCAGGCAGTTCAGAAAGTTCCTAAGAACAAAAGGAAAATTCTACAGGAGGAAGAAATTTAATGCTGCAATGAAGTCTCCTGAACGAAGATTTGAGAAGAACCGGTCTGCTAAGAAGATCACTTGCTATCATTGTCAGAAATCCGGTCACATGAAAAGTGAATGTCCAGAGCTACAAGCTAAGGCTCCAGGACACCAGAGGAATGTGGTGCACAAGAAGAAGAAGGCCATGCTGTGCACATGGAGCGATGAGGAGGAGGACCCAGAAGCCACTTCGTCCAGTGAAAATGAAGAGAAGACCTGCCTCATGGCCGACCATGAGAAAGAGGTAACAAATTTATTTGAGAATTTTACTTTGGATGATTGGGAGGACGCCTATGGCGACCTGTTAAGTAAATATAATTGTTTAAACAAGGAGCATAGAATGCTTAGACGTAAGTTTCATTCTCTGTCTGAAGAACACTCTTCTATTGTCACTAATAGCATGAAAACCAAGGAGATGGCCACTGAGCTAGATCAGGTTAAAGGTGAGATTGAGAGGTTGAGAATGGAAAGAGAAGAGAATCTAGCTAGAATAGATGAGCTGAAGTGTAAAGCTGAAGAGTCTAAAGGAGAGATTAGACTGATGGCTGAAAAATATGAGGCAGTTAGAACAGTTAATCAGGAACTCCAGGACCAATGCAATGAATTTCAGAAGGAGATTGAGGACAAAGAAAAGGTGCTTGAAAAGTTTACAGAGGGGAGAAACAACCTGAATGTCCTTCTGGGGTCGAGGGTAAACTTCAATAGGGAGGGATTAGGATACAATCCTACTAGTAAAAAACCCTTTGAATTTAAGACTATCACGTTCTGCCCCGCCAAAGGCAAGGAGAAACTGGAAACACCATCCGGTTCCAAATCTGTCTCTACAATGAAGTCTTCGACCAGTAAATTCATTCACTCCACTGGTCAGCAGTCTAAGTCAGGAAATCCTGAGACAAGCACTGCTCATGTACAGCAGGCGTGGAACAAAGGTTCTCACAGGACCAGTCCTATAGAGGCCACAAAAAGAGCGAAAAGTTTTGTTAAGAAAACTCATCATGCTAATTATCAAGTAGAGCATGGCAACGATCATCAGTTTCAGCACAAATTTTATTGGAGTAAAAATGCTTACATGAATTATGCTCAACACACTCGCACATCTTCTAAGAGGCCAACCAACAATGTCTTTGTTCAGAAACAGCATAGTTCAAATAGGAATAAGCTTATTCAACACCCACCAAGAAATAACAAAAGGGAAGAATCAACCCACATAAATCCACTGAAGAGAACTATAAAACAAATGTGGATTCCCAAGTGCTTTCTGCATAATCAGAAAACTGGTTTTGGACCCAATTTGAATTGGGTCCCACATTACTCTGTCTGAATTATTGCAGGTCAGCCTGGCAGCTGAGCATAACAAGTGGTATCTTGACAGCGGCTGTAGCAGGCACATGACAGGAGACCGGTCCAAATTCAGCAAACTAAAAATGAAGTCTGGGGGCTTGGTCAAATTCGGAGGAAATAACAGAGGAAGAATAATTGGAATTGGCACGGTTGGTAAGTCCTCCACTAACTCCATTGAAGATGTGTATCTTGTAGAAGGACTTCAGCACAACTTGGTAAGTATAAGTCAACTTTGTGACAAAGGACACAAGGTACTCTTTGACCACAACTCGTGCACTGTTTTTGAGCTGAATTCTGATAACATCATGTTCAAAGGTCATAGAGTAAATAATGTGTACATCGTTGATCTTGATGATAATTCTGAAACAAACTTGTGTCTGTCTGCTAATTCTGAACAGGTTGCTTTTGACTGGCATAGGCGTCTAGGCCACGCTAGTGTGTCTACCTTGAATAAACTGTCTAATTATAACCTAGTCAGAGGTTTGCCCAAAATAAAATTCCAGTTAGGGTCCAAGCTCTGTGATGCTTGTGCTCAAGGTAAACTGACTCGTGCAACTTTTAAGTTGAGAACTGAGGGTCTCTCATCTAAACCACTACAGCACTTGCACATGGATCTCTTTGGTCCTACTCGAATACAAAGCTTGTCAGGTAAGAGATATGGTCTAGTCATAGTTGATGACTTCACTAGATTTTCCTGGTTGTTCTGTTTAGCAAATAAAAATGAGGCTTTTGTTCACTTTGAAGAACTTTTTAATAAAATCAAACTGCAAGGTGAACATAATATCATTACAATTCAGTCTGACCATGGAGGAGAGTTTGAAAACTCTTCGTTCTCTGAATTTTGCTCAAGAGAGGGAGTGACTCACAGATTTTCTTCTCCCAGGACACCGGAGCAGAATGGAATTGTTGAGAGAAGAAACAGGTCAATAATTGAAATGGCCAGGACTATGCTAATTGAGAGTGGACTTCCAAGGAGATTTTGGGCAGAAGCTGCAAATACAGCATGCTACATTTTAAATCGAGCATTGGTAAGACCTACTCATAAGAAAACTCCTTATGAACTCCTCAAGGGTAAGCTGCCAAACATTTCTTACTTTAAAATTTTTGGTTCCAAATGCTTTATCCACAATAATGGTAAGAATGGTTTGGATAAGTTTGAAGCAAGAAGCTCTCCTGGAATTTTTCTCGGATATTCAGAAACCTCTAGGGCCTACAGAGTCTTCAATAAAGATGAGCAAACTGTTGAAGAAACACCTCATGTGGTGTTTGATGAGAATGTTCTATCTGACAAAAGGACAAATGATGACAGGGAGTCACCTGATGAGGGAGATTTCTTGGAGAAAATTGAAGTAGGAGAGATGCAGCAAACTGCACAACCAGAAAACTTACAACAAGAAGAAGCAACTGAAGTAGGTGAACCCTCAGGTGAGGTAATATTTCACAAAGATCATCCTAGTGAAAATGTCATAGGTAATTTGCATGATCCCACTAGGACAAGGTCTCACTTTAGAACTGTCCAAGAACAGGACTTAGCTGCTTTGACATCTCAGGTAGAACCCAAGACTGTGGAAGAGGCTTTAAAGCATGATTCTTGGGTATCCTCCATGGGTGAAGAATTAAATCAATTTGAGAAAAATAATGTATGGAAACTAGTTCCTAGACCTGAAAACACTCATGTCATTGGCACTAAATGGGTCTTCAAAAATAAGATTGATGAAAATGGTGCTATCTCTAGAAACAAAGCAAGACTTGTAGCTCAAGGCTACAGTCAGGAATTTGGTGTGGATTTTGATGAATCCTATGCACCAGTAGCTAGGATGGAAGCTATAAGAATTCTGTTTGCATTTGCATGCTCTAGAAAAATTCGACTACAGCAAATGGATGTCAAAAGCGCATTCTTAAATGGGTTATTGAAGGAAGAGGTATATGTTGAACAACCTCCTGGGTTTAATTTCTCTGTTCAGCCTAACATGGTTTTTAGGTTGAATAAAGCCCTCTATGGATTGAAGCAGGCTCCCAGAGCCTGGTATGAGAGACTTTCTGAGTTCCTTGTGAGCAAGGGGTACACTCGAGGTAAGGTTGACCAAACTCTCTTCACCAAAAGTCTCGGAAAGGAGTTAATTGTGGTCCAGGTATATGTTGATGATATCATTTTCGGATCTAACAACTCAAAAATATGTAAAGATTTTTCTGAGTCTATGTCCCAAGAATTTGAAATGAGTCTAGTTGGGGAACTAAAATATTTTCTTGGGCTGCAGGTCAAACAAATGGAGGATGGTTGTTTCATAAATCAAACCAAGTATACTCTGGAGATGCTGAAAAGGTTTGGAATGACCAACCTCAAGACAATCTCAACACCCATGAGTACCAGCTCTTCACTGGATTCAGACGAAAAAGGTAAAGAGGTGGATGCTAAACTATATAGAGGTATGATCGGTTCACTCCTCTACTTAACTGCATCCAGGCCCGACATTCAATTTAGTGTAGGGATGTGTGCCAGATACCAGGCTAGACCTACTGAATTGCATCTGGCAGCTGTAAAGAGAATCTTTAGATACTTATCTGCCACTCATGATCTAGGTCTCTGGTATCCTGCATCATGTAACTTAGATCTCATTGCATACACTGATGCAGATTATGCAGGATGTAAATTGGACAGGAAGAGCACTAGTGGTCACTGCGAATTTCTAGGAGGGTGCTTAGTCTCTTGGGGATCCAAGAAGCAACACTCTGTGGCTCTCTCTACTGCTGAAGCTGAATATGTGGCAGCAGGGAGCTGTGGCACACAGGTTATATGGATAAAACACCAGCTTCTGGATTACTCGGTTGAGCTAGGTTGTACTTCTATCTTTTGTGACAATACTAGTGCAATAAACATTGCAAAGAATCCTGTACTTCATTCTCGAACTAAACACATTGAAATCAGGCATCATTTTATTCGAGATGAAGTAGCAAGGAAAACTTTTGAGTTGATCCATGTTGGCACTAACTCACAAATTGCAGATATCTTTACTAAGCCACTGGATACTGAAAAATTTAGCACTATGCGCAGAGAACTAGGTATTTACAGAATTTCATGATTGAAGATTTGATTTCTGAATACCATGTCCTGTGTTATTATGCTTATCATTTTCATCATGGTGTTCTTTTTGAAGTGCATTGAGGGTTGTCTTGGCTAAGTCTGTATTGGGGTCAAGTTCTCAGGGGGAGATGATTTATAATAGGTGTCTTGATCTTTGACCTATTTTGAACATACTCTGAACGATATTTTGCTGACATCATAAGAGAATCAGGTTGATTAGGTGTATAAAAGAAAATGTTGGATGCTTTACTCTTTAAGGCTGTTCATCTAATTTCTTGTTGGAATTTTCAGCTGTTAGTCCCACTGAGATCAAAATCTGAATTCAAGATTAATCTTCATACACTGTAACTGTCTTCTGATCTAGTCAGTACAGCATACCTACTTAGTCAATGGTGAGTCCAAAATGAGGTATTGTGTGTTTTAGTCTGAATCACCTTGGATCTGGTGTATTGTTCTCAAACGGACTCAAGCTTCATTAACAAGGTTTTAAGAGCTGGTAAATAAAAACAAAATTCATAAAAGGGTTATCAACTTTGTTAACTGCTCATTGAGAAACTGGGTTTTTCATCAATGAAGTGAAAGCTTCCCATGTCATGAGATGGCAGTAATCATCTGGTCTTAATAGTTGTCTTGATCATACAGAGCTATGGTACATATCTGGTTAGTAACTGGGGTGTCTGGCCTCAGATAAAGGTGTCACCTTAATGTCAACACCAGCTAGAATACTATCTCTGTCTTCTTATCAGAAGGGGTAATGTGGTCCTGCCACCGAGTAACTGGGGATTCTTGCCTCTAAACAAGGTGTCTCCTTAATGTCAAAGGTGTACTTGACAGACTTATCTCTGATCTTGACCATTTTTAAAGATCCTGCTCACTTGAAGTATAGCTTTTGATTTGTTTGTTCTCAATACCACTGGTCATTGTCTTCTGGCTGTTTTACATAATACTCTCTCAGTAAAGACTTATTTTGATCAAACTGGTATCTTGTACCTCACTTGCTTAGAATCTGGTTCTGTGTATGGAGCAAATCCTTAGTCACAGTTTTTGCACAGTCTGACTAACTGTACCTCAAAAATCCTCACATAAAATTAATGGCTTTCTTGATTGACTAAACATCTCAATAGTCTCCATTTATCTGCCTTACTCTGTCCTGTTTTCTCTCTATCGTCAGCAATTTTCCCTTCTCTGTATCTTCAGATTTGACCCTAGTTTTGATGATGTCAAAGGGGGAGAGAATTGAGTTAGTTATCAAGTCTGAGGTAAACTGTTGCTGTGTTCAGGGGGAGTGAGGGGGAGTGTTCAGGTGAGGGGGAGTGTTCAGGTTTCATCAAGAGAAGTAAGGAAGCAAGTATGCTTTAAGTTGTCTGCATTAAATATCCTGAATTGATCTCTTTTGAACTTATCTCTCACACTTAATATAGTGTTGCCATCATCAAAAAGGGGGAGATTGTTGGATTGTGTGTCTTCCCTAAGTATTTTGATGATGAGCAACACTATGTTAATTGTTCTTGTTATTTTTGATCAGATATCTTGCACTTGAGATATCCATGTGCACTTGAGTTATCCATGGTTTTATATGAAATAACTGCTAAAGAGGTAACACTTCGTGTGTTCGTTCATGTTCTGTCTTCGTGCTATTTTTTCCTCAAACATCATGAAGTATTTGCTTCGCGTTTTCACCTCGTGTCGAATTAGCCATGTTGTCGTCTGTTTGAGTGTTGTTCTTTCACCTCGTGCAGTCTTTGATTACTGTGTTGTTTCCATGTCATCCTTTGTATTCCTGTCTTCGAGTCGTTTCTTTGCATACTGTCTTCGTGGTCGATTGGCACTTCGTCTTGGTTACAACACCTCGTGTTGTACTGTTTGACTTCGTGTCGGTTTCGGTTACAGTCCATGTTGTTTTTCATGTCGTTCTCTTTTATTGCCACCTCGTGTCGTTTTTATTATTAAGTCTTCGTGTCGTTTTTACCTCGTGCAGTGTTATCCCGTGTCATTTACTGTTTCGACCTTGTGTCGTTATCAGCCCGTGTTGCTTACATCTCGTGCTGTTTTCACTATCCTCGTGTTGTTCTCACTGCATGTCGATTACTGTCTTCACTTAGCATTATTTTTATGATTCGTGTCGTTTTTCTGTGTAGTGTGTGTTTGTCACCACTATACTTCGTGTCGTTGCTTCTTACTTCGTGTCTAACTTCACTTCGTGTTGTTTTTCACCTCGAGTCGTTTCCTTATACTCTGTCCTCGTGTTGGTCTCTCGTTTTAGTCTTCATGTCGGCTTCTGTCGTAAGCCCGTATTATCCTCGTGTTGTTTTTGTATTCGTAACCTCGTGTCTCTCTTGCGTATAACCTCACCTCGTGTCATTATCTTCTGTATATCTGATCTGTTACAGAATTTCTCGTGTCGTTCTTATGACATCTCGAGAAATAGTCACGTCGTGTTGTTGTTACTATACCTCATGCAGTTTTGGTCTTAATAGCCATGCAGCGTATTAATGGACTTAATCTCATTACAGGTCCGAGGAAGAACATTCCACACTCCAGGGCTGCACGTGATCCGAGACAAGAGGAACCAATTTGATAAAGGCACGTGACAGGATACTTCTGGATCGAGCGTGGGAGGCACACGCATTTCATGCCCTATCCATCTGCTGTTGATGCTATAAATAGAATCCTTCGTCCTCAGATGAAAGTTATCGAAGTAGAGAGGCATAGAAGAAAACAGGGAAACAGAGAGCCCTTCGATCCAGGAAAAAGAAAAGAAAGAAAAAAAAAGGGGAATAGCAGAGAGAAATAGAAAGAGAGCAGAAGAGTGTTCAGAAGAATTGTTCTGACTTGCGGATCAAATCCGAAGTCTATTGCTCTATATTGAGCTACATTGTTTCCATTGTCTGGCATTTTTGATTTCCTTCGTTCGTATTTTTCGTTTCTTGTTCTTATCTTTCTTCAACCGTTATTGTTTGTGTTTCCGATCCTCTGGACTGAGGTCGGGGTCCTCCTGTGAGATCAGGAGTAGGGAGAGTCAATCTCCGGTTTGCAAGCAGCAGGTGAGCTGCTTGTAGGTACCCTCCGAGTTGGGAGGAAGAGGGGTCTTCGACCTCTGGTTCACTAGTAGCAGGGCTGCTACTAGTGGGGTTTCCCTCTTGGTAAAGAGGAAGAGAGACGTGAGTCTCTGGGTTCTAGTGACTGCTGATCGCTAGAGGTTCCCTCCGGGTAGGAGGAAGAGGAGAGGTTGTTCTCCTGGGAAGCTGTGTATCAGCAGTTGTTTGGTAAGCTGTGTTGCCCAGCCTTTAGTGAAGCCACACTCAGGTTGAGTGTGGGGTGGATGTAGGTCTGAAGGACCGAACCACCTTAAAATCCTCTGAGCCCTTGTGTGATTGATCGTGATAATATTGTGGTATGCCTTCTATTTGCTTGAGCTATTAACTGCACTGCATCTTTTACGATAGTCAAAACTCGAGGTTAGCTCCGTTTAGCAATATACTCTGCAATAATTTTTAAATCTACGAAAACAGTGATCTATTCATCCCCTCCCCTTCTAGATCACTTCATATTGTTCTTATCAGGGTGGACAATGACTTTTTCTTTATCTTTTTATTGCTCGAACATCTTGAAGTCTATTGTACTGACTTCTGCAGGCATGGGCCATTTATCAGCCGATCTAGTTTTCTGGTACACAGCAGTAGCAACTGAAGGACTACTGGAGAGGAAGGCCTCGACCTCCACCGCGGCATTGTTTAGTCGGTCAAATGACCCTATCTCCATCCCGATCATCTTTTCGAGAGTCTCCCGCCGAAGATTCTGCTTGCAAATCTGGACGGCGTCCTCGTGATGTGGAGGCCGCCTGCATCTCATGGCGAGGTTTCTCCATCTTTTTATATAATCCAGAGCGGTCTCATCCTATTTCTGCCTTGTTGCATATAGCTCAGCTATTGTGATTTCTCTCTCCGTGACATGAAATCTGTCGCGGAACTTTCTTTGCATATCAGGCCAATCAACCACTGACCCGGCTGGCAGGCTTGAGTACCATTCAAAGGCCAACCCAGTGAGGGATGAGCCAAAGAACTTGAGCAGATAAGCTTCATCGACTGCTAGGTCGCCCATGATTGTAGTGTAGTAGGCTATATGCTCCCTGGGGGAGCCCTGGCCATTGAATTTCTCAAACTTTGGCGGCTTGCTGATGCCTGGAGGTAGTTTCTTAGCAGCATACTAGGGAGGATACGGTACCTTGTACACATCATAGGTACCAGCATCACCACCAGTCTTTTCTGACAGTTTCATTTCCACAATTCTTTCAATCATCTGTTTGTGGGCTATAGCTGGATCTATATCTTCTGGAAAGAAGTGAGCTTGTTGCTGGCTGTGAGGAGTTGTAATCACAGTGGCACGCAAGATGGGCGCGGTAGGCTGTGTCTGAGACACAGAGGGCTGAGCTGCTGTTTGCTGTGGAACAGGTTGGCTCGGTGTCTTACCCTTATCAGCTAGGAGAGGGTTAGCTGGGATAGCCGTCTCTGCTGAGCTGGATGTCTGCCTCGCAGGTTCAGCTTGCTTTGAGACTGATGTAGCTTCATGTCTCTCATTGAGCTGCCTTCGGAGAGCACTGATCTCCTGCTGGTATCTTCTGAACATCATCTGGATCATGGGATCCAAGGCTGACGGGATTTGCATATCTTCAGAAGTCCCTTCAGCATCATCAATAAGGGGATTGTCTTCATCCTGTACCGTCACCACATTGACTGCCATGGTGGTGATCTTGCGGGCTTCATCATATTTCTTCATTTTATCTTTTGCGGCCTGCCCTCTTCTTGTGACAGGACCAGGTCTAGTAGCCAACCTGAGCAGTTCATCAGGCTGAGTTGGTAGTATATCTTGCCCCCTGGCAAGTCCAGCCATGTTGCAGGCGAAGATTTGCATTTTTCCCTTCTGCCTGTAGACCTTTCTTTTCACCTGGTCAGGATATTTGAGCTGGTCAAAGACCGATATTCTTTCTTTGGCTTCTTCCCGGTACAGGTCTTCTTTGTCATATCCAGCCCTGAGACCTTCTTCATAGTGATTTAAATCGGAGGAAGAGGCTCCGATCATCGTTTCTTGAAGTGTTTCTTCTTTTTCTTCACCTCTGGTGCCCAAGGCACGGGATAGTCTTTGTTGACCGAGGGCAGAGCTCCCCAGGTAGTGGAAGTAGTCTTGGACTATCTGTTTCATCTCTTCAGAGTTGTGCCTCTGTGACTCAGGTTGGAGCATTAGTCTTTCCTGGCTTCTCTGCTGATAGGCCAATCTTGTTATGTGAGCATTCAAATGCTCGGCTTTGGAATATTTGAACAAGTCGGCCTGTCTGGCACAGGCCCTCGATCTTCTTGGGATGGCGACCGTGACTGGTTCGCTCATTCCCACATTGTCGTTTCGGCAGCAGTTAACAACAGCATCATATTTCTTTCTTTGCCATCTTCTGCCCCCAGCCCTGGGACGGGTGACAGTAAGGTCTTCTTTCTTCTCAAGTCTTCTACCCCTCATCATGGGGCGAGTAGCAGTCAGTTTTCTTTCACCATCATTTCTTTCATCTCTCCTACCCCAGGCTCTGGGGTGAGCAGCAATAGCATTTCCTGTTTCTTTTCCCTTTCTTCTTCGGCTTCTCGCCCTGAAGCGGGCAACAGCATCATTGGTAGCCTTCTCCTCATCTTGAGCTGGAGCCCAGCTCTGCATCTTCTTCGGTCGCCAGACCTGTTTGTATTTTGCTGGCTTGGGCGCCAGCGGTTTCTTTTCAGCAGCTTCCCAGTTGGCCCTCCTAGCGGCCAAAACTTGGAACTTGTTGTCAGTTGGGATGGTCGGGACGATTCTGTCCGTCCGGACTCCCCTGGGGCGACCGTCGAGGTTCTCCCTAATAGCACCCATCATTATCGTCTTTCCGGAATTGGAAAGGCGACGATCAACAGCAGTAGACCGGCTCCTCCGGTTGGTTTTCTTCCCTTTCTGGGCAGCAGTGGGGACCATGTCCCTTTTCTGGACATGATGGACGTAGCAGGCGACGGCCGTGGGGGCCGTTTTCTTCGGTAAGCCATCCTTGCGATCTGCGGTCTCCACCGGGGTGCTTGTAACAGCGCCTTGCTCCTTGTTATCGACCTGTAGAAGGTCGGTGTAGACGACGCCCAAGCAGTTGGGCAGCCCGACAGCTGGGGGAAACGAACCGAACGCCAGTGGTACCGCCAGGTACCCCTCCTGGACGTGCATGTCCACCGGTTGCTTGTCGAAGCATACAGACGCGATTTGTGTTGTCATCGTAGTTTCCTGGAAACAAGGAAACACACGGAATCAGAAATTTGAGGGGGGCCCGCTGGGCCTCCTACCTTAGCGTAAAGATGAAGGGAGACTCGGTCCCACCGGGCGTGCCAGACTTGTTCGACACATTTTATTTTATCTAGTTTATTTTATTTATTTATTTATTTATTTTATTATTTATTTATTGGCGTGCCAGTCACCGAAGTGACAATTTTATTGTGCGCTCGATCTGACTTCTAATCAGTCGATTGTGAGTGATCGTGTCTGGACCAGAAGTCCGTCATACCCTATATGCTATGACGTTAATTACGTCCTCCCTAAGGAAGACAACCCTTGATTAAACGCTAGAGGTAGGAGGAAGACAGCGGTAAAGCCGCATACTTAAAGGAGACAAAATTCATCTGTTTGCAAGACGTTAAATGTATTTGAAAAGAGCAGGGGTTTGTTAATTACGAGAGAAACCCGACAGCATATTCCCACCATCTTGGATAATGCCAAGTGGGGAATAGGAAACCGCCCATGCAGTGGCAGGGTGGGAACCATAAAGGATCGGGCACGATTGACCCGGAGTCCAAATAGGGACTGGCATGCCATGGCACGCCCCATATGGGTGCGGTAGCACGTTTATATCCCCCCTTCGAGGGGACCATCGGAGGACATACAAAGGCATGACTCCGTGGGCCGACGGGGTTGAGAGGTGGTATCACAGTGACCTGGCCAGGTATGTGTGAATTTCGGCAGCATATCTCCTTGACTTGGATTGTGCCAAAAGAAGATAGGTCATCACCCACGGAATGCCGGGATGACAACCGAATAAGGATGGGCACCGGGCCCGGGACATCACTTGCCTTGTTTCATCGGTCAATATCCCCTTGAAACCTTTCGGAACTCATGTAACGACATGGCCCTTTTGGTTCATAAGGGTGGAATCCGGATCGGGAATGAGGACTGTAGGGGAGGGAGATCCTCCCCATTACTGTATCTTCTCAGGTCATTCACGATGGTCTTTGGACATCCCCGGGACGTATGTGTACAGGGATCAGAAAGCTGAGACATGGCAGTGAGGAGAGAGTCCCCTGACTGGGTTTCATTGGGCCAAGGAGAGGGGGCTCGGCGTGGTTTACAGGTTGGCCGAAGGGGGTTCTCGGCGTGGTCATTTGGCTGGCCGAGAAGGGCTCTCGGCGTGGCTTCTTGGTCGGCCAAGGGGAGCTCTCGGCATGGCCCTTTCGGTGGCCAAATGGGGCTCTCGGCGTAGCCTTTTTGGTTGGCAAAGGGAGCTCTCGGCGTGGCTCTTTGGTTGGCCAAGGGGGCTCTCGGCATGGACATTTGGTGGATGAAAGGGGGGTTTCTCGGCCTGGGCATAAGTGGCAGAAGGAGGGGGGGTTCTCGGCGCGAGGCTTAGGCGCCGGGAGCTTGGTGCCGGGAGGCTCATGTGGAAGGGTCTGAAATGGGTTTTCTATCGTTTAGCAGGAGAGGGAGGCCTCTCGGCTGAGGGGTTTTCGGCGGGCAAATGGCATGCCGAGAAGGCTGAATTGCTACGAGGTTTCATGGTTTCCAGAGATGCTACGGTACTCTGTTTCTGGGATTTCTGGGTTTTATGGCTCAGATCGAGACCGAATCAAGGGTGCATGAGGAGGTTTCATGAGCGTCTCTGCTAGAAGGACGCCAATGGAGCTGAGAGGCCGAATCATCAGGGGGAGGAGAGACCATCATCGGGGCTGAGTAGCCTTTATCTGTATACTGCCAGACGTCTGGGGGAGTCAAGAGATGGCTGTCTCTGATCCCCTGGACTAGCATGGTATCATCCGGGAAGCAGATCTGCAATGAGAGAACCCTTGATGCTGAGACCTCAGACCCTAATCATTCAACGATTGGAATGAGGATCCAGGGTAGCATTCAGCCTTTATCTGTATACTGCCAGACGTCTGGGGGAGTCAAGAGATGGCTGTCTCTGATCCCCCGGACTAGCATGGTATCATCCGGGAAGCAGATCTGCAATGAGAGAACCCTTGATGCTGAGACCTCAGACCCTAATCATTCAACGATTGGAATGAGGATCCAGGGTAGCATTCGTCTACGGGTTCAAATGCATCATTTATAGCCGGCGGGCCAGGGAACCAAGAGATTGATGTCTCTGGTTCCCGGACAGCACAAGGGGCTTGAGGAACAGACTCAAATACATACGGAGGGCATGCTATTGAAGCGGGAAGAGGGAAGAGAATAGAACCCAGCAACCCATTGAACAAGGGTGGGGGTTCTACCTTCATCCCCGTTCGAAGAACAGACCTGACTCCGAAGCCTGAGTCATTTCGCCCATGGGGCATTCATACAAATAGTATGCATACATATGGAGACAAAAGAAGATAGTATTGCCTAAAATCCATCACGGCCATTGCATTTATTCATCTCACCTTCACTTACATCGACTTCATAACTGAAGCCAAGAAACATACAGGGGAGGAAAAGGGAGAGAATCGTATGAATGATCCAAACATCAAGACTTCGACTATTTCATACGGAGAATCAGTAATAAGAAACAGAAAAGAAAGAAAAAGAATAAAACATCGAACATGGGGGGGGGGGGGGAAGGTGGAGTATTGACTCCTCTCCCTCCCCCTATCAGCCCACCTGGAGCCTCTCTTCCTTCCCTTCTTCTGCTTCCCCTTTCGACGGAGACTCTCTCCCTCTCTTTTTCTATCTCTTTTCTTTCTGCCTATCTGTTCGCTCCTTTTTTTCTTTTCCTCTTTCTTCTCTTTTCTGGGCCCTTTTTCTCTTCTTCGCCTCTCTCCCTGTTCGAAGGGGGGTGCTTTTATAGCCATTTCCCTCTTCTCGGCAGACACCATCTCGGCGCGCCTCAAACGGGCTTCCCGGCGTGCCTGCCTTCAGGCTCTCGGCGCCCCCTTTGGGCTTCAGCAAGTGGCTCTCTGCACCACCTTTGTAAGCCCAATTAAGGCATTTTAGCCACTTTCATAGGCCCATTTGGGTCTTTCAAGGGAAGCATCACCCGAAAGGGCTTTTTCATTGATGATATATCTCGTATCGAGATCATCTCGAGGTTCCATCAGTGAACAAACTGGGGTTTTATCAGTATTGCCATATGAATGATGACGATAACACCGGACATTAGCCAGGCCTGAGATGGTCCTAGCCGGGCAATTGGTTGGTGGTGAGGATCCTCCCTCAATCCTGACTTTGCAGGCATCTTCCAGTCTTCGTTGCTGGTCTGGTCCCATCTTTATCTTTGTTCATATTTTAGCTGTCAACATGCGTGAAGAACTGTGCGCCGGGAAAGGCTTCATGGGCCTTTGCGCGCCGGAATAGCCAAGCCATGGATGGGTTTCAGCGCGCCGGGATAGAGGGCATCAAGCTTGGGGCGCGCCGGTTTAGGGCGCGCCGGGCTAATGCTCCTCGTGGGCTTCGAGCCAGTTGATGAGCCCGGGGATGATTCCGGGGGTCACCGTGAACATTTATCTTGCCAATGCTCCTCGAAACTTCGACGAGATGTCTTGTAGAAGCTCCCCGGTTGACGTACGGCCATTCTCGAGGTTCCGAATAGCTTTATCTTAATCGTACGGGCTTTCTACCGGCACGGCCTTCGGCTCTACGCTCCATGCTGTTGGTCCGGCCTGGCTCGTACTCAGAGCTTTCTAGGAGGTTAGATAGCCGGGAGATAGTTCCGCCTGAGCCGGGCGATCATTCGGCCACTAATGGGCCCATCTTGACGGGAAGCCGTGCCCATGTCGGGCGATCGGGATCTTCCGTCGTCAGATCTTTCGGTTCTCCATTTCGGGAAGCCGGGGGGACTCCTTTATCCTCGGGAGAGCCTTTCATGAGGTGGGTAGCCACCGGGTAGACCGTTGACCTTGGTCGGACAACGGGTGTAGTGGATGCAGCATGACAAAGTCGATGCCGGTTCATTGGGCAGGCTTGGTCGCACTGCCGGTTGGTTGACGAGTTTGTCTCGGCTCTCCTGAGGTGAAGTCCCCACGTCCATACGGAATGACTCGAGGCTTTGGCAGCTCGAGAGATCCTCGATGTGTTGATCTGCATCGGCTTCCGTGCTTCGGTGTGCCGGGTCATTCGTCTTTATTGGCTTGGTCGCCAATGATCATATTTTAGGTGCCAACAAATGCCCCCCAGACGTGGGTGTTGCGAGAAAGGCACGAGTGCGGCAAGACCCACGGATGAACTTCATCTAGACGGATCTCTTCTTCGGTTGACAGGAGCTCTGGATGGCCCTTAGTTCGGCACGGATGCTAATCCGGCGCCATTCCCATCTTAATACAGCATGGGATTAATACGGCGCGCCCTTACCCTTTGTGGCTTTAATCCGACGCGGCCTTACCCTTTGTGGTTTTAATCCGGCGCGGCCTTTTCATCGGATTGGTTAATCCGGCGCGGTGATTCCCGGCGCGCCTTTGCTTAAAAGGGAAATTAATCCGGCGTGCTAAATAGCACGCCGGTTTAACGGAGGGGGGCCTCCTCTATATAAGGCTTTCACCTTTGTTTTTTCTTCTTCATCTCCCATTCGCGCAAACTTTTTCTCTCTCTTCCCTCTCTCCGGCGCCGAGAGCGGCGATTTTCCTTCGGGTGAGTGGAGATGCTGTCCATTTGGGTTTCAAAACCCTTTCTTTGGGCCCTGGGAGGCTTCTAGCAGGGCTTGCCCTCGGAGCTGTTTCCCCGGGTGTTCCTCTGGCCTCGGTGTAATACCGATGGCTGCCTTTTAGGGACCGTTCCTCAGTGGACGCGTTCCCGCTTTTCTTCGGCAATTCCCTGTGCTGGGGAGACTCTGCCGAAATTTTGTCAGAAGTTCGCCTTTGATTAGCCATTTTCTGACTTTGTTTTTTATTTGGTATGCCTCTTTTTGCAGCTATCATGGCCTCCAGTTCTTCTTCTCGTGCCGCAGTGACATGGGAGAACGTCAATTCCCTCGACTGGGGGCACGGCCAGGTGGCCATAGTTGCGGAGTCTTCGGATTCAGAGACGGACACTGTAGACACCGATCGTCTCCTTATCCTCGGGGGTGACTCTTTTCATTATGATAGAGAGGGCGTGACCAGGAAGGATTATCCCAAGGACAAGCACCTGATGTCCCTTCTTCAGCGCTTCAACCTTCAGGGGAAGCGGGATGTGTTCGCCGTCCGGAAGGTCGAGCAGGCCCTGCTGGTGGAGAGAGACAGCTTGGCCGAATGCGTAATGCGAGGAAGACCCATCTATCTCCCCGGGGAGGTCAGGAAGTGGAGCGTTGTGCTGGGGCTGCAAGACCTGGCTCCGACAGGCGGACTGTTGACCAGAGCTCCCGAATTTGTACCTGCTCGGTGGAATGACTCCGCGGGCAGAGTAGATCGGGAGAAACCGATCTTTGGTTTATTCCTTGCCCCGTTGAGATGGGGGTATAGAGATGAGTCATTCTTGCTGGATTGCTTGGCGATTCGCTTCAAGCACCAGATCTCCGTGGGGTGGTTTGCTGAGTTAAAAGCTGCAGACGCCCACGCATTCAGGCCCGGAGCAGTGGAATTCACAGACTATGTGCTGCATCATTATGCTCCTCTTTTGACCAGAGCTGGTGTATATCACAGCGTGTACGCTTCAAGGTATCGGTACCCGATTTCCTGAGGCTTGTGCTGTGGCATGATCGAGGTGTTTTGCCCTGAATACAACACCTTCTATACTTCAGAGGGGGAGACCTCCTTAGACTTGTGGAGCCTATCTCAGCTCAGCGGCCTGCCCATTGATGGAGAGCCGTATGAAGAAGTTTGTTGGCCTGACTGGTTGAAGGACCAGACCGACGGTGACGGTCGGTATATGGCGGGCTACGCCTATCGATATCTAATGAAGGCGTATCGCACCCTCTTCCATTCGTCGCATGACACGAGAGAAGCTCGAAAGTCGGGCGAGAAGCGAAGAGTGCGGATGGGCGCTTGGCTTCAATATTTCTTCCAGGGGAAGAACAAGTATGAAGAATTTCCTCCGATAGCACCGGTGGCCCAGAAGCGGAAGAAGAGGGTACGACGCCATGCCGCTTCGTCATCTTCTTCGAGAGGAGGGCAGGGGTAAAACCCAAACCCTACTGGTGTTGATGCAGTGACTCACTGTGCTGCATATTTGGTTTATTGGCTTTGTTCCTTTGCTCTCCCTCAGGGTGACGAGAGCGTGATCAGGGCGGAAGCCATATATCCAGCCTGTCTTATGGCTTGGGGTACCAAGCTGTCTCTTTGCCCAGTGGCCCTGTGCCTCATTTACAAGATGTTGGGAGACTTGCATAAGACGCGCCTCCCCAGAAGCCTTCGGACGGTTGGTCCGTTACATTTCTTTAATGCTTGGGTCTGCACCCTGTTCCCGGAGGCAGCTCCTCGGGCGTTACAAGCAGTTCCTCTGGTCCCGCGCATGATAGAGTTTGCAAGTGCCAAGCCATCATTGCTAGCGGAGCAACTCTATGCCATTCGGGGTAAATTGACCCGTCTTCCCGTGGACTCGCCCGGGGTTCTTCATTTCTGGAGCTTAGCTACTCACTCAAGCCCATTGACAAACAGGATGAGGCAATGCAAGCTCTTCGAAACTGAGGAGTACATCCATCCGATTTCCCAGGCCAATTATACCAGGCCTATTCTGGAGCCGGAGTTGGTTGATTGGGCACTGGCCATCAGGCCTAGTGTCCTCATATTTCGCAAGAGCGGCATTCTGTGGCTGGAGTCGTATTACCCGTTCCGTTTCAGTCGGAACTTTGGCTACGACCAGCAGATTCCACATTCCTCTTCGCAATTTGCATTGCCCAACAGGCATAGGGCCGGGCAAACGTCCAATGACGACGCCCGGATATGGTGGGACTTTTTCCATCGTCGCGAAGACGTTTCTTTCCGGGTGCCCGCCCCCGCACGGTTCCCTCGCGTCACGCCTGAATACGTCAAGTGGTGGAACGCGCGGACGGGATTTTACAGGACCTCCCGGAGAGAGTGCTGGGCCGTGGCGAAGCACAGGTTCTTAGCTTCCCAGCCAGAGCCAGTTCTTGATATTGACGCTTCTTATTTGAAGAAGTTGAAATCTTGGACTAATACGGACGTGAAGGCCTATTTAGAGGCCCGCAAGCTCGTAAAAGGCCGCAAGATGAAAGTTGAGCTGAAGCTGCCCCCGATCAACAAGGATGATTATGTGAAGACCCTTCGGGGTTTATGCCGGGTAAGCAGTGAGAGGGTGATTCTCCAGCAACTTCCTTTACCGGTAGAAGAGCCTATTACAGCTGTGGCCAACTGGCGTCCCGAGGTGGATAGGTTATATCCCCATCGGACTTTCATTCGCAAGGAGGACAGACGGGCTGACTTATATGCCAATACCCCCTGGCTGTTCGCACTCCTTCGGTCTCATGGCCTCTCGGTGGGTAGCCCCAGCGAAGCCATACTGGACCATCCTCTTCAGATCTCCTTCAAATATGCAGACAGGTGGGGGCTGGACCATCTGAGCCTGTATTATCTGCTGTCCTTCCGTGGACACGAGGACCTGGCGTTGCTAGCTGAGCCGAGCGAAAAGATCAAGGATCTATGCTGGCTTATTCACGAGGCGGCTTCGAGGGACAAGACGCCATCGCTATTTTATTGGCCTCTCTTCCCCTTTTACACGGGACCGGCAAGTAAGTTCTATCTTTTCCTTCAGGCCCTTCGGCCAGCTTCTTCCTTTCATTGTGGTTGTGTCATTCTCACCCTTGTGCGTATACAGTCCGACCGACTTCGGAGGAGACCCGGCACTTTAGGGAGCTGATCATAAAGGTCAAAAAGCCGGCATATTTTGAAGTTCCTGAGCCGGCCCCGACCACGACGCCACTACCTCCTGGAGATTCGAGGAAGAGGACTAGGTCCCAACTGCGAGAGGCCGTCGGGAAGGCGAAAGCGGCGGTGACCCGAGTGACACGGGCGTGCCGGAAGAAAGCCGCAGAGAAGGAATCGGCAACCGTCCTTCCTTCTGTTGTATCTTTTGAAGAGTTTGAGGCTTCTCGCGCACAAGGGCTAGAGGCCGAAGGTAGGCTCTTCTTTTCTTCAGAGTGCATTAGCTTGTTTCGACCGCTTGGGGTGGCCCATGCTGACAGTTGCCGATACAGCTGCCGCGGTCGTCGGATCGGAGGCGACGGTAGATGTAGCGGCTAGGGACGGGGCATAGGAAGTCCCCGCTGCTCCCGTAGAAAGGGATCTGCCCTCTCCAACACCCCGGCGGGAGATGGAAGGTAATCTATAGTTTAGTTGCGATAGCAACGCAAATCTTCGTATCTTCAGCCGTCTTGACCCCCTTTTTGCTGTGAATTGTAGTCGATATACAACCACCATTGTTTTCGGGCTCGGAGAGCGCAGAGGAGGTGATCCCCTCGGGGCAGGGAGAACCCGCCCCTGAGGTATCATCTATTGCTGCCCTTGGTGTGGAGAGCACCGGGAAAGCTCCCGCCGAGGGTGATGCTCCTGCTGGCGAGGCTCCTACTTCGACGGCGGAGCGTCCTGAGAGAGCAGAGGGGTCTTCCTCCTCTGAGCATGTAGATTATGGTGGCGGCTCCAATGACGAGGAGCCATCACCGCTTGGTTTGACCGACGATGCTGGGGTGTCCTCGGCCTATGAGAGTGACTATCCGACTTTCAGCCCGGCCCGGTTATCATGGGGCGGTCCTGTGCCGTCATTATCGCTTACGAGTGAGGAGGCTGGCGCTGGGGGAGCTGCTCTTAAAGATTTGAGCTTAGTCCCGGCCGAGGTAAGGACCTATCCAGGGCCGATGCTTACCGTGCTTCTTTTCTCCTTCTTCTAGCCAGGTTTTAAATGTATATATCTCCGACGCAGACTGAGGTGGCGCTGCCAACTATGACGATGCAGATACCACTCCCGGCCCTGGGAACAGGCCAGGCGACTTTCCCGTCCGTCCTGCGGCCCATCGCATTGCGGTACCCAAAGGATCATGCAGCAGCGATGGTTCCAGTTGGTCCCGGAGCGCTCGTGGAAGTTGATAGTTCGGCAGTAGCCGGAGATTCTCTGCCAAGGGAGGCTACACAGCAGTCAGTTCTGGATAAGGGTGGCTCTGCTGAGATAGAAGCCGGGGAGATTATTGAGGGACGGACGTCCTCGGTGCTCGAGGTTCTTGTTGGACTCCCACCCCAGGGGACCGGCAAAGAGATTGTTGTTGTTGAGGCTCTAGCCACCGCATCTGCCGGTGCGGTTGTTCCCAGTGGTAGTGGGCTACAGCTTATGCCGTCGTCATCCTCCGGGACGGCTGATGATATATGGGCTGTCGTGGATGGCAGAGTAGAGTTCGAACTGCCCGAGACGTCGCCACTTGGTCTTCAGTCCTCGAGTGATGTCGTGTGGCAGTTCCTGGGGACCCTCCAGCAGACCGTAACAGCCAGTAGGGATTTAACTTATATTCAGCTGAGGGGCTTGATAGAGCATCTGTCCCGCTTGCTGCTGGCCCTCGGTTGTCCCATGGACGACTGGACTCCGCGGGTGATCCTGCTCCTGAAGTATGTGAACCGGAGGGAGTTCTTGGACCGGGAGGCAGCTGACCAGCTGGCGGCCATATCATTGGAGCTGGCTGAAAACAAGACGGCCCTTATTTCTCTGCAAGAGACCGCGGAGAGGGCGAGGGACGAAGCCAACGCCTCTTTACAACGCCGGAGCTCCCTGACGGCCCGGATGACGGCATTGCGGGCCGAACTTTCCAGGATAGAGGCTGAACTTGAAGAAGTAGATCGCCTGGGGGTCCAAAAGGTTGAGGATGCTGAGATGGCTGATGGACAAGCTGCTTCCCTGGAGATGAAGCTATCCGAGCTGGAGGCCACCGAGTTCAGATTGCAAGAACTGATCCGTCATCCCTCCCTGGGTATTCCTGTGCTGGAGGACATCTTCCGACGCCCTTTACCGTAGTCTCTTTTCTTTATGTGCTCCCTTTTAATGCACCTTATGTATTCCAGGGCATGGCCCATGTAATCATGTGCCTTTACTTTATAGTAATGAAAAATCTCCATCCCGATTTTGAATGAAGACTCCATCTTGTCATTGTTTTTTTTTCTTTTCATTTGCCCGTTGATTCTAGTCTGAGTGTATGAGTCACTAGGGAAGGAGAGCGCTCACGCCTTCAGGGAAGGGGTGAGGTGTTCACTTCACCGCACCGTGACTTTCTCTCAAGACTAGAAACTACTTATGCCGGCCGAGAGTTCGGGGGACTCAAGAGGGCATAGTGAAACTGACGGATAAACGGTCCTGCCGAGAACGGCCAGAACCGAGAACGGGTAGCGACCGGTCTTGCCGATGATGACAAGGGTCGAAAGGGGTAGACAGTCTTACCGATGGCGGCAAAGATCGGATAGGTAGCGACCTGTCTTGCTGATGGTGACAAGGGTCGAAAGGGGTAGATGGTATTGCCGATGATGACAAAAATCGGATAGGTAGCGACCTGTCTTGCCGATGGTGACAAGGGTCGAAAGGGGTAGACGGTCTTGCCGATGGTGACAGAAATCGGAAGGGTAGCGACCGATCTTGCCAATGATGACAAGGGTCGAAAGGGGTAGACGGTCTTGCCGATGGTGACAAAAATCGGAAGGGTAGCGACTGATCTTGCCGATGGTGACAAGGGTCGAAAGAGGTAGACGGTCTTGCCGATGGTGATAAAAATCGGATAGGTAGCGACCGATCTTGCCGATGGTGACAAGGGTCGAAAGGGGTAGACGGTCTTGCCGATGGTGACAAAAATCGGAAGGGTAGTGACCGATCTTGCCGATGGTGACAAGGGTCGAAAGAGGTAGACGGTCTTGCCGATGGTGACAAAAACCGGATAGGTAGTGACCGATCATGCCGATGGTGACAAGGGTCGAAAGGGGTAGACGGTCTTGTCGATGGTGACAAGAGCCGAATAGGTAGCGACCGATCTCGCCGATGGTGACAAGGGTTGAAAGGGGTAGACGGTCTTGCCGATGGTGACAAGAACCGGATAGGTAGCGACCGATCTTGCCGATGGTGACAAGGGTCGAAAGGGGTAGACGGTCTTGCCGATGGTGACAAAAATCGGAAGGGTAGCGACCGATCTTGCCGATGGTGATAAGGGTCGAAAGAGGTAGACGGTCTTGCCGATGGTGACAAAAATCGGATAGGTAGCGACCGATCTTGCCGATGGTGACAAGGGTCGAAAGGGGTATAGATACTAGACGTGTATAAGTGGGATATCGGATGAAGACCCTCGCCCCGACCTCGGAAATGGCCTTTGGACGACGGATGGTTCATCACTATTCACCATTCATTTTTATTCACATTACTGACCTAAGCGCCCTTTCGGGTTTTCACCGAAGCCAGCCCCCTCTTACTTTTGCCCGCGCGCCCTTTCGGGTTTTCACGCGGCGGGGTACCCGATTTTGCCTGCGACGCCCTTTCGGGTTTTCGCCACAGCTGAGTTATAGCCGTTTTTGCACTTGACCTGATATAGGAGCAAGTCTGGCGGGGTATCTTTATTTTTAACCCCAATTTCTTTTCCTTCTTTTTTTCTTTTTTTTTGTTTTTGAATTCGAGATTCAGAAGAACTGGACCGCGGGAACGCTGACCGTCCTTGTCGATGAGGACAAGGGTTGGTCTTAGGTTTATCTCGTCGACACTGGTTAAATGTCGAAGCAAGGACGTGGCTTATTAACAAGGATGTAGGATCCAAGTTTAAGAGTAGAGATCGACCGTTCTCGCCGATGATGGCGAGAGTCGAAAAGGGTTTATTCGTCGGTGCATGCTACTGCCGAAACAAGGATGGGGTTGTCAACAGGGACGTAAGGTCCAAGTTGAGGGTAGAGATCGATCGATCTCGTCGAGGATGACGGGGGTCGAAAAGGATTTGTTCGTCAGCATATATCACTGCCGAAACAAGGATGGGGTTTGTCAACAGGGACGTAGGGTCCAAGTTGAGGGTAGAGATCGACCGATCTCGCCGATGATGACGAGGGTCGAAAAGGATTTGTTAAAGGATTTCCGGCGGGACTTTGATGACTGTCCCTTTCGGAGCTTTATTGGGTGGAGAATAGGAGAGGCATTTGGAAAATTACCACTTTATCGACTCAGGCGCCCTTTCGGGTTTTCGCCGAAGCCAGCCCCCTCTTGCTTTTGCCCACGCGCCCTTTCGGGTTTTCACGTGGCGGGGTACCCGATTTTGCCTGCGACGCCCTTTCGGGTTTTCGCCACAGCTGGGTTACGGCCATTTTTGCACTTGTCCCGATATGGGAGCAAGTCCGGCGGGGTATCTCTATTTTTAACCCCATTTTTATTTTGACTTCTTTCTTTTCTTCCTTTTTTTTATTCGGAATGCGAGCCGAGAGAGGGTAGCTTGATCAGGGCGAAATGCCGCTAACCAAGGAAAGGTAGCTTGATTAGGGCAGAGAGCCGCTAGCCAAGGAGAGGGTAGCTCGATCAGGGCAGAGTGCCACTGACCGATGAAAAGTAGTTTGATCAGGGCGGAGTGCTGCTAACCAAGGAAAAGTAGCTTGATTAGGGCGGAATGTCGCTAACCAAGGAAAAGTAGCTCGATTAGGGCGGAGTGCCGCTAACCAAGGAAAAGTAACTTGATTAGGGCGGAATGCTTCTAATCAAGGAGAAGTAGCTCGATTAGGGCGGAGTGCCACTGAACCAAGGAAAAGCAGCTCAATTAGGTGGGAATGTCGCTAATCAAGGAAAAGTAGCTCGATTAGGACGGAATGCTGCTAATCAAGGAGAAGTAGCTTGGTTAGGGCGGAGTGCCACTAGACCAAGGAAAGGGTAGCTTGGTTAGGGCGAAATGCCGCTAACCAAGGGGAAGGTAGCTCGGTTAGGGCGGAATGCCGCTAACCAAGGGGAAGGTAGCTCGGTTAGGGCGGAGTGCCACTAGACCAAGGAAAGGGTAGCTCGATTAGGGCGGAATGACGCTAACCAAGGAAAGGGCGTTCTGACCGATCACTCGGGGTGTGTCGGATGCGCCGCATGATACAGCTTAATGTGTTTTCCGTTGAGGGGAGAGAACTGGATGACTCCTTTGTGGTCTACAAGGACGTAGGCACCCCCTTCATATACTCGGCGGATGATATACGGTCCGACCCAGTTTTCGACCAGCTTCCCTTTGGGGTTAGAGGCCATCACTTCTCTTCTTTTGACCATCACCAGGTCTCCTTTCTTGAATTCTCGACCCTTGACTAACTTGTCAAAAGCACGGGCCATGCGAGCTTGGTAGAGTTGGATGTTTTGTTGCGCCTGGAGGCATTTTCCTTCTAGCTCAGCGAGCTCTTCCAATCTTCTTTCTGCATTGGTCTGCTCACCACTGACTAATCCGTGCTGGATGGCAACTCGCAATGAAGGAACTTCAAGTTCAATCGGCACTACAGCTTCCGACCCATAGACAAGGGAGAAAGGTGAACAGCCGGTTGGGGTCTTGTAGATAGTACGATAAGCCCAAAGTGCTTCGTACATCCTTTCTTCCCAATCTTTTTTGTTAGACTTGACAGTCTTTGCCAATAGTGTGCACAAGGTCTTGTTAAAGGCCTCTGCCAGTCCATTGGGTTGAGGGTTGTAGGGGGACGATGTCCTCCAGTCAATTTTGTATTTGTCGGCTAGCCGGTAAACCTTCTGATTTCTGAAATGGCTGCCATTATCAGAGATAATTCGGCTGGGGATCCCGAACCGAAATATTACATTCTGCCGGAAGAATCTTGCAACTAGTTCTCCGGTCACATCTCTTAGTGCTACTGCCTCCGCCCATCTGGAGAAATAGCCTGTAGCTGCTAAGATGTATCTGCATCCTGATGAAGATGCTGGTAGTGGCCCTACCACATCCGTGCCCCACTGAGCAAATGGCCAACTTGGCAGAGTGGGATGTAGTGGCACTGGAGGTCTCCTCGCCACACTAGCGTGTTCTTGACATTTCTGACAAGTTTTGGCAAACTTGCAGCAATCATCAAATATAGTGGGCCAATAATAACCCAGCTTCTTTATCTCAATTTTCATTTTTGGGCCAGCCTGGTGTGCTCCAGCTGATCCTGCATGAACTTCTTGCATCACCTGTCCCGCCTCTGCTGAAGACAAGCAACGGAGTAGGACTTTCCTTCGGGCATCTGCCGTAATTCGGAACAAGGTCCCGCTTCTCATCTCGTAAGAATCCTTGATCCTCAGGAGCTTCATTCTCTGTTCCTTTTCTTTTGGAAGTTGCTGGTGTTGAAACCAGCATAGGAGATGCTCTCGCCAGTCGGGCTGCTGAACCCCTTCGATGACTGCTACTTCCATCTCTTGATCGTCGGCCAGAACCTCTGTTACGCTAGGGACCTGTCAGCGGTTGATCACTGTTATATTCAGGCTTGTGTCTGGCGGGACCGCCAATGAACTGGCCAGCTTAGCGAGGGCGTCTGCCTGAGCATTCCGGCTTCGATTGATATGCTTAATGCTGATGAAGTAAAATCTTGACATCAGGCGAGTTGCCAACTGGTGATAGGGGAGGAGCTCTTGCTTTCGCACCTCGAACTCTCCGTCCAGCTATTTTATAACTAGCATGGAGTCTCCGAATGCTTCCAGCAACTGAATTCCCATGGATAGAGCAATCTGCAACCCGATTATCAGGGCTTCATATTCTGCTTCATTGTTTGTGCATTGTTTGTTTATGGAACAGGATGTGTGCACCACTTCTCCTTCCGGGGATTTCAGGACTATACCTGCCCCTGCTCTGACCCTGAATGACCCGGTAGCAGAGGTGTCAATTCTGGAAGCGCCATCAAAGTATAGCTGCCATGAGGAAGGCTGTACTTGGGCGGCTTCTAGGGTCTCATTCTCGGGAAGTTCCGATTCCCACGGGCTTTCCCCGGGCACTGGGTGCTCAGCGAAGAAGTCTGCAATAGCTTGACCTTTGATGGCCTTGCGCGGTACGTAGGAGACATCAAACTCCATAAGGATTACCGCCCACTTGCCCAGGCGGCCTTTGAGTGTCGGCTGGGACATAATATATTTCAGGGGATCCTCCTTGGACACCAAGCTAATTTCATGCGACAACATATAATGCCGGAGCTTTTTGACTGCGAAGACTAGTGGCTGGCAGATCTTCTCAATATAAGTATATTTCTCTTCAGTTCTGACCAGTCTCCGACTGAGGTAATAGAGGGCTTGTTCTTTCCCTTCTTCATTATTCTGGGCTAGCATTGTCCCCAGAGAATTGTATGTAGCTGCTATATACAGTATCAACGGCCGTCCTTTCACCGGTGCCCCCAATACCGGAGGAGTCTTCAGATAGTCTTTTAGCTTGTCAAAGGCTGTCTGGCAATCTTCATCCCAATAAAAGGGAACATCTTTCATCATCAACTTGTGAAAAGGCTGGCATCGCCCTGACAAATTGGAAATGAACCGCCGGATATAAGCCAGGCGGCCCTATAGTGACCTCAGCTCGGAGATGTTCCTAGGTGGAGGTAACTCCTGAATCGCCTTGATCTTTGTGGGGTCTATTTCGATTCCCCGATATCAGACGATGAAGCTCAAGAATTTTCCGCTCGACACTCCGAACGCACATTTCATAGGATTCATTTTTAGTTCATGCTGCCTCAGCCTCTGAAAAACAATCCGGAGGTCTTGTAGGTGATCTTCTTTTCTTCTGGTTTTGACCACCAGGTCATCTATGTAGCACTCGACCTTGTGGTGGAGTAATTCATCAAAAATTTTGGTCATTGCGCGCTGATAGGTTGCGCCAGCATTCTTCAGTCCGAATGGCATTCTCTTGTAATGATAAATGCCTTTAG